>OV702282.1:304619350-305219350 GCA_916181665.1 Avena sativa
AATGGTGTGAAGAATTCGAGCGAGGGATGCCTCTATTTATAGTGGCGATAGGGGACCGACGGGCGCAAGCTGAGCTCGTCGTGGTCGACGGTATAGAGGGCTATCGGCGTGGGCGACGGTAGGGGGCGGTGTTGTGCTCCCTGGCGAAGCTCAATGGCGTGGTGGCGAGGCGTGGGGTGGTGCTGATCGGTCGGCATGCTGCGGTGCTCTGAGCGTGCCCAATGGAAGTTTTAATGGCGCACAGTGCGCGTGGTCCGCGCGGCGGCGAACGGGCGTGTCTGCGGGGTTGCTGGGATGGTGGTGATCACGCGTGCACGCGGCGAGGGTAGCGCGCTGTCTGTGGGCGTCTGTCGAACGTGGCGCACGGGGCGCGCTCTCGGTATGCTTGCAGAGCGGCTTGGCATGGCTTGGGCATGTGGTCCAGTGGCTAGCATTGCTCGCGGCTGGGACAGGGAGTGGCGGTGGGGTGCTAGCTTGCTCCCAGACAAGGTTGGTGAGGCTAGTGTTTCTCGTAGCTTCCTCTCGACTATGGGGTGGCAATGGTGCTCTTGGCCTGCTCACCATTGATGACAATGGCCAGCTTACAGTAGTGCTAGTGATTAATTATGGTTGTTAGATGATCTACTAAGTCTAGTGGTGTCCAGAGAGGGAACAAGTTAGGCCCAAAACACTACTCAACATAGTGTTTTGATTTGGTTTGATTTGTATATGCAACATGTTTGATAAAATGGCCGCATGAACTTAAGTTTTGAATTTTGAAAAGATTTTTGGTGGGTGTGATAGGCTTGTGCTGGTGATTCTGTGGATGCTTGGGTTTTGAAAATTGAGCTTGTTTGAGTGGTTTTTGAAATAGTGGGATCTTCCCATATGAAATAGATTCAATTTTAAACTGTCATTTAAACTATGCATGTGAATGTTTCTGGATGATCACAAGGTGGGCCTTGGTTCCTTGTTATAAGTACTATCAAGGGGTGTAAAGATCCATACATGTTTCTGTTAAGTTTTGAAAGTTAGAGATAGCCAAAGTAGGCATGGGAGTTAAATTGGCCAAAGTGACCATTCACTTAAATTAGTTGTTTTTGATTTGTTTGTCTTTGGGAAAAGTTTGGGGATTGTTTAGATGATGTTTATTTCACTTAAGAATCATTTTACAAGAAAAGAAACACATAATCATGGCAATTCAAAAGAATCCAAATTTTGATACATACACATATGAATTCTCTCATATTTTAATTGGAAAATTTTTTGTTAACCCTAAATTTGGTGATTAGAGTTTGATGATTCTAGTTTAATATTGTTGGGATGTTACACCCAGGTTTAGGCCCCCGGAGGGAAAACCCTACTCCTGCTTGTCTGCTCTTGATTATGGCGGAACCGAAGGTTACAAGGGTGCGCAAATGCAATCTGGCGTGGAGGTGTGTATGCGGTGGTATGAAGATGCCTTCCTCGTCGTGCCCTCCTAGCCTTTATATAGAGTTAGGCAGGTCCCAGGCACAGATCGAGTCGGTTACAGGTTTTAGGGTTTACCCCTTTGAATTTTCTATCTACTCTAGTCTTGCTTTCCAAGGATCCGAAGGCATCATGGGCCCTGGCCACCCGAAAGTCTTCATGGGCCAGTGTATATTTGTCGTGGGTCTTCCTTGGGCTGGACTAGGTATGCCGAGGTCGTGTACCCTCAGGGAATAACCATGTCAACAAAGGTTTTGTAGTTACACACAATCAAATTGGTTCCACTGATACGATCACTGAGCTCTTCGCTAAGCTGAAAGCTACGGAGGTGTATATCAAGAAAGATAACCATGTGTTGATGGTCAATAAGAACACTAGATTTAAGAAAGCTAAGGGTGCAAAGAAATCCTTCAAGAAAGGCAGGGGCAAGCGCGTTGCCCCTGCTGAGAAGAAGCTCAAGTCTAGACCTCAGCCGGACACTGAGTGCTTCTATTGCAAGGACAAGGGTCACTGGAAGCGCAACTATCCGAAGTACTTAGCGGACAAGAAGACTGGCACCATTAAAGGTATATTTGATATACATGTTATTGATGTTTACCTTACTAGCGCTTGTTGTAGTGCCTGGGTATATGATACTGGTTTAGTTGCTAATATTTGTAACTCGAAACAGGAGCTACGGAATAGACGACGGCTAGCAAGGGATGAGGTGACAATGCGCGTTGGCAATGGATCAAAAGTTGATGTGATGGTCATCGGCACGCTCTCTTTAGTTTTATCTTCGGGATTAGTTTTAAACCTTAATAAGTGTTATTATGTGCCTGCGTTGAGCATGAACATTATATCTGGATCGTGTTTATTGCAAGACGGTTATTCATTTAAATCAGAGAATAATGCTTGTTCTATTTATATGAATAACATCTTTTATGGTCATGCACCTGTTGTGAATGATTTATTTCTTCTGAATCTCAAAAGCAATGAAACAAACATCCATAACATTGAGGCTAAGAGATGCAAAGTAGATAGTGATAATCCAACTTATTTGTGGCACCGCCGTCTAGGTCATATTGGTGTAAAACGCATGAAGAAACTCCATTCTGATGGACTTTTGGAGTCTCTTGATTTTGAATCATTTGACACGTGCGAGCCGTGCCTCATGGGCAAGATGATCAAAACCCCGTTCTTCGGAATAATGGAGCGAGCAACGGACTTATTGGAAATCATACATACAGATGTATGCGGACCAATGAGTGTTTCGACGCGTGGTGGATATCGCTATTTTCTCACTTTTACTGATGACTTAAGTAGATATGGGTATATCTATTTAATGAAACATAAATCTGAAATGTTTGAAAAGTTCAAAGAATTTCAGAACGAGTGGAAAACCATTGTAACAGGAAAATTAAATTTCTACGATCCGATCGTGGAGGTGAATATTTGAGTTATGATTTTCTCACGCATCTTAAAGCAAGCAGAATCGTTTCGCAACTCACGCCATCCGGAACACCACAGCGGAATGGTGTGTCTGAACGTCGGAATCGAACTCTATTAGATATGGTGCGATCAATGATGTCTCTTACAGATTTGCCGTTATCATTTTGGGTTTATGCATTAGAAACCACTGCATTCACTTTAAATAGGGCACCATCTAAATCCGTTGAGACGACACCGTATGAACTATGGTTTGGTGCTAAACCTAAGTTGTCGTTTCTTAAAGTTTGGGGATGCGAAGCTTACATCAAGAAGTTGATGTCGGACAAGCTCGAACCCAAAGCGGAGAAATGCGTCTTCATAGGATACCCTAAGGAAACGTTTGGGTATACCTTCTACCACAGATCCGAAGGCAAAGTGTTTGTTGCAAAGAACGGATCCTTTCTTAAGAAGGATTTTATCTCGAAAGAAGTGAGTGGGAGGAACGTAGAGCTAGACGAGGTTATTGAACCTTCTCTCAAGTTGGAGAGTAGCGCAGCACCTGAAATTGTTCCAGTGCCGTCTGCACCAACAAGAGAGGAAGCTAATGACGAGGATCATGAAACTTCGAACGATGCTACTACTGAACTTCGCAGGTCGACAAGGTCACGTGCCACTCCTGAATGGTATGGCAACCCTGTCCTAACCCTCTTGTTGTTATACAACAGTGAACCTGCGAACTATGAGGAAGCAATGATGAGCCTAGACTCTGAGAAATGGCTAGAGGCCATGAAATCCGAATTGGGATCCATGAGCGAAAACCAAGTATGGACTTTGGTGGACCCTCCTAGCGACCGTAAGACCATTCAGTGCAAATGGATTTTCAAGAAGAAAACGGACGCGGATGGTAATGTTACTGTCTATAAAGCTCGGCTTGTCGCAAAAGGGTTTCGGCAAGTTCAAGGTGTTGGCTATGATGATACTTTCTCTCCCGTAGCGATGTTTAAGTCTATTCGGATTTTATTAGTAATTGCTGCATTTCATGATTATGAAATATGGCAGATGGATATCAAGACTGCGTTCCTCAATGGCAACATTGATGAAGAGTTGTATATGATGCAGCCCGCAGGTTTTGTCGATCCTAAGGATGCTAATAAGGTGTGCAAACTTCAGCGTTCCATTTATGGACTGAAGCAAGCATCTCGGAGTTGGAACCTTCGTTTTGATCAAGTGATCAAGAGTTTTGGATTTGTTCCAAATTGCTACGAAGCTTGTATCTACAAGAAAGTGAGTGGGAGCTCGGTGAAATTTTCAGTACTATATGTGGATGACATATTGATTATTGGAAATGACATTGGTATGCTTATGATGTGAAGAGTTATTTGAATAAATGTTTTTCAGTGAAAGACCTAGGAGAAGCTGCTTATATATTAGGCATCAAAATATATAGAGATAGACAAAGACGCCTAATAGCTTTAAGCCAAAGTACACATCTAGACAAAGTTCTGAAAAGGTTGAGAATGGATAAAGCAAAGAAAGGTTCATTGCCCATGTTGTCAGGTAAGATATTGAGCAAGGCTCAGTGTCCAGCTACGGTAAAAGATAGAGATACTATGAGCAAAGTGCCATATGCCTCGGCCATAGGTTCTATCATGTATGCCATGCTATGTACTAGACCGGATGTGTCCAATGCTCTTATTTTGAGGAGCAGATACCAAAGTGATCCAGGAGTGGAACACTGAACAGCCGTAAAGAACATCCTAAAGTATTTAAATAGGACTAAAGAAATGTTCTTCGTCTATGGAGGTGATGAGCAGCTCGTCGTAAAAGGTTACGTCGATGCTAGTTTCGACACCGACCCGGATGATTCTAAATCTCAGACAAGATACGTTTATATTTTGAATGGTGGAGTTGTGAGCTGGAGAAGCTGCAAGCAAAGCGTGATCGCGGGATCTACAACATAAGCGGAATACATGGCTGCTTCAGAAGCGTCAAGTGAAGGAGTTTGGATGAGGAACTTCATCACTGAGCTTGGTGTGGTTCCAAGTGCCTTGGACCCACTAGAGATATTGTGCGACAACACAGGTGCCATAGCAATGGCTAAGGAAGCAAGATATCATCCAAAGACCAAGCACATCAACCGCCGTTTTCATATAATTCGAGATTATATAGAAGATGGAGATCTGAAGATTAGCAAAGTACATACGGATCTGAATGTCGCAGATCCGTTGACTAAACCTCTTCCACGAGCAAAACATGATCAGCACCTTAATGCCATGGGTGTTAGATTGTTGCCAGATGTAAACTAGATTATTGACTCTAGTGCAAGTGGGAGACTATTGGAATTATGCCCTAGAGGCAATAATAAAGATGTTATTATTATAATTCTTGTTCATGATAAAGTTTATATTCCATGCTAGAATTGTATTAAGCGGAAACTTTGATACTTGTGTGGTTTATGAACAACACCGTGTCCCTAGTACGCCTCTATGGACTAGCTCATTGATTAATGATGGTTAAGGTTTCCTAACCATAGACATGAGTTGTCGATTAATAATGAGATCATGTCATTAGGATAATGATATGATGGACATACCCAAATTAAGCAGAGCAATTAGATCGTGTCATCGTGTTCATCTTTGCGAAGCTTTTTCCTATGTAAAGTATTGTATTCCTTAGACCACGAGATAATACAACTCCCTGGTATCAGAAGAAAGCTTTGAGGTCATCAAACGTCATCCTATGTGAAGGTGATCATAAAGGTGTCTCTCAGGTGATCGGAAAGTACTTGTTGGGTTGCATGTATCGAGATGGAATTTGTCCCTCCCGAGTCGGAGAGATATACTTCGGGCCCACTCGGTAATCGATATCAGCACCGCTTGCAAGCACGTGGTTAAGGAGTTAATCACAAAGTGATATCGGATTATGGAACGAGTAAAGTACTTGCTGTGAACGAGATTGAACTAGGTATGCCGATACCAACGATCGAATCTCGGACAAGTAAAATATCGCGTGACGAAGGGAATACATATATGGGATTAATTGAATCCTGGCATCATGGTTCATCCGATATGATAATCGATGAATATGTGGGAGTCAATATGGGTTTCCAGATCCCGTTGTTGATTATTGATAGAAGATCATGTCTGCATATTCTCGAACCCGTAGGGTCACACACTTAACGCGCATCGACGCTAGGATAGAATGGATAATTGGTTTATTAGTTTTTGTTCGGAGTCTCAGATGAGACCATGGACATCACGAGAGGTTCCGGAATGGTCCGGATAATAAGATTCATATAAAGGAAAGCAGTTTTTGGATTTCGGAATCGTTTTGAAGTTTATCGGTATTGTACCGGAAAGTTCTAGAAGGTTCCGGAGTGGGACCAATGTGGGCCCACTTGTCGGAGGCCTGCGTGGGCCTAAGGGGAAGTGCCCTGGCCACTTTGGGCCAGGGGCACAAGGCCCATCCGGCCAGCCCTATGTGAAACCCCAAGGGAGCCTTCTAGAAGGGGGGGATGACTTGCGCCCCACTCCACCCCTTGGGCTGCCGCCCTAGGGCTTGGAGGAGGGGTCAAGGGGGGCCGTCCAGCCCCCTATATAAGGAGGGCAGGGGCGCAGCCTCCCCCTACTACTCCAACCCTAGCCGCCAAATGCTGCCCCTCCACCTCTCTCTCTCTCTCTCTCTCTCTCTCTCTCTCTCTCTCTCTCCCGACTACGCGTAGGCGAAGCCCTGCCGCAGAAACTCTCCACCATAAGCACCACGCCGTCGTGCTGTAGATCCAATCTATCTCTCCACCATACTTGCTGGACCAAGGAAGGGAGGAGACGTCGCTGCACCGTACGTGTGCATCTCTCGGAGGCGTCGCCACTTGCGGCGTAGGTTCGTATCGGATCGGATCGCGAGGAGGATACGGCGAGTACGACTATGTCAACCACGTTCTGTTGAACGTTTCCGCTGTGCGATTTCTTCAAGGGTATGAAGATCTCATCAATCTCTCTCGTTGATTACATCTCCTAGATTAGATCTTGGCTTTCTTGTTCGCATCCGTAGAATTTTTTTTGATTTACTATGCTGCAAAACCCTTCAAGGCCCACCATGTCTATGTATGTACGACAATAATAAAAGTGTATATCATGTTGTACGTGTGTGAAAATAGGCATAATGGCATCTATGGAATGTATAGAGAACTGTAGTGGCATTTTTCAAAAGTTGAAAGTTGCAATGGCGTTTCTCAAATAGCTAGAAATTGTAGTGGCATTTATCTAATTAACCCTTAAGTAAAATACAGATAAGAGCATTAAGAAGTGATGTTGTTGTTACTCCAAAATGGATTCCTAAACAAAGACCGTAATCCCCTTGTTGTAAATAGGTTTCGCATGAAATTGCCGTTCACCACGCATCTCACCTCGAGCCTTTATCAATCATCGGGAACCTGGGTACCTACAAGTCCATGGATCAAGACAAAAGACAAATATACAAGCATACATATCTCTATTCAATCAACACACAATATTCTCATGTATTAGCTGCACATAATCGTTGTTAGGTTTTAACCCAACCTGCATCCCTTAAGGACTACTCACTCATAACAATAAGATTAATGATAGAAAACAGTGTGCAAAATACTTAGATTGAAATCAAATATTCTTACATTGGTCGTCAATTCACAAAGAGATCTCAAGTACAAGATGATGGCTATGACTATGGAGTGGATGGAGGGTGTAGAGGATGAACTATGGTGGTGGATCTCCTTCGGTGATGTTGTGATGCAATCTGAGAATGGCGGCTCCATGCACGACGCTTGAAGTCTCAAAATATATAGGGGTCTTTACAAAAGTTGTAGGGTTTGACCTAACAGAGCCAAAGCCACATGGTACAGACGGACTGTAGGGGGTGGGCTTTGTCCGTACCGCAGGTCGTTAATCTTCCAGAATGCTTCTTTTCGACCCCAGTTGACTTGGTTGAGTAGGCAGCGTCATAATCTTCAATAAATGCTCCTGATTTTGTTTAGAAACGTGATTTCTTGCATAACACAATTTAAAACAAAGAATTGCACATCTTTGCAATAATTAGTTATTAGTAGAAAGGCTAGAGAGATTATTGGTCAATTGTTTGACTAAAAATGAGATTTAAACACGGAGAAAGATGACTATTTTCACAACCATTATCATATCTCAATTAGTTTATAATTGTTTCATACTGTGCTATAATTATATTAGTCGGAAACATTGATAGGTGTGGCATTGAAATAAGCCAAGTCTATAGTAGCCTCTATTTATACTGGTTCATTGGACAACCAATGATCACGGTGCATTTATGCCAGTTGAAAATAAAGTCATTGGAGAATGGCATGATAGACATTACCCATACAAGTATCGCAATGTGATCAAGTCACAAGGTTTATCGTTGAAATAGTTAGAAACTAAGAGACCTCATCCTTAGACCGTAAGATTATGCTTAATCACTGTCACTCGAGGCTGCTTAGACTACATCAACCGTCACACCTTAACAGGATGATCATGAAGGTGTATGATGAGTATTCTAGAGGGACACGTTGAGGCGTATGCATCAAGATCATTATTTGTTCTCTGGGTGACGGGATGCTACACTAGGCCCACTTAGTGACATTTCATCCAATAAGCTGCAGCGAATGACTAGGTCATGAGGATGTGATCTCATGGTAATGAGTTAAGTAAGCTTGTCGGTAATGAGATTGGTATGTTGATGCCAATGATCAAATCTCGGACAAGTTAGATCGTATAAACAAAAGGAATTGGACTTGAAGTTTGCGGTTGAAATGACAGAACATCGTAGAATGCATGGGGGTCATTATGGGCATCTCGGTCCCGCTAATGATCATTGATATGATCATGTATGTGACATTACCAAGCTGTAGGATAACACACTTAATGGGCTTATGACGCTTAAGATCATTATGGAATCGTTGGGATCACAGTCAGATAGAAGAGAGAAAAAGAAAATGTTTCGAGTAAAGTCTGAAGGTGTTCAGAGTGATTAAAATGGAGTTTTTTATCATCAGGAAATGTTTAAATGTGTTTTTATATTAATTACTAGAATTAATAATGAAATAATATTTAATCTTAATTTTAATGGGCAGCTTCCACTAATGGGCAAAATCCCGGGAGGAAAGGGCAAGAGGGAAGGCCACCCAAAGGGTCAACCGCCACCTACGGCTCCCGTCGGCCTAGCCATGGGCTGTTGGGTGGGTCCTACCCTGGCCTGCCGCCGCCACCTCCTAGGGATGTACGCGCACTTTGGGTAGAGCCCACCTGGCTAATACGTCCAAAACGTATCTACTTTTCCGAACACTTTTGCTATTGTTTCTCCTCTAAACTTGTATGATTTGGGTACAACTAACACGGACTGATGTTGTTTTCAGCAGAATTACCTTGGTGTCTAGTTTTTATGCAGAAAATCAACTATCGGAAAAAATCCCGAAAAATATGCCAAAAATCCTATTTCACCAGAAGACTCACGGAGCAAGAAGACGAGGCGGAGGTGGGCCATGAGGGGCCCACACCCCGTGCCGCGCGGGCCAGGCCAGGCCGCGCCTGGGAGGGGTGTGGCCGCCTCGGGCACCCCCCTTGGCCTCCCTCTTCGCCTATAAGATGCCTCTTGACCTAAAAACTCAGGGGGGGGGGGTCGACGTTTTTCCATAAAGAGTTCCGCTGCGCCGCCACCACCAGAAACCACGATTCGAAACCAGAAACTCCGCTGGCACCCTGCCGGGACGGGGAATTTGGAGAGGATCATCACCATAATCATCAACAACGTCTCTCCATCAACCATCCATGTTTCCCTCAACCATGAGTGAGTAATCCCCCGATGTAGGCTATGGGGATAGTAGAGATTAGATGAGTTCTAACATGTAATCGAATAAGATTGTTAGGGCATGGTGCCTAGTATCTCTATTAGTGCTATTTGACTTTGTTGCAACTTGTTGTGCTTAATGTTTGTCAATAGGGCCCGAGCGTCATGATCTTAGATCTGAACTTATTATTGGGGTGTGGCCGCCTCGGGCACCCCCTTGGCCTCCCTCTTCGCCTATAAGATGCCTCTTGACCTAAAAACTCAGGGGGGGTCGACGTTTTTCCATAAAGAGTTCTGATGCGCCGCCACCACCAGAAACCGCGATTCGGAACCAGAAACTCCGTTCTGGCACCCTGCCGGGACGGGGAATTTGGAGAGGATCATCACCATAATCATCAACAACGTCACTCCATCAACCATCCATGTTTCCCTCAACCATGAGTGAGTAATCCCCCGATGTAGGCTATGGGGATGGTAGAGATTAGATGAGTTCTAACATGTAATCGAATAAGATTGTTAGGGCATGATGCCTAGTATCTCTATTAGTGCTATTTGACTTTGGTGCAACTTGTTGTGCTTAATGTTTGTCGATAGGGCCCGAGCGTCATGATCTTAGATCTAAACTTATTATTGATTCATGATGATCATTGATATGATCATGTATGTGACATTACCGAGTTGTAGGGTAACACACTTAAGGGTCTTATGACGCTTAAGATCATTATGGAATCGTTGGGATCACAGTCAGATAGAAGAGAGAAAAAGAAAATGTTTCGAGTAAAGTCTGAAGGTGTTCAGAGTGATTAAAATGGAGTTTTTTATCATTAGGAAATGTTTAAATGTGTTTTTATATTAATTACTAGAATTAATAATGAAATAATATTTAATCTTAATTTTAATGGGCAGCTTCCACTAATGGGCAAAATCCCGGGAGGAAAGGGCAAGAGGGAAGGCCACCCAAAGGGGCAACCGCCACCTACGGCTCCCGTCGGCCTAGCCATGGGCTATCGGGTGGGGCCTACCCTGGCCTGCCACCGCCACCTCCTGGGGATGTACGCGCACTTTGGGTAGGGCCCACCTGGCTGATACGTCCAAAACGTATATACTTTTCCGAACACTTTTGCTATTGTTTCTCCTCTAAACTTGTGTGATTTGGGTACAACTAACACGGACTGATGTTGTTTTCAGCAGAATTACCTTGGTGTCTAGTTTTTATGCAAAAATCAACTATCGGAAAAAATCCCAAAAAATATGCCAAAAATCCTATTTCACCAGAAGACTCACGGAGCAAGAAGACGAGGCGGAGGTGGGCCCCGAGGGGCCCACACCCCCTGCCGCGCGGGCCAGGCCAGGCCGCGCCTGGGAGGGGTGTGGACGCCTTGGGCACCCCCTTGGCCTCCCTCTTCGCCTCCCTCTTCGCCTATAAGATGTCTCTTGACCTAAAAACTCATGGGGGGTCGACATTTTTCCATAAAGAGTTCCGCTGCGCCGCCACCACCAGAAACCGCGATTCGGAACCAGAAACTTCGTTCTGACACCCTGTCGGGACGGGGAATTTGTAGAGGATCATCACCATAATCATCAACAACGTCTCTCCATCAACCATCCATGTTTCCCTCAACCATGAGTGAGTAATCCCCCGATGTAGGCTATGGGGATGGTAGAGATTAGATGAGTTCTAACATGTAATCGAATAAGATTGTTAGGGCATGGTGCCTAGTATATCTATTAGTGCTATTTGACTTTGTTGCAACTTGTTGTGCTTAATGTTTGTCAATAGGGCCCGAGCGTCATGATCTTAGATCTGAACTTATTATTGGGGTGTGGCCGCCTCGGGCACCCCCTTGGCCTCCCTCTTCACCTCCCTCTTTGCCTATAAGATGCCTCTTGACCTAAAAACTCAGGGGGGTCGACGTTTTTTCATAAAGAGTTCCGCTGCGCCGCCACCACCAGAAACCGCCATTCGGAACCAGAAACTCCATTCTGGCACCCTGCCGGGACGGGGAATTTGGAGAGGATCATCACCATAATCATCAACAACGTCACTCCATCAACCATCCATGTTTCCCTCAACCATGAGTGAGTAATCCCCCGATGTAGTCTATGGGGATGGTAGAGATTAGATGAGTTTTAACATGTAATCGAATAAGATTGTTAGGGCATGATGCCTAGTATCTCTATTAGTGCTATTTGACTTTGGTGCAACTTGTTGTGCTTAATGTTTGTCAATAGGGCCCGAGCGTCATGATCTTAGATCTGAACTTATTATTGATTCATGATGATCATTGATATGATCATGTATGTGACATTACCGAGTTGTAGGGTAACACACTTAAGGGTCTTATGACGCTTAAGATCATTATGGAATCGTTGGGATCACAGTCAGATAGAAGAGAGAAAAAGAAAATGTTTCGAGTAAAGTCTGAAGGTGTTCAGAGTGATTAAAATGGAGTTTTTTATCATCAGGAAATGTTTAAATGTGTTTTTATATTAATTACTAGAATTAATAATGAAATAATATTTAATCTTAATTTTAATGGGCAGCTTCCACTAATGGGCAAAATCCCGGGAGGAAAGGGCAAGAGGGAAGGCCACCCAAAGGGGCAACCGCCACCTACGGCTCCTGTCGGCCTAGCCATGGGCTATAGGGTGGGGCCTACCCTGGCCTACCGTCGCCACCTCCTGGGGATGTACGCGCACTTTGGGTAGGGCCCACCTGGCTGATACGTCCAAAACGTATATACTTTTCCGAACACTTTTGCTACTGTTTCTCCTCTAAACTTGTATGATTTGGGTACAACTAACACGGACTGATGTTGTTTTCAGCAGAATTACCTTGGTGTCTAGTTTTTATGCAGAAAATCAACTATCAGAAAAAATCCTGAAAAATATGCCAAAAATCCTATTTCACCAGAAGACTCACGGAGCAAGAAGACGAGGCGGAGGTGGGCCACGAGGGGCCCACACCCCCTGTCGCGCGGGCCAGGCCAGGCCGTGCCTGGGAGGGGTGTGGCCGCCTCGGGCACCCCCTTGGCCTCCCTCTTCGCCTATAAGATGCCTCTTGACCTAAAAACTCAGGGGGGGTCGACGTTTTCCATAAAGAGTTTCGTTGAGCCGCCACCACCAGAAACAGCGATTCGGAACTAGAAACTCCGTTCTGACACCCTGTCGGGACGGGGAATTTGGAGAGGATCATCACCATAATCATCAACAATGTCTCTCCATCAACCATCCATGTTTCCCTCAACCATGAGTGAGTAATCCCCCGATGTAGTCTATGGGGATGGTAGAGATTAGATGAGTTATAACATGTAATCGAATAAGATTGTTAGGGCATGGTGCCTAGTATCTCTATTAGTGCTATTTGACTTTGTTGCAACTTGTTGTGCTTAATGTTTGTCAATAGGGCCCGAGCGTCATGATCTTAGATCTGAACTTATTATTGATTCATGATAATAGTATTGTTTGTGATCTTATCTGCAAGTTGTGTACACATATCATTGTCCGGATCCAAAGGCCCCAAACTGATGGCTGTGATGTAAGGATCACATGTATTCACAGAGTGTTAATTCTTTGCTCCGGTGCTCTATTAAAAGGAGTACCTTAATTTCCAGAAGATTTCCTTGAGGCCCCGCTGCAACGGGCTGACAGGACAAAAGATGTTCTGCAAGTTCTCATTGCGAGCACATATGACTATTGTTGGAGATATGCCCTAGAGGCAATAATAAAAGTAGTTATTATTATATCTTTGTGTTTACGATAAATGTTTACATTCATGCTATAATAGCATTAACCGGAAACATTAATACTTGTGTGATTTGTAAACTAAATTAGAGTCTCTAGTAAAGCCTCTTATTAATACTAGCTTGTTGGTTAATAGATGTTTCTGGGTCATGAACATTGAGATGTTGTTAACAACAAGATCATATCATTGGGATAATGGTATGATGGACATACTCCTATAGATAAGCATTGCATAAAGATCAAGTCATTTCAATAGTTCATTTGCTATAAGATTTCTGATACATAGTAACATAATTCCTTCGACCATGAGATCATGCTAATCACCATCACCGAAAGGATGCTTTGATGATATCAAACACCACACCGTAACTGGGTGGCTATAAAGGTGGCAATTAGTGTTTGGAAAGTATGTGTTGAGGCACATAGATTAAGAGTGGGATTTGTCCATCCATATGACGGATAGATATATTCTGGGCCCTCTCGGTGGAATGTCATACAATTAGCTTGCAAGCATGTGACTGGCTCACAAGGGATCACATATCACCGGAACGAGAAAAGAATACTTATCGGTAACGAGGTTGAACTAGGTATGTAGAGATACCGACGATCAAACCTTGGATAAGTAAACTATCACGAGACAAAGGGAAATTGTATCGTATGTAAGCGGTTCATTCGATCGCAAATTAATCATAGAAATATGTGGGAGCCATATGAATTTCCAGATTCCTCTATTGGTTATTGATCAGAGAAGAGTCTCGGTCATGTCCGCATAATTCACGAACTGTAGGGAGACACACTTAAGGATTCGATGTTGTTTAGTTTAATATGGAATGTAAGTAGAGAGACTGAATGTTGTTCGGAGTCTCGGATGGGATCCGGGATGTCAGGAGGAGATCCGGAATGGTCCGAAGAATAAGGTTCATATAAGGAAAGTCCAAATCCGGAGTTCGGGAATGATTCCGATGGTTTCATCGGAATGTTCTAGAAGGGTCTAGAAGGTTCACAGGACCGGAATGGTAAGGATGCATTAATGTGTCATGACTAAGTGGAATTTTTACATCATGTCCTAGGTCAAAGGTGTATGCAAATAGAGAGAGAAATCAAACTGGGACAATATTTCCTGATGGAGGGAGGAAAGAATCCTTCTTTCCCTCCAACACAAGCCAACTAGGAGAGGGAGTTGGGGAAGGATTCAAACTCCCCTCTCCCAAGCCTCCCTCCCTCTCATAAATAGACGGGAGGGGCTGCCCCTCTAAAAACAACACCACACCCCGCCTCCAAGCCGTTGTCACCGCCTTGCGCCATCGCCGCCGTGTCATCGCCTCGCGCCGCTGCCGGCTCGCCGTCGCTGCCCTAGCCGCCGCCGGCCATGCCTCCTCCTCTCCGGACCTCTAAACCCTAGATTTCCAGAAACCCTAATTCTCCACCATAACTCGCTCCGGCTTAGGCAAAGCCCCGCGAGATCTTCCCTCTACTTCCGACACCACGTCGTCGTGCTACCGGAATTGCAAGGGGAGAACTACAACCTCTGTTGTGTGCTGGAGCAAGGGAGAGGAAGGTCTTCATCGAGTACCGAACGTGTGACCGACTGCGCAAGCGCTACCTGAACGCAGCGCCAGAAGGATCGTCTACACGATCTTGAGATCGGCAAGTGTACGACTACATCACCCACGAAAATCGGCTCTCTTTAACCGTTTTGGAATCTTTGAGGGTGAGTACTCTAATCGACCCGTTGCTACAATCTAGTAGATACATCTTGGCTTGTTTGTGTGCATGCGGTAGAATTTTTTTGGTTTCCATGCTAGGAACCCCTACAACTATATATGGGACACATGCCTATGATTGTTTAGTACTTGGATGCTTTATCTTATTTATCTGCAATTGGCCTAGATTTTGAAGTTACATATTTAGACTTGTCCATGCAACGCCCGTCCATCCATCCCTATGCCTACCGCACTCATATCCTACTATTTGCTACTATTCTTACTATTGCCTTCATTTTACTGCCGCTGTTACTTTTCTATTGCTACTACAAAACTGTTGGTACTGATAAACTATTCTGAGCAAGACTATTTTCAAGTGCAGCTGAATTGAAAACTCAGTTGTTAAGGCTTGCAAGTATTCTTTGTCTCCCCTTGTGTCGAATCAATAAATTGGGTTATACTGCCCTCGAAGACTGTTGCGATCCCCTATACTTGTGGGTCATCAAGACTATTTTCTGGCACCATTGCCGGGGAGCATAGCTTTATTTGTAAGTTCACTTGGATCTATTATTGTTCACTGCTACTCCTTTCATCATGGGGAAGTCTCGTGATGGAAAGTTTCCTATTTTACCATCCACTACAAGAAGAGATACAGTCCTAAACACCTCTGCTACTCTTGATTCACCGTCTGTTATAAGTAAGCTTGTTACACCACCACATACTCATGCCACACGCATTGCTAGTACTGATGAATCTGAAATTGCTTCTGATACTCACGATGTTACTTCTACTATGCTTGATGCAAGTGGTTCATTGGGTCCTTTCCTAGATGACACTATTGCTAGAACTATATTAGGAAACACTAAAACTCCTACTGAAGACAATATTACACCTGTTAGCTCACCTGAGTCTAGAGAGAGATTTGATATTAGTGATGGTTACATTAAAATGACTAATGAATTTATTAAAGAGTACCAAAAAACACATGGTGCTAGTGCTACTAGGAGTATCCTCGAGAGACGAACCATTATTCCTAAACTGTCTTCTGATGCTAAGTTTGATACTTCTCCCATAGATATTAAAGATAAATATTATGAGTTCTCTCTTGATTTATCCTATATAAACATTGTTGAAAAAGAACCTTTTTGTGGGACTGAAAATGGAAGTGTTGTAGCTCATATGAATGAGCTTTCCACTATGAGTGCCTTATTCTCTGATGATTTTAAGATGCGCAAGTACTTTGTTACAAAGATCTTCCCTTTTTCACTAAAAGGAGAAGCTAAAGCTTGGTTTAATATATTAACTCCTGGATCCATTGATAACCATGATTGTTTGATTGCTTCTTTCTTCTAGAAATATTTTCCTCCCAGTGCTAGACATGCTGCTTTGCAGAAACTTTTTGCTTTTAAACAGGGAGAAGAAGAGAAATTGCCCGAGTCATGGACAAGGATCCGTGCCTTGATTCATGCACATCCTGGATGTCCATTGCCTAAAAATGAGCTTCTTGATATTTATTATAATGGACTAACTGATGATTCTAGGACATACCTGGATAGTTTTGCTGATTGTGTTTTCAGGAAAAGAACTCCTGCAGATGCTAAAGAATTAATGGCTAAAATAAGCAAGAATTATGATGATTGGACTTCAACTGAGATAATTACACCTGAGCCTATTACTCCTGAATCAGTTGTGCATGAACCAGTTCCAACACCAACACCAAAGAAGAGGGGAGTTATTGAATTAAATGATGAAGTGATGAAGGAAGCTAAGAAATGTCTAAAGGAGAAAGGTATTAGAGCTGAAGATGTGAAGAATCTACCTCCTATAGAAGAATTATGTAAGCCAATTCCCCACTCATCTACTATTGAGGTACACTCTCTCCACTTTGATGGAGGTGATATTCCTTATGGTAAGCCTCCTGATCAATGCTTATAGGAACTTGAGATTTTAATTGTTGAACAAGCTAATTTTAATAAACAAGTTCACAATCATTTATTGGAAAACTCTAGAGCTATTAATGAGTTGAAAGATATTATGGAAAGAACTGCTAATGATGTTAAAATGCATGTAAAACACTTCCAAATGGTTCAAACCCAAATTAATCAACTTGCTAAGGTACAAAAAGATATGCTTGTTAATGCCTCAGGAGATAAACATGCTTATGAAATTAGAACTAGGAGTGGTACAGCCACTCAAGATCCTTATATACTGAAGGACACCCTAAAATAATTGAGTAGGATTCTCAACAAGGTGAAAGTACTGGTAGTCCTTGTCAGAGAAAGAAAAATAAACACAAAATAGTTGAGGAACCCTCTAAACCTGCTATAGATCCTAATAGTATATTTGTCTCTGATGCTGAAACTGAAAGTGGTAACGATAAAAATGATACTCCTAATAAGGAAGAAATTGAGGAAGAACCTGAGAAGCACACTAAGAACACTAGGTACACTAAGGAAGATTTTATTGCTAATAAACATGGTAGTGAAAGAGAACCTTGGGTGCAGAAACCTATGCCTTTTTCTAATAAGAAACACAAGTCAAAGGAGGAAGAACACTATAACAAGTTTTGTGAGTGGATGAAACCTTTATTTTTGAAAATTCCTTTGACTGATGCTATTAAGTTGCCTCCCATTTCAAAGTATATGAAGGATATTGTCTCTTATAAAAGGAAGATTCCTAATGAGGAAATTTCTACTTTGCTTGCTAATTATTCCTTCAATGGTAAGGCTCCAAAGAAACTGGGTGATCCAGGTATACCAACCATTCCTTGCTCTATTGAGAATAATTATGTTAGAACTGCTTTATGTGATTTGGAAGCTGCAGTTAGTGTTATGCCTTTTTCTCTCTACAAGAGACTTCAGTTAGAAAAGTTGATACCAACTGATATATCTTTGCAAATGGTTGATAAGTCTACTACTATTCCTATTGGTATATGTGAGGATGTTCTTGTTCATGTGGCTCATAATTGCTTGGTTTTAACTGATTTTGTTGTGCTTGAGATGCCTGAATATGATAATACGTCCATTATTCTTGGAAGACCTTTTCTTAATACTGCAGGTGTTGTCATCGATTGTAACCAAGGGAAAATAACTTTTAATATTAATGACAAAGAGCATATTGTTTATTTCCCCAAGAAGATTGATAAGAGCTCTTGCCTGAATTCCATTGAAAATGTGTAGAGCATCAAAGTTGGAGAAATCTATTGTCCCATTCCACAGTAAAGTTTTGAAACTATTATGATTGGGACTATTGCTATCAAGTTTGAGGTAACATAATCATTTTGTGGAATGCAAAGTTTTGTCTCATTTAAGATTGTTTTGGTAACAATATTTGATCAACCTTGTTAACAAAGGGATTTTAATGGACAAAACAATGCTTTCACGGTGATTATACTTGCTCACTTTTATTTTTCTCCTTCCTAGTCCTTGTTTTTCCTCTTGTTAGATTTAGTTTTGCTAGTTGTTTGCTTTTTAGAGTGTCTTAGAACTTCTGTAGTTTTGGTTTTGGTTTGCTTATTTACTTCTTCTAAAAAATCCTTTTCTCCGAGAAAGTCAATTTTCTCTACCTTGAAAATTGGCCAAAAATAAAGTTTTCCGAAAAATTCCAGAAAATTCATATTAAAATTTCCTCGAAAAAAGGGGCAGAGGGACACCTGGAGTTTCCCAGGGGGTCCCACCAGGCCAGCATACCCCTTGGTGGCGTGGCCAGCCCCAGGTGGCGCCTGGCCTGGGTGTGGCCCACGTGTGGCCCTCCAAAGTGTCTCCTCCCAGCCACCTTCTTTCTCTCTCCCGAAAAATACTGGAAAATCTCTCAAGCTCGAGTTTCTGCTGTTCTTGCTCTCGATTTTCGATCTCCTTGATCAACCCATCTTTGTTGCTGATTTTTGGAGGGGTTGCTCCTTGGTATGTGCCTCCTCCGCTTGTCCAATTAGACTTTTGATTGGTAGATTGTATCTTGAGTATTTTGCTACTATAGGTGTCAGGTTTTGTGAGCTTGCATGCTTGTTCTATGCTTAGAGATTTCATTTTGATGCATGCTTAGCCCTCTAGCAAGTTCCTATAGCAGTTCCTCATCATTTATTAACTTGGAAACTACTTGGTTTGATGTTTGTCTAAAAATCTCAGAAAAGAAGATGAGTGCATACCAACTGAATCAACATGATTTGATGGTACCTGAACCAATGAAAGTCCATAGTGAGGAGGAAGTCTTCCCTTCCATTTATCCATGCCCTGAATTTATGAGTCGCGGGAATCTTCCAGGATTTCCAAACTATGATTACTAATGCAGGGTTGGAACACTTTGTTGAAGAGGACCCATATCAATATGTTAAGCTAACCATGGTTATGGTGCAGGAATTCCGGTTCATTTGGTCCTTGCCTAACCCCATGGTCCATTATAAAATTTACAACATAGCCGTCGACATGCCTTTTGTTGATTTTTGTGCACCTATTAGAGTGCCACATTGGGGATCTTGTGAGACGATCAGGGAGAGGCCTAATCAAACCATCTAGCTACTACAACGGAGAGCATGCAAGATCACAAACAACATAGACATGATAGAATCATAAAGACAAAACCATTAATCAAACCAACATAATAATCTCAATATCCATCAGATCCCCGCAAACACAACATGCATGATTACAAATAGATTAAATCTTGATCATGAACGGAGCTCACAAGATCTATACATGAAAGCATAAAGGAGGAGATACAACCATCCAGCTACTACATGGACCCATAATACATGGTGGAACTACCCACGCATCATACCGGAGAGAAGGCCTCCGGCATGATCTCCCCTCCGGCAGGGTGCCAGGAAGAACTTCAGATCCCCCCGATCTAGGGACGATGGTGGCGGCGGCTACAGACGGTTTCGTGGAGATTTGATCGGGTACTCAGGGTTTCTGCATCGGGGGCTTCTTATATGTGAAGGCGGAGATCGAGGCGGCTGCCAGGGCGACCAAACCCTATCCAGGCGCGGGGTGGGGCCCACCCGCGCCTGGGGTGGGTCTGGCCCCTCTGTCCAGCCCCCCGGGATCTCCTATGGACTTCTTGTTCCCCGCGGAAAGTAATTGACTTTGTCCTTTGTCCCGTCCCATTCCGAGAATATTTCTTTACTCACTTTTCTGAAACCAAAAACAGCAAAAAATAGGCATCTGGCACTGTTGCAACTTGTTAGTAGGTTAGTACCAGAAAACATGTGAAAAGCACCTCAAAGTGTGGACAAGTAAAGCAAAGTAGATACTAAACAAGCATGGAGCATCAAAAATTATAGATACGCTTCCAACGTATCATGATACTTTGAGAGATTTACTGTATGAAATATCCTTTGTCAAGCATAGTTGGAGAGGGGGTAGGACTGATAAAGTAGTTGAAAGGGCATGTATGCTCCCATGTGTGGTTTTGGTAATTAATGACAAACTCTATGGACTAATGTGTAAATTGAGTTTCACTTGTAGGTTTGTCCATTGGCATCGCTTGGGCCATGTGTTGGTCTCAAGGTTGTAAGATGAAGAAATGTCCAACGGCTTTGTGCCATTGGAATCATGAAGAAATAAGGAGGTTGAAGGTTTATCAAGACAAGTGCAAAGAGTTGCATCAAGATGGATCGACCTCAAGAAGGGTTGAAGAAGGTCAATTTCAAGATGTGCCATCTCTAGAAGATCTCATGCTTGAATCTTGCCATCCTCATGATCATGGGGTGATGAAGACAAGTTAAAAGAAGAGGTTTCCCCATGGAGTATGGGGGAGCAATTTGCAAGTCTTCATCTTCATCAAGCAAGAGCTAACAAGAAAGGTGTTCCCACTATAGAAGAACAAGACGGTCTCCATCAAGTTCAAGTGGGATGCTCAAGGCAAAGGTATGTTCTTGATAGGGCTTCTCTTTTGCCGATCTCGTGTTGTTAGTTGGGGGACCGGGTTTAGGGTAGATGGTCGTACTATCAAGAGGGGCTCTCAAGCGGGTGTCTCGTTTGCATCGTTCGGAGAGAGATCAAACCTTTGCATTCATAACATCATCTTTCTTGGTTCTTATTTGGTTCTTGTCCATGATAGGATCTACAGCTTGTGGTCATCATCATAACAAGCTCTAGTTCATCAAATAAGGATTTCACTTGCATATCTTATTGTTGTTTTTGATCTTGCAAGTTTTCTGGCTCCACACCTTGGGGGATACTTCACATATATATTCATGGTATTTTCTCCCAAGGGTATACTTCACATATAGATTCTATTCATCGTTATCTTTCCAACAAAATTGGTTTCATCTCGTTTGGAGTTCGGATGCAAAAGTTATTGCATTTCTGGTTTCTGGAATTTCCCTGACCGGAAGTTCCAGCTTCTCATCGGAAGTTCCGCTAGGGCATTTTGCCGCCGGAAGTTCCGGTGGAAGTTCCAGTTCTTCTTCCGCTCATGTACTGTATCCTCTCTATTTGGTTTATTATATTTGACGGAATTTGGGTCGGAAGTTACAGCGGAAATATCGCCCCCATCGGAAGTTCCGGCCAGGGACCGGAAGTTCCGCTCGGGCCTAGTTGCCGCCGAAAGTACCGATTGAAAATCCGGCTATTGTTCCGCTCATGTTCAGTAACCTTCTGTTTTGGTTGTGTCTATTTGACGAAACTTCAGTCAGAACTTCCACCAGAAGTTCCGCTCCCACCTGAAGTTCCGGTGGACCGGCAGAAGTTCCGACTAGGACTCACGTTTTCAGTTTCTCGCTTTGTAGTTTTTGACCATTGGCTGAGTGCCACCAGAACTTACGGCCTCCCACCGGAAGTTCCGGCCAGGGTCGCGAATGCCCATAACAGGCAGATCTAGGAGACCTTTAAAAGGGGCTCCTCTTCCCCTTCGTGGGCACTAGCTTTTCTTCTTGGTTCTTGGCTTTCTCTCTCTCCTCCATTGTTGACCTAGAAGAAGCTTTCCCTCTCCCTTTCCCTTCCTATGATTCTTGCATCTTTTTGAGGGATTTGAGAGAGATCTAGATCTACAATCCCCCAAGCTAAATCCCTTCTTTGTGAAGGAATCATTAGGATCTAGATCTTGGAGAGTTTTCTGTTCTCCTCTTGTGTTCTTCCCCTTATTCCCCCAATAGCTTTTGTAGCTTTGTTGGAATTTGGGAGTGAAGGACTTGCCCTCGCATTTGTTGCATAGGTTTGAGTTCTCCTCGGAGATTCAGCGAGTACAAGCTTGTGGGCTTGTTACTCTTGGGTTCTTGGAACCCTAGACAGTTGTGTGGTTGGATTGTTGACCTTTTGTGGTCTTGTTTACCTTTTGTGGTCTTGTAGCCTTTTGTGGCTTTGTTGGCCTTTTGTGGCATTATAGCCTTTTGTGGCTTTGTTGTTGGGAGCCTCCAATTGAGTTGTGGAGTTATCCCCAATCTTGTACGGGTTCGGTGACCGCCCTCAAGCGTCCCATATTGGAGCGAGTGCCCGACTTTTGTGGTGCACACTCGGGATAATAGGGTGATCCTTTTGTGGCGTCGGTGAGTTGCGTGCTTCCGCATTCGGGGTGAGGCCTTGTGTGGCGTTGGGTGAGCATCGAGCCACCATACCTCGAGGTGAGCCATTTGTGGCGTTCGGAGAGCATTGCGCCATCACACCTCTCCAACGGAGACGTAGCTTCTTTGGAAGTGAACTTTGGGAAACAAATCTTCGTCTCCGTGTCCATTGGTTATCTCTCAACCGAGCCCTTTACTTATGCACTTTACAGTATGATAGCCATCGTGCTTGAAGTTTTTATATCTTGCTATCACCTTGTTGCTTGTATTGCTTAGCATAGGTTGTTGGTGCACTTAGGTGAACTTAGTGGCTAGGTTTTGTGCTTAATAAATTAAACGTTAGTTTTATTCCGCATTTACTTGATCCTAAACCGTAATAATTTTAAAAGCCTATTCACCCCCTCTAGGCGACTTCCTTTGTACTTTCAATTGGTATCAGAGCGAGGTCTCTCGCTTTTAGGCTTCACCGCCTCGAGAGTAAAGATGTCTCCTAGGGGTTTAGTGCACTCTCACACATTTATATTTGTTGGCACTCATTATGATGTTTGGCGTTCTCTCATGCTTAGTCATTTCCGGGCCATTGACCCAAATATTGAGAGAATTCTAGATATGGGCTTGTCTCCTCCTAAGGATCCCCAAAATCTATCTTTGGAGGAGGAGACAAACTCTTATCTCTAAGCTCAAGCATCTAATGTGCTTGTTAATGTTGTGAGCTTTGTAGTTCTTTCCTCAATCATGCCTTTCCAGAACTCTCATGATATATGGACCAAGCTTCAAGCAAAATATGATGTGTCCAAGCTTAATGAGGATGATTGTGTTCCCTCTACCTCCGGCCGCAATGAGTTCTCATCTTCTTCCACTTCACCAACATATGAGTTATCTCAAGGTAATAATATGGTGAGTGGTGATAGAACTTGCAATGTAGATAGTGAGATTTCCATTCATGATCCTTTGTCTTTATCTCATTGCAATGTTGTATCTTTGGGCATGAACACTTGTAGGACCACATGTGATTTACATCCTAGTGTTGATTGCCCTTGCATATCATGTAGAAATGCCTTGAATATGTCTCATGATGATATGCTTGCTTTGCCTTGTTGCCATGATAAATATGCTTCTATTTCCTCTGGTACTTGTGTTGCTAACCATGTAGAGTAAATTGAAGAATGTGTGGGCCAAGGAAAGTTTGCCATTGGAGCTTCATGTGTTCCCCCATCATCATTTTCTCCCAATGTTCACTTGTGCCTCATGGCTAAGGATTCAAAGGTAACCTCTCCTTTGGATCCCAATATATCTCATGATGATGTGAATGTTGATCATGAAGTAGATGATGATGTTGCTTCTTTAAAAGAGAAGAGGGGGCTAGTACTTCGTGCTCTTCATCCAAATAAAAATGCATGCACTACTTTCATTGAGATATTAACCTATGCTATAGAAAGTAGGCAACTTATTGATGAGCATGAGGATACTATTGACAAAATGGGTAGTCTTGAGCGTGAGTATGCTAATGACATTGCCAACCTAAATGAAGCTCTTGAAGAGGAACAAACCACTAAGGAATCTCTTGAGGAGACCTTTGCTCTAGATCTATATAGAGTAAATAAATCCTATGATAGAGAGTTTGAGGTGGCAAGTGCCCTTCAAATTAAAAATGATGAACTTGAAGTTGCTTATGCCAAACTCCTTGAGGATTTTGAGCACCTCAACAATGGCTCTAGGGTCATCAAGGGTGAGATCATCAAACTCACTGAGTCACATGAGCAACTTAAAGCTTCATATTCTAAAGAGCTTTCCAAGTTGCCCTCACCTCTTGCATTAAATGATGATGCTTGTGCTACTAACTGTATTTCTTGTGAAGCATCTATCTTGAAGGAGAATGATGAGCTAAAGGCTCAACTTGCTTTGCTAACTAGCAACTATGGGAAATTAGAAGAAAGTCATGCCAATCTCTCAAGCTCGCATGAGGATCTTATAGTCTCCCATGGTAGGCTAAGGTTAACTCATGAGGCCATTGTGTCAAAGGTAACATATAGTGGGCCTCATGGGACATTAGCACTATATCTACTCCTAATGTTATATTTCCATGTGCTAGTCCTTGTAATTCATCCTCTCACAACCATGCTATATCTTGTGATGAATTGCATTCCTTGCCTTGTTGCTCTAACCATGAAGCTTCCACTTCCTCTAGTATTGTTGTTGATACTAACCATGTAGAGGAAGTCAAAGAGCTCAAGGATCAAGTCACTTCTTTGAAGAATGACTTGAAAAGGTGTCATGAAGGGAAGACCACACGCAAGAAGATGTTGAGTGTGCGACGACCCCCAAGTGACAAGAGTGGGCTTGGATTCAACTCCAACACCAAGAGCAATCCCACTAACTCGTTGAAGCACAAGGGCAACAAGAAGAAGGGCCAAGGACAAGTGAAGAATCCGGCTAACATTGTGTGCTTCAAGTGCAAGGAAGAAGGGCATCATGTGAGGGATTGCCCATTGAAGAAGGAGCCTCTTAGTGAGAAGCAACGAGGGAAGCGGCCTCAAGCTCCTCCACAAGCTCAAGATGGGCCACTTCCCAAGAAGCCTCAAGCTCTTATTCATGGTGCAGCTCCTCCCAAGAAGAAAGATGGCAAGAGAAGAACTTGCTACATTTGCCGTGAGAAGGGGCACCTTTCTTCCTCGTGCACCATGGGTAACTCCTCATCCCATCCTATCTTGATTGATGATGCTTATTCACTTCGTAAGGATGAGGGTGGCAATGTGTTTGCAAATTTTTTGGTGCCCAAAGTGGTGTCAAGAAAAGAACCATCTAGGTAGCCAAGCCTATTGTGACTAACTTATTAAGACCCAACTTGGTTGGGGACCAACAAGCTAAAACTCGATCAATAGGTGTTTTTGGAGGGCATTGGAGACTTGGCTACCTTATGAAGAATTGAGGGATCTTCATTATATTCTTGTTGTCAAAGTCAAGTCATTGGTTATCATGCTTCTATTCCCTATCCAATGTCCCTCCTTCCGGTAACTTGTGCTTAACTCCTTTACATTAATAGTTACTTGATCCCTTGTGCATGTGTTGGTTTTGTACCTTGCATGTGTTTGTATATGTTGTGCTTACCTCTTACTTATTTGAGTTGTCAAGTATACTTGTGTTTGTTGGTTGGCACACCATGTGTTTGTGTTTCTTGGTTTGGAGCCTTTATTGTCTCTAGTAGGTATCTTATTTGGCTCTTGTGAGGGATTAATGGACTATTCCGTTTTGGGGGAGTGTCATGCTTGGGCATTCCACAATCCTAAAATGTGTATACACGAGGAAAACCAGTTAGTAGCTTTATTGCATGTTTATCTAGTCTCTTTGCGATATGTCTTCCTCACGAGAAAAACTTCTTCTATAATGTCCATTAATCCTCTCTAGTATGATATTTTGCCTCTTGTTGAGATTTCGTTGTTTCTCACATTATGGGGGAGTTGTATGCTTTGTGCATATTACAAGCCTAGTAAATGTGGACATTTGAGGTAGTGCCACTTAGAATTGATATTGAGAATTATCTAGCTCCTATGTGGCACATTTGCTCATACAAGTTCCAATTTGCTTGGATGTTTTATTGCTCATCTCTTGGATCTTGTGTGTGAGAGTGATTATTGCTATGTGTTTCCTCATATTTGGATCTATATATCCTCATGGGAATCACTTGCTTCTATTTAATCTAATCACTAGTGATTGTGTGACTATTTGAAGCAATCAAGAATCTCTTTCGAAGCATGATCTTAATTCCTATCTTGTTATATGCTCCGGGGAAATCATCCTAGAGGCCTTCTCTCCGGTATGAAGCGTGAGTATTTCCACCTTGGACTATGGGTCCATGTAGTAGCTAGATGGTTGTATCTCCTCCTTGTGCTTTCATGTATAGATCCTGTGAGCTTCGTTCATGATCAAGATCTGATCTATTTGTAATCATGCATGTTGTGTTTGCGGGAATCCGATGGATATTGAGATTACTATGTCAGATTGATTAATGGTTTTGTCTTTATGATTCTATCATGTCTGTGTTGTTTGTGATCTTGCATGCTCTCCGTTGTTAGTAGCTATCTTGTCCAAGTAGTTGCCAGTGACTCCAAGAGGGGGTATTTATGCTCAATAGTGGGTTCATGCCTCTAGTTTCCAAGGGAAGTGACAGAAATATCTTCGGTTGTAGATGTGTTGTTGCTACTAGGGAGAAAACAACGGTCTTTTGTTCATGGAACAAGTGGATTATTTACCTTACACACTTTGCTTAAAGCAGTTGTCTGTTGCTTGCAACTTAATACTGGAGGGGGTTCGGATGATAACCTAAGGGTGGACATCTAGTCATAGATGCAGTTGGATGGCGGTCTATGTATATTGTTGTATTGCCCAACCGAATCTCATAGGATATTTTTGTCTGGTATTGCACTGTTATGCCTTGCTCAGTTCATGTCAATTGCCCTGCTGTAATTTGTTTACCCTTCATGCGATGTTGTTTATCTAAGGAGAGCACTTCTAGCGAACTATGGACCCCGGTCCAATCTTTACCATTGATACATCTTCCACTGTTACTTGTTTACTTGCTGCAAACCATTACCTTCCACACCATACGTTTAATCCTTTGTTACAGCAACCGGTGAGATTGACAACCTCACTGTTAGTTGGGGCAAAGTCTTGAGTTTGTGTTGTGCAGGTATCCACGTTGCTTGCATCACCTTTGGGGCATTTCCTTCCTCCTACTGGTTTGATAACCTTGGTTTCTTACTAAGGGAAACTTGTCTGCTGAACTGCATCATACCTTCCGCTTGGGGTCTCCCAACGAAGTGCTGCTGCACTCATCAAGGTTTGGTAAGAGGATGGTAATGAACTCTATTTGTTTTCATTTTTTTACATATACTCATCATTGTGGGCATGCTTAGTCTGTTCATGTAAGGTGTATGTTATTTATGGATGCTTAGTAGTTTTTTCTCTCTCATGATTAGCTCCAGCTTGCTAATAGTTTGTAGCATGACATATGAATGTTTGCTTGCATTGTTCTATTTATAACTTGGTATGATATTGTGGTATTTTCCTCTGAATGTTTCATGTGAATCGACTTGGCACATGCTCACGCATGCATATGACTAAACAATAGTCAGTAAGCCTCGATGATTTATTTTGCCTCAGAGTTCTTGTATCACTTTCATGCCATAATTAGTCCTGTTTTGTTGCAAGCATGATTATGACAGTTATTGCTCTCTCGTTTGTCGCTCCCTCTCTATTGCTAGCCTTCACTTGCACTGAGTATGTTCTCTACTTGTACATCCAACTCCCCAAAACCAATATTGCCAAAAGTGTCCACCATACCTACCTACTAGCATCATTTGCTATTCCGTGCATATTCATTATGCCTTGTTTTCTTCCAAATAAAATGTTTGCTTGTTTTGAGAAAGTTGGTTAGTAAAGCTCTCACGAACTTGATGGCACACTTTATTTATTGCGCTTAATAAACCTGAACCACTGTGACTGTCCATGAAAGTTATATGCTTGCAAATTATAGGCTGGGAGTTAGCGGAACCGTGCTGTCATGGGGAACGCTTTCAACACCTGTAAATATATACCCAGTTGATATCATGCTCTTTTGTTTATGGATGTCGTTGGTGTGAAATAAAAGGGGAGCTTGTAAGTCCATGGAGTTATGTATATGTGTTAGAGAAACGCCTGGGCCGCTAGCCTAAGCCATGCCTAATCATGGTGGAAACTTGCAGCATCACCATAATGAGCAATCTATGAAGCTTTCTTCTTATATAAAAAAGAGAGACATATTGAAAAGAGGAAAGAGAAAAAAGCACCATTTTTCCATGGTAAATAAGAGATTGCTAAGATGCTCATTGTCTGCTTGCCTTGTCATTTTGATTATGGGATATCTCTTGTATCATGTGCAAGGGGTACCCCGTTGGCGGTTCTCAATGATACGCATGTATTTACTATGACAACAACTTACCCGTAACTAAAGTTGAGTAGCACGAGGAGCGGCCTTCGTACTCAAGGGACATGAGATTTCTAGTTTATGGTCTGTCAAGCATATAACTCATATTGGACCTCACTTTCACCATTAACCATCTAAATATGCCTATGATAGGGGCAATGAGAGCTCAAAGCTAATGAGTACCTTACTTTCAGCATTTGGAAGCCTTTGAAACCTTTAAAAACCTTTTCACTTCCTTGTTGAGTCACCACTTATTCTATGAGCACTTCTTGAGAACATAGTTGTCATTCTTAGTGTAATGTGCTTGTCTCAAAACTTGGTTAATTATGTCATAACTTTGATGCTTGTATCTCTGATATCTTTACTTCTAGTCTTCACTTGAACTTCAGAGGTGCCTTAGCATTCACATTTTGCTCCACCATCAAAGGCAAGCGAGATACCACTCTATCATACCTTTTTATGAGTATTGCAATGTTGCTTATGTTTATGTTTCATGCTACTTATTATTATTGAGTTGGAATCTCTTCATAGCTTGCAATGACTATTGACTAGACTTAGTTGCATACTCTTTATTATGAATCGTCTAAGTTTCTACTCCTGTGTTGATAATATATACATCATATGAAGCAAATGTGTTCGTGAAAGTTCTTTTATCACACGTAGTTTTCAACTGAATTGCTTGAGGACAAGCAATAAGCTAAGCTTGGGGGAGTTGATACGTCCAAAACGTATCTACTTTTCCGAACACTTTTGCTATTGTTTCTCCTCTAAACTTGTCTGATTTGGATACAAGTAACACGGACTGACGTTGTTTTCAGCAGAATTACCTTGGTGTCTAGTTTTTGTGCAGAAAATCAACTATCAGGAAATATCCTGCCAAAAATCCTATTTCACCAGAAGACTCACGAAGCTAGAAGACGAGGCGGAGGTGGGCCACGAGGGGCCCACACACCCTGCCGCGCAGGCCAGGCCAGGCCGCGCTTGGGAGGGGTGTGGCCGCCTCGGTCACCCCCTCAGCCTCCCTCTTCGCCTATAAGATGCCTCTTGACCTAAAAACTCAGGGGGGTTCAACGTTTTTCCAGAAAGAGTTCCGCTTCGCCGCGACCACCAGAAACCGCGATTCGGAACCAGAAACTCCGTTCTGGCACCCTGCCGGGACCGGGAATTTGGAGAGGATCATCACCATCATCATCAACAACGCCTCTCGCTCAACCATCCATGTTTCCCCCACCCATGACTGAGTAATTCCCCGTTGTAGGCTATGGGGATGGTAGGGATTGGATGAGTTCTATCATGTAATCAAATAAGATTGTTAGGGCATGGTGCCTAGTATCTTTATTAGTGCTATTTGACTTTGTTGCAACTTGTTGTGCTTAATGCTTGTCACTGGGGCCCGAGTGCCATGATCTCATATCTGAACTTATTATTGATTCATGATGATAGTATTGTTTGTGATCTTATCTACAAGTTGTGTACACATATCATTGTTCGGATCCAAAGGCCCCGAAGTGACAGAAATTGGGACAGCCGGAGGGGTTTGTTGTGATGTGAGGATCACATGTGTTCACGGAGTGTTAATGCTTTGCTCCGGTACTCTATTAAAAGGAGTACCTTAATTGCCAGTAGGTTCCCTTGAGGCCCCGCTGCAACGGGCTGGCAGGACAAAAGATGTTGTGCAAGTTCTCATTGCGAGCACATATGCTAAATATATGGGACACATGCCTATGATTGTTTAGTGCTTGGATGCTTTATATTATTTATCTGCAATTGCCCTAGATATTGAAGTTACATGTTTAGACTTGTTGATGCAACGCCCGTCCATCCATCCCTATGCCTACCGCACTCATATCCTATCGTTTGCTACTATTGTTACTATTGCCTTCATTTTACTGCCACTGTTACTTTGTTATTGCTACTACAAAACTGTTGCTACTGATAAACTATTGTGAGCAAGACTATTTCTAGGTGCAGCTGAATTGACAACTCAATTGTTAAGGCTTGCAAGTATTCTTTGTCTCCCCTTGTGCTAATCAATAAATTGGGTTATACTACCCTCGAAGACTGTTGCGATCCCCTATACTTGTGGGTCATCACTGGCCGGCACCGCGCCTCCCTTGGTTGGCGCATGCCCTCCTCCTCCTTTAGTCCCACATTGCTAGCTGGCAATGTTGGGTGCCTTCTTTTTCCCTGTATAAAGAGGAGAATAAGAGAGGGAAAATACAACAAAAGAAATTTAGAAATTCCTAAGGCATTTTTCCTTAGGGATTTCCCCTCTCTTTGTTGATTCTAGTGTGCGTGGTTCTAAGAAGAAATGTGCGCGTGAAAGAAGACATCAGATCAGCACGCCATCACGATGCTGGATCCCACATCCAGAAGTTCTACTTCTACATCCCGTCTAGATTAGGGAGAACGAGATTCGTCCTCGGACACTGGACATGTGCGAATCCACGGAGGTGTTGTTGCTTGTGTCACCGGAGCTTTCATGCAAGATCCAGGAGGTGACCTGTGAGGAGCGATGCGACCTTGAGGTCGACATATGACTACATCGTCAACGTTCCCATGAACATAAATGCTTTTCGGTCTACAAGGGTATGTTAGCGAAACCTCCTTCCCATTTTTGCATTAACTCATAGATAGATCTTGGTAGTGGTGTTGCTCTAGCTAGAACTTTTTTGTTTTCTACTGTGAACCCCTTCAAAGCGATGTATAAGTTTTTACTTGAAAGAACCATAGTGAACATAAACTTCCAATATATGTAATACATAAATTAAGGAGTTAATTTGTGCAATGTATGGAAGCATAAATTAAAGGATTTAATTGGGATAATTGAGGAAGAGGAGGGGGCTCCTACATCGCTGGTTCCATGCGCCTATGAGGCCACGCACCAAGGCCCACCATGGGCCACCCTTGTCCAGCAGCCAAACCCTAGGGTTTGATGTGCCTAGGGTTGGGGGAAGAGTCTTAACATCCCAACATTAGAGCTTAGAAATAAGCTGAACACAGATGTGTGCATTGCATTCATGCATAGATAATCCGAATAATTTTCACGCTTTTGAACAAAACTTCTTAAAGTGATTGAAGCTTCTCTCAACTTGATGGAATTGAAGTAGATCATCAAGTTGACCGCGATAAGTTTCAATATTACCTTTGCTAAAAACATTATTTTGGGTAAAGGTAATTTGATCTAAGGGTAGATCAAATATAATAAATTAAAACATAATACACATTGATTAATGATTAATATCAGATCCTTAAGAGATCATATCACAGTATTCATTACAACAACTCCTGAATACTAAGTTGAGGATACAACTCTAGTAACAAGAATTTAATAACTAAATCTTGACTTATCTTAATCTTATATATTTCTACCATGAGTATCATGGTAATACTTAACCTTAACTCTTTAGTTATATGGAGTAGGAACGAAACCAATTCAAGATCATTCACCACATATCTTTCTTTCCATATCAATCCTTATCATCTCTATTGAACCTTATCTTAATATATGTTGTTCATCAATGTTGAGTAATCAACTATTGATCTATCAATCCTTAGTCTATCAATTCTTGATCTATTAACTCTTGTCCTTATCATAACAATCACTCTAAAGCCTTTAGAGAAAGAAGTAGAGGTAAGTGGTAATGCTATTTTTAGATATCATCTATAGGATGGGAGAGTTTGAAGAGAATTAAACCAATATGATAAATGATGGAGTTAACTCACTCCTGAATGGATAGAAGAGTTATCTGGAAGATATAATTATATGGTAGCAAAGAAGATTACAAGGATGAATATTGAAGATAGTTACCAGAAGTAATTCTATTGGATCAAGTAGGTATAGTCAATGAGTAATATCTCATAGTCAGATAGAGATACTAAGAAGATAACTATAATACAACTGTAATGTTGTATTGATGAAAGCCTTGATTAGCCAACTGGAAACCTAAACCATGAATGATCAAAGGATTGTAATGATCATGCTCAAGTCACTAAGAGTGAATGATTAAATCATGTATAAGTGACATTGGTGGATAGAACATGATTAAACCCTAGTGTATATATGTTATCCTAGGTTAGTCATGACATATCACAATGGTATGAATGGAGTTAAAAGTAACTACTTGTTGGATGGAAGGTTACCATTAGTAGTTTGATATAACCAAGTATGTATATGAGAAGATTATGAAAAGATTCAGTAACAAGCTTCTAAGATTTATAAGTGAGATTACAAAGTAATTTATGAAGTAAGAGAGTAATCATCCAAGTGGAATTGGATTCATTAGAAATATTCTAGAGATGCCAGTTATGCTTATGAGGAGATTATATAGAGCTTTAGTGTCAAGATCATTGGATTTACAAATGGATTTAGAAGAAGAGAGTATTGATAAGAATATTCTTGTGAAGTAAAGCTCATCATGTTAACACATGATGATGGATATGAAGAAGTAGTATATCTAGGAAAGGAATTCCTTAATTAGAAGTCCAGAATTATGAGGTTTGGAAGATAGGAATTCTTGGTAAACATTCAACCTTAAATCTATAATCAAACTTAATATCTATTTCATCTGTTTGATTAATCATCTTATTTCCACAAGGGCTTATAGGAATATTTTCCTATAGAAAATCATTTAAGCATACCTTTGTCATTTCAAAACATTAAAACTACATGTGCCCAGGAACTATCTTTATCAATTCTTTTTCTTAAGCCATCCTAAAGAACAACCCTATTATTTTACTTTAAATAATGGTATCATTCCTAATCACAAGCAGGGCCGGTCCTGAAATCTGGGGGCCCCGGTGCAACATAATAAAACGGGCCTTTAGTTTACATGTAAAATTAATTTTATTTCTAACATGGAATGATACAATCAAATTGATGGATGAAAAACAAATTAAAAGCCCATATATGTATGCCATAAATAAGATCTTGTTCCATTTTTTTAAGGAATAGCCCATATACGTATTCACATCTGGGGGCCCTTCACATCTGGGGGCCCTGTGCACATGCACAGGCTGCACAGCCTCAGGGCCGGCCCTGATCACAAGCATAAAGACAATATGTCTTAAGCCTTAATGTTACCCCTATCTATAAAATAATATATATATATTAAATCTCCTAAAACTCATAGTAAACAATTATAATTTTAAAACCTAACTTCTATGCAAGTTATAACAAACTATTTATCTTGATATCACTTAATCTCATGGGAATAATATTAACCATATTAATTCCTTAGCACTTTATGTGTCATCTAATAATGATGGATCACCATATAAAGGTTTCTTTAATATCACGAGTTAATGAGAACCAAATCTTATGAATTAGTAGTAATACATACTCTAATAAGTTATGGTTTATTAAGTAATTAAGTTCATAACCAAGGTTCTCCAAAATTATTAAAAAGAAAAAGACCTATATAAAGGAAATAAAGAAAATATAAACCTTATATAATAAATCTCACAAAATAATTCTAAATACAAATTATTATTGTTGCAACTACTTACTAGGTAATTTCTATAATGAAATATTTGAATAAATGTTCAAATACAAAATTATAAAATAAAACAGAAATAGAAAGGAATAAATAACAAGGTAAAACAAGAAAAAATTAGTTTCTGGCCGAGGCCCATTTCCTCACCTCTCTATCTACTGCTCATGCGCAACACACAACAGCCCACTTCGGCCCACATGGCCCACACAACGGCTCATCGGTGACTGACAGATGGAACCATAGGAGGGATCGCGGGTTGAGACTAAAAACTTGCCAGGGGGTTTCCGCAAAATGCTCATTGTCGTCTTCCTCGTGCGTCACAAGCAGCTCGCTGGAGGAATCCGCCGCCGCCGTCGTCAGTCGTGCGTCGAGATGCCCGCCATCGTCCCAGAGGTGGATAAGAAGGCCACCATGGCACCCTGCCTCATCCTTATCCCCACTACTCTCTGCTTCCTCTCTGTCTCTTCTATACTGAAACCCTAGCTCGCCGGAGACGCTCGTCGCTGTCGCTCTGAAGCCTCCCTTGCCTTATCGAGCTCACCATTGGAACCACCGTGCTGCCCTGGTTCATCTCGTGGAAGGAATCGGCCACACATTCCCTTAATTGAGCTCCACGGTCTCGTCTTCCCGAAGTTCGTTCGTCGCGGTTCCTGTCGATTACGACCATGATTCGCTTCGCCGAGCCCTTCATCGTGCTCCTGGTGAGCTCCTGAGTACCCCAATACCCTTCAATTCGCTCCTTGCACGCCGTAGTGGCCTCCCCGTGTGCGTCCGACCGTAACCGCTGCATAAGCTAGCCGTCGACTAAGCTGTGATGACCATTTAGGAGCGGCGCCACCACTATTCAGTTCAGCATACTCCCCTGCATCGAAAGCCACTAGTCGCGTGTCCCAGAACCCCTTCTTGCACCGTCTTCGATATTGTTCCGGCGAGGATCCGACATGATGACGTCAGGATGATGTCATCCTTGACCAATTCAACATGTTGACCTTGTCCACTGCTCGCGTGGCAGATGACGTGGCCAATGGCCCACGGGTCAGTGACTACGGTAGGTTTAGTCTGGGTATGAAAAGTAATTCCCTCTTTACACTATTATTTAGAAAATGAATAATCTTATAATTTTAATATCTTTTATTTTATAATTCAGAAAAATATATATGATATATCAAAATTTGTATAAAAATACATTTAAATGTATTTTCATACATTATTATCTTACTTTACTAAATGTTTATTATTTAGTAAATAATTTTCTAATTAATGAAACTTAGAAAATTCATATTTGAATGTTTTTTAAATCACACAAATATGTTTAATATATCAAAATTTTCAGAAAAATAAAATCTATAACTCAAAACTATTATCAAACATTATTATGTTAACTATTTAAATAAATATTATCTAATAAAGATTTTATAAATAATAATACTTTGAAAATTCATATTTTAATATTGGTAAATGATAAAAAATAAATAATATGTCAAAATTCTTAGAAAAATAAGAACTATAATTTAATACTATAATCATGTATTATTATTTCACTTAATTAAATATCTATTATTTATTAAGTGTTTATAAACTAATAAATCTTATAAAATCATATCTTATTATTTAGAAATCACAAAAATAAATGTAATATACCAAAATGATCACAAAAATAATATCTACATGTTAAAAATATAACATTCCACTCTTGAAGTAAATAAAAATCTAATACTCTAATAAATTGAATTTAAACCTATTCCTTAATTAATAATTCATATAAGAACAAATAAAAATTGCTAATATTTCTAAAAATTATACCTTTGAGGTTTTAAAAATAGTATTTGTTGTTTCTCAAACAAAAAGTATTTGTTCTAAATATTGATAATATGAAATCAAAATAATACAACACAATTAAAAATACATTTTTTAATGAATTAACATTCAACTATAAGTGTAAATTATTTCTAAAAAGGATTCTTATAAAAGTATGAAATCTTCAAGGAAAATATTTTTAATCAAATAAAACCATTAACCATTGTTTCACTCACAACTTTATAAATGAATTAAATCCAAATATAGTTCATAAGTAGTAAATAATATTGTTTACTTATTCACAAACCATAACCACACCTTTATAAGGAGATAAATCATTCTGTTCAATTATAATGTTAGGAAACCACTACTCAAATAGAAGTATTACCTCTTTTAGTTAGCCTTAAAGAAACATTATGAAGTGAACAATGTACAAATATCATAAACATTACATCTTAAGTCCATCTATGTCCTTAAAGTTAAACTTTAGTCTACAAGTTTGTAAACACCATGTCAAAAGCCTTATTATGTGTTTTATAGTTTACTTTGGTCTGTTTCAATTAAGACCTAGTGCCTCTCAAGACATCAGCCACATTCAATTAACCATAAATATTGTTTAAACCTTAGAAAAGAAACCTTTTCTTCGAAGGTTATCCTTTCTGCTACTTCAAACAACAAATTTTGTAATCATATCTCTCACGCACAACTAACCCAGGGACTTTTATCATAGACACATGACAATTAATCATAATCACATTATTTCATACACTCCTTGTATATTTTAGATTGTTAATCTTAGAGTTTAAATGCTTTTGTTTAGTTAAGTAAACTTTTATTCAAAAGTTATTCTTTAAAGATACACTAAAAGTAATTCTTAAGCATACTAAAATAAATCTACTTAAGTAACAACCTTCATATAAGGAGTCTTTAGATACCATTCCACACTTGAGTGCTTCATTGTTATATGCTACTTATTATCCTTACATGTTGTTTCACACACAATCACAAGCCTTAATAAGAAGCACAAGTGTGAAACTTATCTAAAAGGACAACACATTTAAAAGAATTCATCTCAAGATTCCAAACCCTAGATTATCATCGCTTATTCCGGGGATTCGAGTTTATCAAATTGTATTACATTACTATGCATAATAGCATCTTGCTTCTTTAAACATTAGTCCTTACCGGACCAATGATGTTGTTTTCAGATATTGGATCTTATATTGTCTTGAAGACCGTGAGTGCATAATCTTGCAATCACAAAAGGCAAGTTCACACTTGCTCATGTCATTTGATTATTTTCTGTAAATTATTTTGCAAATTTAGTGTTGTCATCACCTGCATTTTAAAAAAGGGCAAAAAACACTATTTTCATAATAATATGATTATAGGTTATTTAGCATGAGGTAATAACCTACTATGAAAGTCCCGGTGGTAAAGGAACATATTACCTAGGACTTAACAACCAATATCGCCAGTGATTCTTGCGCCGTATATTATGTTTTGACCATGAGAATTGGAATGGGACGGAGAAGTCACCTGTATCTTTTCCCTCTCGCATGGATCCGGATGTGCGGGTCGTGGCTGTTATCCTCATAGCGTGCATTGATTGGTAATTCGTAGAGGATATGCAATATATGGGTGGGACCCCTTAACGTCCCATGATAGTTCCGACATCTAAACAGTCTGTACTGCCAATTGCCGTAATTCAATATGTGGGCTGGCGTACACCAAGGAGACATGCAGGATCACGGAGAAGGTAGTGATTGGCTTGGATCTTAGACTGGGCCCCATATTAAGGAAGTGTGGACAAGCTCATGACTTGGTTGTGCAACAAGTATAAGGTCTCTCATGGGTAAACTAACGCACCTCTGCAGAGTGTAAGAACTATAACTTGTTACTCCCTGTTTCGGAAAGGAGCTGCGAGCGCAGCAGGAAAGGAACTCCATGAAAGTTCTGGTTAACCTGTGAAGGATGACGAACATAGCTTTTTAGAATAAAATCAACCTTTGAAGAAATGTTTTCGAAAACCTGCATTGCCTAAGACCTATGGTATATGGCTGTAGCTAGTGCATCAGACACTTCTTTCTAGTGAACTTGCTGAGTACACTCGTACTCAACGTATCTTCTTAACCCTTGCTAGATTGTGAAGCCAATACAGACGACGTCTACGTCAACTTCTTATCCAAGAATCATCATCAATAGCTCAAGTTCCTCAATAAAGTCAAGAAAATCAAACATATACATTAACTCAAGTAAAGACGAAGTTGCTGTTTAGTTAGAAATATAATCTCTAGTCATAGAACCTACTTCTATATAGTATTGCAATAGCAGCAAGGCAAAGCCCCAATAGTTCAGATACTAGTCTATTAGTATGTTAGTTATGAGTTGATTATTTCTGATTCTTCTTTGTAAGAAGTTCTTTCTCTCTCTTTAACCTAGAGTATTCTATGGATCTTTTGTAAAGAGTCGAGTTGTAACCTATAGTCATGTCTTGGACTTTTTGTGTTTCTGTTGTACCACTCTAAGGGGTGTAATACTAGTGAATGGTGTTTCTTTGGTGTTATGTCAACGACTATAATGTACTAAATCATGCAGTGGTATGCTGGGTCATCGCAGCGGCCAAGATCCAGCCCTAGATGGGAAGCGGTTGCCCCTCACTTACATCTTTTCCAAGTATCCTCCCTCTCTTCGGTTATATATACTCCATGAGAGAGCCCCTCACTGGACTGGAATTCTCCCTCAACTCTCCCAAGTTCTCTCACTCAGCTCATCTACGTACGCTGAAAGGCTATACGAACCTCTGGTAGCTCTTCTTCCTATCAATGAAGCTCCACTGGACTGAAGACGACACATGCATGGATACTTGCATACATAATGCATTTGATCCTCAAACGAGAGTTGCACCAAAATCTTCACCGTAGAACAAATTTTCGCTGCACCATTGGTATGAACTAGATCCAATCTACCTATGTTTTCTGTATAGTTTATCTTGGTGGTTTCCTTTGGATATTTATTTTTATTTTCCCTATGCGAATCCTAACAGAGTTGATTGGGATGGGGGTCCTAGCGCAAGATACAGAAGGGATGGAGCGGGGGGAGAAATAGCGAGTAGGAAGAGGGAGTCATAGAGATGCTAGATAGGTCACACATCGCACCATAGGCAGTGTCCATATCGGCCACCATATTTAGTGGGGAGGTTGCGGAATTTTAGAGAGTCAGCAGAGGAGAATGACTATGACATGTAGACTCATATTGTCATTGAGACTAGAAAGATATATTGGTTAGGATTGTTACTTTCCCAATGCGCAAAACAGATACAAGGTTCAAAATAAACCGGGTTTAAGATTTTAGGGCTTGTTTGGTTACCCACCAAGTCGTTTATTGCACCCATCCTGAAGAATTTGGCTCGTTTGTTTGCTCCTGCAAAAACGAATCTTTACACTACACGGGTATTAAAGCACTCCTTGGCCTGGCTCCGGAGGAATGCCCAAATCGGCAGTTTCCACAGAGCCAATTTTTTCACACGCTCGTTGGGGAAAACGATGCACGTGGGCGTACAAGAGAGAGATGGCGGGAGCTCGCCGACGTATGCAAAAAATTGGCAGGAGAAATTAGGTTACCGCCTATTTACGTTGCCCCACCTCACAGCCGAATCCCGCGCCATCATTTTCCCTCTTTCTAGACCTCCCTCCAAATCCCCTCATTCAGAGACGAGCAGGTAATCGACGCCGCTACTCTAGCCGATCGAGCTCCTCTGTGGCAAGTCTTCTTCGTACGCTTCTCTGATATGTCGTCCTCATCATCTGATGTTCAGATCGCTGTAAGAGACATATAACCCTAGCTATGCAAGTTTAGATCGGTTAGCATGTTTTCACTCATAGACGATTAGTATATATGGACGTTGTATGGTACATTTTGTCAATCATGTTTCACAGGGATAGTTTTGTGGTAGATCTGGATTAGTGCTAAATGTATAGTGCCGACTGATCTTCAACACAATGCTTGCTTTGGTGGTTCAATTTGTGTCATAGGATAAGGTGCCGACCTCCTCAGATTTGTCAGCAACTGCAGTTGTCCCTCTTTGATATGTGTTGATGCCTGATAATGTGTGTTGAAGAAATAACACCATGACATGGACAACATCTTTGTCCACCTTTGTCCTAAACATGGTTTGTTAGTTCATCAAGAAAAGGGGCTCTATTCATCGGGGTTTCAGAGAGATAGACATGCGAGCTATTGCGACCAATGTCTTCAGGATCTGTGGCCGGATAGTTACCTCGAGTCAGATCTACAACCATATGAGGCATTGGAGAGCAATATGGGTTCATGTGCTGAAGATTAGAAGGCTTGAGAACATGTGTTGGGGGTGGAGGAGAGCCATCTCTCATGATAACGACAAGCACTACTATGAGCACATGAAGGCTGGATAAATTTGCTCTTGCATCACTACACTGAGTTTTTTCTTGATCTCACATATGAAAAAAATGGTTTAACTAACTATGTTTCCATGTAGGCTTAGTCGAAGGACATCGGGTTGATCAACAAATCCATTTAGATCTATACTCAAATAAAGGTGATCTATGTTGGTCGTATTCCCGTATCGCCCGTCTATAAAGTTACAGTACACCATGGTCTTAGACAGCTGATAGAGAACAAGGCACATGCCACTTGGTACCTTGCTATGACCCCTGATCACAGGATGAGTTGGTTCACGGTTTTTCTGGACAAGCACTACCTATGAGGAGCCGATTAAGGTGTTGTAGGAGGTGTTTGTAGTGGTGTTGATGATGATGACTATGATATATATTTCAGAGTATCTAGGCTTGATGAAAAATTATGCCAAGTTTATATATTTTGGAAGGTGGTATTCAGTTATACCCCTCGGTTTGATGAACTCGTGTTGCATCACGAGAAGTTGTTTATAAACTCGTGCTTTAGCACAGAAGTTGTGATCGTTTAGATTATGTCATACCATCACTAAGCTAGCTGTTCTCTTAATTGTAATTCTCTAAACCTTGATGTGTCGTATTCTTGTGATGGATAAGCTCACAACATGAAAAATGCAAGTAACCATATGACCCACAACTTGTCAAAAATGTAGAAAAGAAGCAAACAAACATCTGGGACTTGACTTCTCCTATGATGCAGAAACCTAAACGTTGGTGCAATGATCCCAGGTGCACTGGGCATGAGCAATCAAACATTCACTTAGAGCAACTATAACAAATCTGGCTCGTAAAAAGTTCAAAACCATATAATAACTACCTTTTTTAGGTTCTCGCAAGAAAATGTCTCTAGCAGATCCCATATATTTTCGAAAACCATAAAAAATTTATAAGGCACGACAGAATCGCATCGTAGAGCGGTACTTCCACGATTTTCGCTAGAGAACCGAGCGCGACCCCGTCAGCCCAGTTTACCCTCGCGCGGCTTGGCGCGCTGAAGTTTCAGCTCGCGCGTTCCCTTTCGTTCGAGTGTTTGGCCGCCCGCTGCCGCCGCCACCGTTCCCCGCTGTCCGCACCGTCGTGCGTCATCGTGTGGAGCTTTGCTTCGGCGGTGCCACCGCCGCATCAGATCCGGCTAAAATACATTTCGGTTCGTTCGGATTTGGCCGTTCTTCCGAGACTCTAGCGATGTACCCCCGATTTCTCCGGCTAATTTGCAGATGAGTTCACAGATGACCCTTAGCGAGCTGTTCTTCTTCGACGACTCGTCATCCTCCAACGACTCGGACATGGAAGAGTTTCTCTTCGACGACGACATCCACATTGACGAGGACACTACTCTCGAATGTGTTCATATGTTTGCCAATGTGGTCATCCGAGACTTCGGTCCGATCTATCTTCGAGCTCCCAACAAACTATTGTTTAGTTCTTTGAACAATTGTTGTAATGAGGATTATTGTACTATTTGTGTGATGCTTGAGACATGAATAATTTGGATTATATTTCTGCCATATGTGGTTTAATTTCACTATTATGTGAGAAATAATTTGGATTATATTTCTGCTTCCCGTTTGCGGGATCTTTTCGACGCGCGAGCCCGCGCGAAACCATAAACGTGTTTTACAACTCCCTGTATACTCGTTTTTTCCGTTCCAGTTTTATGGATCTGCTAGAGTTGCTCTTAGCATACTGATTTTCAGGATTTAAAATTTAGAATTTGATTTATCTACTGGTACAACTTTAATACGAGTACTACTAGTAGATCGTTCCTATCCAGTCCCAGATTCCCAGCCGCGCAGGCAGCACAGCAACCTTCCCTCCCTCGTTGTCTCCGCGCTACGACCACACTTCACCACCACCACCACGAGCGCTCCGCTCCTCGTCCTCGCCGCTATCTAAACTAGGCTCCAGCACCGCAATTATATAACCACCGCCCCTTCCACCTTTCCAGACCTTTTGCCCCCTGCCCACCTCTCCTTCCCTCCTTCCGCGGTCCTCCCCACGCACGCGCGCGCGCGGAGGCGAGATCTGCCCAAGGTGGACGGACCTCCGACGAGGATGAGCAGCCCCCATGGCGGCCTCGACGAGCAGATCGAGCGGCTCCTGCAGTGCAAGCCCCTCCCCGAGGCAGAGGTAACCCCCACCCCGCCTCCCTCCTGCGCGCCTGTGCGTCTCTCTTCTTGGTTTGGCCTGGGTGGGGTTCGCCAGATCTGGCGGAATTCTGGCCCTGTGGGGCGCCGGCCGGGGTTCCGGGGGAGATCGGAGCTCGGGCAGCGCTCTGGGCATCCAGCTCGCTCGCTGAAATGGCCGTTTGGTTGGTCTGTTCGGCGGGAATTAATTGATGTACGACGCTCCCTCCTGCTTAGGCAGGGCCACATTGATATGGCTGCATGAGCTGAAAACAGCGACTTGATCCGATTTCCCCATGATCCCTGGTTGTCTCTGAATTCTGAAACCCCTGGTACCCTAAAAAAAAAGGATTTTGGCAGCTGGTTAATGATGTTTTGGGGAAATGGAGGAGTCAGTGCAAGGGAGATCGGTAGGGAGGCGTACAGCTTGTCCAAGCTGCTAGATTTCTTCCTTCAGCCAAATAGATACCTTTCTTAGATTAGCTATAGAGCAGATAGATAGATAGGTTACCATTGATACGCTCTGACCCTTGAATATTTTCTTCTGTTCAGGTTAGAGCGCTATGCGAGAAGGCCAAGGAGATTTTGATGGAGGAGAGCAATGTTCAGGTACGCTATTTTACTTCTCTGAAAAGTCTGTCTCTACTTGATTTGCCTATGCTTCCCTACCATGAGCCAGCCTCTCTTGCCTGAGCCTGGTTCTGTTCATCGCAATTGACCTCACCATTTCGGGGTTAACGGTTGAAGGGAAAGCCACAATATACTAATTGAATGAACGGGACAGGACGTTATAACTTGTGGTCAAATTCACGAGAACATGAAATCAAATAAAGCAGTGCAAAACTTTGCGGGAGATGTGCAGGCATCTGCACCTCCTGAGGGTTTAATAGCAATATGCTCCTCTGTTGAACCGGGTCTCTCTCCAGCCTGACCTTAAACTGCTGAGCACGAGCTCATCGATAATACCAATATGTTAGCAGTTTCAAAGCTAGAAGCCCGGTATGGTGACATTATGATAATCATGGAAGCCTGCTGTTGTTATGTCTGATAAAAGTTCTAAGTTTGAGTAACACTAACAAGAATTAGTACATGTTGAAAAGAGTACACTATTTCTACCCATTATAGTAAGCACAATTTCCCAAAACAAAACCCTGTAAAACAAGTAATTAAGTCTCAGAGAGAGATGGAAGGAACACACTATGGTGACGTGGGCATCAGATTGGGCATACCATCTGTTTCTTGCCCCTGCATTCGCGATAAACGGGGCTGGGATATTGCTGGTGCTGATAGTGCTAGGACAATACCTGGATAATGCAGAGAATGGGCTAAGTTTATCAGGCTTCATCATTTATACAACTTTGTACTTTGTATAGACCAGTAGTATCTTTAAGCAAAGTGTGGTTCTAGCCCTAAGGCCTGAACTTCTAACAGGTTAAGGCCAAGTACAGAGTGAACCCAGCCTGACCAATCCCGGAGAACTGGTCTGTACTGCCCATAAGCAGTTGTAATGCAATTACACCTTGTGTGCTTTAGGCCATGTTTATTTGCTGGCAATTGTCTGATCTGAAGAGTTATTGGAGCTACCAACTCGTGCCTTTCAAAGATGAACTAAGAATGTCTCTGTAACAACACAAGTAATGGATGGGACTGCAGGCTTTCAATTGTAATATAGGTATTATTGAAAGGTTGGATCAATGGAAACATCCACATGTTTTGATGATAGTGTTAGTTGGACATCTCAGCAAAGTTCGCTCCAACGTCACCATCGGACCTCATGATAAAATATACTTCTGTTCTAGATCTTGTGTGTCAACCGATATTAGCTAGATTCGTCTTAATAGGCCATACAGACTGATATTAGTCCCGCGTGCTATGTGGAACTTGTAGCTATGCAATGCTCCCTTCATATGGTTATGGGTGTCTCGTGTGCCAGATTCACGATTGAGTTGTTGTTTTGCCGGTAGTTTTAACTTTACTTATTTCTTTGGCATACTTGCAGCCTGTAAAGAGTCCTGTCACAATATGTGGTGATATTCATGGGCAGTTCCACGATCTTGCAGAATTGTTCAGAATTGGTGGAAAGGTATACATTGTTTTCTCATCTTCTTTTGTGTCATCTTCTTGAGTCATCAAGAACAAAGCCTGATCTTCAATATATTGACAACTTCTTTGTTTTTTACCAGTGTCCGGATACAAATTATTTGTTTATGGGAGATTACGTAGATCGTGGCTACTACTCCGTCGAAACTGTCACGGTAAGAGTTACAAGCATTAACATGACTATTTGCTTGCACCACAGAAAAATACCGTTGTTCATGTGCAATATTTGTTTTTACCTCAGCAAATTGTTTCTTAGGTGTACACATATAAATTTGCAATACTTTTTTTTTACTTTAATAGCTCTTGTTACTAATGTTAATCCTTGAAAACAAACAGCTTTTGGTGTCGCTAAAAGTTCGTTACCCTCAGCGGATCACCATTCTCAGAGGAAACCATGAAAGCCGACAGGTACATGAATTGTTTTACCGGTTCTTCTATTTTCCTATTCTTTTTTGTGTACATTCCTATGAAGTTTCTAGTGGGTTTTGTTACGTCGTTTCATCTCCCAGTTACATTTTTATATATGCTGCTAATTGAACTGAATAATTTTGGCAATCTATTTCCAGATCACACAAGTTTATGGATTCTATGATGAGTGCTTAAGGAAGTAAGCATCTTCCTTTCATATAGTGTATATGGTAGTCCTGCTCTAAAAAGTCCTCTCTTGATTCTTATTCTGATAAAATAATCTAGTATTAGGATAATAAGGTGTCTCAGGTTATGGTTCCACTTGTCGTGTCTAAATTAAAGCTGACTATCTCAGTGTTCTTTTTTGTGAATCGAATTACAAGAATCACTTTCCCATTTGTATTGCAGGTATGGAAGTGCAACGGTGTGGAAAACGTTTACAGATCTGTTTGACTACTTCCCCTTGACAGCACTGGTGTGTAATTCACTCCTGCAGCATTTCCATCAAATAGATGACCTAAATAAATATTTCTTTACTTCATCCAGTAAAATTGACATTCCAACTGTTCACTCGTTTCATAGGTTGAGTCAGAAATATTTTGTTTGCACGGTGGATTATCACCATCCATCGAGACACTTGATAACATACGTAACTTTGACCGCATCCAAGAAGTTCCTCATGAAGGGCCCATGTGCGATCTTCTGTGGTCTGATCCAGATGATCGATGTGGTTGGGGTATTTCTCCTCGAGGTGCTGGATATACCTTCGGACAGGTACTTGTTGTACAATAAATTCTTGTTTGCTCAATGTATTGAGCCAATTCTGTGGTCTGTTTTCCGCTGACGATGCAACTCCTATCTTTTCAGGATATATCAGAGCAGTTCAACCATAGCAATAACTTAAGACTTATTGCTAGAGCTCATCAGTTGGTCATGGAAGGATTCAACTGGGCTCATGTTAGTATCTGCTCCTGTATTCCATACTTGCATTTGTCTGTGGTCCGTACTATATTTGGTTAACACTCTTCCATATTGAACAGGAGCAAAAAGTGGTCACCATATTTAGTGCACCTAATTATTGCTACCGCTGTGGAAATATGGCATCAATCTTGGAAGTTGATGATTGCAGGGAGCATACTTTTATCCAGGTATAGCTACATGTGTTCCATCTCTGTATTTGTTCTGGTAGATTTGATGACTAGTCATAAGTATTGGGTTGATATTAATAGTATGGTCAAATTTGAGAATCCATAGAAGTCTAACCAAACTGTTTTGACTAATGGCCATTTCTGCTTTCACAAATTCGATATTTTTCTACACCTTCAGTTGTTGAGTTGTCATGGGCACTTGTCCGTTTACGCTTGCTATTATCTTACTAGTCGTGATGTGTCATTCTGCAGTTTGAGCCGGCCCCAAGAAGGGGAGAGCCAGATGTAACCCGTAGAACACCAGACTATTTCCTGTGATGCGGAACTGGTGTTGGCAGCAAAGGTTTGATAGCTAGCTGAAGTTTCCTGGTTGCAGATAATCTTTTTGCCCCGTGTGTTATTCTTCTTTATTTTTTATCCATGATGCCTTTGGCTACCGCGAGCATGCTTTGCTGCATCGTGATTCAAGTGTATACGTACAGCCTGGAAGGGATTCATTGTGTTCTCACCTCTCTAACTGATTTGATGCTCTGCTCGGGGCCTGCAGCTAGTGACTTTTAAGCGTCAGAGCAGCATTTGTATTATGACAGGAGACTATTTCGTTCCCCTTTGTAATTCATTTTTCCCCTTTTGGACATTCCACCTAATTTTCTTTTCATGATTCTTGTGTAGAGATGAACAATGTAGTTGTGTATGGTTCTGTGTTGAGTCCTTAGGTCTTGTTCTGAACCCGTCTTGATTTGTCGTATAGAAATACTTGAAGAAGAGAACTAGCACCGTTTTGTGTGTATCTGTGGGGAGGAATGTGTGGCCTGGTCACTGGATTTTTTGTTTATCGTGCAAATAGTTGTCCAGGACAATCCATCTCCAGTTTGAAACTAGTATGCTTTTATTTCTGGCAATTTATGAGATGAGTATGATCTTTTGTTCCAGTGCCACATGCAAGAAGATTGCACATTCTTGTCACTGATTTAATATTTTTTTCACTTCCAGCCAGTTTTTTTTCTCTGAGGGCATATATTTTCTGAACTACTTGACAATTAGATTACTAAGTACTAGTGTTTTTTTAGCCTACCTCATGATGATTGATGCACGTGGTGACTGCTGAGTGGCGAGTAATGCGTGTGGCGAGTGGTTTCTTGTGTCCAACATATGTTGGCGATAGAAGGATATAGATTCTAGAAAGCTACCCAACATATCTCGCCCAGTGCTCATGGAACGTGTCATGCTTCACTAGTTGGATCTAGGGGACATTGACATTGACGGTGAAGGCAGCATGTTCCTCCGTCACTTTCCTTCCCCAACATTGATGGTGCTGGTCACACCAAATCGTTCTACAAGCGTGTTCCATTTGGCAAACACAGAGAGCTTTCAACAGAAGTTTCGGCAGCCAATAGAATTCAGAGTCAGTCAAAGGTGCTCAAGTCATTACACATACACATCTCAGGACTTTTTTCGATTTAAGAAACGACATAGCCCCATCTTTCAAGTTCTGGTCCATCTTATATCAATGTTTCCTTTTCTGATGATAGCTATGACCCCTCGACGTGTAAAAAAAGATAAATAAAGTGCAAGAAGAATCAACCAAATTTGAGCCACAAAGACTGGAAGCTAGGTCATCAGACACATACATCTCGGCCTTTTTCGATTTAAGAAACTACACTGCCCCATCTTTCCTGGTCCATCTTACTCTATCGATGTTTCCTTTTCCAATGATAGCTATGACTCCTCAACGACATGTAACAAAAAGATAAATAAAGTGCAAGAAGATTCAACCAAATTTGAGCCACAAAGACTGGGAGCTAGGTCGCTGGTAGTATTCTCAGTTAAGATGAACGCATACAAAGGGAACATGGAAGTCAGCATCGATCCAGCTGTAGCATAAAGAGGCAAGAAAGAAACATCACTTTCTTTGCAGTTAAAGTCTCAGGATTCAGCTTAATAAATCAGTAAAGCACCAATGGTGCACATCGCCGTCACTGTTCCCATAAAAAAGGCCATTAGTAGGGTCGACCTTTCCTCATTGCTACTCTTGAGGAAATAATCCTGTACAAAACACCAACGGCGGAGGACGTGCTAGCCACACCCAGACATACAACACAAAAATGAGGCCGAGGTTAATGGGATTTACAGCCTCCTCACAAGACGCCTTGCGAGTAAGAGGAATCACCGGTTGGACGCCTCCCAAGGGAACAAACAGAATGCTAACCTCAAGTGTCTTAACTACAAATTCAAGTAGGTGAATATCACCGGCACCAAGTCGACCACCGACCAAGCGAGCCCCGCGTACTGCACAAACCTTATGCCAGTGTCCACGTCGTACGCCTTCCGTGGGAAGAGCGAGAAGACCTTCTGGAGGTACCCGGCCTGCCTGGGGTCGGAGGACTTGCTCGAGCTGCTGCCAGGCGCCTTCAGCGCTGGGACGTAGCAGGACGAGACGATCGGAATCCCCAGAGTATTGCACATGACTGGCAGGAGCCACTTTGAGAGCGCTTTGCTGCAGGATTTCACGGCGAGGATGGTCGGGATCCCAACAAGGACCCTCCCGACATATGCGAGCAGAGGCAGTTGCTGGCTCAAGATGAGGGCGGCGTCAGGGCCGTGGAAGCGGGAGTAGGTTTGTTGGACACCGTAGACCTGAGCCGATGTGTGGAAAACAATGTTAGAGATTCCTCATGAAGATAGTATACAGTTTACATGGGTAAATGGGATGTATAGCGGTAACTGAATGAACATATATGAAAAATCTAGTAGTACTAGCTTCATCTGAAGGAATTATTTTTGGTAAAACATATATAGTAAAGGCTTGGAAGACTACTGGCGTTGATCACAGTTCATATGTGAATGGTAACTGAATCTCCAGCAACTGGAGACGTTACAGAAGGTCAAGCAAGTCTCGTTAAGAACCAATAAGAGTGCATACTGTCTTGATTTATCTTAAAAGTTATCTCAGTTCTCATTCTGTATAGCTGTTATGTGAGCAGAATCATAGCACAAGTTTAAGAGCAATAGATATTTGGATTAAGCAATCATAAGTCATAAAGAGAGAGTTCTTACAATGCCAAAAGCAACCCCGGTGAATGCTGTGTGGAATTCAAAGCTGGGTGTTGGGAATTCTGGCTCTGGATATGCGAAGCAGAGCAACAAAGAAAGGCTTGCCCAGAAGAATGTAACTGCAAAAAAAGAAAAAAGAAAACTCTGAGAATATTCTTCACCTATGGATATAACAATACCTAACACTAGACTAAAAGTGGTACTGAGGCATATGGACATACCGTTCTGCCCAGAGACAACAAAGGCATCGACATGGTCATCAACAACCAACCAGAATGCAAGGATCACAACGCCAAGACAGATCCCAGCGATAACATCTGTCAAGCTGTGCATGCCCAAGTACACCCTCGCTAGCAATTTCAAGTAAGCCACATCATCAGCATCTTTCAATAACTCTTAAGAGAACGTCACACAAAGAAAGTAAAAAACTCACCAATTCCAATTAGCAGAACTTGCAAGAAAGCTAGGGAGAGACCAGCGGTAATCATAAAACTGTCACACGCTCCATTTGAGAGGACATAATGCAGCATATATCTGCATCCATTTTCACCAGTATTAGCCCTACAAGCCTAATAAATATATATACAGCAAGTAAAATAATAATCATAACAGGAGTATACCCCATCAAACAAACGGTCATGAGAGCGTGCGATGAAGGCAGTCCATACTCCATGGCGTGTTCCTTCTCATCTTGGGTGGCTGTGACTCTTCTCACAGGAGGAGAGCATGGCCGAGGAGCTGACACTACATCCTACACCCACGGATACCCAAGGTGGCAACAATTAAACCAATTGAACAGATTTTCTTTCAAACGCCAACAATTTAATTTATGATACATAGATAGATGATAACCTTCACAGCATTGCCAAGGTAATCAGAGAAAGCCATGAGGAGGGTCATCTGCCTAGCCAGCTTGCCGTGTCCACTCTGCAGTCAATACCCATAAATTCAGAGTCAAAGAAGCAGAATAATAAGAGGTGGTCAACGTGCCAGAGCACAGAGGACATGGGACATACCCAGAAGAGGAGGGGGAGGAATCCCGTGTAGAAAGGGACAGAGACAACGCATGACAGCACCGAGAAGAAGTTGTCTAGCAACCTATGCTGCATCCTCTGCAATGATTCAACAGAAGATAAATAAATGAATAAATAAAATAAACCAGAAGCATACAAGTAAGAACATAGAAATCGAGGCCATGTAAATATGTACATCAAACATATGGATGCTTCTTATAAGACGACGCTTCTCTCGGTTTATTTGTTTCTTATTACATCATCTCCATGTATTTTCGAGTCAAATTCGTCTTCTAACCACATGACTCGATCGCCTCAGTCATAATTCGTGTTTTTTCTTAATAAGGAACTGCCAAGACGAACTGCAAACTGGAATTTGTAACGGTTATTATAGCCTGTATACAAGCTAATAAGATGGAGGAATGCAGGAATTTGTGTTCGTTTCTTCGAATTGGTCATCGGCCGGAAGCAAACAGAACAGAAAATTTGGCAGAGGAACGGACCTGGAACCTGAGGATGGCCGGCGTCTCGGCGTGCACGTGGCGGGTGACCCACGGCTGCGCCAGCGCGCGGGTCCGGCGCGTGAGGTCGAAGTAGGAGGCGGCCCACACCCAGCCCGCCGCACCCGACAGCGCCGCCGCCTGCCACGCGGTCAGCCCGGCGCCACCGGCAGCCGCGGCCGCCTCCATGTCCATATATCTCCGCCCCTTATCCGTCCGATGCCGCCCAGTTCCAGGAGCGCGCGAGATCCCCACGAGATACCGAAGAGAGATACACGGCGCAGGGCTGGCTGCTGTCGGGAGCGCGGAGGTCCTGTAGAGGTGGACGGCGAGGGCGGTGGGGGCGGAAGAGGAGCGGTGGGGCGGGCCGGAGACGGGAACGGTAGGAAGGGGGAAGGTGGCTCGGCTCGGTTCGTTGCGGTTTGCCGTTTGCCGGCCGCCCCAGCCGTGGACCGTGACTCTACACCTTTGCACGCGGGATCTTGTTTTTTTCTTCTTCTCGTGCGTTGTTTGGGTTATTCATTAATCCACGGAGTTGATTGTGACTTTGGAAGGTTCTGATCTGAACTCCAATCCTCGCGCCCGATGATTTTACACCTGTGTTGATTTTTCTTCTCCAGCTCATGCAATCGTGCTTCTGGAACATCTGATCCTTATTTCTTTTCTTCAGTGAACCCGTGGAAGCATAGGGGAATATGATCCTATCAAACTAGCCGGCACTTTGGAACCTGATGCTATACATAGTAACAAACTGGAATTTTCTACATTTAGAATTTAAGTATTCTCTCCGACCCATATTAATTGACTTAATTTTAACTTAACACAGGTACATACTTAATTAGATATATATGAATGTAGACAAACTTGAGTCAACTAATATGCGTTGGAGAAAGTACTACTATTGAGTTAATTAATTTGGGGCGGAGAGAGCAAGTAGTCATTACACTATTGAAACTTCATAAATCTTCCTTGGGTTTCAACTTAGAAACATTTGTTCAAATTGACGGTTAGAATTCGCTCGGCTATGCAATACTCCCTCTGTTTGGGATTATAATTTCTACACATATATCTAGGTTGTTTATTTGACCAACAAAATATAACTTATATATCACAAAAGTTATATCATTAGAAAATTATAACCTTTAAAGTTTTTAATGGTATAATTTTTATGCTATATTATTCATATTTTATTGTTTAAATTAGTAACCTAGTTATTCGTGCGGGACTTATAATCCCAAACGGAGGGGGTATTTCTTTGTCGATCTTTCAATTTAAATCAAAGCATGGACCGATGAAAAAAGACCAGATATAGTTGCCACAAAGAGTTGGCAAAAGCAAACTTCAACCGAACCAAGATCACACAACACAAACATGCATCTGCAGCCGGATTCGGTGGCCAGGCCAGGGAGAATTGGGGGCGGTGGTCTCATCGATGTGGCGGCTGACTTGAGACCATTTAAGCATTGACGTATTCCTTGAGCTGCTTAAGTGTTTTTAGCACACAAAGGCGCACGCTGCACGCACTAGCCGTCCTCTGCAAGAAAGACATGGTTCAAGCTGTTGACTACTTCAGCCTTGACACGCCCATGGAAATTTGGCTAGGTGTGCTGTGTTCTGCCAGGTGAGCTTCCCTCCCACTAGTCAAATTAGCCGTCTAGGCAGGGTTGCTTTGTAGCACGACCGCGATTAATTAGTTTTTGACCAAAATGTGAGCATGATTATCTTTAGAAACCATGATGATGCATGATTGGTATGGAAACCTACATACCAAGCTTGCTAAAGTCACATGGATAAATAGTTAACTGGGGTAAAACCTGATGCATTTGTCACATGTTCGGGGGTAAGATGTGGAACAAAGTAATTAATTGGGGTCAACAATGTCACAAAATCAGAAATAGCCTTTCTGTGTTTTCAAGTTTAGTGGAATTTAGTTGACAAATCGACGCTGGCAAAACTTGAGACCAGGGACCTTTTTTCCTTGTTCTTCAACCATTACAGCCATACTAAAGTAAATTTTAGGAAGACAACAAAAATTCACAAATAAAAACAGACGTACAATTGAAAACAAATACCATAAACCTTGAAAATTGGAACAAGAAAAATAAGGCAATTAATAGGGCGAAATTTTCATTCCACAGAATTGCAAATTTGCAGGAGTTCTTTCTTTTTCCTGTAAATATGGACACTAATGGAACATATGTAACACACGAGACATACAAAAGGCAAAACATGAAAAACAAATCCTAAATATCGACAATACTAAAGCTTCATGAACTAACTGAGGAAAAACTCCTGTACAGAAACACCAACCATGGAGGACGTGCTAGCCGAATATACAACACATAAATGAGGTTGAGGTCTTGCCGTCCGAGTAGGAGGAATCACCCGTTCAGCGCCTCCGACGAAACAAGTAAAATTCCAAACTTGGCTGTTAATTTGGCTACAAATTTAAGCGGGTGAATATCATCGGCGCCAAGCCAACCACCGACCACCCGAGGCCGGCGTACTGAACGAATCTTATGGCGGTGTCCACGTCATACGCTTTCCGCGGGAAGAGTGAGAAGACCTTCTGGAGGTAACCAGCCTGCTTGGGGTCAGAGGATTTGCTCGAGCTGCTGCCGGGCGCCTTCAGCGCTGGGACATAGCAGGATGAGACAATTGGAATGCCCAGGGTGTTGCACATGACCGGCAGAAGCCATTTCGAGAGTGCTTTGCTGCAGGATTTCACGAGAAGGATGGTTGGGATCCCAACGAGGACCCTCCCGACATATGAGAGTAGAGGCAGTTGCTGGCTCAAGATGAGTGGGGGTTCAGGGCTGTGGAAGTGGAAGTAGGTATGTTGGACGCCATAGACCTGAACCAATGTATGTAAAACAATGTCAGAGCGCCTTCATGCAGACAGTAATTCACGCAGGTAAATGAGATGTATCAGTAACTGAAAGAGCATATATGGAAGATTTAGAGCTTGATTTCATTCAAAGGAATTCTTTTTGGGTAAAGCAGAGATAGTCAATGGTGAAGAGTGAAGACTATTGAGTTGATCGCAGTTCAAGAATTTCCATCATCATTTTTTTTGTATATAAACTGGAGACATTACCGAGGGTCCAGCAGGCCTCATTAAGAACCAATAGGAGTGCATACTATCTTTTTTATCTTAAAGTTATCCAGTTTTCACAGCTAAGCTCATTACAGATAATTATCTTGTACGTCAGCAGTATCCTAGCACAAGTTTAAGAGCGATATATTTTAAGCAACCATAGGTCAGAAAAAGAGAGTGCTTACAGTTCCGAAAGCAAAAGCGTTGAATGCTATGTGGAAATCAAAGCTAGGAGTTGGGGATTCTGGCTCTGGATATGCAAAGCACAACAATAAAGAAAGGCTCGCCCAGAAGAATGTAACTGCAGAAGAGAAGAACTATGTGAATATCTTTGGCCTTTGAATACCACATCTTATCTGTCACCAGAATCAAAGTGGCGCTGAGGCATATGGACATACCGTTCTGCCCAGAGATCAGAAAGGCATCAACATGATCATGGACAACTAACCAGAATGCAAGGATCACAATGCCAAAACAGATCCCAGCGATAACATCCGTCGGGCTGTGCATGCCCAAGTACACCCTCGCTAACAGTTTCAAGTAAGCCACATCATCAGTATCTTTCAGTAAATCTTTAAGAGAATTTCACGAGAAGAAAGTAAAAACTCACCAATGGCAATCAAAATAATCTGCAAGAAAGCTAGGGAGAGACCAGCGGTAAGCATAAAACCGTCACACGCTCCATACGTGAGGACGTAATGCAGCATATATCTGCACTCGTCCGAACCAGCATTAGCCAGAGACAAACCCAATAAATATAGAGCGATGCAACTCTTCGTAAAATACTAACTATAACAGGAGTATACCCCATCAAACAAACGGTCATGAGAGTGTGCGATGAAGGCAGTCCATATTCCAAGGCATTTTCCTTCTCATCTTCGGTGACTGTGATTCTTCTCACGGGAGGAGAGCATGGCCGAGGAGCTGACACTAAATCCTACATCCACAAATACCCAAAGCGGCAAGTGCTAAACCAACCGAACAGAAAACTAAGCAAATCAAATACCACCCATTTATTTATTGAATAAAAAGGTAGAGGATTTCTTATTTTAATTATGATAGATACTACTCCCTCTGTTCGGGATTATAGGTCCTACGCGCATACCTAGGTTGTTAATTTGACTAACAAAATATAACTTATATATTACAAAAATTATACCATTAAAAAATATAACCTCTAAAGTTTCTAATGGTATAATTTTTGTGCTATACTATTTATATTTTGTTGTTTAAATTGGCAATCTAGTTATGCGTGTGGGACTTATAATCCCAAACGGAGGGAGTACCTCCGTTCCAAATTATAAGACGTTTTGGTAGGCTACCAAAAACGGCTTAAAATTTGAAACAGAGGAAGTAGATGATAACCTTCACAACATTGCCAAGGTAATTAGAGAAAGCCATGAGGAGGGTCATCTGCCTAGCCAGCTTGCCGTGCCCACTCTGCAAGCAGTACCGATGAGAACAAATTCAGAACCAGAGAAGCAGAATAGGCAGTGGTGGTCAGAATGTGGCACTGGACACGAGAGACATACCCAGAAGAGGAGGGGGAGGAATCCTGTGTAGAAAGGGGCAGAGACAACGCATGAGAGCACAGAGAAGAAATTGTCTAGCAACCTGTGCTGCATCCTCTGCAATGATCCAATCCAGCAGAAAATAAATAAATAAACCAGAAGCATAGAAATCCAACATCAACTGCCTACTGGACAAAGTGCGGGACGGAATTTTTCGTTCTTTATTCGAATTGGTCATTGATTATTAGCTGGAAGCAGAGGTTGACTGGCTGTGGCAGAGGAGCGGACCTGGAACCTGAGGATGGCCTGCGTCTCGGCGTGCACGCGTCGGGTGACCCAGGGCTGCGCCAGCGCGCGCGCCCGGCGCGTGAGGTCGAAGTAGGAGGCCACCCACACCCACCCCGCCGCGCCCGACAGCGCCGCCGCCGCCTCCATGTCCGGCCCGCGTAGGTCCACGAGCGCCCGAGATGCCCACACGAGGGAGAAGAGAAGGTGGATTGATGCACCCGTACGGCGCAGAGTGGCTGCTGGCGGGCGCAGGGGTCTTGGAGAGGTGGACGGCGAGGTTGCGGATTGCCTGGGAGTACTACCTGCCACTTGAATGAACTTTTTGTTTGTTTGAGATGAGATGACTTGATCAAACTTGTTGGGGAATATGGTGTACTATTACTATCGTATTAGCTGACACTTGGGGACCTGCATTTAAGTTTTTTTTTCCCGATATGGTCGTCGCAACTATCTTATGTCCTTTATCTTTCAAGTTCAGTTAAATTCATTTGACAAAACGGGCCAGAGTCATTGTCTGCTGACCGTAAACAAAATTCTAGGAAGTTATTGATGGACCGACAGCAAATGAGCGTATAAAGTCGTCGCCGGAGTTGCCAAACTTATACTTCCTCCTCCGTCATAAAATAAATGTTTTAAATTTATTAAAATTTGGATGAATTTAGACACTATTTAATATATGGATTAATCTAAATTTTAGAAAACTTGAGACATCTATTTTGAAACGGAGGGAGTACAATTAACCGTCTAGACAGGATTGGTTTGTAGCATGAGCATGATTAGTGCTTGGCCAAAATGTGAGTAAGTACGATTTATACGCTAAAGTCGCAAGAACGATTCTCGTCAAGGTACATTTTTTGTGTGTGGAAAAACTCGTAAATAAAAAGACACACCTCACAAGGATAACTGATGTATGCCCTCTTGCCTGGGAGGTCACGTTATAATTCCACACATTTTTTTTAATCTCAAGGCTGACTAGAGTTATTCTTTTCTCCACCTCCGGCGCCACAATTGGAGAGTGAACTTGGTATTTTTACGGGACGTTTGATACACCGCGGACTATCTAAAAAGTTTGTTCACATGTTTTTTGCATTTTGAAACTTATAGTTACACATCTAGAAGATTTTCAATGTGTTCCTTCCTTATGAGATGCTACAAATATTAGAATGCAACTCTTGGTGGTGACAACTACTAATTGAAAAAATAGGGTTTTCGCGTAGCACTCCCTCCACCGACGACGCCAAGATCATCCACTTCCCCTCCCTCACATTCCTTGCCGCCGCCAAAGGGCGTCGCCAGGCCAAGCCTGTGCGGCTTTGGCAGCGATGGAACTCCCTCTCCTCCTCGCATGGAGGATGGCGGCGCGAGACATCTTCTCCGACGGAGAAGTCGCGTGGTCCCGTGGAGGCACCGTAGATGGGCGGCCTCACATCAAAGACGTGGAGGTGGCCTCACACGACAACATGCTCGAGGTCATGGTGCCCTACTGGCACAGGTCGTCGTCTCTTCAATTGGTCTGGCTTAGCGTGCTCCACGCTGTTGGGGGAGGGGGGAGGGGCGGCCTATCCCGCAAGGAGGCGCCCAACGGCATGGGGGCCTGCTGGCTTGGATCGAATAATGGTATCTTCTCCTTAGTGCCTTCTCGCACCAACTCATCGTTCTGCCCGATGTTGGTCTTTTCTTGATCTGGCTGCCGCCAAGTTCCGGTCTTCTCCATCAAAGATCTACGTAGATTGGCGCATGTCACTCCTAGATATCTGGTCGTGTGCGCCCATATTATTAGCCTTGTGTGGCTTCAAGAGGGCGCAGCGCGGAGTTTCTCTTTTTGTGGATACCATGGGGGCCAGCGACTGAACTCCCTTTCCTCCTCGATACCAATAGAGCTAGATGTCATTAATGCACGAGAATTGCTAATGAAAAAGGGGAAACATTTCAAAGAGATCCATATATACAGAGATGAGTAGACAATTATTAATGTACAATAGCAATTAAGCGAGAACCAAAATCACAGTTCAATCACGGCCCTTCAAAATCATGCATCCAACTTGGCAGCATATGTATTGCATCAGCATAGATATAAGTATATAATGCAAAACACAGAGGTACTCTGGAGGGCCACATCCAACGATGGACAGAAAGCCATAATATCATGCTAGGGCAATATGTAATAAGAACGTAAAAGTGACGTAATAGTTTGAATAATAATAATAGTTTCTAGCTACTAGTTTTGTGTTGGGTTTTTGAGGTGTTTGGAGAAGACACTTGGAAGTCGTGTTGTATAACTAAAAGCGTCTCTGTAAGGTTTTTCATCGGCACCAGGAGTAGACGCCCGGAGATACGCGTACTTCATGTCAACCATGATCATCCATTCCTTACCACGATACTCCCCATCCATGAGGAGGCAGCACAAGACGTCCGGGTCGTCGGGGGCGATGAGCGGGTGCTCGGGAAGACGTCGAGGCAAACCCTTATCCTGGTACCGATTTGCGCCCAGAGGCATTCCAGGTTGATCAACGATGCGCTTCCCACTCGAACTTGAGCTGGCTACCACCATCTAGCATATTATTCCTCATGGTGAGAGTCCAGGTGGTGATCTTGGTGCCGACTTTTTGGCGTTTTCTCTCAAGGCAGTCGCTGCACTTGGTCCACTCATCCTTCTCGTACCAGTGATTGTCGATGTGCACGAAGCGTAGCATGCCCTGGCTGACGGAGACACCGCGGTATGTCGCCGGGAAGCTCTTTGTTTGCTCGCGTATCGTGTCGTCGGCGTACTGTTTTCCGGGGAAAGGCACGAAGTGGAGCGCGCGGGCGGGGAGGTGGTGTTGGTGGAGAAGTCGGATAGCAGGAGGCCCTTGAGGTAGTCGACCCAGCAGAGGAAACGGCCGTCGAGAGGGAGGACGTCGTTGGTGGACCAGCGGGCGGGGAACTGGTGGCCGCCATTGTTGTTGCTCCGTGGGGCACGCTTGGTGACGGTTCTCCAGTTTCCTGTCTCGGAGGAGAAGACGCAGAATCTGGCAACTAATAACGTGGGACTGTTGTTGCCGGCCGGGTTGTTGTTGTCTTGGGTCGTAGTGTGGCGGGGGCTGACCCTTTTTTTCTGGGCGGAGACGTCGAGGTGGGCGACGATGTAGCCGCGGTCGTCTTGGTCACCGGCGGCCGTTGCCGCGAGCCGCAGGATGCCGATGACGGAGTTACCCACCTGGAAATTCCCCCGCCGGACCAAGCTACTCCACATCCTCGGCGGGCACCGGGAGCCGCAGCGCCGATGGGGAAGAAGAAGGAGGACCGGCCGCGTAGACGAACAGATCAGACGGGTTGCCGCCGTAGCTCGAGATGGCGACGTGGAGGAGGACGAGGTTGTCGTCGGCTGCCAGGACGTAGGGATAGGCGGGAAAGTGGATCCCGGACTTGTCTGCTGGGAGCTCCGGCCAGTGGAGATTGAGGTAGGAGACCTTTGGAGGAGCAGCGAGGGCGAAGGAGATGTAGCAGGAGTGGCCGTTGGACGTGTGGACTGCGGCGGCGGTGTCGTCGTTGTCTACGGCCTCGTCAGCAGCGGCATGGCCGTCGTGGAAGCTCCTGTGGCCCCTGCGATCCAGCATCACGAAGTCGGGGAAGACGACGGTCTCCTCCGTCTCTGGCGCGCCGCTACGGCTCGCCATGGCGATCGGAAACAAAGAAGCCGCCGCCCTAACCCTAACCCTCTATGTATTTTTTGTCGTCAGAACTGATAGGAGAGAAGGTCACGAAGGTTACTACTATTATACTTGTCTCAGGATATATATCATGGACGTACTCGTGGTCTCTACTATCCTGATACAACTACGATATCCTAAGATCACACGATTAAGCTAGTAGAAAAAATGCGGAATCGTTAAGTCGGAATCGTTAAGTCGCAGCTAGCTGTGACGTATGTTAGGTCGCAGTCACACCGCTGGTCGTTGATTTTGTCGCGCTAAGATTGGTGCCGGGTCGACCTGCATCTGGTTTGTTGTTTTGTCTCGTGTTGCGGCTAGGGATGTAAGTGGCACACCATTTAATCCCGCGTAATACCGTTTATTAATACTCTAGTTTAATAAAGTTTGTTTTTCTAAAACAAAGAATTAAGATTTTAATAAATGAGACTCGCGGATGCCATTTAAGTGCCATTTAAATCCCTAGTTGCAGCCCGCGTCAGGGATGGTTAATGGGTTTTGTTTGTCGCTAGCTCTTGTTGGATTTTTTTTGTGGACTGCCCGTGTTATGTTGGATGAGCTTTTTTAACATGCATTGCTCTGCTTGCTAGCTCGTCGTTGTTTTGCCCTGACTTGTCTGTTTCTTTTTTACTCTCTTCGATTCAAATTAATACTCACTCCGTCCTAAAATAGATGTCTTAAATTTGGTAAATTTTGGATAAATCTAGACGCTATTTACTATATAGATTTATCTAAAATTTGAAAAACCCAAGACATCTATTCTTGAACGGAGGGAGTAGAATTATTTTTAAAATTCAGATTTTTCTAGTCATGTTTAGTGTTAGATGTATCTGAATCTAGCAAATCTAAGACCATTAATTTAGACCAAAGGGAGTAGTTTTCTTTCTATGTGATTGTCTGTATTGTAGTTTATTGTTGTTTTGCACTACGATTTACATTTACATTTGTAGTTTGTTTAGATGTAGTTCAGGAGGTTTAAGAAAAGGACGATTTGGAAAAAATCATCAAATTAGTTTTTTATTGGTAGATAGTTTTGTTCAGGTTTTGCCCAAGATGTGTTCAGGATTGTTCAGTATAAGTTGATTTTCCTGAACTATGCTGCTCAGAGGAGGATGGTTTTGTATCTATTTTCAGTATAAGTTGATTTTCCTGAACTTAGTGGTTATTTCTTACGGGTCAATTGATCTTCAATCTTTTTGGTGGAATGGAACTAGAAACGAGTCATTATATTTACCTTGATGAATTTCGCAACACTATGTGGACCGTATTAGATGTCTCCGGTTGAACTTTTCAATGTTGAGCTGCTAGACACTATTACATTTACCTTGATGGGAACCGGAGCGAATTCCGTGATATTGTAAACTTTGAAGTTGATGATCATATTGTTACAATGGTTGACATCAAAATTGAAGATTTTCTACAAGTTCATGAGATTTGAATGGACAATCGGTTTTCACCATGAGTTCCATTTGCACTTGAAACTGGCTTTTATAGGAGCCAGTTGTATCTATAGTTGTCATTGTGGCTTAGGGTTTAGGGTTTATGGTCTAGGGTTTAGATTTTATGGTTTTAGGGCTTTCACCATGTCATTTGGACTTTGAAACTGGCTTTTGTAGTTGCAACTTGGGTTGCAATTAAGGTTTTGACCCCATAATTGGCTTTCAACATGAGTTGCATCTGGACTTAAATTTGGCTTCTGTAGGAGTCAGTTGCATCTAGGACTTGAAAATAGTTTAGGGTTTTACAATTTAGGGTCTAGGGTTTAAGGTTTTATGTTTTTGCACCATGAGTTGCATCTGCACTTAAAACTGGTTTTTATAGGATCCACTTGCATCTGGACTTGTAACAGGCGTAGGGTTTAGGGTTTTAGGTTTTAGGGTCTTGGGTTTAGGATTTAAGGTTTTAGGGTTTTCAACATGAGTTGCATCTGGACTTGTAACTGGCTTAGGGTTTAGGTTCTAGCTTTTAGGGTCTAGGATTTAAGACTTAGGGTTTTCACCATGAGTTTGCATTTGGACTTTGAAACTGGAGTTGCAACTGAGGATTGTTTTCAAGGTCACTTCTTTTTTCACTACGAGTTGTATCTAGACTCGCAACTGGCTTTTCTCACGGGGAATGGGAGATTTGCAACTATGGTTGCAACTAGGATTTTCTCGAGGAGGATTGTTGTCGAGGTCCCTTACTTTTTTTACTACGAGTTGCAATTGGACTCGCAATTGGCTTTTCTCACATGGGAGGAGTTTGCAACTGAATTTTTCTCGTGTGCATTTGCAACTCAGGATTAATGTCATGGGCACTTATTTTACTACGAGCCACAACTTGACTCGCAACTGGCTTTCTTCACAAGGGGAGGGGAGTTTGCATCTGGACTTGCAACTGTCCTTTTATTGTGGGAGTTGCAACTGAGGATTGTTTTCATCCTCCTTTTTTCTATGAATCACAACTGGACTCACAACTAGCTTTCCTCACATGGGGGGGGGGGGGGGCGTAGTTTCCAACTGGGGTTACAACTGGATTTTATAGGGGAGGGGGTTGCAAATATGTTTTGCAACTGAGGATTGTTGTCGTGGCCCTTCTTTTTTTACCACGAGTCACAACTTTACTTGTAACAGACTTTTCTCGTAGGCGGGGGGGGGGGGGGGGGGGGGGAGTTGCAACTAGGTTTGCAACTGGGGATTGTTTTCGTGCTCCTTAATTTTTTACTATGAGTTGCAACTGGACTCAAAATTGGCTTTTATCACGGGGGAGGGGGTGGTTGCAATTGTGGTTGCAACTGGATTTTCTTGTCGGGGAGTTGCAAATAGGGTTGCAACTAAAGATTGTTGTCTCGGCCCTTCTTTTTACCACGAGTCGCAACTTTACTCGCAACTAACTTTTCTCATAGGGGTGGGGAATGGGGAGTTGCAGCTATGGTTGCAATTGGGTATTGTTTTTGTGGTCCTTTATTTTTACTATGAATTGCAACTGGACTCGCAATTGGCTTTTCTCACAGGGGGGAGTTTCCAACTGGGGTTGTAACTGGATTTTCTCGTGGACGAGTTGCAAGTATGGTTGCAACCGAGGATTTTTTTCATGGGGCCTTACTTTTACTCGCAACTGGATTTTTCCAGGAATATATTAGACTAGACATTATGAAGATTAGAATAATAATTCTTTTTTTAAAATTTTATGATGGAGATTTTCCATGCTAGTGATGGGATAATTCCTTTCCATGAGAAATCAAATGTAATAATAGGTTTACATAAAAAACCGATGAAAATTTTCATTGTTCGTATTGTTTGTATATGTCCTTCATATTCGTAATACTCTATTGAAAACGATATCACAAATTATCTAAATTTAGATATATCTAGACACTATTTAGCATATAGATACATATAAATGTAAATAAACTTGCAAATAAACTTGCGACATCATTTTTGTAACAGGAAGTAATAGTTTTTAGTTTACACACCTCATTAACTAATAAAGTCAATTTTTTAGAGACAACAAAATAACTTGGAGTTGTGTCCGCAGCCATAGTGTGGACAAATTAGTGTCAAGTGGACTACCCTTGTCTTTCCTATTACAATCCTTCACTCTGTGAACTAAAAAATACATACATGCTGACTCGTGTCATTTCCTCCGTCATTTTTTCCTTCTTAATCTTCTCTCTTCTAAACACTTTTTCGAATGATCGGTTGAACAAAGATAAAAAATGTCCAACCCAACAAGACAACAACAACCGAAGAACAAGAAAAGCCTAACAAGACAATACAAAGGTCCAACAAGAACAAACCTGAAAGAGGACTGCGTCGGGCTGAAATCAAACTGCGCTGATATCAGCCGGCTGTGACGTATGCTATGTCACAACTGACTGTGTCTTAGAGACTCCCGAAAAAATGCAAATCACATGGTCACAAGGTGAACTCAACGTTTCACATTCTTTCATTAGTTTGTTTAGATTAGATAGACTATGTCCAATGTTGTAAGCTTAAAAAGGCGCTAGGGGAAAATTAAACTCAGGACAATTTTTGCCATCGGTGACTTGAGCGATCCATGTGCCAGGAGTACCCAAAATATGGGTGTTTTCTAGAGTTTTGGCATGTTACTTTTTTTTAGAAAAACATAGCCCTTGCTTCTATATACTCCCTCCGTCTATATTAATGATCTTAACTTTGTCTAGATACGCAATGCATTAAAATAGAGTTTCATACACCTATGGTACATAAACTTGTCCCCTATGTGCAATTTCATACACAATCTTGCAAAGAGTGGTACCGTGGTACACCAACTTGTCATGCGGATTCATTTTGGTCCACTTAGCCTTTTGTTACATTGCCAGACGTGTGATAGGCAGGCTCGCCACATGACACTTTTTTTGATATCCCTAAGGTTCTTAGAAACTCCAACAAAGTTTGTATGTTCGATTTAACAAGAAATTTCTAAATCTATAGGGACGCTGGCTCCTGCGGCGGCAATTTGGTCCGACAATGGTCTTCGACGGGAGAGAGCGAGCGCATGGTATGGGAGGTGGACCATGTCTTCGCGGCGGGCCAACCGACGATGGTTTAGAGAAGTGATGTTCGTGGCGGGGATGTACCCGGTGTTCCTGGCCATGTACGTCGTCATCTACTGCATCAGCAAACGGGGTTGTGCCGATGCTGTGAGTGGCGGCACCGGCTGGACGGCGCAAGATGCCTCATGTTGCTCGTGTAGGGTTTCGTAGCATGGAAAACAAAAATTTTCTATCGCATACAAACAAACAAGCCAAGATCTATCTACTAGATTTTAGCAACGAGTCGATGGAATAACTTACCCTCGAAGATTCCAAAGTGTTTAACGAGAGCGGATTCTCGTGGATGATGTAGTCGTACTCTTCCCGATCTCAAGATCGCGTAGACGATCCTTCCGGCGCTTCGTTCCGGCAGCGCTCCCGCAGTCGGTCACACGTTCGGTACTCGACGAAGACCTTCCTCTCCCTTGTTCCAGCAGGCAGCGGAGGTTGTAGCACTCTCCTCGCGATTCCGGCAGCACAACGACGTGGTACCGGAAGTAGAGGGGAGATCTCGCAGGGCTTCGCCTTAAGCCGGAGCGAGTATGGTGGAGTATGAGAGAGTCCTCGGTGTTCTAGGGTTTAGACACACCAAGGAGGGGATGCTAGAGCCGGCGGCTAGGGTTCCGGGGACCCCCAAGTCGGCGGCTAGGGCAAAACCCTAGGGGATGGCGGCGGCTATGGAGGGCTGCAGCTTCTAGGGTTTGAGGAGAGGGATTGTTGTGTGCTAGGAGGGAGCCCTGCCCCTCCTTATATAGGTGGAGGGGCCGGCGGCCAAGGGGAGGGAGGGGAGTCCCTCCCCAACTCGGCTTGGAGGGGGCGCCGCCGGTTGGAGGAGGGATTCCCTCCCCAACTCGGTTTCCCACTTCCTCCTCTTTTCCTCTTTCCAAAAACTTGCCGTTTGACTTTCAAACTAGCCGTTTGACTTTTCAATTTAGGATTTGAATAATCCCTTTATTTTGGACAGCGAATACACTTAGTACATGATGCAATCATTCCAACTTACAATGACACACTCATGTACCCCTTCCCTTCCGGAGTGCCGGACATTCCGGAACCTTCTAGAACATTCCCGATGAAAACACCGGAATCATTCCCGAACTCCGAAACGGGACTTTCCTTATATGAATCTTATTCTCCGGACTATTCCGGATCTCCTCGTGATATCCCGGATCCCATCCGAGACTCCGAACAACATTCGGTCTCTTTCTCATCATACCATAACTACTCAAAACAACGTCGAATCCTTAAGTGTGTCTCCCTACGGTTCGTGAATTATGCGGACATGATCGAGACACTTCTCCGAACAATAACCAATAGAGGAATCTGGAAATTCATATGGCTCCCACATATTTCTACGATTACTTTGTGATCGAATGAACCACTAACATACGATATCAATTTCCCTTTCTCTCACGATATGTTACTTATCCGAGGTTATGATCGTCGGTATCTCTGCATACCTAGTTCAACCTCGTTACCGATAAGTACTCTTTTCTCATTCCCGTGATATGTGATCCCTTGTGAGCCAGTCACATGCTTGCAAGCTAATTGGATGACATTTCACCGAGAGGGCCCAGAGTATATCTATCCGTCATATGGATGGACAAATCCCACTCTTGATCCATGTGTTTCAACCAATACTTTCCGAACACTCAATGCCACCTTTATAGCCACCCAGTTACGGTGTGGTGTTTGATGCCATCAAAACATCCATCCAGTAAAGGTGATATGCATGATCTCATGGTCGAAGGAATTAGATAACTATGTATCAGAAAGCATATAGCAATTGAACTATTAAAATGACTTGATCTTTATGCTACGCTTATCTATAGGAGTATGTCCATCATATCATTCTCCTAACGATATGATCTTGTTGTTGATAACATCTCAATGTTCATGATAGGGAAACCACAATCATTTATCAACCAACAAGCTAGTGATGTATAGAGGCTATACTAGGGACTTCAAATTGAGTTTACAAATCACACAAGTATTATTGTTTCCTTGTTAATACTATTATAGCATGAATGCAAACTTTTATCATAAACACAAAGATATAATAATAACTACATTTATTATTGCCTCTAGGGCATATCTCCAACAGTCTCCCACTTGCACTAGAGTCATCTAATCTAGATTACATGGTAATATACCGAACACCCATGGCAGTTTGTGCTGGTCATGTTTTGCCCTCGGGAGAGGTTTAGTCAACGGATCCGCCACATTCAGATCTGTGTGTACTTTGCAAATCTTTATATCCCCATCTTGGATATGTTCTCGAATAGCGTGAAAACGTAGCTTGATGTGCTTCAGCTTCTTGTGTGACCTTGGTTCTTGCGCATTGGCTATGGAGCCCATGTTATCACAGTAGATAGACATTGGGTCCAGCGCACTAGGAACCACACCTAGCTCTGTAATGAACTCTTTCATCCATATCGCTTCTTGTGAAGCCTCCGAAGCAGCCATGTATTCCGATTCAGTTGAAGATCTCGCCACAACGCTTTGCTTTGCACTCCTCCAGCTAACTGCTGCACCATTCAAAATAAATACGTATCCAGATTGTGATTTAGAATCATCCGGATCGGTGTTCCAACTAGCATCGGTGTAACCATTAACAACGAGCTGTTCATCACCTCCATAAGAAAGAACCATATCCTTAGTTGTTCTCAAGTACTTAAGGATGTTTTTGACCGCTGTCCAATGATCCACTCCTGGATCACTTTGATATCTGCTAGTTAAACTAACAGCATATGCAATGTCGGGTCTAGTACATAGCATGGCATACATTAGAGATCCTATGGCTGAGGCATAGGGAGTCTTACTCATCCTTTCTCTATCTTCTGCCGATGTCGGACTTTGAGTTTTACTCAAGGTCGTATTGGGCAACATGGGCAAGAACCCTTTCTTGCTTTCTTCCATTCCAAACCTCTTTAGAACTTTGTCCAAATATGTACTTTGTGACAATGATATTTGGCGTTTCGATCTATCTCTATAAATCTTTATGCCTAATATGTAAGCTGCTTCGCCAAGATCCTTCATTGAAAAACTATTATTCAAATATTCCTTGACACTATTAAGAAGGTCTACATCATTCCCAATCAACAATATGTCATCCACATATAGTATTAAGAATGCTACAGAGCTCCCACTCACTTTCTTGTAAATACAAGCTTCTCCATAAGTTTGTATAAAACCAAAACTTTTGATCACCTTATCAAAACATTGATTCCAACTTCGGGATGCTTGCTTCAATCCATAGATGGACCGTTGAAGTTTGCATACCTTGTTAGCATCTTTAGGATCGACAAAACCTTTGGGTTGCATCATATACAACTCTTCATCAATGTCTCCATTGAGGAACGCCGTTTTGACATACATCTGCCATATCTCATAATCATAATATGCAGCGATTGCTAACATAATCCTCACAGACTTTAGCTTCGCTACTGGTGAGAAAGTCTCATCGTAGTCAACTCCTTGAATTTGTCGAAACCCTTTTGCGACAAGTCGAGCTTTATAGACAGTAACATTACCATCAGCATCTGTTTTCTTCTTGAAAATCCATTTGTTCTCGACAGCCTTCCGGCCATCCGGTAAGTCCACCAAAGTCCATACTTGGTTTTCGTACATGGATCCAATCTCGGATTTCATGGCTTCTTGCCATTTATTGGAATCTGGGCTCATCATCGCTTCCTCATATGTCTCGGGGTCATCGGTGTTGTCCACCAACATGACACTCATAACGGGATCATACCAATCTGGAGTGGTACGATTTCTCGTTGACCTGCGAGGCTCTGTAGCAACTTCAACCGAAGTTTCATGATCATCATCATTAGCTTCCTCTCTTATTGGTGCAGGCACCACAGGAACTTCTTCCGGTGCTGCGCTACTCGCAATTTCGAGAGAAGGTTCGACAACCTCGTCGAGTTATACTTTCCTTCCATTCACTTCTTTCGAGAGAAATTCCTTCTCTAGAAAGGATCCATTCTTGGCAACGAAGATTTTGCCTTTGGATCTATGATATAATGTATACCCAATAGTTTCCTTCGGGTATCCTATGAAGACGCATTTTTCCGCTTTGGGTTCAAGCTTGTCCGGCTGTAACTTCTTTGTTGGAATTATGCCCTAGAGGCAATAATAAAGATGTTATTATTATAATTCTTGTTCATGATAAAGTTTATATTCCATGCTAGAATTGTATTAAGCGGAAACTTTAATACTTGTGTGGTTTGTGAACAACACCGTGTCCCTAGTACGCCTCTATGGACTAGCTCATTGATCAATGATGGTTAAGGTTTCCTAACCATAGACATGAGTTGTCAATTGATAATGAGATCATATCATTGGAGAATGATATGATGGACAGACCCAAACTAAGCGAAGCAATTAGATCGTATCATCGTGTTCATCTTTGCGAAGCTTTTCCTATGTCAAATATTGTATTCCTTAGACCATGAGATAATACAACTCCCTGGTATCGGAAGAAAGCTTTGAGGTCATCAAACGTCATCCTATGAGAGGGTGATCATAAAGGTGTCTCTCAGGTGATCGGAAAGTATCTGTTGGGTTGTGTGTATCGAGATGGGATTTGTCCCTCCCAAGTCGGAGAGATATACTTCGGGCCCACTCGGTAATCGATATCAACACCGCTTGCAAGCATGTAGTTAAGGAGTTAATCACAAAGTGATATCGGATTACAGAACGAGTAAAGTACTTGCTGTGAACGAGATTGAACTAGGTATGACGGTACCGACGATCGAATCTCGGGCAAGTAAAATATCGCGAGACGAAAGGAATATATATATGGGATTGATTGAATCCTGGCATCGTGGTTCATCCGATATGATCGTCGATGAATGTGTGGGAGTCAATATGGGTGCCCAGACCCCGCTGTTGATTATTGATAGAAGATCATGTCTGCATATTCTCGAACCCGCAGGGTCACACACTTAACGTGTCTCGACGCTAGGATAGATTGGATAATTGGTTTATGAGTTTTTGTTCGGAGTCTCGGATGGGATCCGGGACATCACGAGAGGTTCCGGAATGGTCCGGAGAATAAGATTCATATAAGGCAGTGCAGTTTTTGGAGTTCGGAATTGTTCCGGGTTAATCGGTATTGTACCGGAAGCTTCTAGAACCTTCCGGAAGGGGACCAACGTGGCCCCACCTTCCGGGAGGGGGCATGGGCCTATGAGGGAGTGTCCTGGACGCATTGGGCCAGGGAAACAAGGCCCCATAGGGCCCAGCCGATTCTATAGGGTTTAAATCATTTAAACTAGGGATAGAATTTCTAGAAGGAGGGAGAGTCCTTGCCCCCCACTCCTCCCCCCTTGGCCGCCGGCCCAAGGCTTGGAGGAGGGGCAAGGGCTGGCCGCCCCCCTCTATAAATAGAGGGCTGGTGCGCCCGCTCCCCCCTACACCTTGCCTCCAACCCTAGTAGCCTTGCTACCTTCCTCTCTCCCTCCCGACTGTTTGTAGGCGAAGCCCTGCAGCAGAAATTCTCCACCATATACACCACGCCGTCGTGCTGTAGATCCAATCTATCTCTCCACCATACTCGCTGGTCCGAGGAAGGAGGAGACGTCGAGGTGCTGCACGTGTGCATCTCACGGAGGCACCGCCACTTGTGGTGCTAGATCGGATCGGATCGCGAGGAGGAGAAGCGAGTACGACTACTTCACCCACGTTCCGACGAACGTTCCGCTGTGCGAATCTTCAAGGGTATGAAGATCTAATCCAATCTCTCTCGTTGATTGCATCTCCTAGATTAGATCTTGGCTTTCCCTCTGTTCGCATCCGTAGAAAATTTTGATTTACTATGCCGCGAAACCCTTCAGTGGTATCAGAGCTAGATCTATGCGTAGATGTGTTTCACGAGTAGAACGCAACATGGTTGTTGCGGGCGTTGATGTTTTATATTGCAAGCCTCTTGTTTGTGTTCTTCTTATGACGCGGGATAGTGAGATTGAAGCGGTCCAGGCCAACCTTACGCGACGTCGTTCGCGAGACCGGCTCCGCACTTACGTGTGGCTTCTACCACACATGCGGCTGGTGGATGTCAGTTTCTCTCACTATAGTTGTCATGGGATTAACACCGGAGTTTGGCAACCATAATATCACCGTTGTGGCTTTCCGTAGGTAAGAATCGTTCTTAGCATCTACTCCCATAAGCCACGTAAAACATGCAACAACAAAGTAGAGGCGTCTAACTTGTTTTTGTAGGGAGTGTTTTCTGTGATATGGTATGGCCCAAGATGTGATGTGTATATTGTATGTGATGATCATGTTTTGTAATGTTTCACGACTTGCATGTCGATGAGTACACAACCGGCAGGAGCCATATGGTTATCTTTATAATTGTGTATGACCTGCGAGTCAACTTCTTATACGCCATGTAATAGCTTTACTTTATCGCTAAGTAGTTGGCAATAGTTGTAGTTGCTATTCGTGGTGGAGGCAATCATGGTGGAGTGATGGAGATCATGCCGGAACGCACAAGATGGAGATCATTGCGCGAAGATTGGCTATACCATGTCACATAAAGTTATATGCATGTGATGTTTATCCTTTTATGTATCTTATTATGCTTAGATCGCGACGGTAGCATTATAAGATGATTCCTCAATTAAAGATCAAGATAAAAACTGTGTTCTCCCCAAGTATGCACCGTTGCGAAAGTTTGTCGTGTCCAAGCATCACGTGATGATCGGGTGCTATAGACTCTACGCTCACATACAACGGGTGCAAGCCAGTTTTTGCACACGCGGAAATACTTGGGTCTAGCTTGACGAGCCTAGCATGTACAGACATGGCCTCGGAACACAAGAACCGAAAGGTTAAGCATGAGTCATATGAATGATATGATCGACACTTTGTTGTCCACCATTGAAACCACATCTCTTCTCGTGATGATCAGATTAGGTGTGGTGAATTTGGATCGTGTTCACTAAACAACTTGAGGGATGTTGAATTTAGTGGGAGTTCATCTAGTAATTTGATTAAGTTGAACTATTTATCATGAACATAGTCTAAATTGTACTTGCAAATACTGTAGATCACATGGCCAAGTCCAACTTCAACTTCAACGTTTTTGCTGAGAAAGAAAAGCTTAGAAACAATGGGTCTAACTTCACCAATTGGTTCCACAATCTAAGAATCATTCTGTCTGGAGGACAAAAGGACTATGTCCTTGGAAAAGCGTTAGGTGACCCCCCTGCTGGAACTGCGCCGGCTGATGAGAAAGCTGTCTATCAGTCGCGCAAAGATGATTATGGTGTGATTAAGAGCACCATGTTGTTTGCTATGGAACCGGAACTTCAAAATTGTTTTGAAACCTATCCCGGGCCCTTTGAGATTCTCGAGGAGCTGAAAACCATGTTTCAGACTCAAGCCCGTTCTGAGAGATATGAGATCTCTGAGAAGTTCTTTAACTGCAAGATGGAGGAAGGGAGTTCCGTTAGTGAGCACGCCATAAAGATGTCGGGCTACACTCAACGCCTTGAGCAACTGGAATGCACGATTCCAGAGGAGCTCAAGATTGACAGAGTTCTGCAATCACTCCCTCCCAGCTACAAAAGTTTTGTAGTGACTCATAATCAGATTGGTTCCACTGATACGATCACCGAGCTCTTCTCAAAGCTGAAGGCTGCGGAGGTGGACATCAAGAAGGATAATCATGTGTTGATGGTCAACAAGCCCTCCTTTAAGAAAGGTAAGGGAGCAAAGAAGCCCTTCAAGAAGGGCGGCGGCAAGCGCAATGCTCCTGCTGAGAGGAAGCTCAAGTCTGGTCCTAAGCCGGACACTGAGTGCTTCTATTGCAAGGACAAGGGTCACTGGAAGCGCAACTGTCCGAAGTACTTAGCGGACAAGAAGGCTGGCACCATCAAAGGTATATTTGATATACATGTTATTGATGTTTTCCTTACTAGCCCTCGTTGTAGTGCCTGGGTATTTGATACCGGTTCAGTTGCTAATATTTGTAACTCGAAACAGGAGCTACGGAATAGACGGCGGCTTGCGAGGGATGAGGTGACGATGCGCGTTGGCAACGGATCAAGAGTTGATGTGATGGCCGTCGGCACGCTCTCCTTAGTTTTACCTTCGGGATTAGTTTTAAACCTTAATAAATGTTATTATGTGCCTGCGTTGAGCATGAACATCATTTCCGGATCGTGTTTATTGCAAGACGGTTATTCATTTAAATCGGAGAATAATGGTTGTTCTATTTATATGAGTAACATCTTTTATGGTCATGCACCTCTTGTGAATGGTTTATTTCTTCTAAATCTCGAAAGGGATGAAACACACATCCATAACATTGAGGCTAAGAGATGCAAAGTAGATAGTGATAATACTACTTATTTGTGGCACTGTCGTCTAGGTCATATTGGTGTAAAGCGCATGAAGAAACTCCATTCTGATGGACTTTTGGAGTCTCTTGATTTTGAATCATTTGACACATGCGAACCATGCCTCATGGGCAAGATGATCAAAACCCCATTCTCCGGTATGATGGAGCGAGCAACGGACTTGTTGGAAATCATACATACCGATGTATGCGGACCGATGAGTATTTCGACGCACGGTGGATATCGCTATTTCCTCACTTTTACCGATGACTTAAGTAGATATGGGTATATCTATTTAATGAAACATAAATCTGAAACATTTGAAAAGTTCAAGGAATTTCAGAATGAAGTGGAGAACCATCGTAACAGAAAGATTAAGTTTCTACGATCCGATCGTGGAGGTGAATATTTGAGTTATGATTTTCTCACGCATCTTAAAGCAAGTGGAATCGTTTCACAACTCACGCCACCCGGAACACCACAGCGCAATGGTGTGTCTGAACGCCGGAATCGAACCCTATTAGATATGGTCCGATCAATGATGTCTCTTACTGATTTGCCGTTATCATTTTGGGGTTATGCATTAGAAACCGCTGCATTCACTTTAAATAGGGCTCCATCTAAATCCGTTGAGACGACACCGTATGAACTGTGGTTTGGTGCTAAACCTAAGTTGTCGTTTCTTAAAGTTTGGGGATGCGAGGCTTACGTCAAGAAGTTGATGCCGGACAAGCTCGAACCCAAAGCGGAGAAATGCGTCTTCATAGGATACCCTAAGGAAACTATTGGGTATACCTTCTATCACAGAACCGAAGGCAAAGTGTTTGTCGCAAAGAACGGTTCCTTTCTTGAGAAGGAGTTTCTCTCGAAAGAAGTGAGTGGGAGGAAAGTAGAGCTAGACGAGGTTATTGAACCTTCTCTTGAATTGGAGAGTAGCGCAGCACCTGAAGTTGTTCCAGTGCCGCCTGCACCAACGATAGAGGAAGCTAATGACAAGGATCATGAAGCTTCGGACGATGCTGCTACTGAACGTCGCAGGTCGACAAGGTCGCGTGCCCCTCCTGAGTGGTACGGCAACCCTGTCTTGACTGTCTTGTTAGTAGAAGACAGTGAACCTACGAACTATGAGGAAGCGATGATGAGCCCAGACTCTGAGAAATGGCTAGAAGCCATGAAATCCGAATTGGGATCCATGAGCGAAAACCAAGTATGGACTTTGGTGGACCCTCCTAGCGACCGAAAGGCCGTTGAGTGCAAATGGATATTCAAGAAGAAAACGGACGCGGATGGTAATGTTACCGTCTATAAAGCACGGCTTGTCGCGAAAGGTTTTCGACAAGTTCAAGGTGTTGACTACGATGAGACTTTCTCTCCCGTAGCGATGTTTAAGTCCATTCGGATTTTATTAGCAATTGCTGCATTTCATGATTATGAAATATGGCAGATGGATGTCAAGACTGCGTTCCTCAATGGCAACATTGATGAAGAGTTGTATATGATGCAACCCGAAGGTTTTGTCGATCCTAAGGATGCTGATAAAGTATGCAAACTTCAGCGTTCCATTTATGGACTGAAGCAAGCATCTTGGAGTTGGAACCTTCGTTTTGATCAAGTGATCAAGAGCTTTGGATTTGTTCCAAATTGCTACGAAGCTTGCATCTACAAGAAAGTGAGTGGGAGCTCGGTGACGTTTCTGGTACTATATGTGGATGACATATTGATTATTGGAAATGACATCAACATGCTTAACGATGTGAAGAGTTATTTGAACAAGTGTTTTTCAATGAAAGACCTAGGTGAAGATGCTTATATATTAGGCATCAAAATCTATAGAGATAGACAAAGACGCCTGATAGCTTTAAGCCAGAGTACATACCTAGACAAAGTTCTAAAAAGGTTCAGAATGGATAAGGCAAAGAAAGGTTCAGTGCCTATGTTGTCAGGTAAGATATTGAGCAAGGCTCAGTGTCCAGCTACGGTAAATGATAGGGAATCTATGAGCAAAGTGCCTTATGCCTCGGCCATAGGTTCTATCATGTATGCCATGCTGTGTACTAGACCGGATGTGTCCAATTGTAGCATCCCATTTGTCTAACAACTGTAATGCTACTGGATCTAGTAATAAAATGGCCACTTCCCTCATATAATTGTTGCATCATCACCATATCATGTTCATGTCATCATGTCACCTTGCAATTTGAGCATCATACAAACCCTTGTGATTTGCTTCTTACCTCATATGCATCATTAATTGTATTTGCCTCTTGTTATTGTATCTGGTTCTTGATATATTGTTAAATGCCCAAGTTGAGTTGGGGGCATATCTTTTCAATCAACTCCATCACCTCTCTTTCACCACCTGACAATTCCACCACCCCATTAACCATGAGCTTGCAATTATTCTTTCTTTTGGTGTTTGGTCTAGCTCATGAGAGATAGGGTGGGTCCAATGCTACCAATCCTTTTGCTTGGCCCTTACTCCAACTTTGGAGGATGCAAATAAATAAATGCCATGAGATATTGTTTTGTTTTCACAGGATAAGACCTAGCATTTAATGCATTTGCATGGGCCATGCAAGAACCACCTCATCTCTTTCCCTCTGTTTTGTTTTCTTCAAGCCTTGGTTCCATGTGAAGGTTCCCTACTTTTACAAATGTTTTCATCTATTTTTGCAAAACCCCATATCTTCATATTCTGGTAAAATGCCCCCTTTGGCCCAATTCTTGAACCATGTATGTGGGCTTCTCCTTTTTCCCCATCTCTTGCTCCTTGCCTCTCCTCTTAGTCAAGCTACCTATTCAAAACTCAGAAAACAAAATTCAAAAGAATTGTAATTATAAACTGGTTTGAAAATTGAAATAGAATAAAAAGAACAAACAAATAATTAATAAACAAAAAAAATAGGAAAAGGAGAGAACATACCTGGTAGCAGCCCACTTTGGCCCAGTCGCATCAGCCCGAGCGAGAGAAGCAGCAACCCAGCCCACCCCCCTGGCCCAGTACCCCTTCGCCCCAACGCCGTGACTGTACTTCTTCCTCCTCGCCGTTTCCCCCTCTCTGTGCGACCCCGACGGAGCGAGCAGGTGGGCGTCGTTCTCCGTCAGCCGCGTCATCCGCCCGCCCCCTTCTTATCCCCAAGCCGCGGAGGCTCCCCCCCCTCGAACCCTATCCTTCCTCTCCCCTCCTCTCCGCCGCCATTCCCTTTTTCCCCTGTCCTCTGCCCTCCCGCGTGCAGCAGCAAGCCGAGCAGTCGCCGCCCCGTCGCCATGGTCGCCGGTGAGCCCCGTTGAAGCCGGGGATCGCACGCCTTCGTCCGCGCCGCTGTGGGGGTCCCTCGAGAGGAGCTGTACGCCCCAGGAGCCTCTGCTTCCTCTTCTTCCGACCAAGCGCAGGACCACGCCACCGTCGCCGACATCACCTCCGACCGCTCCCCTCCTTGATTCCTCTGGGAATCGGTCTAGGTGAGCACCCCTGTCCAATTCCCCTCCTCCTCCTTTGCTGTTGTGCACCGTAGCCTCGCCTCGGTCGAGGATCATCACCAGGCCGGCGTCCCCAACCATCTGTAGCCGTTGCTGTCGGCCGCTATCAGCGCGCGCGATAGCTGAACCCTGTCAAACGAAGCCGCTCGACAGATCAGCAACAGCCCCGAGAACACCCCTGTTCTTCACCTTGCCCCGTCCGCTACAGCCCTCCTTCGCAAAATCCCCAAACATGAAAGTTATAGCCCTACCTTTCCTCTGCGTATTTTGTTTCTACATCATCGCCGAATTCGTTTTGTATCCTTCGCCATCGTCCTCGAAAGATCATGAGAAAACCCTCTTTTCCTGACGATGAGATTCAGTCTTTTGCCTCGGGTCGGCCTCTGTTCGTCGTAGTTTCCCAGCGCGTAGAGTCCTCCGTTGGTGACACCCCAAACACAAAACTTGCAGCCTATACATCCCTCTTCTTTTTTGGTTTTTACGGTTTTGCGGAATTCGCATCCGTTTGCTCGCCATGTTCGTTTGAAATTCAGGTCAGCTCGCAGTTTTTCCTGAATCATCGACAGTTTCGTCAGACTAAACCAACCCCAGACGCTTTTCTGTTTAGGCCCCTAGGGTTCCTTGTCATCAACCCGCAGACCCCCGGACCCCACCCGACAGCCTCTTGGATGTTTTGCACAGAGCCCCTCCTCCTTTTTGGGCTTCCAACCCGCGGTCCCGCTGTGTCCACGTGGCTTCCACTCGCGCAGTGGGCCGCGCCACCGGTGACCCCACTGGTCAGCGACTTGGGTAGCTCTAGCCCGAGTAAGAAAAGTCCACAGCCATTTTCTTAAATCAATAAAAATTTCAGTAAATAATTATTATCAGATAAATTCATAACTAATTAAATATTTCGAATTTGAATTCAAACCTTATATGAAAAATATTTAGTTTTTGAATGTTAATTCAAATCTTTAATCAAATATTTTCAGAATTAATTTAATTAGTCAACCTTTGACTTTGACCCTATTTAATAATTTTGACTATAAAATAAATTTAAATTCATAATTCCAAATAATACAAATAATATATGTTTTTGAATCAGAAAAATGTGAGGAATTCAAATATGCCATTCAAAATATTTTTTGGACACTTTAAATTTCAAGTTGAATTAAATTACAATAAAATGCCATTCACCTTAATTAATTAATAACTTTTGATTTATAACTCCGAATGTAACAAATGATATGTCTAAAATGATCAGCTCGACGAGACCTTTCTGTTTATGCTATCCATGACTTCAATTGCAGCATGCATCATATAAAAATATAGTGTACAGCAACTAATATGACAATAAAATGTGACCAAAACCCAATAAAAATGTTATTTCTTGTATTCCACACCTCACCCATGCCATGCTACATTATTGCCATGCAACTTGTGCATCATTCATCATGGCATGATTGTTTGCTTGTCGCATTTCATTCATATGCTTGCGCACTATATTTATGTTGGCCCTTGTTTGTTTGGTTCTTCTTCGAATAGACACTGAGCCGGGGATATATCAAGAGCACCAGGAGCACTACCCAGATCCGTCTCTCGCTTCAACTGAGTTGCCAGGCAAGCACTATCACATGCTTGCATACATACAGTACCTATTGCCTCTATCTTGTTCTTGCATCATTGAGTCGCGATTGCATTAAACTGAATCCCAAGTATTGCATAACCTTTACTTTTAAACCCCACTAAGCTTGTTCCTCCATCCCATGAGCCCTTACTACAGGAGTTGTTTGAGCCATGCGAGTCGTAGAACAGCATGTGTAGGGTATGTGAGAGTCTGATGGATAACGAGGTACCTAAACGACTTAATCTGAGTAGTAATGGGATAACTAATGAAAGTGGCACCGGTGGGCAATATCTGCTATTTGGTTTTTCCTGCTCACTTGTGTCCCGTAAGACCCCGAGTACTTGATTCCTGTTCCAAGAACATTCGCGCTATCCACATCCGGGAGGCTTATGGGACCCCCCCTGAGCCAGAGCTTGATTCAGTCTTATTTCTTGGGGCCACAAACTAGTTTGAGATTTATTTACTATCCTGTACTTATGTCATGTTTTACCGCTTTAATTATGATTGTGCGAGGAGCACCTGTACTGTTTAGGATCGTGGCACGATTCCGCGGTATCGACAAGCCCAGTCACACTTTCGGGTTCCCAGTCGTTTACAACCGTCCCCACAACCTTGAGTCCGTCTCGGAGCCGGCCGGCTTCGTTGCGGGTCTACTTTAAGGGGTGGCCCCCTGAAATATTTCGGAATCCTGTGATTGCTTTGTCGTGAAGGCCTCGTTGGGTTTTGATTTGATTTTTCCGAGGTTGATCGAGGGTGTGTTGCTATTTGTGCACCCCTGCAGGGTAAAACTTTCTAAAAGCCGTGTCCGCGGTTATGGACGACTTGGAGCACAGTTTCTCGATCATAGACAAGCATAACTAAAGTATCGTCTTTAATTTGACTAAATAATTGACTAGTAATTAGTGCAACACTCATGGAATGGTTAATAAAAATTGCCAACGGATGGGGGGTTGTTCGTCCGCTTCCTCGTTGGTAAGCGAGGAGGAGGATGGATCTGTGGATATTACTGTTATAACTGTTGTCATTAATTCACGGACATCCGTCTATCTTTGGTTAGGCGGATGGTTAGCGATTATCTATAGAACTGTTAGGGTTTATCTTTCGCTGCAATTGCTTCACCCCAGGTTTTGTCCCCTTTAGAGGCATAAAGACTTGCTGAGTACCCTTAGGGTCTCACACGATAAATTATTGGTTCAGATGAACAGGTACACTCGCAGGACGGATACTGGGTGGAGGAGGCTGATGATGTGGGCAACGATCGTTTGGTGTAGAGATTCCGGGAACAGGGATCCGTGAGATCTGTGGGCGGGATGTGCTTATTTCTGGGCATCTTATGCCAATTTGCTTCTTATCCGTACTCGGACCTTGTTTGCCGCTTCCGCCTGATACTCTGATGTGTGCTGTATGAGGAAATATCCTAAAATATTATATCTATCTAGGACATTTGAATCTTGCCGTATGGCGTTGCTATATTTCCTTTCTTTTTAGATGGTATGGCTCTGATGTACTATTGTATGGTGGCTTGCATACATACTCATTTGTGTATGTAGTTGATCCCTTCGCCTGCCGATTACGCCGCCCGTACTTGTCCCGATGACTGGAAATGGTTGGGACGGCCGAAAGGTCTACCCGTGAGTGGCTTTTGGGCCCCACCGTACTATTTCAACCATTTCCGCTCATCCAGGCTTGTATCTAGGAGCGTAATTCACCGAGGTAGTTACACCAATGCTCTTAGTTTGACGAGCAGGTATCAAAGTGATCCAGGAGTGGAACACTGGACAACCGTGAAGAACATCCTAAAGTACCTAAATAGGACTAAAGAAATGTTCTTAGTCTATGGGGGTGATGAACATCTTGTCGTAAAAGGTTACGTCGACGCTAGTTTTGACACCGACAAGGATGATTCCAAATCTCAGACAGGATACGTTTATATTTTGAATGGAGGAGCTGTGAGCTGGAGAAGCTGCAAGCAAAGCGTGATCGCGGGATCTACAGTGGAAGCGGAATACATGGCTGCTGCAGAAGCGTCAAGTGAAGGAGTTTGGATCAGAAACTTCATCACTGAGCTTGGCGTGGTTCCAAGTGCATTGGAACCACTGGAGATACTGTGTGACAACACTGGTGCCATAGCACTTGCTAAGGAACCAAGATATCATCCAAAGACCAAGCATATCACCGCAAGTTTCATATAATCCGAGATTATATAGCAGATGGAGATCTGAAGATTAGCAAAGTACATACAGATCTGAATATCGCAGATCCATTGACTAAACCTCTTCCACGTGTAAAACATGATCAGCACCTCAGTGCCATGGGTGTGAGATTGTTGCCAAATGTAAACTAGATTATTGAATCTAGTGCAAGTGGGAGACTGTTGGAATTATGCCCTAGAGGCAATAATAAAGATGTTATTATTATAATTCTTGTTCATGATAAAGTTTATATTCCATGCTAGAATTGTATTAAGCGGAAACTTTAATACTTGTGTGGTTTGTGAACAACACCGTGTCCCTAGTACGCCTCTATGGACTAGCTCATTGATCAATGATGGTTAAGGTTTCCTAACCATAGACATGAGTTGTCAATTGATAATGAGATCATATCATTGGAGAATGATATGATGGACAGACCCAAACTAAGCGAAGCAATTAGATCATATCATCGTGTTCATCTTTGCGAAGCTTTTCCTATGTCAAATATTGTATTCCTTAGACCATGAGATAATACAACTCCCTGGTATCGGAAGAAAGCTTTGAGGTCATCAAACGTCATCCTATGAGAGGGTGATCATAAAGGTGTCTCTCAGGTGATCGGAAAGTATCTGTTGGGTTGTATGTATCGAGATGGGATTTGTCCCTCCCAAGTCGGAGAGATATACTTCGGGCCCACTCGGTAATCGATATCAACACCGCTTGTAAGCATGTAGTTAAGGAGTTAATCACAAAGTGATATCGGATTACGGAACGAGTAAAGTACTTGCTGTGAACGAGATTGAACTAGGTATGACGGTACCGACGATCGAATCTCGGGCAAGTAAAATATCGCGAGACGAAGGGAATATATATGGGATTGATTGAATCCTGGCATCGTGGTTCATCCGATATGATCATCGATGAATGTGTGGGAGTCAATATGGGTGCCCAGACCCCGCTGTTGATTATTGATAGAAGATCATGTCTGCATATTCTCGAACCCGCAAGGTCACACACTTAACGTGTCTCGACGCTAGGATAGATTGGATAATTGGTTTATGAGTTTTTGTTCGGAGTCTCGGATGGGATCCGGGACATCACGAGAGGTTCCGGAATGGTCCGGAGAATAAGATTCATATAAGGCAGTGCAATTTTTGGAGTTCGGAATTGTTCCGGGTTAATCGGTATTGTACCGGAAGCTTCTAGAACCTTCTGGAAGGGGACCAACGTGGCCCCACCTTCCGGGAGGGGGCATGGGCCTATGAGGGAGTGTCCTAGCCGCATTGGTCCAGGGGCACAAGGCCCCATAGGGCCCAGCCGATTCTATAGGGTTTAAATCGTTTAAACTAGGGATATAATTTCTAGAAGGAGGGAGAGTCCTTGCCCCCCACTCCTCCCCCCCTTGGCCGCTGGCCCAAGGCTTGGAGGAGGGGCAAGGGCTGGCCGCCCCCCCCCTCTATAAATAGAGGGCTGGTGCGCCCCCTCCCCCCTACACCTTACCTCCAACCCTAGTAGCCTTGCTACCTTCCTCTCTCCCTCCCGACTGTTTGTAGGCGAAGCCCTGCAGCAGAAATTCTCCACCATATACACCACGCCGTCGTGCTGTAGATCCAATCTATCTCTCCACCATACTCGCTGGTCCGAGGAAGGAGGAGACGTCAGGTGCTGCACGTGTGCATCTCACGGAGGCACCGCCACTTGTGGTGCTAGATCTGATCGGATCGCGAGGAGGAGAAGCGAGTACGACTACTTCACCCACGTTCCGACGAACGTTCCGCTGTGCGAATCTTCAAGGGTATGAAGATATAATCCAATCTCTCTCGTTGATTGCATCTCCTAGATTAGATCTTGGCTTTCCATCTGTTCGCATCCGTAGAAAATTTTGATTTACTATGCCGCGAAACCCTTCATTCTTTACATAGGCTTCGCATCCCCAAACTTTAAGGAACGACAATCTAGGTTTCTTCCCAAACCATAATTCATACGGTGTCGTTTCAACGGATTTAGACGGTGCCCTATTTAAAGTGAATGCGGCTGTTTCTAATGCATAACCCCAAAATGATAGCGGTAAATCTGTAAGTGACATCATAGAACAAACCATATCTAAGAGAGTTCGATTACGACGTTCGGACACACCATTACGCTGTGGTGTTCCCGGCGGTGTCAATTGCGAAAGTATTCCGCATTTCTTCAAATGCTCGCCAAACTCGTAACTCAGATATTCACCTCCACAATCTGAACGTAGAAATTTAATCTTCTTGTTACGTTGATTCTCTACCTCACTTTGAAACTCCTTAAACTTCTCGAAAGTTTCGAACTTGTGTTTCATGAAATAGATATACCCATATCTACTCAAGTCATCCATGAAGGTAAGAACATAACGATAACCACCGCGCGATGCTACACTCATTGGACCACACACATCGGTATGTATGATTTCCAATAGGTCCGTAGCTCGCTCCATCATACCAGAAAATGGAGTCTTAGTCATTTTACCCATCAGACATGCTTCGCATCTTTCAAGTGATTCAAAATCAAGTGATTCAAGAAGTCCATCGGAATGGAGTTTCTTCATACGCTTCACTCCAATGTGACCAAGACGACAGTGCCACATATAGGTCGAGTTATCGCTCGATTTCAAACGTTTAGCCTCAATGTTATTAATGTGTGTATTTCCACTATCGAGATTCAATAAGAATAGACCATCTATCAAAGGTGCATGTGCATAAAACATATTACTCATATAAATCGAACAACCATTATTCTCGGATTTAAACAAGTAACCGTCTCGCAATAAACAAGATCCCGATATAATGTTCATGCTCAACGCAGGCACCAAATAACAATTATTTAAGTATAAAACTAATCCCGATGGTAGATGAAGGGGTAGCGTGCCGACCGCGATCACATCAACCTTTGATCCGTTTCCCACGCGCATCGTCACCTCGTTCTTCGCTAGCTTCCGTTTATTCTGCAGCACCTGTTTCGAGTTGCAAATATGAGCAACCGAACCAGTATCAAATACCCAGGCACTACTACGAGTACTAGTGAGATACACATCAATAACATGTATATCAGATATACCTTTCTTCTTGATGTTGCCGTTCTTCAGATCCGCCAAGTACTTTGGGCAATTCCGCTTCCAGTGACCTTCTCCCTTGCAATAAAAGCACTCAGTATCAGGCTTAGGTCCAGCCTTGGTCTTCTTCGCCGGCGTGGTAACTTTCTTACGACCCTTCTTGAAGTGTCCTTTCTGCTTAGACTTGCCTTTCTTGAATTTGGTGGTCTTATTGACCAACAACACTTGGTGCTCTTTCTTGATCTCCACTTCTGCAGATTTTAACATAGCAAACAGTTCTAGCAACTGCTTGTTCATGTTCTGCATGTTGTAGTTCATCACAAAGTTCTTGTAACTTGGTGGTAGTGATTGGAGGACACGGTAAATCCCCAAAGAATTAGGAATCACTATACCCAAGCTTTGAAGTTTGTTTGCGTGCCCAGACATCTTAAGCAGATGCTCACTGACGGAGCTGCCCTCTTCCATCTTGCAGTTAAAGAACTTTTCAAAAGCCTCATAGCTTTCAATTGCCGCATGAGTCTCAAAAATCAATTTGAGATCCTCGACAATATCATATGGGTCTGAATTCTCAAACCTTTTCTGAAGCTCCGATTCTAAACCATACAAGATTGCACACTGAACTATGGAGTACTGATTCTTCCGAGCGAGGTAAACATTCTTTACTTCATCGGCAGCATCAGCTGCAGGTGGGTCACCCAGCGGTGCATCCAACACATAGGTCAAATTACCAGCCGTGAGGACAATCCTCAAATTGCGGAACCAATCCGCGAAGTTGCTTCCATTGTTTTTCAACTTTTCTTTCTCTAGGAACGCATTAAAATTGATGGTAGGGGCTGCCATTGATCTACAACATATTTGCAATAGTTTAGACTAAGTTTATGACAAATTGAGTTCAAATTAATAATAAAATTAAACTAGGTGAACTCCCACTCAAAACAATATCCCTCACATTGTTTTAGTGATCACACGAACCAAATCCACTACATCAACACCGATCATCACGAGAGTTGATATAGTTTCAATGGCGAACAATCGACATGTTCATCATATCTACTATATGATTCATGCTTTACCTTTCGGTGATCCGTGTTCCGAGACCATGTCTGTACATGCTAGGCTCGTCAAGATCAAACCTTAGTTTCCGCATGAGCAAATCTGGCTTGCTCACGTTGTATACACTTGCAGAATCTAACACACCCGATCATCACGTGGTGCTTCGAAACAACAAGCTTTAGCAACGGTGCTAACTAAGGGTGAACACTTTATGACTTGAAATTCATGTGCATGAGGGATCATCTTATAATGCTACCGTCGTCTACTAAGAAATACAAGATGCATAAAGGATTAACATCACATGCAATTCATAATATGTGATATGATATGGCCTTTCTTCTTTGTGCTTCCGATCTCCATCTTCAAGCACGAACATGATCTCCATCATCACCGGTATTGCGTCAAGGTCAATGACGCTTCTCCATGGTTGTCGTCCACCAGCTTCAACTATTACAACTACTTTGAATAGACACGCGGGTCTTAACAGAAATTAAAGACAACCATATGGCTCCTGCCGGTTGCCAACTTACAATAAGGATCATTGCATACATCAAATATAATCACAATCATGGCCATATCACATCACTTCACACCCCTGCAAAACAAAGTTAGACGCCTCTACTTTCTTTGCATGTTTTACGTGGTTTGGGGCTTTCAATAAGTGTCGTTCTAACTTACGAATATGAACCACAACATTGATACTAGTATTGTAAATCACCCATTGTAAATTGGATCTCCACTATGCTAGGAGAAACAGGCACCCGCAAAGCCACTTATGCAATACAAGTTGCATGTCAAGCGTGGAGCAAGTCTCATGAACGATGCCATGTAAGGTTAGCCCGGGCCGCTTCATCCCAACATCCCGCAAGATGCAAAGTACACAAGAAGCAATCGAAAATAAAAGCATCAACACCCACAATGACCATTGTGTTCTACTCGTGCAACAGATCTACATATAGACACGGCTCTGATACCACTGTAGGGTTTCGTAGGATGGAAAACAAAAATTTCTACCGCATACAAACAAACAAGCCAAGATCTATCTACTAGATTTTAGCAACGAGTCGATGGAATAACTTACCCTCGAAGATTCCAAAGTGTTTAACGAGAGCGGATTCTCGTGGGTGATGTAGTCGTACTCTTCCCGATCTCAAGATCGCGTAGACGATCCTTCCGGCGCTGCGTTCCGGCAGCGCTCCCGCAGTCGGTCACACGTTCGGTACTCGACGAAGACCTTCCTCTCCCTTGTTCCAGCAGGCAGCGGAGGTTGTAGCTCTCTCCTCGCGATTCCGGCAGCACAACGGCGTGGTACCGGAAGTAGAGGAGAGATCTCGCAGGGCTTCGCCTTAAGCCGGAGCGAGTATGGTGGAGTATGAGAGAGTCCTCGGTGTTCTAGGGTTTAGACACACCAAGGAGGGGATGCTAGAGCCGGCGGCTAGGGTTCCGGGGACCCCCAAGTCGGCGGCTAGGGCAAAACCCTAGGGGGTGGCGGCGGCTATGGAGGGCTGCAGCTTCTAGGGTTTGAGGAGAGGGATTGTTGTGTGCTAGGAGGGAGCCCTGCCGCTCCTTATATAGGTGGAGGGGCCGGCGGCCAAGGGGAGGGAGGGGAGTCCCTCCCCAACTCGTCTTGGAGGGGGCGCCGCCGGTTGGAGGAGGGATTCCCTCCCCAACTCGGTTTCCCACTTCCTCCTCTTTTCCTCTTTCCAAAAACTTGCCGTTTGACTTTCAAACTAGCCGTTTGACTTTTCAATTTAGGATTTGAATAATCCCTTTATTTTGGACAGCGAATACACTTAGTACATGATGCAATCATTCCAACTTACAATGACACACTCATGTACCCCTTCCCTTCCGGAGTGCCGGACATTCCGGAACCTTCTAGAACATTCCCGATGAAAACACCGGAATCATTCCCGAACTCCGAAACGGGACTTTCCTTATATGAATCTTATTCTCCGGACTATTCCGGATCTCCTCGTGATATCCCGGATCCCATCCGAGACTCCGAACAACATTCGGTCTCTTTCTCATCATACCATAACTACTCAAAACAACGTCGAATCCTTAAGTGTGTCTCCCTACGGTTCGTGAATTATGCGGACATGATCGAGACACTTCTCCGAACAATAACCAATAGAGGAATCTGGAAATTCATATGGCTCCCACATATTTCTACGATTACTCTGCGATCGAATGAACCACTAACATACGATATCAATTTCCCTTTGTCTCACGATATGTTACTTATCCGAGGTTATGATCGTCGGTATCTCTGCTTACCTAGTTCAACCTCGTTACCGATAAGTACTCTTTTCTTGTTCCCGTGATATGTGATCCCTTGTGAGCCAGTCACATGCTTGCAAGCTAATTGGATGACATTTCACCGAGAGGGCCCAGAGTATATCTATCCGTCATATGGATGGACAAATCCCACTCTTGATCCATGTGTTTCAACCAATACTTTCCGAACACTCAATGCCACCTTTATAGCCACCCAGTTACGGTGTGGTGTTTGATGTCATCAAAACATCCATCCAGTAAAGGTGATATGCATGATCTCATGGTCGAAGGAATTAGATAACTATGTATCAGAAAGCATATAGCAATTGAACTATTAAAATGACTTGATCTTTATGCTACGCTTATCTATAGGAGTACGTCCATCATATCATTCTCCTAACGATATGATCTTGTTGTTGATAACATCTCAATGTTCATGATAGGGAAACCACAATCATTTATCAACCAACAAGCTAGTGATGTATAGAGGCTATACTAGGGACTTCAAATTGAGTTTACAAATCACACAAGTATTATTGTTTCCTTGTTAATACTATTATAGCATGAATGCAAACTTTTATCATAAACACAAAGATATAATAATAACTACATTTATTATTGCCTCTAGGGCATATCTCCAACAGCTCGTGCACGGCTCCTCCGCCCCGGTTGCGGCTATCGTTGCGCATCCTGCGGGAAAACAGGGGTTCACTGCGCCCAACTCCAGCGCCCAAGGACCATGTCCTTGACAACAACGTCGCCTACTTCACCATGGACCTGCTCCACTCTACCTTGTAATCCGCATTCCTCCGCGGGGATATCCTCTTCATCGCCCACCACATTGCCATGGTCCACCATGGCGTATACTAGCTCCTCATCATGTTCTTTCTAGCTGAGGTTACCAGACTGTTGCAGAATGCCTAGACACTCGCTGGGATCTGGCGAACCGAGGTGCCCACCGCCGCGAGGGTGTACAACACACTATCAGTGTCGTTCTATGTGCTATACACCATCGTCAGAGGTGTCGTCGGGACCATATTCTTCCTCAAAGTGGATTTGCATATCTTGGATCATCCTCTTCGTCGATGATATCATAGTGAGCAACCTGTCTATCTGAAATTTGCGAAGGAGTTGTCCACCTCGCGAGCTGAAAATAAGGGCATATCAATTCCTTATCATGATGGGTGTTTTTGCAATTTCTTCATACGAGGACAGGTTCACTGTCGTAAGGAGTCGGACTAGATTGACCAAATCGTCTTGGGCTGATAAGTTGATGTCCCACGGTACCACTGTTTACAAGATTGTGTATGAGATTGTATTTAGAGGACAAGTTGTGTACCCCGGATGTATATAGCTCATCAAAATACTTATGGCTTGTTTGATTTATAGGAATTACATAGAAATTGTGTAGGAATCCTATGGGATTTTTTCTATGTTATTGTTTGATTCATAGGAACACATCCTATAGGAATTAATATAGAAATCCTGTAGTGCAATTCCTATAGGAAAGAAACATTAGATCATACCTTATAGAAAAATTCATTTCCTACATCAAACAGAATTCCTCTTCCTGTAGGATTAGCATGACATTTCAATCCTATATTTTTCCTATTTCTATACTTTTCCTATCCTTTAAATCAAACAAGCCATTAGTTAGATTCTTACGAATCTGGACAAAGTTGACACCATTAATTGAACCAGAGAGAATATAAAATTCCTTTCTGGATGAAAAGGCACAACTTGACTTCAATATACCACGGGTGACGTGTGGGTTAATTGGGACTAAAAGAATTTGATTTCTGTAAACTGGATAAGATCTGTGTATTTAGACTTTAAAAACAAATAACGTACTCTAGTATTATATTAGCTTCCACTTGGAGATCTGATGTCGTCGAATTGGATATGTGTAATTTGGACATTTAGAATATAAATACTATGTAAACTCCGAAGTGAGCATGTTGTAGTAACATAATGAAATCAACCAATTCACTCGCCCTAGCTATGGGCTCCCGTGATGCGTTTAGCGCTGTCATGACCGCCACGACATAGCTCTCCCGTGCTCTTCCCTCCCTCCCGCCTCCTTCCATGGCCTCCTCTTCCACCCCATCCTCTCCCTAGCCACCAGAGACCTTGCTTCTCCACCTCCCTCTCCCTGTCCCCATCCTGATCCAGATCATGTGTCGTTGCCAGCTGCTGCCATTGGAGATGATGGAGCTCATATCTATTCCTCCCCTGCTGTAGCCATTGGAGGAGATGAAGATCACGCCTCTCCCTCTCTCGTGCTCTAAGATCCTCCTACCGTTGCCAACGCCACAACCCTTGTTGCCTCCACGACTCCCAAGGCACACCTTTTGATTCCTCCAGCGGGTCATCCAAGTCATCGAGCTCGTTGATCTCCGACTTTGGCTGATGGCGGGCTCTAGAGGGTTCTGGCACCTCGGACCATGCACTTGACCATGCCCACATGAGCACTTCATGGTAGGAGCATGGGAATCCTCCAAATCTAAGCTCCCACTATGCCACATGTGCTCGTTATTGCACGGAGATGGGTCACTCTCGCAGGGGGAAGGTGAGGAGTATATGGAAGGGGTGGAGAAGCCATGGATAGCAGGGGTGGACATTGTTTCCGGAGCGATGGGCCGAGGGTTGGAGCTGGAGTGGTGACGCGAGGGGTGGGCTCTCTCTTGCTCTATGTACCAATAAGAAATTCTAAGATCATATCCAACAGATGATGTAAAATAGGGCACCTGAAAAAGTTTTAGGGCACCACTTTTGGGGTTTTATGGCACAAAATATAGGTTTCTCATTACAGATGGTGTGAAATAGTGCAGCCGCAAAAATACAAATGATGCAAAATAGGGCACCACACCTTGTGATCTATATTCACAATTGTAATATATGTGAGACACATATCATGAAACTCGATCTAAATGATTCTATACACAAATAAATTACTAATACTACTTAAATATTACATCACATAAATAGATCATTAATTATTACACAAATACTTCATGATCAAGTTCCACACAAATCAACTCACAAGCACTAAAATTTCATGAGATACAACATACCATTCGCATACAAAGCTAGCGGTTTTGTTGGCCAAACCATGACTACCACTACTCGATGAGATCCTTCAAAAGATCCTTGTGCACATCAGAATCACGAATGTCGTGGTATGAGTCAAGAAATCTTTTCCACACCGGTTTGCCCATCAAGTTGGACCAAATCATGATGCAGTATGCCCTCTCTTACAGCCGCACCGGTTGGCCCATCAAGTCATAGATGCCATAGTCCAAATATTTTCCACTCTTGTTCTCAATGATCATGTTATGCATAATCACACAAGAATTCATGATGTATTAAAAGATCTCTTGGTCCCAAAACTTAGTCAGTCATCTCACAATTGCAAATTGGTCTTGCAAAATCGTAAATGCTCTCTCAATACCCTTCCTAGTCGTTGTTTTAGAATTATAGAATTCAAGTTGTTTCTTACCTTGGGGTTTGAAAAATGTCTTCACAAATGTATCCCGCTTTGGATAAATACCATCCTCAAGGTAGTAGCCCATATTTTATGTGTGGATGTGATGGCTGTGAAATATAGCCATCCACGTCCGTATTTAAACTAGATATTATTTAAATATTTGATGAAATATCTCTCTAAAACCTGCCACTAATGCCTAATGATCAAAGAGGTATGCAATCGTTTCTTGCTATTTTTTCCTGTGCAGATAATGATATATGATGATGGGAATCACTACATAAATTCCAAAGATACGAGATTTCCAACACGTCAAAGAAACCAGGAGCCATGAAGTGAATGTTGAAGCTTTAACGACCAACTATACGACGGGGATTTTATTCCGGCCGTATAGTTCTGCCCGTATAGTTGGCATCGACTCCATTAGGTCAACCAGAACAACTTCCGTGAAGGGACCCCTATATAAAGAAGCTTCGGGCGAAGGGAAACAGAGTTTTTTTTGCGATCCCAACTCTTCCTGCCACTAAAAGCTACCATGCCAGAGAAATAGATCTAGATCTAAATATCTAAACCCTTATCCACCACCATAGCCATCTTCACCACTTGTAATAGTATATATCTTCTTCAATTGGCGATATTGTAAGACTATTTGCTATCAACCTTATGATCTCTATTACAATGTTTATGATTGTCAATTTCATCTCTATGTGTGAGTAATTCTTCTTAGGCTAAGGGATTTGGCCTAGCCATGAAGCTCTTGTGCATGTTATTTATAATAGATGGGATCATGTATTAGTTTGTATGATATGATGATTGCAGTACCCTCTCTTGCCTCAATCTAAGGACTTGTCAGGTACCCAAGACCCCGAGGATTGATCCAGGTAAAGAGAGTGTGAGTAATGACTGATCTGCAGGATAGGAACCCCAGTGATAGAAGAGGTAGTACGTCTGTATGTGAGGAATTTACTTGGAATTAACGGTGACATCACTAAGCATATCATTAGTTCTCTTTCTTCTATGGATGAGTTTATTGCTATAAGAGGTTGCGGAGGCGATAACAATTATGGATGCACTGCCCACATATAATTATCTTGCTCTAACAATTACATGCATACTTTATTATTATCTATTATTCCCATCAGATGTTTTGCACAACTACTGGTGAAAACCGAAGATCCTAGGCCTTCTCTCTCCATCATCATCAACAATAAAAAGATCGCAAACTCTTGGTCCGATGAAAACGCCAAAGGAATACTAAAACTCTTGAAGGTCCGTTTAAGTAATCTCACTTTGCTTTCTGCTTACCGAGGATTCGATAAACCTAGGTCTACTGGGGAAAAAGAGCTATACTACATCCGTAATCCGGATCGAAGGTATCAACCTTTTTTCTGGCGCTATTGCCGGGGAAGCAATAGCTACCCTGGTGAGGTTACTAGTAGGGATGAAAGTGGAGCGAAAAGTTTCCGACTTTTCTGCGGAAAACGGAAATAGAGTGAAATACAAAAATGCAAACGAAATTTTGCAAAACGAAAATGGAATTGGTTTGGCGGAAACGGAAATAAAAACGGAACAGCGTTTTCTAGCGAAACATACGGTAACGGAATTTCCGTTTCCGTCTAATATGGAATTTTTGTTTTAGGGTTGATGTGCATGGACAAAAACAGACCCATTACATGACCTTGTCAAACCAAACTTCCAAAGCTGCTCATCCTAGAACCGGTGACCATGTAATCCCTTCACGCATACGAGTAGGCTTCCATGATTTGATCTTTTCATTATTCCCTTGTAAACCTAGCATCGTGCTATAATCAGGGAACAACTTTGTGGGTTTTCTTAAATGCTTGAGTTTTGTTCCATAATTTCAGAGTTCTCTTGGTTCCGGATAAAATCTGCATTGTTCCGCGTCTGCACCATATCCGGTCCATATCTGTTTCCGATAATATCTGCTTCTGTTTTTGTTTCCGGGATTTCTGTATTCGTTTCCGCTTTTGCAAAAAAATATAAAAGCAAATGTGGCACCACTTAGTTTCGCCCGTGTTCGCTTCGTTTTCTTCCCTAGTTAGTAGGAACCTTGCTAGTTTTAATTCTTGTTTTTAATTTTGTTAGTTTGCTTTTAGTCTTTATTTAAAAAACCAAAAAAAATAGTTAGTCTTTTAATTCTTGTTTTATTATCATTAGTACTTGTTTAAGAAAATAAAAAAACATAGGAAGTATGGCTGAAAAGAAGCTAGGGGAGTTTGCAACTCCCAATAATGATTATTTGCGTACTCCTATTACCCAGCCAATAATTGCTACTGAAGATTATGAAATTAAGACCCACTATTTAAGTTTGGTTCAACATAATCAATTTGGAAGCTCTGTTGTTGAAGATGCAGGTATGCACTTAAATACTTTCACTGAAATATGTGATATGATGCGCATTAAGGATGTTGACCCCGACGCGGTCAAGTTGCGCTTATTTCCTTTCTCTCTTGGAGGAAGAGCAAACGAATGGTTGATATCTTTGCCTAGAAATACTATTGCATCATGAGTGGAATGCACTTCTTTATTTATTACTAAATTCTTTCCACCTGCAAAGACTATGCAACTCAGATCTAATATTACTAGTTTTAGACAGTAAGAGCGTGAGCCACTAGCGCTTGCATGGGAGAGAATGAAAGAACGCATGAGAAACTGTTCAAGCCATGGGATGGAAGATTGGTTAATTCTCCATTTATTTATAATTCTCTTAACCCTGTGTATTAGTCTATGCTAGATACTGCAGCTGGAGGAACATTTATGGGTAAAAAAATTACCAAAGCAAAGCAGCTGCTAGACAATATGCAAGACAACGATGCCCAATGGCATGTGGAAATATCAATCACAAAAAGGTGAACTATGTCACACCTCAAGAAAACGAAGAACTCAATGCTAAGTTGGATGAGCTCATATTAGCCGTTAAGGGTAAGGAAACCCAGGTAAGAGATACTCCCGAACAAACTATTGAAGAAATAGACTTCATAGCTCGCAATGATTATAACCCTGCTTGGAAAAATAATTATAATCCAAATTTTTAGAAACATTATTCTAGCCCTGCAGGTAGCTCTAATAATAATATGGCCTCAAGTAATACTAGTCTCCAAGAAACTCTTAAATCTTTTATGGATTCACAAAATGAGCAAAACAATATTCTAGTCAAAATTATAGAGAATCATGATGCTATGCTTGGTAAATTATCTAACCAAGCTGTTAGTTTGAGGAATGATTTGTAGGCCCTCCAAGAAAGAACAAGGATTGTTGAGGCACAACTAGGTAAGATAACCAAGAGTAAAACTCTCATTCTAGCTAAATTTGCAGGTAAAGCTGAGCCCAATCCAGTTGAAGACCTCAAGATGATAAGAATCCAAAGGAAGGATCCCTAAGAACTTGATTATAACAATGCTCCTTCACCGAACTACACAATCGAAGATCTTGTAAAAAGGATCAATGTCAAGATTCCGGTAAGTGAAGGATATGAGGAAGCCATGTATCAACACTTCGTTAATCACGTAGCAATAAAGGTACATGATCTTGAGGAAGAATATAAGAAAATTGCTGAAAAATTGCCTGTTAAGCTAGATGATATATTTGAGCCTAATATTAAGATTAAAAATGGGACTAATGAAATAGCTGCACTGTGTGATCTAGGTGCACGTGTTTCAACAATTCCAAAGAGTCTTTTTAATAAGTTAAAACCTTGGATCTTTTGAAATCACCGAACTAAAATTACATCTAGCAGATTCTACTTATAAACAAGCAGTAGGCATTAAATAAAATACCTTAGTATACATTATAGGTTGTCCTGCTCTTATTGATTTTGTTATTGTTGACATGCCTGAAGATGCAACTGCTCCTATTATATTAGGTCGTGCTTTCTTAAGAACTATTAAGGCTTTGATTAATTTGCATGAAGGGAACGTGAAGCTCCAATTGCCTTTGCGGGATCTTTGTTATTCATTTCCCCAGGAAAAAGAAAGCCAAACAGGATGAGAAGGAGGTCATAACTTTGAAGGCCAACTATTTTGGAGTGGGTGTTCCACTCATATGGCCTAAATGAGCAACATCAAGGTGAAGCTATTGACCAAGAGTGCAAGAAAACTCTAGTGAGAAGGAGAGATTCAGCGGTACTAAAAATTCCTATTTTATACACGCCAAAGTTGGTCGACAATTTATAGTTTCATTTTTCTATCAAAACAAGGTGTTTCGCTAAGTTTTAGTCTAAAAAGTAATTATTGAAGAAATAGAAATTTTTGATGTGTACAGAAGCTTTAACGACCAACTATACGATGGGAATAAAAATTCCCGTGGTATAGCTCCGGCCGTATAGTTATTGAGGCATCGAATTTTTTTCATCTCAGGATATAGAAGGTTTGATGACCAACTATATGGCGGGAACAAAAGTTTCGGCCGTATAGTTATAGCCGCCAGGAAAGAAACCCTAAAATTTTGCTGTCAGACCAACTATACGGCGAGAACAAGTGTTCCGGCCGTATATTTGCGGCCGACCACTTAAACGCACGGGGAGGTACCCAAAACATCAAAACATCAATCCATTTTATCTCTTCTACCTCCAAACTCTCTCAAAACCTCAAGGGATCTTCACCTCTACTCAATCTCATTCGATTTCCTCGCACACAAGTGATCTACGGTATGTTTCTCCTCCGATTCTCCAATTACTTTTCACGAATTCATCTCTGATCTATTGTCATTATCAATCTAGGATGAGACTTATTTTGAATTGGTTGCCATGATTATCTTGCCTAGATTTTTATGTTGAGGAGATTCTTTAGTGTGCTATGATGAGGATTTTGCTATTACTATTACTGTTGGATCAAAAAGTTTTTATATTTTTTTCTTTCTTATTTATTTTTAGAAGATGAACACGAGGAGTCAGACTCGTGCTCTTGCCGCCGCTAGTTCTTCTCGGGCTGCATCTCAAGAAATCATGGGGATTCGATTCAAGACGAGTCCCACCGTGATCATTTCAATAGGATCAAAAACCGAGAAGTCAAGGCAACCAAGTGGGCTTGCCCCGTCACATTGAACCAACTCGGTATTTCTGATGACTTCAATTTACTTTGCAATAGAGTTGTCCTGCAAAACTTTGTATTTCATGATGCACCAACATATCGCCGGTTAACCATTGAATTCCTTAGTTCTTTGAAAAGCACCATTAAAGCATGGCATGGGGAGGATAGAATTTCTTTCCGGCTCATGAATAATAATTATTATTTATCACTTGATGAATGGTGCAATTGTTTTGGTTTACCCAACAATGATCCTAATGCTCTGCGCGCATCTTTTACCAGCATAGAACCATCCCCTGAACTGTGCTATAACATAATGAGCTTTACTTCTAGAGTCAGTAAAGGGAAAAATATTCAACATCCTGCTATTCGCTATTTGTTATATGTTATTGGTAACACCTTGCAAGCGCGTAATGAGTTTACAAGACTCAATGAGGAGGACATCTTAGTCCTTGCAAAGGCTGATTTCAACTATGATAACTTGTCACTTCACTTGGGCGCAATTTTTGTGCGCTACTTGGAGTACCAATCCTCCCAAAGCCAAGGAGCAATCACTTGTGGAGGCGTCATCACCGTGCTCGCCAATGCCCTAGGAATCAACCTAGGTGATTTACAACCGGTACTAGGTGAGCGACGTGTTGGTTTCTCTACTTTGAGGACTTGTGGAATGCTTACTAGGAGAGGTGGTGTTTATTATCTGCATATTGCTGGAGCTGGGTGTCTCTACCCCGCTCCTTTGCCTAATTATATTTTCTCTAACGAGTAAGGATGTGTGCTTTATGACTTGCATATTGAGCAACACCAACCTGGGAAAGAGATTCCGAAAGAGGATGAGGACCAAGAGGAGGAGCAAGAAGTCCCTCATCAGGAGCAGCAACTGATACGTCTAAAACGTATCTACTTTCCCGAACACTTTTGCTATTGTTTCTCCTCTAAACTTGTGTGATTTGGATACAACTAACACGGGTTGACGCTGTTTTCAGCAGAATTACCTTTGTGTCTAGTTTTTGTGCAGAAAATCAACTATCAGGAAAAATCGCAGAAAATATGCCAAAAATCCTATTTCACCAGAAGATTCATGGAGCCAGAAGACGAGGCGGAGGTGGTCCATAAGGGGCCCACACCCCCTGCCACGCGGACCAGCCCAGGCCGCGCCTGGGAGGGGTGTGGCCGCCTCGGGCGCCCCCTCGGCCTCCCTCTTCGCCTATAAGATGCCTCTTAACCTAAAAACCGAGGGGGTTAGATATTTTTCTTGAAAGAGTTCCGCTACGCCACCACCACTAGAAACTGCAATTCGGAACCAGAAACTCCGTTCTGGCACCCTATCGGGACAGGGAATTTGGAGAGGATCATCGCCATCATCATCACCGACGCCTCTCCATCAACCATCCATGTTTCCCTCATCCATGAATGAGTAATCCCACTCTGTAGGCTATGAGGATGGTAGGGATTGGATGAGTTCTATCATGTAATCGAATAAGATTATTAGGGATGGTGCCTAGTATCTCTATTAGTGCTATTTGACTTTGTTGCAACTTGTTGTGCTTAATTCTTGTCACTAGGGCCCGAGTGCCATGATCTCAGATCTGAAATTATTATTGATTCATGATGATAGTATTATTTGTGATCTTATCTGCAATTTGTGTACACATATCATTGTCCGGATCCAAAGGCCTCGAAGTGACAGAAATTGGGACAGCCGGAGGGGATGGTTGTGATGTGAGGATCACATGTGTTCATGGAGTGTTATTGCTTTGCTTCGGTACTCTATTAAAAGGAGTAACTTAATTGCCAGTAGATTCCCTTGAGGCCTCGCTGCAATGGGCTGGCAGGACAAAAGATGTTGTGCAAGTTCTCATTGCGATCACGTATGACTATATATGGAACACATGCCTATGATTTTTTAGTACTTGGATGCTTTATCTTATTTATCTGAAAATGCCCTAGATCTTGAAGTTACATGTTTATACTTGTCCATGTAATGCCCGTCCATCCATCCCTATGCCTACCACACTCATATCCTACCGTTTTCTACTATTGTTACTACTGCCTTCGTTTTACTGCTGCTGTTAATTTGCTTTTGCTATTACAAAACTGTTGCTACTGATAAATTACTGTGAGCAAGACTATTTCCAGGTGCAGCTGAATTGAAAACTCAGTTGTTAAGGCTTGCAAGTATTATTTGTCTCCTCTTGTGTCGAATCAATAAATTGGGTAATACTACCCTCGAAGACTGTTGCGATCCCCTATACTTGTGGGTCATCAAGACTATTTTCTGGCGCTGTTGCCGGGGAGCATAGCTTTATTTGTAATTTCACTTGGATCTATTATTGTTTGCTGCTATTCCTTTCATCATGGGGAAGTCTCGTGATGGAAAGTTTCCTATTTTACCATCCACTACAAGAAGAGGTACAGTCCTAAAAACCTCTTCTGCTCTTGATTCGCCGTCTGTTATAAGTAAGCTTGTTACACCACCACCACCACATACACATGCTACATACACCACTACTACTACTGCTGAATCTGAAATTGCTTTTGATACTCATGATGTTACTTCTACTGTGCTTGATGCAGGTGGTTCATTAGGTCCTTTCCTAGATGCTACTACTGCTAGAACTATTTTAGTAAACACTAAAACTCCTAGTGAAGACACTATTACACCTGTTAGCTCACCTGAGTCTAGAGAGAGATATGATATTAATGATGGTTACATTGAAATGATTGATGAATTTATTGAAGAGTACCAAAACACACGTGGTGCTAGTGCTATTAGGAGTCTCCTTGAGAGACGTACCATTATACCTAAACTGTCTCCTGATGCTAAGTTTGCAACTTCTCCCATAGACATTAAAGATAAAGATTATGATTTCTCTCTTGATTTATCCTATATAAACATTGTTGAGAAAGAACCTTTTTGTGGGACTAAAAATGAAAGTGTTGTAGCTCATATGAATGAGCTTTCTACTATGAGTGCCTTATTCTCTGATGATGTTAAGATGCTCAAGTACTTTGTTACAAAGATATTCCCTTTTTCACTAAAACGAGAAGCTAAAGCTTGGTTTAATAGATTACCTCCTAGATCCATTGATAGCCCTGATTGCTTCTTTCTTTCAGAAATATTTTCCTCCCAGTGCTAGACATGCTGCTTTGCAGAAACTTTTTGATTTTAAGCAGGGAAAAAGAAGAGAAATTGTCTGAGTCATGGACAAGGTTCTGTGCCTTGATTCATGCACATCCTGGATGTCCATTACCTAAAAATGAGCTTCTTGATATTTATTATAATGGACTAACTGATAATTCTAGGACATTCCTGGATAGTTGTGCTGATTGTGTTTTCAGGAAAAGAACTCCAGCTGAAGCTGAATATTTAATGGCTAAAATAAGCAAGAATTATGATGATTGGACTTTAACTGAGCTAAATACACCTGAGGCTATTACTCTTGAACCAGTTGTGCCTGAACCAGTTCCAACACCAACACCAAAGAAGAGGGGAGTGATTGAATTAAATGATGAAGTGATGAAATGTAATATCCTAGCATTTAGGAACTAACGAAGGGTAGATTTAGGAATTTGAAATGTTACATGCTTTCATCTGTGAAAATGTGGGCAAATTTTACAAAAGGGGAGAACTAATAATTACAAAAGAATAAAGAATATTACATATGACTATTCTACAAATAAAGAATAAAACCTAAACTAAAATCTTGAATTCCCAAGTCTGGTACCTGCAAAACAAACACAAACAAAAATAAAGAAATTTAAGGTTAAAATTATATTACTCTCAGACTTGTCAGTGAAGTGCACTGATCAAGGTTCATCATTGAGTAATTTTATAAGAAGGGGCAAGTTTCACCAATATGAAAGAATGTATCTTTCATAATTTTAAGCCATAAGTCAAATAACAGCAAGGAGGGGCAAGTTTCACCAGCCAAGTAGAAGTAACCAGATGAAAGTAACTTTCAAAATTCTGAACATATCCACATCTGTGCAGCAGGCACACAAGCAGCACACACACCAAACTGCATGGTGTGTGCTGTCAACACCACAGCAGCAGCACAACCAAACAAAATTGTCAACACAGCCGTGGGAAACCAATCCCCACATCATTCCTTTGATCTTACACACCAAGCACAGCAGACAGCAGCTAAACCAACCATAGCAGCCATCAGCTAAACCAAGCCAAGCTAGATCAAACCAACCAAAGTCCAGGATCACATCACCAAGATGGTGACATAAGGAGGGGGAAGATCAGGTGGATAGCAAGACCAAGGTCAAGCCATCAGGATCAGGAGATGATGGGCTAGATCAAGGACAAGCCAGGAACTGGAAATACCAGGGGATCACCAGATCAAGCTACGACAAGGGCAACCACTAGCAACCACAACATCAAGTAACAGTGGTGAGTAAATAGACCACCAAATGATCTATCTGTCTAAGATTAGAGAAACATACATGATCTGACACTTATTTAAACTCTCATAAAGCACCCAAGTGGGTGAATCCATCATTGAGGTTTTAAACTTTAAAAGCAAACAACAAAGTTCAATGATCCAACTAAATCTCAGAACAACATCATTGATTTAGCTATCAAGCTATATTTCAATTCAAGAATGAATATAGCTAAGATTTAACTTCTAGGCACATCTCTAAGATAAGAGTAGCACCTTAGAATTTAATATTTTTGGATCTATACAAATGATCAAGCCTACCATCATTTTTTCCAAGCTTTGATTCAAGAAACGGTAGCTGGTACCACTACAAGAACCATCCATATGAATCAAGTAGATAAAGCTTAATCCCTAAACCTCAAACCAACATCCTTGGTCTTAGGGATTTAAGAAAGGAACATTTCTATTTATCTTCAATGCCAAACTCATCTTAAGCTTGCACCAAACCAAATCAAGAAAATAGAATCTAATCTTGTGTGCCATACAAAGATGGTGTCACAAGAATAGTTCTACACTAATCAGGTTAAGCATTCAATATTCACTGATTCAACCAATCAACTACAAATCATTTTCCTGTCACCACAGGAATCATAAATAAGAAAAGCCCTATGTATATCTTCACTGTTTGAAACCATTTGATCTCAAACTACACATGAATTATTAAGCCAACAGTACTAAGACAGTGACTTCCTCACACCATACTCATTGTCATTAACCAATTAATGACAGTGGTAAGTTATCAACACCACTAGCTTTACCAAGCATTGTTTTCAGAGCAACTGTATCATCTGAATCATATGAAATTTAACCATGGAATCATCAGCAGTAAGATATAGCTAGTCACCACTTAACAGGTGCAAAGATCATCAACACATGATCCAATTCATCAGTATCTAATCAACAGCAGGGTATGAACCCTAAACAGAACCAATAACCCTAATCAGGACCAGACAGTCACTAGAGAGGCCACTACCAACATTGAGCATGGGAGGGCCTAACACCGAGAGCACGACAGGAGAGGAAGCACTCACCAAAGGTCCTCGCTGGAGAATAGAAGAGGAAGTAGAGGGCCCGACGACCATGGCGACACGGGGAGCACCCCAAGGGGGGCGCTGCGACCCATACAACGCCACGACAGGGACCATAGCCACGTTTGGAGGCGACGAGCATCACCACGGCACACGACAACACCGGTGGCGCCAGGATCCACGCCAACCACAAACCCTAAGGTTCGGGACGACATCGATCTGTCGTAAGAGAGCTCCATGTCCAAATCCAGTTAGACAGGAGGAAAGAGCAGAGTCGACAACCTCTTCCTGCACCACGGTGGCGGCCAGGGCGGTCCACAATGGCAGGAATCGCCGGCGGCGACACCACTGACCACGAGGTCGGGGAAGGAGAAGGAGAGGGGTGAGCTCGAGAGAGGAGACAGCGAGTGAGTGGGCTGGGTGGGCCGAAAACCCTTCGGGGTGGTTGTTTTGACCATGCCTACTAGGCCACAAGGTCCCAATAAACCCAAAAGGCCAGCCCAATTCATTTAGAACCTGTTTTAATAAATAGGAAACAACCAAAATGCCCCTGAAATTAATTAAATTCTAGAAAATAAAATAAAAGTCCAAAAATTATAAATAAAATATTTTTGGATTCACAATAATCCAAACTATCCAAATAAATTAAGAAATAAAATTTTAGACATATAAATTTTATTAAGAATTTTGTAATTTATATATTCCTTATGGAATTTTACAAAATTATTGAAAGATGATAAAAATAAATAAAAATCACTTTCATTATATATTAATATTGTAGTATTTTAGAAAAATACTAAAAAAAATATTTAATAACAATTTTTTATATATAAGTGATAATTCTTAAAAGAATTATTAAATCAATAAAAGTCAAATAAAAGGAAAATAAAATAAAAGAATACAATATTCTATCATAAATATTAAAAATTAATATTTATAAATCCTTTATTATTAAAAATAATTTTATTAATAATGGGGAGAATGCATATCAAGTTAAATGATGCATTACATTACTTTGCATAATCATTTTGCTTCTTTAAATATTGTCCTTACCGGGCAATAATGATGTTTTTGTAGACATAGAAGCTCAAGGTCCAGTGCAAGCATCAGAATTCACTACCTTGCAATCATAAGGCAAGTTCATCACTTGCTCATGTCCTTTGAAGAGTCTTTATCAAAGTATTTGCAAATTGTGTGTTATCATCTATACTATAGAAAAAGAAAACACTATTTCTCAAGATACTAAGTCTTAGATATCGTCCTACATGATGATATGATGGAGCAATAGAACTTAGGGTTCTAATTGCAATAATGATGAACAATTAGGTATTAATAACCCATGACATCAGTGATCCTAGCGCTTTATATTACGCGTTAGCCATGAGATTTGGAATGGGACGGAGAAGTCAGCTGTATCCTTTTCCTCTTTTATGGAGGCAAGACGACCTTAACGTGACGTTGTGATTCCTTGTGTGGATCCAACATATGGGTGGGCACCCTTACGCCCCACACTTTTGGTGTCTAGATTATCTATGAATAGTGTTTAGGGAGATAGTCCATGTAAATGGTACTAATCCGGGCATCACTAGGTCATAGAGTCTTCGGGAACTCATCAAGGTTTTAGCCTGCCCGAAAGGGGGCTTAACGAAGGTGATCTATCCCGAAGGATCGTGCAGACATATGAGGTCGCGGAGAGGGCAGTGATTGGCTTGGACCAACTACTGGGCCCCACATCATGGAATTTTGGACGGGAAAGTACACCCGGTTGTGCAACAAGGAGTTGATCTCTCATGGGAAAAGTAAAGCACCTCTGCAGAGTGTAAGAATTGTAACTTGTTACTCCCTGTTCTGGGAAGGAGCTACGAACGCGACAGGAAAGGAACTCCATGAAAGTTCTGGTCAACCTGTGAAGGCTGGTGGTCATAGATTTTCATAATAAAATCAACCTTTGAAGAAATATTTACGAAAATTGCATAGTGCCAACGACTAATAGTCCGAGGTGGTAGATAGAGCATCAAACTTCCTACCTTGCATATAATGAATTTGCTGAGTAACGCTGTTACTCATCCTTTCCTTTGAATCCTTGCTTAGACTCTGAGAATCCCGAAGATAGTCCAATGTATGCATCCAAGAGTCAAGAGGAGGTCTTCTATGAAGAGCCCAACTTGTATGGAGCCGTAGAAGGGGAGGACTACGACATCTTCTACGGAGGAGAGTTCCAGGAGTCCGAATAATTACTATAGTTCTAGTAACCACTTGATCCGAGCATCATGAACAATATATAGCAATAAGTTGATGAGCTCAATTTGGAGTTTAAGTTTTAAATTTGAAACTTTCGCTGAAACACTTATATTTTGGTTTGTAAGTTTAATCTTTTGGAAGTCTCGCACTTCCGGTATTGTAATAATAATAACGTGTGTATTTTTGTAATATGGACCCGCAATGTTTCTGTTGTACCACTCTAAGGGATGTGATATTTATGGAACGGTGTTCTGTGGATGTCATGTCAACGACTATTGTGTATTACACATGCAGTGGTATGCTGGGTCACCACAGTTGGTATCAGAACAAATTGCTTTGACCTTAGGTTGGGAACCTAGTAAAGGGTATTACCTGTAGGAGTGTAGCAAGGATAAAGAATTCTCTAAAAGTAATATAATGGGTATTCAAATGAGAATAATCCGTTATATGTTTTAGTGCGATAATTCTTTGTTATGATGCAATATATTATTGGTTACTAATCAAAATTATTTTTCTGATATACAGAGTTATGGCACCAAAGTTTCCAAAACAGACTTTGGTAAGGAAAGAGGAGACTCTTGATGATTATCAAGGATCATTCATAGACCAACTTTGTCAACTTTTAAAGATCTTTAGTTGTCCAACTAGAATTCCAGTGAATACTATAACTTACCTTGATGGCCGGATGTTATCCAAGTATCGTGTGAGTATCCAACTTCCAGAGGAGCTTGGATTATATCACGATCTACCTATAGGTGAAGGTAGGAGTCACTTAGTAGCTTATCATGTTGCTATTGTGGAGGCGATAGCTAATATCCGGGAGCATAAAGCCAAGGAGTTAGAAGGTAGCACATTCTCTGTGATACCTCGTGATTCTATAGACTCAGAGCCTATACTGGATCATCTTACTTTGGTTAAGAAGCATCCAAATTTAGCTTCCAAATTTATGGATAGATACCAAACACTCGTTGCGTCTTTTTATAAGACACATCAAGTGATTGTTGAAGATAAAAATTACATGTTAGAGGATCTAACTGATCCGGAAAGGAGGAAGCAGTTAACATTCCAGTTAGAGAAGGAAGCAGGTAGTAGTGCAACACCTATCTGTAAGGATGTACCTATAGATCCTGAATCTTTTATACCATATCCTTATTCACCAAGTCTTGAACCTATACGCGATCCTACTATGGATATGAGGTATGCAGTACCACATGGTTTGGAGGACTCAGAACTTCCTATTGAGAATTCTAATGGTTGGAGAAGGGGATCATATGAAGGATCTCATGAACACAAGATATCCACATATGGTTTTGACAGAAATGTTGTACAATCTAGCTGGATGGGTGCAAGAATTAACCCTAGTAACAGTAGTAGAAATGCCATGTCGATTAATAGTCAGGACGAAGAAGAATATCCTGAGGAGAGTGTAGAGGGAGTGTCCCAACCTTTAATAAGGTAGAGTCCCCTGTGTTTACAATGCTAGTCCCTGGATCAATAGCTAGCATCCACAGTTAAGATGTAATATCAAGATACAAAGGTCATAATACAATTTTATAACCAGGAATAACATAATTTTATTACATCTTACATAGCTCATTTGGCTATTACATTACATTGCAGCGGATTAACTATAGTCATGGGGTCCTTCATCTTCAAAGTGCCACAGGCAGACATGTTGGTTGTAGACTTTGTAATCCTAATCAACACACTTCACTAAATCAATCAAACCTGCAACATACAAGTTACAGCCACAAGGGTCAATACCTTTTAATTGTATTGGCAAGTGATACTATAGTATAGTGGAGTCTATCATCTATATGCATTTGGCTAAGTGGAGTTGAGGCTTTCATTGCTCAAAATAGATTTTTCCTTAACATTTGAAAACACTAAGTTTTTGTTTGACAAAATCATTTTTCTCAATCAAAGATTGTAAAAAACCTTTAACCCTTGTTCATACCACAAGTTTTTAACTTAGAAGTTTGAATGATGAGATTCTTGATTGCTTCCATGTCTTGATGCTCAAATTGTCCTTTACCAGGGACATGGCTAAGTACTTAGATTTTACACTCTGCAGAGGTGGTGCACTTTCCCCACAAGACTTGGTTTCCCAAGACAAGATCTTTCAGAAGCTTTCCCTTAGACCAAAATGGACGCGCTCCAACCTATCAAACACTACCACCAACTGTCCATATGGCTAAGTTCTTGCAACCTATATGATCTAGGCAGAGCCCATAATGCCAAGTGGTTGCACTTGAAGCTTCTCAACATTTGACATCTCAAATCTCTTTGTTCCTGGGTGGCAATCCACAAGTGAGATACACAAGGTCAACCATAGACATGGGCCTTGTGAACCACTCAACCAAAAACCACCAAGCAAGTCCCATTCCACCCAGGTGATTCATTGACTTAGTTGTTTTATTAAAAAAAACATAAGTCCTCGGACTTAGAAATTTTCCATAGTGTGAATATATATTCCACCCTTGTTTTCTATTAGCTAGGCTAAGCTTGATAGTAGTAGGAATCTTAACTTAGGAATATTTCTACTAAGGTTTCATCTACTAGGTTTTCCTATAGCAAGGTTTATACTTAGCAAAATTCCATGCAAGTTTTACTTAGAGATAATCACTAATGCATAGTGAAAGTAATGGGACAAAAAGTATGAAGCATCACTTGCCTTTTTGGTAGAGTATGGGTTCACTCCTTATCCTTGCAACAATCACACTCTTCAAGTCACTACAAATCAATCAAGTAAGGCACAATCTCAATCTACCAATCAAGCAAAACAACACATAAAATGACAAAGTCAAAGTAATGCATGCAAGCATGCCAAGCTTTGTTTTGTTTGAAAAAGTGGTTCCTAATGGGTCATAGACATTTGGATACACCTAATGGTCATTTTGTAAAGTGGCAAAGTCAATTGCAAGAGGTTTCACTTCCTAAACCATTTTCAAAACAAAGTATCATTTTATGTGGTGTAGAAATATTTTTACTAAGGCATTAATCTATAGGGTTCACCAAATACATTTTCAAACCATAAAACTTGGTGTTTGGGGTCAGAGAGTTTAAAACAAAACATTTTCCAAAGGTTTTCTTCCAAAACCATTTTTAATAAATAACCCACATTTCTATTTGACTAGAAATGGTTTTAAATCAAAGAATCATTATTTTGTTTTACCAAATACATTTTTCAATCCACAAAGTGTTTCCTATGGTCACTAGGTTCAACTCACACCATTTTCCAAAGATTTTATCCCCAAATTCATTTTTAAACAATTTTCACATTCTTAACAAGCATACAAATGTTTCTGCAAAAACAACCATTTTTCCAGAAGCTTTTTGCTAAACAAAAGGCATGGTTGGATAGGGCTTGTTCCACTGATTCCAATGATATAAAGTTTGCAAAATTTGGACGTGTGGTTTAAAAGTTACAAGGGTTTCAAAATTGCATCTAATTCTGATTTCAAAGTCTGTTTTAAACAGAAACTGGCCACACGTCAAGTTCCTATTGGACGGTACCGGTTCGTGTGGATCGCACAACTGCAGCCGTTGGATCTAAACATATCACGTGGCCCAGAACACGTACCCCTTCGCTGTTAATTGGTTCTATCCTATCCACCAGATCAAGATCGGACGGCTGCTGTGAGCTCGACCTTAAACGAGCGGCGCTGCGGCGGTGGCTGGCGGCGGAGCGGCCAGACGGTGGCGGCGCCGGTGATACAGGAAGAAAGGGTGGCTGGGGAGGTACTCACAGTGTTCGCAGAGGCCTGAGGAAGCTCAGGGTGATGCCGTTTTGTCGAGGGGCGCACTGGAGCGGGCTTGATTGCTCGCCGGAGATGAGCTGGGCCTCGGGCGGCTCTGGAGGTCGTCGAGGGCGAGGATGGAGGGCACCCTAGGACAAACGGGAGGCACAGTTAGGTTCACAAAGGCATGGCGATCATCATCGTGTCCACGGGGAAGAGAGGGGAGGTCTGGTTTACTGGGGAGACGTCACCGCAGTTGGAGCAGACGGCAGCGCTGGCTCGGGGAAGACGTTGCCGACGCTCAGGGACGCGCGCGAGCGAGCTGCGGCTGCAGAAAGGTCCTCTGGGGGATGCTGATCACATCTGCGTGCTCGAGGAGGCAAGAGGTGGCGTGTGCTGGCCGAAATCCTCGCCGGAGTGTCATCGGATAGTGGCGGTGTTTGAGCAGAATTTGGCAGCCTGGGGGCGTGTCGAGGTGGGGCGACAGAGGGGAAATGGAGAGGAGAGAGGGGCGCTTAAATGTGCGAGGTCACGGGGCTGATTCAACGCGTGATTAAGACGTATTACGCTGGATTTATTCCGTCTGCAACGGCCGGCGAGGGGGGAGGCGTAGTCCGCGGGTGGGGAAGAAGAGAACATGGCTGTGGGGCCTAGTGTCAACGAGAAAAGGAGTGAGGGGGAGGGTCCATTCGTCAGTGTCTTCGTGGGTTGTTTCTGCGGTAAAGAAAACGTTTCGGGGGCGAGGGAACAGGTGGGCTGGACTGGGCTGTTGGGCTGGGCTGGCTGGGCTGGTCCAGATCGTATTTTTTTCTGTCTAAAACCTTTTTCTTTTTCCAATACTATTTTCTGTTTTGAAATTCCAAACAACATTCAAACATTCAAACAATTCAAACAATCACCACACTTGTAATTGAATTTGGTTCTTTTTAACAACACAAAACCAAAATCCAATAATAAAATATTATTTTTATTTTAGAGTCCATTTATAATTAATTAAAATGGACACTAGTTAATAAATCAAATGGGTTTTAATTTATTTTAAAACTCCATTTGAAATCTAAATATTTTCAAAACCAAAATAGTAGGTTTTATTTGAAAATAGAAGATACTTGGGAAAACTTGTTTTAAATAAAATAACATTTTATTTTAGGGTCCAATAATAATTAAATGAATAGACCTTATTCATTTAATTCAAATAGGATTTGTTTTATTGAAATCTTTATTTTGAAAATCTAAAATAAAAACCAAAACACTTCAGTAGGTTTTTATTTGAGAATATAAAATACTTGGAAAACTTATTTAAAATAAAATAAATAAGTTTTAGTGTGTATTAAAATGGGAAAAACCTTTACTTAAATAAAATTGGATATTAAATCCTTATTATTTTATTTAAATAAACCTTTACTGTTTTTAATCAAAACAAAACATTTTATTTCAAAATATTGTCCAAGGTTTAATTTGGCTCTATAAAATAATCTTTATTTATAAATCCACCTTTTCTTTTGAAAACCAAATCCTTTTATTAAAAGATCCAAAATAATAATTTTAAATATTTTTAAGTTTCTTGTTTATTTAACTTTTCAAATCCCTTTAGGATTTTATTTGATCCAAATAGGCTTTGAAAGTTCCCAATTGGATTCAAAAAGTTTCTTCTCACCCTGAAAATCAACAAAGTTTTATTTTATTCAATTATTTTTCACATTACAAGATTTGGAAAATCTTGGGATGTGACAGGCTACCACCCTTAAAATAAATCTCGTCCCGAGATTTGGGAAGGTTAGGGTTACAAGTAGGCTCAAAACATCTAGGGTACTACCACCCTTAAAAATTTTCAAACTAAATTACATCTTGGCTTGCTTGGGATCCTGGGGAAACTTCTCCGGGCAACCTTCTGCATAGTGTCCTTTGTTTCCACACTTGACTCATGGGCCAAGGTTGAGATCCTTAATAGGCTTGTTTAACTTGTTCTTCATCTTTTCTGGACAATTGTTTACATAGTGGCCTAGTTCCTTGCATTTGAAACACATCACTTGGCTGTTATCTTTCTTTTCCTTGGGTAACAATTCTTCTTGTTTGTTTCCTTGGTTCTTCTTCTTTTCTGGGCATTCATTGGCATAGTGTCCCATCTCTTTGCAATTGTAACATTGCACTTGAGTAATATCCTCCTTGTTAGGGTTGGGGCATTTCTTCTTCTTCTTCTTTTTGGGTCTCTCCAAAGCTAGGAGTTCTTCTAGTTCATGTTCTTCATAGGTGGGAGATCTTTCTCTCTTCTTGGGGCATTGATCTTCATGTTCCTTGGATGTATGCTCCTTGTCTCCACAAGTGTTGCTAGCTTGGGTTCCTTCTAGAATAACATTTTTGTCATCCTTGTTGTCATTAGCTCTTTGGGAAAAGTTTTCTCCCATGTTGATCATTTGAGTAACCAATCCTTGCAACAATTGGGATTGAAGTTTCAAAATCCTTTGTATGGCTGGGTCTAGTCCATTGTTGTTGGCTAAAAGCTGAGTTGTCTCTTGGCTCAACTGGTTTTGGGTTGCAATAAGTTCTCTCATGTTGTCCTCTTGGTTGTTGTTGTTGTCACCATCCTTGATGTTGGAGTTTCTTGGAGAAGTCATCTGCTTGGGTTGGATTGGGATTAGAATAGGCAAAAGATTTCTAAGGGAATAATTATAATCACACACATCACAATTCACACAAGCAATGTGCATGCAATCACAAACCAAACATTTCTCTCAATCACAAAGTTCAAGCACATACTTAGACAACAAAAATATTTTTGTTACACCACATAAGTTGGTGTGTTTGGCTTAACTAAAATATGGTGGTCCATCTATATGGTTCACTTGTGATCTTTCCAACTTTCTTGGTTGATCCTTTTTGCATGAGGTCATGGTTTCCTTGAGAAAAACTCTTGGTTGCAATACTTCAAATGGTGTAGGCTCCTTCTAATTTTGCATTCCCTTAGTCTCCACATCTTGAGCAAGATTTCCTTGTCTCACTTGTAGTCCTTAGTGGTATCCAAGTTAGAAGTCCTTGGTGAACATGCTGAAGATGTTGAAGTCATTAGAGTTGAAGAAGTTGAAGTCATTAGGGTTGAAGAAGTTGAAGAAGTCCTTTGCACATGGTGTAGTCTTTGGTCATGGGGTAGGTTTTCCCATCAAGTTGAAGTAGAAGAGATGTAGAGTTGAAATCAAAATGGTTGAGGAAAGAGTTTACAAGTGTTTTTGTAAATAAGTTTTTGGAACAAAATACAACTCCTATTTTTTTCTAAGGGTTTTTGTCCAATCCTAGGTTTACAAATCCTACAGGCAACACAATGCTCTGATACCATCTGTAGAGGGAGTGTCCCAACCTTTAATAAGGTAGAGTCCCCTGTGTTTACAATGCTAGTCCCTGGATCAATAGCTAGCATCCATAGTTAAGATGTAATATCAAGATACAAAGGTCATAATACAATTTTATAACCAGGAATAACATAATTTTATTACATCTTACATAGCTCATTTGGCTATTACATTACATTGCAGCGGATTAACTATAGTCATGGGGTCCTTCATCTTCAAAGTGCCACAGGCAGACATGTTGGTTGTAGACTTTGTAATCCTAATCAACACACTTCACTAAATCAATCAAACCTGCGACATACAAGTTACAGCCACAAGGGTCAATACCTTTGAATTGTATTGGCAAGTGATACTATAGTATAGTGGAGTCTATCATCTATATGCATTTGTCTAAGTGGAGTTGAGGCTTGCATTGCTCAAAATAGATTTTTCCTTAACATTTGAAAACACTAAGTTTTTGTTTGACAAAATCATTTTTCTCAATCAAAGATTGTAAAAAACCTTTAACCCTTGTTCATACCACAAGTTTTTAACTTAGAAGTTTGAATGATGAGATTCTTGATTGCTTCCATGTCTTGATGCTCAAATTGTCCTTTACCAGGGACATGGCTAAGTACTTAGATTTTACACTCTGCAGAGGTGGTGCACTTTCCCCACAAGACTTGGTTTCCCAAGACAAGATCTTTCAGAAGCTTTCCCTTAGACCAAAATGGACGCGCTCCAACCTATCAAACACTACCACCAACTGTCCATATGGCTAAGTTCTTGCAACCTATATGATCTAGGCAGAGCCCATAATGCCAAGTGGTTGCACTTGAAGCTTCTCAACATTTGACATCTCAAATCTCTTTGTTCCTGGGTGGCAATCCACAAGTGAGATACACAAGGTCAACCATAGACATGGGCCTTGTGAACCACTCAACCAAAAACCACCAAGCAAGTCCCATTCCACCCAGTTGATTCATTGACTTAGTTGTTTTATTAAGAAAAACATAAGTCCTCAGACTTAGAAATTTTCCATAGTGTGAATATATATTCCACCCTTGTTTTCTATTAGCTAGGCTAAGCTTGATAGTAGTAGGAATCTTAACTTAGGAATATTTCTACTAAGGTTTCATCTACTAGGTTTTCCTATAGCAAGGTTTATACTTGTCACATCCCAAATTTTCGATTTGGTCTTGCATATCATTCATAGCATTGCATCATATCTTTCCATGCAAAACCGTCGAGTAGAAAGGTTTGGCGAAACGCCAACTTCAAAACCCTATTTTGTTTCGCTACGAGTTCCCTGCGGGAAGCTTTAGAGAGACTTGCAACAACCACCCCTGTAGGTTCGAGTTTTCACTCAAACTTCGACTGAAGGTTGTGCCCCTCGACGATATGAACCCGTAGGCGCGAGAATCGCTCCAATCGGAGTTCGTATGCAAAAGACTCGGACGTTTTAGTAAACCGCCGGAAAACGGTCCGAAAATCTGGACCGATTTCCGAGTTGTAGTCTAATTCTCGACCGAATTGGAGTAGGACCGCGCGAGGGGCCCCACTTAAAGACCCAGCCGCCGCCGCCCCCTGCCATCATTTTCCGCACCCCGCGCGACTCCAGAGACAAGCCGCCGCCGCCTGGACCCCGCCTCGCCGCCGGCCGCCGCACCCCGCCGCCCTCGGTAAGCTCGCCGCCGCCGTCCTCTCTCTCCGCCGCCGCGCGCCACGCCGCCACCGCGCCGCATCACCGCCGCGCCGCCGCCATCGCCCCCAACCGCGGCTGCTGCAGGCCGCCGCCGTCGCGACGCGCCACGCCCCGCGCCTCGCCGTCGCCCCGCCTCGCACGCAGCTGCGCGCCGCTACGCACGCAGCCGCGCGCGCCCGCGTGCCACCCGCGGCAGCACCGCCGCCGCCCGCCTCGGCCGTCGCCGCCGCCGCGTCGCCGCCTGCCGCGCGCAGCCACCGCCGCCGTCGCCCTGCGCCTCGTTTCGCGTGCTCGCATACACGCACGCACGCGCATCATCGCATGCGTTATTGCATGCATACACGCGCACACATACATGCACGTACACGCGCCGCCTCGCGCCGCGATTGTTTTTCTCGACCCGTAGTTGACCGCGTGTACGTCCGTGCAGGAAGAACCACGTCGCCGGATCCGATCGCCACCGCCGTCCGGAGCTCGCCGCACCTTCCGGAGTCTGATTCGCCATCCGTTTCCGGTAAGACAGCAGCCAAAGTCAGATCTCAGATCAGCGGCTTAGATCGTTCGTTGACTAGTCAGACGCTCAGTCAGCGCCCAGTCAGCAGACGAGTTGACCAGTCAAACAGACACAGTTGACTGGGTCAATTTCGTTAATCCCTTTAGTTGGCAGATTTCGGTAGAATCTTGTAAATTGCGTAGTAATTCAACCGCTTGGCCAAAAATTGCAAATAAAATATGTACGGGTTCAGTGAGTCGTGTAGAATCTCGTTGTACCTTTGGTTCAGATTTTTACTGTCAGGTTTTGTACAGTTTAATCAAACTAATTAGTGGCCTTTTCGGAGTAATAAATTCGTAGAAAAAGATCCGTAGCTCCAAAAATCGCGTGTGATATGTCCCTGAACTCGTGTGAACGAGGGGAATCTCATCATGGATTAAAAATATAGGCTTACAGTAAAAACTTCTGCAGTATTTCTCTAATGGATTTCTGCAGTGTTTTAATTACTCGGGGAGTTTTATAATTCCTTTTTGAGTAATTCCAATTGGTACTGTTTCTAATCAGCGATGACTTTGCGGTAGAATATTTCCAAGATTTTACAAATAGTATACTACCGGTAGTGAATTATTTAAGTTCTAGCTCTAGTTTGGAGCATTACTTTTGTCTATTAGTTTCCCTAGCGCTAAAACTATTTTCCATGCATGCAAACGGTAGTATTATGGTATAGGATGTTGTGGTGCAGCTGTAGCACCAATTCACTTGTCGTTCTTGCATTCATGCATCATATTTGTTGCATATGTTGTGGATTGTTTGTATATGAACGCAATTGTGTCGTGTAGATTGTGTTGAGTGCAACGCTTGCTCGTGTGAGGATTGTGCTCCAGACCGCTACAACCAAGGCAAGTAGATGCTACCTTGTTCATGATATCGTCCTACTATTTTCTATGCATTGTCGTGTATTTTGTAGATGCATGTGTAGGATGATACTATCGCTATGCTATGTCCTATTATGTGGTAGGGTTTTCCTTGTAGATGAACCACCGTTGGTAGATGTGCTTAGCCATGCTATGTTGAACGAGGGCTGGGTTACATCAATTACACTTGTTTTCTCAAAGTATTGGTTTGTAAAAAAACTAAAACAACTTAATCAATGAACCCCCTGGGTGTGATGGTATTGATAAATTTTGGTGGTTTCATTGCGGAAAGGCACCCAGGTATCAAGAGAGATTGATTGGCTTCTTTGTTGTGTAGCTTACGTGTACAACCATGTGCCAATAATGAAATGGGCGGTTGGTTGGACTTAGTAGGTTGTGGTAACTCGAACCCGCGTATCTAGAGATGTAGAATTTTGGTAGGTTGGACCGGTGCGCGTCGGGATTGAGGAGCTACTTCCCGAACAGTCTCTTCTTGGTCTTCTCCCTATCATCACCCAAAATGAGAGTGATGGTACGAGCTGGGCTGGCCAAGTCACATGGGTAAAGTGTACTAACCTCTGCAGAGTGTATAATCTAATCGATTAGCCGTGTCCCCGGTTATGGACATCTGAGTTGCTAGATATTGATTCCATGACATGTTTCTCGCTCATTCTAATTTCATAATTGCTTTAACATTGTTGGGTTAACTTAATTGGGATCTTTTCAAAGAAAATCAAAAACTGTTTATGAAAGTAGGACAAATGTATTTGCAAATGCAAGCCAGACACAGCTCCACTTGCCAAATATGCATGTAGATGTTAGTACTATTGTCTTCTTTACTAGCTCTACTTGCCATACATTCCATGTATTGACCCTTCGGGGCTGCTACGTTTCATGTTTCAGGTTATTCCGATTCTGATTGATCGTTATAGGCCACGGTACTCCACTCGGCACTTGTTCACTTGTGGGCAATTTGAAGATTGGAGGATTTATTTGGTTATGTTGCTACCTGAACAATTTGAGCTAGCTTTATGCTAAGCTTTTATATTGTAATAATGGTACTCTGGATCTTTGTAGATCATGATACACGGTTATTTGCTATGATTATCTATCTTACTCTATTGTGGGCCAATGAACCGATCCAGGGATTGGCATGTCACATAGAGGCCACGGTCTTATCAGAACCGGGGTGTCACAGGATGGTATCAGAGCCCGTGTGTCGACTGTAGGATCGTGACCTAGGATTGGATTAGGAAGCCATAGAATTATTAAGCCTATATTCACACTGTCTTTCCTCTTATGCCTTTCACCCTCGTAAATTCTTACCATATGCTATTCTCACACTTTCCTCTTTTACTTGATAGATGGGAGACGTCAGGACTGAGTATGTCACCATGGAGTCACCAAGGCCCTTTGCAAGGCAGTTAGCTCAGCTCTCTCAGTCATTGGGATTGCCACTGCCTATGTTCAAGGGAAGAAGGTTGTACACCTATGGATATGGAGAGGATGCATGGGAGATCACTACCTTCATATTCAGAGATGCCGCCTTGCCAAACCCCGCGCACTTGGTCTACACCAAGATATACTGCAACTGGGGACTTGGAATCAACTTGGCCGTACATGAAGCCCTGTCTCGCCAGTGCCACTATGTCCGACACCTACTGCCTGCAGATTCACCCTACCGTGATTATGGAAGGCGTGATGAAGAAGGGAACATTGTGATTACCCCGGGCGACAGGAACAACATGCCGCCCCGTCGGAGGCACATAGAGGACATGGAAAGAGAGAATGGAGCTCTAGCAGAGAAGGTGAGGATGTTGAAGGAGATTGCAGACTTTACTAGCAATGGAATGGTGGTCCAAGGACAGGAGATAGACACTTTGCATGAAGCTGTGGGAGTTCTGGAGACTGCCCTGATAGCAAGAGATGAAACCATAGCACATATTCATGGTACTGTGCAGGAGAACACCCAAAACATACAACAATTGCAAGGGACCGTCCAGAAAAGGGACCAGACCATTGAAGTTATGACAGCCCAGATTGCCGCTCTCCAAGCACAGCTGAATCCACCCTCTGATGATGACAATGGAGATGATGGCAACAATGGGGATGATGATGACAGTGGAGACGATGATGATGATGGAGACGATGATGGTGGAGGAGATGAAGCTGTTGCAGTAGCAGTTGAGGATGAAGAAGAAGAGGAGGATCCAGAAGAGGTGGAGTATGAGGTCCCAAGTGATGGTTCAGGAGAGGTGTACACTCCGCCGCCATGGTTGTACCGCGAGCCTAAGCGCCAACGCATGACCGCAAGGACCTACCTCAATCTCTTCAAGAAATAGATAGAAGTCCACCAATTAGTCCACGTTAGGAGAACTCGTTAAGATTAGTCTCGATCGATGTGAAACTTAGTTCGTGTTAGTTTAAAAGTTTTTAGTTGCTTATTTATGTACTCCAATATCCCAGGATTTATTTGTGCGAATTTTAATGAAAGAGTTATGGCAATTTGGTTATCATCTGTGTGTTTTTCGCTGCAGTTTTTCTGCTGATACAGCAGTACTGCACGATTTTTCATATATTTCTGGTAACTCGGAAAAATCTGAAAAAAAATTGGGCTGATGCGAAACTCCCTGTGACATATGCACAAAAATTGGCTAATTTTTCTGACGAGTTTAAGTCAGGCGGAAAAATTCGTGAACGCTGCTGGACTGTTCTGGCAGAATTGCTGTTTTGTTGATTAGTTGATCTATCGTTTAGTTAACCATTGCCAACTCTTGCAAAACTATTTCAGTAGGTATATACTGCTAGGATAACACCTGGGATGTTGCTGGACCGCTTGTTTGTTGATGTGTTGCTTGCTTGTGATTGTCTGCCATTGCTTGTTGTTGTTGTTTGATCATATGCATGGGTAGAATCCTATTGTCGTAGTTGATTCTCTCTAAACTTACCTATGCTGAACTGCAGATGCCTCCTCGCCGCCAACCCACTGAGATGGAGCAGCTCATGGCAGCTCAGGCACAGCTGACCCAAGTGATGACTCAGTTCATGGCAAATCAGAACAACAACAATGGAAACAATCAGCCTCAGGGAGATGCTCTCACCAGATTTCTGAGGTTAAGGCCAGCTAAGTTCTCTACTGCAACGGAACCAATGGTTGCTCTCGACTGGTTGCGTTCTGTCAACAAGGATCTAGTAACTGTCGGATGCACTGATGCTGAGAAGGTGAGGTTTGCCGCTCACCTACTGGAGGGACCAGCCGCCTCTTGGTGGGACACATTTCAGATCACCCACCCACTGGATACCGTGACTTGGGCAATGTTTGAGGAAGGTTTCAGGACCAACCACGTGTCTTCAGGAGTTCTGAGCCTGAAGAGGAAGGAGTTCCGCAACTTGCGCCAAACCAATCGCACCGTGGCCGAGTACATTGAGGAGTTCAACAACTTGTCCCGTTATGCACCTGAGGATGTTGACACTGATGCCAAAAGGAGGGAGAGATTCCTGGATGGCCTCAGTGATGAACTTTCAGTACAGCTACTTGTGGTTTACTGCCCCACTTTCCAGGAGCTTATGGACAAGGCCAGGATCTTGGAAGGGAAGCACAAGCAAGTGGAGAACCGCAAGAGAAAGAACAACAATCACCACTCTGGGTCACACCACAAGACTCGCACTTCATATGATGGTTACTCCAAGCATGGAGGAAGTGACCATGGGAGCCATGACCGCCGCGATGGGCATCGTCATGACAACCATAGGAGCAACCACCACAACCACAAGGGAGGACACTCTCACCACTCTGGAGGACACGGTGGACATGACCGTAACCGTGATCGCAGCTTCGTGAAGAAGTATCTGAGTGAGGTGACGTGCTTCAAGTGCAAGCAGAAGGGACACTATGCTGACAACTGTCCGGAGAGGAAAGGACTCAAGCCAACCAACAACGAGAAGGCCACAGTGAACCACATGAATGTGGAGGAGATTCCAGATGAGCCTGACCTTGTGATTGGTAAGTTCCCAATCAACACTTACCCTGCACTTATACTTTTCGATACTGGTGCATCGCATTCATTCATATCAAGGGCATTTGTGGATAAGTATAAGTTACCTACTGAGTCTATGAAAAGGTCTATTAAAGTGAGTTCACCTGGAGGAGATATGATAGCTAGCGCGGGATGCCGCGATTTAACTGTGAGGATTGGAACACACAACTTCATTGCACATTTGGTAGTGTTGAATTCACAGGGTTTAGATGTCATTCTGGGTATGGATTGGATGTCTATGCATGGGGGACACATAGATTGTGCACAGCGAGCCGTTTCAGTCAAAACCCCGGATGGTAAGAGGATTAGATTCAAGTCGGCTGCACGACCGAGAAGGTGTAGGTTGAATTCTCTTAAGGGGGTTAGCATGGATACTGTGCCAGTGATTAGGGATTACCCCGACGTGTTTCCGGAAGAGCTGCCAGGGATGCCACCTGACAGGGATGTAGAGTTTCTTATCGACCTGATGCCGGGAACAGGACCTATAGCAAAGAAGCCATATAAGATGGATGTGGATGAGCTGAAAGAATTGAAGAAACAGTTGAAGGAGCAGCTGGAAAAGGGATTCATTCAGCCTAGTGCATCGTCATGGGGAGCACTTGTTCTGTTTGTGGAGAAGAAAGACAGCACCAAGAGATTGGTGGTGGACTATCGTTCGCTGAATGAAGTAACCATCAAGAACAAGTACCCTCTGCCAAACATAAATGATTTGTTTGATCAACTGGAAGGAGCAAAGGTGTTCATCAAGATTGATCTGCGATCTGGCTACTTTCAATTGAAGATCCGAGAGGAGGATGTACCGAAAACCGCCTTCACCACTAGGTATGGTTTATATGAGTATACAGTTATGTATTTTGGACTAACGAATGCCCCGGCATACTTCATGACCATGATGAACAAGGTATTTATGGAGTATTTGGACAAGTTCGTGGTGGTGTTTATTGATGACATACTGATATATTCCAAGGATGATGCTGAGCATGAGAAACATCTGCGACTGATTATGGAGAAGCTGAGAGAACACAAGCTGTATGCCAAATTCAGCAAGTGTGAATTCTGGCTTAACACTGTTGGATTTCTTGGACACGTAGTGTCGGGTGAAGGAATTGCTGTTGATCCAAACAAAGTGACTGCAGTAACAGAGTGGGAAGCGCCCAAGAATGCTGGAGAGATTCGAATCTTTTTGGGACTTGCTGGATATTACCGGAGGTTCATAGAAAACTTTTCTAAGATTTCTAAGCCGATGACTGAACTTCTGAAGAAGGAGAGGAAGTTCGAATGGTCAGACGTATGTGAAACCAGCTTTCAGGAACTGAAGCGTCGACTAGTGACCGCGCCTGTTCTATGTTTACCAGATCTTCAGAAGGATTTCCAAGTGTACTGTGATGCTTCACGACAGGGACTTGGGAGTGTGCTGATGCAAGATGGGAGAGTAGTGTCATATGCCTCGCGACAACTCAAGCACCATGAGCGGAATTACCCCACACACGACTTGGAGTTAGCGTCAGTGGTTCATGCGCTCAAGGTATGGAGGCATTACTTAATGGGAAAACACTGTGATGTGTACACCGACCACAAGAGCCTGAAGTACATATTTACACAGAAGGAACTGAACATGAGACAAAGGAGATGGTTGGAACTTATCAAGGACTATGATATGAATCTACAGTACCACCCAGGAAAGGCCAATGTAGTAGCTGATGCTCTGAGCCGGAAGGTTTATGCCAATGGATTGACAATTGGTGAATTGCCTGAGGACTTGTGCAAGCAATTCAAGGACCTTAGACTGGAGGTAGTATCTTAAGGGTACTTGGCAACAATGGAAGTCCAACCAACGCTACAGGACAGAATCAGGAAGGCTCAAGTGGGAGACAAAGAGATAGATGAAGTAAAGGAAAATATGAAGGAGGGTCGAGCAAAGGAATTCCGCGAGGATGAGCAAGGAACCCTGTGGTATGGAGATCGTTTGTGCGTTCCCAACGATCCCGAGATAAGGAAGTTGATTCTGCAGGAAGCTCATGACTCGCCGTATTCCATACATCCGGGCAATACGAAGATGTATATGGACCTAAAGGACAGATTCTGGTGGAACAACATGAAGGGAGACATCGCGGAGCATATTGCCCTATGTGATGTATGCAGCCGAGTAAAGGCAGGACATCAGAAGCCAGCAGGACTGCTGCAACCATTGCCCGTGCCGGATTGGAAGTGGGATAGAGTGGGAATGGATTTTATCACAGGACTGCCCAGGACCAGGTCAGGATATGACTCTATTTGGGTAGTGGTCGACCATTTGACCAAGGTAGCCCACTTTATACCAGTGAAGACGACTTATACGAGTGCAAAGTTGGCCAAGATTTACATGGACAGGATTGTGTGCTTACATGGAGTTCCCAAGAGTATCGTATCTGACAGAGGCACCCAATTTACCTCACACTTCTGGCGCCAGCTGCACGAGTCACTTGGTACTAGACTGGAGTTTAGCACAGCGTTTCACCCACAGACGGATGGACAGACCGAAAGGGTGAATCAGATTTTGGAAGACATGCTGAGAGCTTGCGCCTTGGCTCATGGATCCAGTTGGGATGAGAATTTGCCGTATGCGGAGTTTTCCTACAACAACAGCTACCAAACCAGCATCAAGACGTCACCGTTCGATGTGCTGTATGGAAAACGATGCCGTACCCCATTGCTGTGGGATGGAGTAGGAGAACGTCAGCTGTTTGGACCTGATTTGATCAAGGACGCTGAGGAGAAGGTCGCCTTGATTAGAGATAGGCTGAAAGTAGCACAATCAAGGCAGAAGAGCTACGCTGACGCCAAGCGCAAGGAAGTGGTGTATGAGATAGGTGATAGAGCATACCTCAGAGTATCGCCACTTCGTGGAATTAAGAGATTTGTAATCAAGGGTAAACTGGCACCTCGATTCATTGGACTGTATCGGGTCTTAGGACGCAAAGGAGAAGTTGCTTACCAGTTGGAGTTGCCAGAGGCTCTGTCTGCTGTTCACAACGTGTTCCACGTATCCCAGCTGAAGAAGTGCCATCCGGAGATGGTGGATACACCATTGAGAGACACCGTACCGCTGGAAGAGGTTCAACTTGAGAACGATTTGACCTATGAGGAGAAACCGGTCAAGATTCTGGAGACAGCAGAAAGGACTACCCGTACCAAGACAATCAAGTTTTGCAAAGTACAGTGGAGCCACCACACCGAAGAGGAAGCCACTTGGGAGCGTGAGGATGACATCCGAGGGGACTACCCACACCTATTTGCTAGCCGTGCTGAATCTCGAGGACGAGATTCATCTTAAGGGGGTTAGTCTTGTCACATCCCAAATTTTCGATTTGGTCTTGCATATCATTCATAGCATTGCATCATATCTTTCCATGAAAAACCGTCGAGTAGAAAGGTTTGGCGAAACGCCAACTTCAAAACCCTATTTTGTTTCGCTACGAGTTCCCTGCGGGAAGCTTTAGAGAGACTTGCAACAACCACTCCTGTAGGTTCAAGTTTTCACTCCAACTTCGATTGAAGGTTGTGCCCCTCGACGATATGAACCCATAGGCGCGAGAATCGCTCCAATCGGAGTTCGTATGCAAAAGACTCGGACGTTTTAGTAAACCGCCGGAAAACGGTCCGAAAATCTGGACCGATTTCCGAGTTGTAGTCTAATTCTGGACCGAATTGGAGTAGGACCGCGCGAGGGGCCTGTAGCATCCCAGTTGTCTAACTCCTGTAATGCTACATGTTATAATAATAAAAAGGGCCACTTCCAACATATAATTGTTGCATCATCATCATATCATGCTCATGTCATCATGCCACCTTGCAATTTGAGCATCATATAAAACCCTTTCTTGTTTGGTTCTTATCTCATGTGCACTATTATTTGTAATTGCCTCTTGATATTGTATTTGGCTCTTGATATATTGTTAAATGCCCAAGTTGAGTTGAGGGCATCTCTCTTATTGACTCCACCACCTTTTCTTTCACCACCTTATAATTCCACCATCCAATTAACATGGGCTTGGCATTATATTTGAGTTATCTCTAGCTCATGTTGTTGGTTGGATTCCACCCATAATCTATGCTTGGCCTTGCCCACCTTTTGGGAATGCATATGAATAATGCCATGTTAATATTATTGTTTTCACAAGGATAATTTTGGCATTAATTATCTTGCATGGGCCATGCAAGTGCCACCTTTCTCTTGGCTTTGGGAATGTTTTAGCTTTGTTTGCATGGGACACCTCCCCTTGGTTTAAATCTTGAGTTGGCTTGTAGTTTTCTTCACCATATCATCTATCTCTATCTCCCTTAGCTAAACCCCTATCCCCTTCTCTATGCCTACACATGTGATCATGTGCAAGCATAAGCATAGCCCCATCACCACATCTCTTCCTTGTCCTTGTTTTGTTTGGTGTGTTCTTGTCCAAGCTTGCTTGATCAACTAAACCACCATCTCCCTTTATCCATACCTTCCCCTTATCAAACCCTAAAACCTACCCTTGCCATCTATCCTTCCTAGCTAAACAAAATCCTAAGCTACACCTTCCCTAAACCAAAACCCTAGCTAACCCCCCTTTTCCCCTACCTAGCATGATCGCCATGCCTCTACCCTAGCTGCCCCTATCCCCCTCTTCCTCGGCCGCCCCTCTCCCTGCATGAGGACCCCACCAACCACCACCTTCCTACCGAGCTACCCTTCCCTCCTATCTAACCCTAGCTCCTACCCCGAGCCCCTTTCTCCCCTCTTTCCTCCCTGCCTCAGCAGCCCCACCCCGCAGATGCTTGCCTCCCTGGCCTCGCTTACCCCACCTGCCAGCCTCCCCCTCTCCTCCCCAGCTCTGCCGCGCCACCCTGGCCCCCATGCTGGGCACGTGAGGGAGGTGCAAAAGTGGCCGAGCCGACCTTCCCCTCCCCCACGCAACCCCACCTTCCCCTCTCCTTCTTATCCTCTCCCCTCACCCCACAGACGTCCCCAGATCCGCCCAGGAGCCTGCCTCGCTCCCCTCCTCTGCCCTCCTTCTCCACCGCCCCAGCTCCCTCTCGCCGGCCACGCCGTCCACCTCGCCAGCACACACGCATCCAGGAGGCGGGCGCGGAGTAGCGGGTGTCGAGGAAGCCTCGGAAGCTTGTCTGCGACGCCCTGGACCCAGACGCGAGGAGGAGACGGCCTGCCCTGCCGCTGCACGCCGGAACGCCCCCGAAAACCCTAGCAAGCTGGGCCTCTGCCTCCCCGTCGCCCTGCTGCGCCCCGACCAGATCCGAGCCCACCTCCGAGCCCGCGGTGAGCACCTAAATCTCCTAGACACCGTCCCTCCCTTGATCGCTTCCTGGTTGAGCGGGGCACGGCGACGAGCACCCTCAGTGCACGGTGTAAACGTCGTCGTCTGCTCTGCCGCGTGCGCAAACTCTATCTAGCCGCCTACCTCTCCTCCTGTCAGCTACCCAACCCCACCGCAGCGGCTCCGCGTCCGCGCAAGCGCCCTCGCGGTCGCGCGTTCGATCCCCACCCCGCTCTGTCGCGCGCCGCGCTGTGATCTGTTCCGTCAGGTGCAGAGAAGAAGTACAGTACGTGTGGCAGTTTTTCGAATAACCCCCTGCAAAACCTTTTTGGCCAACCCGCGGTCCAGCCGGGCCCTTTTGTCTGTGTCATGGTAGTTTTGCAAAAAGGCTCCGTACTTTTTCTTTAATAAACCCGCGGTCCCGTTTGTTCCCAGACGCTGGCGTGTGGGTCAGCACACGCCTGGCCCCACCTGTCTGCGACCCAGGCTGGATTAGGCTGTGTATAAAACGACCAGAGACTGTTTTAAAATTCAAATCCTGTTTAAATAATTTCAAAATTCAAATCAATTCAGTTTTCAATAATTTTTCCATAGTTTTTCCAAATCAATCAAATGATATATGTTTGGATATCAGAAAAATGAGAGGAGTCCAAATATGCCATCCATTTTGCCTTTTGCACAAGTAAAATTCCAAGTTTATTTAATTACACTAATTGCCACTAGAATTTAAATAATCAATAACTTTTGTTTTATAATTCCAAATTCAGCAAATGATATGTCTAAAATGATCAGCTCGACGAGATCTTCCTGTTTATGCTATCCATAACTTCATTTGCAGCATGCATCATATAAAAATATAGTGAACAGCAACTATTATGACAATAAAATGTGCCCAAACCCTAATAAAATGACTTATTCTTGTATACCACACCTCACCCATACCATGCTACTTTATTGCCATGCAACTTGTGCATCATTCATCATGGCATGATTGTTTGCTTGACGCATTTTATCCCTATGCTTGTGCACTTTATTTATGTTGGCCCTTGTTTGTTTGGTTCTTCTTCGGATAGACTCTGAGCAGGGGATATATCAAGAGAACCAGGAGCACTACCCAGATCCGTCCCTTGCTTCAACTGAGATATCAGGCAAGCACTTCCACATGCTTGCATACATACAGTACCTATTGCCTCTATCTTATTCTTGCATCATGGAGTCGCGATTGCATTAAACTGAATCCCAAGTATTGCATAGCCTTTACTTTACACCCCACCAAGCTTGTTCCTCCATCCCATGAGCCATTACTACAGGAGTTGTTTGAGCCATGCGAGTCGTAGAACAGCATGTGTAGGGTATGTGAGAGTCTGATGGATAACGAGGTACCTAAACAACTTAACCTGAGTAGTAATGGGACAACTAATGAAAGTGGCACCGGTGAGCAACATCTGCTATTTGGTTCTTCCTGCTCACTTGTGTCCCGTAGGACCCCGAGTACTTGATACCTGTTCCTTGATTTATCGCGCTATCCACATCCGGGAGGTATATGGGACCCCCCTAAGCCAGAGCTTGATTCAGTCTTATTTCTTGGGGCCACGAACTAGTTTGAGGTTTTATTTACTATCCTGTACTTATGCCATGCCTTACTGCTTTATTTACGATAGTGTGAGGAGCACGCTGTACTGTTTTGGAAGCGGAGTGTTTTCGCGGTATCGACAGTCCCCGTTTGGGGACCTGCTGTCGTTTACAGCCACTGACGCAAACCTTGAGTCCGTCTCGGAGCTTGCTTACTTCGTTGCGGGTGTACTCCAAGGGGTGGCCCCCTGAAATATTTCTGAATCCTGTGATTGCTTTGTCGTGAAAGCCTCGTTGGGTTTTGATTTGGTTTTTCCGAGGTTGATCGAGTGTGTGTTGCTATTGGTGCACCCCGGCCGGGTAAAACTTTCTGAAAGCCGTGTCCGCGGATATGGACGACTTGGAGCACAGTTTCTCGATCATAGACAAGCATAACTAAAGTACCGCTTTAATCTGACTAAGTAATTTGACTAGTAAATAGTGCAATACTCATGGAAGGGTTAATAAAATTGCCAACGGATGGGGGGTTGTTCGTCCGCCTCCTTGTTGGTAAGCAGGGAGGAGGATGGATCTGATGGAATTACCATTATAACTGTTGTTCTTAATTCACGGACATCCGTTTATCATTGGTTAGGCGGATGGTTAGCGGATATCTGTAGAATTGCTAGGGTTTATCTTTCGCTGCAATTGCGTCACCCCAGGTTGTGTCCCCTTTAGAGGCATTAAGACTTGCTGAGTACCCTTAGGGTCTCACACGATAAATTTTTGGTTCAGATGAACAGGTACCCTCGCAGGACGGATACTGGGTGGAAGAGGCTGATGATGCGGGCAACGATCGTTTGGTGTAGAGATTCCGGGAACGGGGATCCGTGAGATCTGTGGTTGGGATGTGCTTATTTCTATGGCATCTTATGCCGATTTGCTTCTTATCCGTACTCGGACTTGTTTGCCGCTTCCGCTTGATACTCTGATGTGTGTTGTATGAGGAAGTATCCTAAACTATAGATTTATTCAGGATATTTGAATCTTGCCGTATGGCGTTGCTATATTTCCTTTCTTTTTAGATGGTATGGCTCTGATGTACTCTTGTATGGCGGCTTGCGTACATACCCACTTGTGTACGTAGTTGATCCCTTCGCCTGCCGATTACGCCGCCCGTACAGGTCCCGTTGAGAGGGTAGTGGTTGGGACGTCTGAAAGGACTACCAGTGAGTGGCTCTTGGGGCCCCACCGTACTATTTCAACCACTATCACTCATCCAGGCTTGTATCTAGGAGCGTAATTCACCGAGGTAGTTACAATTGGTATCAGAGCCATCCCGACCTTCAGGGTTTCAGCCAAACGGTCGTTGTCAGTCTAGCAAATATTTTGGTAGTTATGTATACTAGGGAAAAACAAAACGCGAGAGTAGGACTGCTTCCACTTTTCTTCTTACCCACCCACCCACCCTTTTCTGGTAAGGAAGTGCAACGTTTACAATCCTCTTCTCAAAATTCAAACTAGGATTCACGTGTTCTGGGTTTCCGTAGTACCATAGGTTGTGTGTGTGTGTGTTTGTGTAATCCCTTGTCTATCTGTTGCATCCAAGTTGTTATCTTATCTGCCTTTGGTTATCAACTGTTGGTACATTCCATACCGACAGGCTTTTGCAAACCGACGCAATCTATCTTCCTCTTGGTATCCGACACTATCTTGTTTGAGGGTGTTCGTTTCCGTAGTTACCAATCTTTAGGTTTCGTCATGAGAAGAAGGGGTTAGGATATGTGTTCCACTTGTTCATGTGCGGAGTAATGATTTGAGTGCGGGATGGAGTCGCGACCATACCACTACTTTTATCATTCGCTTTTGTATATTGAATCGGTAGAGTCACTAATCTTGATTCGTTAAGAAATTTTGCGCATCTATTGGTATTTTTCATGCCGAAATTTGTGGAAATTTTTTTCTTTGATATGTTTGTGTACCACACTCCTTTTCAGTCGTGTGCGATATGCTTAATATCTTTTAGGTGCTTTGAACTTTGTTGATATTTTAATATCATCTCAGTAAATTGTATCCTTTAATCTTGGTTAATTCCATCTTGGTACTATTTTGGATTATTATCATTCTCCATTATAGTACTGACTTGTGTTTTATATCAATCTCAGGATGGCTCCACCACGCCGTTCAGATGAGGACATACCACCAGAGCTTGGGGCCGCATTGTCAAACATAGCTAATGCTTTGGCAGCGATGCAGCAGAACCAGCAGCGCTTGGAAGAAAGCGTCAGAAGAAATGAGTTTGCTCCACTCCCTCCACCTCCCAAGCGCGGAGACATCAAGAGCTTCCTCAAATTCAACCCTCGTCAGTTTGATGTGTCTGATCGCCCACTGGATGCGGATGATTGGTTACGTGAGACGTCAAGGCTTCTTGAGACTGCTGATGTTCCTGAGCAGGAGTGGGTCAAGTGTGCTACTCACCTTCTGAAGGGGGATGCAGCTCTTTGGTGGGAAAATTACTTGAAGGCAAGCTGCACTGGTTTTCAGCCTACCTGGGGACAGTTCTCTGGAGCGTTCAAAGAGCAGTTTCTGTCAGAGATTGTGATGGAAAGGATGAAGGAGGCTTTTCTCAACCTGAAGCAAGGGAATGATAACGTCAACACCTACATCAGGAACTTCATGAATCTCTCTCGTTATGGTGGTGATGAGGTATCTGATGACAAGAAGAAGCAGAAGAGGTTCAGGCAAGGGCTCAATGCGTCGATCAAGTATGCAATCACGCATGCAAGACCGGCAACCTTCCTGGAACTACAGCACACAGCACTGCAAGAAGAGGCAAGCAGGCAAGTGTTCGAGGAGTCCAAGAAACATAACAGGGATGCATCAAGCTCTGCGGTTATGGCAGCTCCTTCTAAGCGGCGTGTCTGGGTTCCTAACACCCCACCGTTGCTCCCGGCTTCACCAAGACCTGCAAGTTTCGCGCCAAGGCCACCAAACTTCACCACTGCGGCCCCCAGGGGCTACAACAACAACTACCCTGGAGCGCCTGGCGGAGTCCCTGGCTACTCTGCTCCACGTCCACCTGGCGTCTGCTTCACGTGTGGAGATCCTGGACATCAAAACTGGAACTGCCCAATGAAGAACAAAGCTCTCCCTCAACCCCCGCCAAGATCTGCAGCAAGCTCTCCTTCGGTTCGTGCACCACCACCTCGGGCTCTCAACATCAACACTAAGCCCGGGTCTATGGTTGCTCGCGCCAATTGTGTCAACGCCGCTCAAGCTGAGCATGCACCGGGAGTCGTGATGGGTATGCTTTCTGTTAACTCAGTCCCTGCACGAGTTCTCTTTGATTCTGGTGCATCGCATTCTTTTGTGTCTCACAAGTTTGCAAATGAGAATGAGTTAGTCCTGGTTCCTCTCCAAAAGCGGTTAATGGTCCTTTCTCCTGGAGAGAAGATGGCAGCTTCTAAGATCAGTCATGGCAATAAAGTTGAGATTGGTGGCTCTTCATTCTTGGCTTCTTTGATTGTTCTGGGCAATTCTGACATTGATGTCATCTTAGGCATGGATTGGTTGACAGCAAATGCAGCTGTGATTGATTGTGCTGAACGCTCAGTGTCTCTGAAGATTCCTGAAGGCCATATAGTCTTTTCTCCAAGTCTGACGCCTGCTGTCCAGCTTTTCTCTCTGGCGGCTCTGAATAATGATGCCATGGAAGCTATTCAGAGAGTCCCAGTGGTCTGTGAGTTTCCGGATGTTTTTCCTGAAGAGTTGCCGGGTATGCCTCCGGATCGCGAGGTTGAATTCGTGATTGAGCTTGAACCTGGAACGGCTCCTATCTCCAAGAGGCCATATAAAATGGGTCCTTCTGAGTTGGCTGAACTCAAACGACAACTTGATGAACAAGAGAAGTTGGGTTTCATTCAACATAGCACTTCTTCTTGGGGTAGCCCAACAATCTTTGTGAAGAAGCGTGACAGAACCGATAGACTCTATGTTGACTACCGGGCTCTCAATGCTAAAACCATCAAGAACAAATATCCTCTTCCACGGATTAATGATCTCTTTGACCAGTTAGCTGGAGCTGTGGTATTCTCTAAGCTGGACTTGAGAAGTGGTTATCACCAAATCAAGATTCGCAAAGAAGATGTTCCTAAAACAGCTTTCACCACCCGCTATGGCCTGTATGAGTACACGGTGATGTCTTTCGGTCTCACCAATGCTCCTGCTACCTTCTCGAGGCTTATGAACTCGGTCTTCATGGAGTACCTGGATAAATTTGTTGTGGTATATCTGGATGACATTCTGGTCTATTCCAAGTCTAAGGAGGAGCATGAAGAACACCTTCGTTGTGTCCTAAACAAGCTGCGCGAGAACCGCTTGTATGCAAAGTTCTCAAAGTGTGAGTTTTGGTTGCCTGAAGTAACATACCTGGGTCATGTTATCTCTGCCAAGGGCATTGCAGTCAACCCGGAAACCGTGAAGACAATAGTTGAATGGCTTCCTCCTACTAATGTCAAGGAAGTGCGGAGTTTTCTTGGTCTGGCTAGCTATTGCCGTCGCTTTGTTCAGAACTTATCAAAGATAGCGAAGCCTCTTACCGATCTCCTCAAGAAGGGCAAGAAGTATCTATGGACTCCTGCTTGTCAAGAAAGTTTTGAGACACTCAAAGAGAAGCTCACTTCCACGCCAGTCTTGGTTCCTCCGGATACATCTAAGCCTTTCCAGATATTCTGTGACGCCTCTTTGCAAGGATTGGGTGCGGTCCTGATGCAAGAGAAACAGGTGGTTGCTTATGCCTCCCGTCAGTTGAAGACGCATGAGATCAACTATCCCACACATGACCTCGAGCTAGCAGCAGTTGTCTTTGCTTTGAAGCTATGGAGGCACTACTTGCTTGGTAACCGTTGTGAGATCTTTTCTGACCACAAAAGTTTGAAGTATATCTTCACTCAGCCTGATCTCAACCTTCGGCAGAGGATATGGATCGAAGCAATCAATGACTTTGATGTGACCATCAACTACACACCGGGCAAAGCTAATGTCATGGCAGATGCTCTCAGCCGTAAAGCTTATGTCAATAACCTCATGATGGAAGAACAGCAACCTCTTTTGTGCGAGGAATTCCGCCAGCTCAACCTGGAAATTGTGGAACAAGGGCATCTCCTGAACCTTCTGGCTACTCCTCTCTTGGAAGAACAGATTCGCTCTCGTCAGCGTGGTGATCCGCACACCAGAAAGCTCATCTCTAAACTTGGGCTTCCGAAGTATGAGTCCTTCCACGTTGATGATCAAGGCACGCTTTTCTTCGACCACCGGATGTTTGTTCCAAACTACCCGGGTTTGAGAGACCAAGTTCTCAAGGAGGCGCATGATTCGGTTCTATCTATCCATCCTGGCAGCACAAAGATGTACATGGACTTGAAAACACAATACTGGTGGCCTGGGTTGAAACGGTATTGTGCCAAGTATGTCTCAGAATGTGATGTCTGTCGTAGAGTCAAGGCTGTCCATCAGAAACCATTTGGTCTTCTACAGCCATTGAAACCTCCGGAATGGAAATGGGAGAAAGTAGAGATGGACTTCATCACTGGCTTTCCAAGGTCGCAGAAGGGCAACAATGCAATCTTTGTTGTCATCGACAGGCTTTCTAAAGTGGCTCATTTCTTCCCCGTCAAGGAAACAATTTCTGGAATTCAGTTGGCTGAGCTCTATATCAACAGAATTGTCTCTCTGTATGGGGTCCTACTTGAAATCAGTTCAGACCGTGGGAGCATCTTCACCTCAAAGTTCTGGGAGAGTTTCCAAAAAGCTTTGGGAACAAAGTTGAACTTCAGCACTGCTTACCACCCTCAGTCGCAAGGACAAGTGGAAAGAATCAATCAGATTCTGGAGGATATGCTTAGAGCTTGCGTCATCTCGTTTGGCATGAAGTGGGAGGAATGCCTTCCATATGCTGAATTCTCCTACAACAACAGCTTCCAGAAGAGTCTGAAGATGGCACCATTCGAGGCTCTCTATGGTCGCAAGTGCAGAACTCCGATTGGTTGGTCAGGTGCAGGAGAAAGAATCTGGTTTGGCCCTGACATTGTGACTCAAGCAGAGGAGAAGGTGCATATCATTCTGGAGAACCTGAAGATTGCTCAAAGTCGTCAGAAGAGCAACTATGACAGGAAGCACACGGACATGGTGTATGCCCCTGGTGATCTCGTGTACCTTCGTGTCACTCCCATGAAAGGCACACACCGCTTTGGTATCAAAGGAAAGCTGGCTCCTAGATACATTGGTCCATTCAAGATTCGTGGTAGAAGAGGAGAAGTTGCTTATGCCCTGGAGCTCCCGGAAAAACTCAAGGTTCATGATGTTTTCCACATCTCTCAGCTCAAGAAGTGCTTCAAAGATCCCGGCAGGACCGTGGATCATGAGTTAATCGACCTCAAAGAAGATCTGTCTTATCAAGAACACCCCACCAAAATCCTTGAGACCGCAGAACGAAGGACTCGCAACAAGTCCATCAAGTTCTGCAAGGTGCAGTGGTCACATCATTCTGTTGATGAAGCCACATGGGAGCGTGAAGATGAACTCCGTGCCAACCATCCTTCTCTCTTTGTATCTTCTTCTTCCTAGAATCTCGGGGCGAGATTCCTGTTTAGTGGGGGAGAGTTGTAGCATCCCAGTTGTCTAACTCCTGTAATGCTACATGTTATAATAATAAAAAGGGCCACTTCCAACATATAATTGTTGCATCATCATCATATCATGCTCATGTCATCATGCCACCTTGCAATTTGAGCATCATATAAAACCCTTTCTTGTTTGGTTCTTATATCATGTGCACTATTATTTGTAATTGCCTCTTGATATTGTATTTGGCTCTTGATATATTGTTAAATGCCCAAGTTGAGTTGAGGGCATCTCTCTTATTGACTCCACCACCTTTTCTTTCACCACCTTATAATTCCACCATCCAATTAACATGGGCTTGGCATTATATTTGAGTTATCTCTAGCTCATGTTGTTGGTTGGATTCCACCCATAATCTATGCTTGGCCTTGCCCACCTTTTGGGAATGCATATGAATAATGCCATGTTAATATTATTGTTTTCACAAGGATAATTTTGGCATTAATTATCTTGCATGGGCCATGCAAGTGCCACCTTTCTCTTGGCTTTGGGAATGTTTTAGCTTTGTTTGCATGGGACACCTCCCCTTGGTTTAAATCTTGAGTTGGCTTGTAGTTTTCTTCACCATATCATCTATCTCTATCTCCCTTAGCTAAACCCCTATCCCCTTCTCTATGCCTACACATGTGATCATGTGCAAGCATAAGCATAGCCCCATCACCACATCTCTTCCTTGTCCTTGTTTTGTTTGGTGTGTTCTTGTCCAAGCTTGCTTGATCAACTAAACCACCATCTCCCTTTATCCATACCTTCCCCTTATCAAACCCTAAAACCTACCCTTGCCATCTATCCTTCCTAGCTAAACAAAATCCTAAGCTACACCTTCCCTAAACCAAAACCCTAGCTAACCCCCCTTTTCCCCTACCTAGCATGATCGCCATGCCTCTACCCTAGCTGCCCCTATCCCCCTCTTCCTCGGCCGCCCCTCTCCCTGCATGAGGACCCCACCAACCACCACCTTCCTACCGAGCTACCCTTCCCTCCTATCTAACCCTAGCTCCTACCCCGAGCCCCTTTCTCCCCTCTTTCCTCCCTGCCTCAGCAGCCCCACCCCGCAGATGCTTGCCTCCCTGGCCTCGCCTACCCCACCTGCCAGCCTCCCCCTCTCCTCCCCAGCTCTGCCGCGCCACCCTGGCCCCCATGCTGGGCACGTGAGGGAGGTGCAAAAGTGGCCGAGCCGACCTTCCCCTCCCCCACGCAACCCCACCTTCCCCTCTCCTTCTTATCCTCTCCCCTCACCCCACAGACGTCCCCAGATCCGCCCAGGAGCCTGCCTCGCTCCCCTCCTCTGCCCTCCTTCTCCACCGCCCCAGCTCCCTCTCGCCGGCCACGCCGTCCACCTCGCCAGCACACACGCATCCAGGAGGCGGGCGCGGAGTAGCGGGTGTCGAGGAAGCCTCGGAAGCTTGTCTGCGACGCCCTGGACCCAGACGCGAGGAGGAGATGGCCTGCCCTGCCGCTGCACGCCGGAACGCCCCCGAAAACCCTAGCAAGCTGGGCCTCTGCCTCCCCGTCGCCCTGCTGCGCCCCGACCAGATCCGAGCCCACCTCCGAGCCCGCGGTGAGCACCTGAATCTCCTAGACACCGTCCCTCCCTTGATCGCTTCCTGGTTGAGCGGGGCACGGCGACGAGCACCCTCGGTGCACGGTGTAAACGTCGTCGTCTGCTCTGCCGCGTGCGCAAACTCTATCTAGCCGCCTACCTCTCCTCCTGTCAGCTACCCAACCCCACCGCAGCGGCTCCGCGTCCGCGCAAGCGCCCTCGCGGTCGCGCGTTCGATCCCCACCCCGCTCTGTCGCGCGCCGCGCTGTGCTCTGTTCCGTCAGGTGCAGAGAAGAAGTACAGTACGTGTGGCAGTTTTTCGAATAACCCCCTGCAAAACCTTTTTGGCCAACCCGCGGTCCAGCCGGGCCCTTTTGTCTGTGTCATGGTAGTTTTGCAAAAAGGCTCCGTACTTTTTCTTTAATAAACCCGCGGTCCCGTTTGTTCCCAGACGCTGGCGTGTGGGTCAGCACACGCCTGGCCCCACCTGTCTGCGACCCAGGCTGGATTACGCTGTGTATAAAACGACCAGAGACTGTTTTAAAATTCAAATCCTGTTTAAATAATTTCAAAATTCAAATCAATTCAGTTTTCAATAATTTTTCCATAGTTTTTCCAAATCAATCAAATGATATATGTTTGGATATCAGAAAAATGAGAGGAGTCCAAATATGCCATCCATTTTGCCTTTTGCACAAGTAAAATTCCAAGTTTATTTAATTACACTAATTGCCACTAGAATTTAAATAATCAATAACTTTTGTTTTATAATTCCAAATTCAGCAAATGATATGTCTAAAATGATCAGCTCGACGAGATCTTCCTGTTTATGCTATCCATAACTTCATTTGCAGCATGCATCATATAAAAATATAGTGAACAGCAACTATTATGACAATAAAATGTGCCCAAACCCTAATAAAATGACTTATTCTTGTATACCACACCTCACCCATACCATGCTACTTTATTGCCATGCAACTTGTGCATCATTCATCATGGCATGATTGTTTGCTTGACGCATTTTATCCCTATGCTTGTGCACTTTATTTATGTTGGCCCTTGTTTGTTTGGTTCTTCTTCGGATAGACTCTGAGCAGGGGATATATCAAGAGAACCAGGAGCACTACCCAGATCCGTCCCTTGCTTCAACTGAGATATCAGGCAAGCACTTCCACATGCTTGCATACATACAGTACCTATTGCCTCTATCTTATTCTTGCATCATGGAGTCGCGATTGCATTAAACTGAATCCCAAGTATTGCATAGCCTTTACTTTACACCCCACCAAGCTTGTTCCTCCATCCCATGAGCCATTACTACAAGAGTCGTTTGAGCCATGCGAGTCGTAGAACAGCATGTGTAGGGTATGTGAGAGTCTGATGGATAACGAGGTACCTAAACAACTTAACCTGAGTAGTAATGGGACAACTAATGAAAGTGGCACCGGTGAGCAACATCTGCTATTTGGTTCTTCCTGCTCACTTGTGTCCCGTAGGACCCCGAGTACTTGATACCTGTTCCTTGATTTATCGCGCTATCCACATCCGGGAGGTATATGGGACCCCCTAAGCCAGAGCTTGATTCAGTCTTATTTCTTGGGGCCACGAACTAGTTTGAGGTTTTATTTACTATCCTGTACTTATGCCATGCCTTACTGCTTTATTTACGATAGTGTGAGGAGCACGCTGTACTGTTTTGGAAGCGGAGTGTTTTCGCGGTATCGACAGTCCCCGTTTGGGGACCTGCTGTCGTTTACAGCCACTGACGCAAACCTTGAGTCCGTCTCGGAGCTTGCTTACTTCGTTGCGGGTGTACTCCAAGGGGTGGCCCCCTGAAATATTTCTGAATCCTGTGATTGCTTTGTCGTGAAAGCCTCGTTGGGTTTTGATTTGGTTTTTCCGAGGTTGATCGAGTGTGTGTTGCTATTGGTGCACCCCGGCCGGGTAAAACTTTCTGAAAGCCGTGTCCGCGGATATGGACGACTTGGAGCACAGTTTCTCGATCATAGACAAGCATAACTAAAGTACCGCTTTAATCTGACTAAGTAATTTGACTAGTAAATAGTGCAATACTCATGGAAGGGTTAATAAAATTGCCAACGGATGGGGGGTTGTTCGTCCGCCTCCTTGTTGGTAAGCAGGGAGGAGGATGGATCTGATGGAATTACCATTATAACTGTTGTTCTTAATTCACGGACATCCGTTTATCATTGGTTAGGCGGATGGTTAGCGGATATCTGTAGAATTGCTAGGGTTTATCTTTCGCTGCAATTGCGTCACCCCAGGCTGTGTCCCCTTTAGAGGCATTAAGACTTGCTGAGTACCCTTAGGGTCTCACACGATAAATTTTTGGTTCAGATGAACAGGTACCCTCGCAGGACGGATACTGGGTGGAAGAGGCTGATGATGCGGGCAACGATCGTTTGGTGTAGAGATTCCGGGAACGGGGATCCGTGAGATCTGTGGTTGGGATGTGCTTATTTCTATGGCATCTTATGCCGATTTGCTTCTTATCCGTACTCGGACTTGTTTGCCGCTTCCGCTTGATACTCTGATGTGTGTTGTATGAGGAAGTATCCTAAACTATAGATTTATTCAGGATATTTGAATCTTGCCGTATGGCGTTGCTATATTTCCTTTCTTTTTAGATGGTATGGCTCTGATGTACTCTTGTATGGCGGCTTGCGTACATACCCACTTGTGTACGTAGTTGATCCCTTCGCCTGCCGATTACGCCGCCCGTACAGGTCCCGTTGAGAGGGTAGTGGTTGGGACGTCTGAAAGGACTACCAGTGAGTGGCTTTTGGGGCCCCACCGTACTATTTCAACCACTATCACTCATCCAGGCTTGTATCTAGGAGCGTAATTCACCGAGGTAGTTACAGGGCCCCACTTAAAGACCCAGCCGCCGCCGCCCCCTACCCTCGTTTTCCGCACCCCGCGCGACTCCCGAGACGAGCCACCGCCGCCCTCCATCGCCCCCGCGCCGCCGCCTGGACCCCGCCTCGCCGCCGGCCGCCGCACCCCGCCGCCCTCGGTAAGCTCGCCGCCTACGTCCTCTCTCCCCGCCGCCGCGCGCCACGCCGCCGCCGACCTCGCCGCGCCGCCGCCGCGCGCCACGCCGCCACCGCGCCGCATCACCACCGCGCCGCCGCCATCGCCCGCAGCCGCGGCCGCAGCAGGCTGCCGCCGTCGCGACGCGCCGTGCCCCGCGCCTCGCCGCCGCGCGACTCCGCCGTCGCCCCGCCTCGCACGCAGCCGCGCGCGCCCGCCCGCCATCCGTGGCAGCACCGTCGCCGCCGCCGTGCGCCACCAGCGCCTCGCCGCGCCGCCGCCCGCCTCGGCCGCCGTCGCCGCCGCGCCGCCGCCTGCCGCGCGCAGCCGCCGCCGCCGTCGCCCTGCGCCGCCGTCGCCGCTGCCTCGTTTCGCGTGCTCGCATACACGCACGCACGCGCATCATCGCATGCGTTATTGCATGCATACACGCGCACGCATACATGCACGTACACGCGCCGCCTCGCGCCGCGATTGTTTTTCTCGACCCGTAGTTGACCGCGTGTACATCCGTGCAGGAAGAACCACGTCGCCGGATCCGATCGCCACCGCCGTCCGGAGCTCGCCGCACCTTCCGGAGTCTGATTCGCCATCCGTTTCCGGTAAGACAGCAGCCACCGTCAGATCTCAGATCAGCGGCTTAGATCGTTCGTTGACTAGTCAGACGCCCAGTCAGCGCCCAGTCAGCAGACGAGTTGACCAATCAAACAGACACAGTTGACTGGGTCAATTTCGTTAATCCCTTTAGTTGGCAGATTTCGGTAGAATCTTATAAATTGCGTAGTAATTCAACCGCTTGGCCAAAAATTGCAAATAAAATATGTACGGGTTCAGTGAGTCGTGTAGAATCTCGCTGTACCTTTGGTTCAGACTTTTACTGTCAGGTTTAGTACAGTTTAATCAAACTAGTTAGTGGCCTTTTCGGAGTAATAAATTCGTAGAAAAAGATCCGTAGCTCCAAAAATCGCGTGTGATATGTCCCTGAACTCGTGTGAACTAGGGGAATCTCATCGTGGATTAAAAAGATAGGCTTACAGTAAAAACTTCTGCAGTATTTGTCTAATGGCTTTCTGCAGTGTTTTAATTACTCGGGGAGTTTTATAATTCCTTTTTGAGTAATTCCAATTGGTACTGTTTCTAATCAGCGATGCCTTTGCGGTAGAATATTTCCAAGATTTTACAAATAGTATACTACCGGTAGTGAATTATTTAAGTTCTAGCTCTAGTTTGGAGCATTACTTTTGTCTATTAGTTTCCCTAGCGCTAAAACTATTTTCCATGCATGCAAACGGTTATTATGGTATAGGATGTTGTGGTGCAGCTGTAGCACCAATTCACTTGTCGTTCTTGCATTCATGCATCATATTTGTTGCATATGTTGTGGATTGTTTGTTTATGAACGCAATTGTGTCGTGTAGATTGTGTTGAGTGCAACGCTTGCTCGTGTGAGGATTGTGCTCCAGACCGCTACAACCAAGGCAAGTAGATGCTACCTTGTTCATGATATCGTCCTACTATTTTCTATGCATTGTCGTGTATTTTGTAGATGCATGTGTAGGATGATACTATCGCTATGCTATGTCCTATTATGTGGTAGGGTTTTCCTTGTAGATGAACCACCGTTGGTAGATGTGCTTAGCCATGCTATGTTGAACGAGGGCTGGGTTACATCAATTACACTTGTTTTCTCAAAGTATTGGTTTGTAAAAAAACTAAAACAACTTAATCAATGAACCCCCTGGGTGTGATGGTATTGATAAATTTTGGTGGTTTCATTGCGGAAAGGCACCCAGGTATCAAGAGAGATTGATTGGCTTCTTTGTTGTGTAGCTTACGTGTACAACCATGTGCCAATAATGAAATGGGCGGTTGGTTGGACTTAGTAGGTTGTGGTAACTCGAACCCGCGTATCTAGATATGTAGAATTTTGGTAGGTTGGACCGGTGCGCGTCGGGATTGAGGAGCTACTTCCCGAACAGTCTCTTCTTGGTCTTCTCCCTATCATCACCCAAAATGAGAGTGATGGTACGAGCTGGGCTGGCCAAGTCACATGGGTAAAGTGTACTAACCTCTGCAGAGTGTATAATCTAATCGACTAGCCGTGTCCCCGGTTATGGACATCTGAGTTGCTAGATATTGATTCCATGACATGTTTCTAGCTCATTCTAATTTCATAATTGCTTTAACATTGTTGGGTTAACTTAATTGGGATCTTTTTAAAGAAAATCAAAAACTGTTTATGAAAGTAGGACAAATGTATTTGCAAATGCAAGCCAGACACAGCTCCACTTGCCAAATATGCATGTAGATGTTAGTACTATTGTCTCCTTTACTAGCTCTACTTGCCATACATTCCATGTATTGACCCTCCGGGGCTGCTACGTTTCATGTTGCAGGTTATTCCGATTCTGATTGATCGTTATAGGCCACGGTACTCCACTCGGCACTTGTTCACTTGTGGGCAATTTGAAGATTGGAGGATTTATTTGGTTATGTTGCTACCTGAACAATTTGAGCTAGCTTTATGCTAAGCTTTTATATTGTAATAATGGTACTCTGGATCTTTGTAGATCATGATACACCGTTATTTGCTATGATTATCTATCTTACTCTATTGTGGGCCAATGAACCGATCCAGGGATTGGCATGTCACATAGAGGCCACGGTCTTATCAGAACCGGGGTGTCACAATACTTAGCAAAATTCCATGCAAGTTTTACTTAGAGATAATCACTAATGCATAGTGAAAGTAATGGGACAAAAAGTATGAAGCATCACTTGCCTTTTTGGTAGAGTATGGGTTCACTCCTTGTCCTTGCAACAATCACACTCTTCAAGTCACTACAAATCAATCAAGTAAGGCACAATCTCAATCTACCAATCAAGCAAAACAACACATAAAATGACAAAGTCAAAGTAATGCATGCAAGCATGCCAAGCTTTGTTTTGTTTGAAAAAGTGGTTCCTAATGGGTCATAGACATTTGGATACACCTAATGGTCATTTTGTAAAGTGGCAAAGTCAATTGCAAGAGGTTTCACTTCCTAAACCATTTTCAAAACAAAGTATCATTTTATGTGGTGTAGAAATATTTTTACTAAGGCATTAATCTATAGGGTTCACCAAATACATTTTCAAACCATAAAACTTGGTGTTTGGGGTCAGAGAGTTTAAAACAAAACATTTTCCAAAGGTTTTCTTCCAAAACCATTTTTAATAAATAACCCACATTTCTATTTGACTAGAAATGGTTTTAAATCAAAGAATCATTATTTTGTTTTACCAAATACATTTTTGAATCCACAAAGTGTTTCCTATGGTCAGTAGGTTCAAATCACACCATTTTCCAAAGATTTTATCCCCAAATTCATTTTTAAACAATTTTCACATTCTTAACAAGCATACAAATGTTTCTGCAAAAACAACCATTTTTCCAGAAGTTTTTTGCTAAACAAAAGGCATGGTTGGCTAGGGCTTGTTCCACTGATTCCAATGATATAAAGTTTGCAAAATTTGGACGTGTGGTTTAAAAGTTACAAGGGTTTCAAAATTGCATCTAATTCTGATTTCAAAATCTGTTTTAAACAGAAACTGGCCACGCGTCAAGTTCCTATTGGACGGTACCGGTTCGTGTGGATCGCACAGCTGCAGCCGTTGGATCTAAACAGATCGCGTGGCCCAGAACACGTACCCCTTCGCTGTTAATTGGTTCTATCCTATCCACCAGATCAAGATCGGACGGCTGCTGTGAGCTCGACCTTAAACGAGCGGCGCTGCGGCGATGGCTGGCGGCGGAGCGGCCAGATGGTGGTGGCGCCGGAGATACAGGAAGCAAGGGTGGCTGGGGAGGTTCTCACAACGTTCGCAGAGGCCTGGGGAAGCTCAGGGTGATGCCGTTTTGTCGAGGGGCACACTGGAGCGGGCTTGATTGCTCGCCGGAGATGAGCTGGGCCTCGGGCGGCTCTGGAGGTCGTCGAGGGCGAGGATGGAGGGCACCCAAGGACAAACAGGAGGCACAGTTAGGTTCGCAAAGGCATGGTGATCATCATCGTGTCCACGGGGAAGAGAGGAGAGTTCTGGTTTACCGGGGAGACGTCGCCGTAGTTGGAGCAAACGGCAGCGCTGGCTCGGGGAAGACGTTGCCGACGCTCAGGGATGCGCACGAGCGAGCTGCGGCTGCAGAAAGGTCCGCTGGGGGATTCTGATCACAGCTGCGTGCTCGAGGAGGCAAGAGGTGGCGTGTGCTGGCCGGAATCCTCGCTGGAGTGTCATCGGACAGTGGCGGTGTTTGAGCAGAATTTGGCAGCCTGGGGGCGTGTCAAGGTGGGGCGGCAGAGGGGAAATGGAGAGGAGAGAGGGGCGCTTAAATGTGCGAGGTCACGGGGCTGATTCAACGCGTGATTAAGACGTATTACTCCGGATTTATTCCGTCTGCAACGGCCAGCGAGGGGGAAGGCATAGTCCGCGGGTGGGGAAGAAGAGAACGTGGCTGTGGGGCCTAGTGTCAGCGAGAAAAGGAGTGAGGGGGAGGGTCCATTCGTCAGTGTCTTCGCGGGTTGTTTCTGCGGTAAAGAAAACGTTTCGGGGGCGAGGGAACAGGTGGGCTGGACTGGGCTGTTGGGCTGGGCTGGTCCAGATCCTATTTTTTTCTGTCTGAAACCTTTTTCTTTTTCCAATACTATTTTCTGTTTTGAAATTCCAAACAACATTCAAACAATTCAAACAATCACCACACTTGTAATTGAATTTGGTTCTTTTTAACAACACAAAACCAAAATCCAATAATAAAATATTATTTTTATTTTAGAGTCCATTTATAATTAATTAAAATGGACACTAGTTAATAAATCAAATGGGTTTTAATTTATTTTAAAACTCCATTTGAAATCTAAATATTTTCAAAACCAAAACAGTAGGTTTTATTTGAAAATAGAAGATACTTGGGAAAACTTGTTTTAAAATAAAATAACATTTTATTTTAGGGTCCAATAATAATTAAATGAATAGACCTTATTCATTTAATTCAAATAGGATTTGTTTTATTGAAATCTTTATTTTGAAAATCTAAAATAAAAACCAAAACACTTCAGTAGGTTTTTATTTGAGAATATAAAATACTTGGAAAACTTATTTAAAATAAAATAAATAAGTTTTAGTGTTTATTAAAATGGGAAAAACCTTTACTTAAATAAAATTGGATATTAAATCCTTATTATTTTATTTAAATAAACCTTTACTGTTTTAATCAAGACAAAACATTTTATTTCAAAATATTGGCCAAGGTTTAATTTGGCTCTATAAAATAATCTTTATTTATAAATCCACCTTTTCTTTTGAAAACCAAATCCTTTTATTAAAAGATCCAAAATAATAATTTTAAATATTTTTAAGTTTCTTGTTTATTTAACTTTTCAAATCCCTTTAGGATTTTATTTGATCCAAATAGGCTTTGAAAGTTCCCAATTGGATTCAAAAAGTTTCTTCTCACCCTGAAAATCAACAAAGTTTTATTTTATTCAATTATTTTTCACATTACAAGATTTGGAAAATCTTGGGATGTGACAGAGAGAGTGTTTGAATCATCAACATCTTCTCAAAACCCAGGGAATATACATTATCCAGTGTTTAACTATCTTGCCCAAAGGAGCACCTAGGAATCAACAGGATCTGCATATCCTATTGACAACTCAAGGAATGAAGCTCAAGTGATGCAAGCGGGAGACAATGTTGAATATGTTTCTGAAGACTTTTCAGCTGAGATGGAAGGAGTCAATGCGCTCAGGTTGAGTAATGACTCAAGTCCTAACACTTCAGATACTGAGTATGTTCCGTCTAGAAGGCCATTTGTTTCACAAACCGTGCGACGAATGAGACGTCATCACGGTTGGACATCAGGCATGTATGATGAGCATAGTTACTACTAGAAGTAGACAACTAGTTAGCGGTATTAAGTATCGTGTATTGTACCTCAATAAATAAGTTAGTTAGATAAATAAGGTAGTGTTGTGATTATACCTATATGGTATATGTTGTAATGACTTTGTTTTATTATGATATTATGTATAATATGTGAAATGCATATTTGGATTTTCTTTGGATTTTCATTGTGTGACTAGTTCTGTGCGTAAAGTCGAGCTCAGAACACATGTGCATGCTGTAATTATGAGTATTCGCTTTATGTTGCAGGACTAGAGGGTCATGGATACGGGTGTAGAAATCGAAACTGAGCGGCAGCGGATGGAGCGAGAGGCCAAGGAGAAGGCCGATGCAGATGCAGCAAATCAGGGAGCATTACCACCACCAATGAGGCCGTTAATGGAGCAGAACTTTATGCAGTGCATGCAAATGATGCAAGAGACCCAGAACAAGTTCATGGAGGAATTGCTGGGATGAGCAAATCAGAGGGCACCTGAAGGTGGAGGAGTAAGTCTATCTGATTTCCAGAATGCAAGGCCGTTACCTTTTGCATAATCACCTAAATCAATGGATGCACAAGATTGGCTAGCAAATACAGAAACAAAGTTGAAGACTGTAGGTTGCAATCAGGAGGAGAAATTGAGGTATGCAACTCATCTTTTGACAGGACCTGCAGCATCTTGGTGGGAAAATCAGTTGGCCATGCAGCAACCAGGAAGGGAGTATACCTGGGAAGAGTTTAAACAGAGATTCCGTGAATATCATGTTTCGGAGAGTGTTATGGAATTGAAGCGAAGAGAATTTGAAGAGCTGCAGTAGGGATATACTAGTGTTATGAAGTATATCTGGGAGTTTAGTCAACTATCTTGTTATGCAGAGGAAGAGGTTAACACGGAGGAAAAGAGGAAGAAGCGTTTCCTGTGTGGATTAAATCCATTTGTGAGGATGCAATTGAGGTTGGCTAATAAGCAAACTTATCAGCAGTTGCTAGATGCAGCTATTAACTTTGAAGATGACTACAAGAATGTCCAAGAGGATAGAAGGAAGAGAGCTAACAAGGAAACCAAGAGGATACAAGCAAGCAAGCCCAAACCCAATTTGGAATTCAAACCAAGGAATAATCCCTATAACAACAACAATTCCAATCGGAATGCAAATCCAAATGCAAAGAATATTATATGCCACAATTGCAAACTCCTAGGGCATATAAGCAGGGATTGCCCGAAACCAGTAATTGTATGTCATGCTTGTGGTCAGAGAGGTCACATCAAGCCCAATTGTCCAAGCAAACCACAAGGTGGTTGGCCGGCTCGATATGGAAGGCAAGCCACTGGAGGAAATGGACAGCCCAATAAAGGAGGAAATAATGGCAAGAACAACAATGGCAAGAGGAAAAGACCTACCGGGAAGCCGAACTGTGCAACCCTCGAGGAGGTGGATAATTCGGAGCATGCAGTGATAGGCACGCTCAATATCCTTACCAATCCCGGCAAAGTTCTATTTGATACTGGTGCAACTACTTCATTCATTTCTGAAGAATTCTGTGATAAGTTCGGGATTAGAAGGGCAACGTTAGAAAACCCTATGACCGTAGTTACGGCAGGGGGAAATGTGATTGTACGCCACATCAAATAAGATAAGGTTATCTCGATATGTGGTTGTACATACTTTGCAGACCTTTATGTGATTCCTTTGAAGGGAATTGCAGTAGTGCTGGGGATGGACTGGATGATGGAACACGGAGCTCAGATAAATTGTGAGGAGAAAACTGTCTCGATCAAAACTCCAAGTGGAGCAAGGATAGTTTACCAAGAAGATAAGCATAGTCATATTATGGTGGATCTGCAGTTGAACTCGATGAAAGAGGTCAAATTGTAAGATATTCCTATAGTAAATGAGTTTCAAGATGTTTTTCCAGCAGAGCTACCGGGAATGCCACCAGACCGGGAGATAGAATTCACTATTGACATAATTCCTGGTACAGCACCAATAGCTCAAGCACCATATAAGATGGGACCCAAAGAGTTAAAAGAACTCAAAGAGAAAATTGATGAGTTAGCCAGAAAAGGATTTATTCAAGAAAGTGTATCTCCATGGGGAACACCAGTAATCTTTGTGGATAAGAGATATTGTGGAAGAAGGATGTGTGGAGATTATAGAAATCTGAACAACGTTACTATCAAGAATAAGTATCCTCTACCAAGGATCCAAGATTTGTTTGATCAAGTGAAAGGAGCTGGAGTATTTTCAAAGATCGATCTAAGATCTGGATACCATCAAATAAAAATCAAGCCTGAGGATGTTCCAAATACAGCATTTGTCTCAAGATATGGACACCATGAGTATCTGGTAGTACCATTTGGTTTGACCAATGCACCTGCAATATTCATGAATTTGATGAACAAAATCTTCATGCCATATCTGGATAATTTCGTCATAGTTTTTATTGATGATATTCTGATATATTCCAAGGATAAGGAAGAGCATGCTGATCATTTGAGAATAGCATTGCAGACACTAAGAGAACATAAACTGTATGGTAAGTTCAGTAAGTGTGAATTTTGGTTAGATGAGGTAGAATTCCTCGGCCATGTGATCAGTAAAGATGGAATTGCTGTAAATCCATCTAAGGTTCAATCAGTACTAGAGTGAACTGCACCGACCAATGTGAAACAAATTCGAGGTTTCTTAGGAATGGCTGGTTATTACCGGAGATTCATTGAACATTTCTCCAAAATAGCTGGACCAATGACCAAATTTCTAAGAAAGAATACACCATTCAATTGGGATGAGAAGTGTGAAGCAAGTTTTCAGGAGTTGAAGACCAGGTTAACCACAACTCCAATTTTAGTAGTTCCAGAAACAGGGAAAGACTTTACAGTATATTGTGATGCATCTAAAGAAGGTTTAGGTTGTGTGTTAATGCAAGACCGAAAAGTGATTGCTTATGGTTCAAGACAACTGAAACCACATGAAGTCAACTATCCAACTCATGATCTAGAGTTAGCGGCAGTAGTTTTTGCGCTTAAAGGATAGAGGCATTTTATTTATGGAGTCAGATGTGAGTTATACACTGACCATAAAAGTCTCAAATATTTCTTCACTCAAAAGGAGTTGAATATGAGACAGAAGCGTTGGTTAGAACTAATCAAAGATTATGATTTAACAATCAACTATACTCCAGGGAAAACAAATGTTGTAGCTGATGCTTTAAGCAGAAAGAGTGCAGATATTCAGCCTAGTAATCGGGAGCTACCAAAAGAGTTACAAATGGACTTGGAAATATTAGATCTTCAATTCATTAGAACAAAGGTTCTTGGAGGATTAGCTACTATGCAGGTAGTTGTAGAGCAGGACAGTGATCTTAAGCACGGAATTTTTAGACGTCAAGCAGAAGATCCTTTTATCGCTGAGGAAATTCGAAGGATATCTCAAGGGCAAAAATCAGTTTTTCGCCTTGGAGATTATGAGTCTTTATGGTTTCAAGACCGTCTTTGTGTTCCAGATGTGACTGAGATTAGAGATGTCATACTCAGAGAAGCACATGAAACCCCATATTCTATACATCCAGGAAGTACCAAGATGTATATGGATTTGAAAGAACTATTCTGGTGGAATAACATGAAAAGGGACATTGCTAGATATGTATTAGAATGCCATACTTTCCAAAGGGTGAAGCCTGAACATCAAAGTCTAGCAAGACCATTACAACCTTTGGAAATCCCGAATGGAAGTGGGAAGAAATAGGTATGGACTTCATCTCAGGATTGCCCATGACACCTAAACAGAAGGATATGATATGGGTAATTGTGGATAGACTCACTAAAAGTGCACATTTTATTTCGGTAAATCAGAAAGATAATGCCGAGAAGTTAGTAGAAGTTTACGTCAAAGAGATAGTAAGTAAGCATGGAGTACCCAAAAAGATCGTAACTGATAGGGGATCAGTGTTTACTTCAGCATTTTGGAAGCAATTGCATGAAGCACTTGGTTCAAAGTTAGATTTCAGCACAGCCTATCATCCTGAGATAGGAGGTCAAACAGAAAGAACAAATCAGATACTAGAAGACATGTTCAGAGCTTGTGCATTAGATTTTGGAGGTACATGGGAAGATCATCTACCATTGGCAGAATTTTCCTACAATAATAGCTATTAGAGTAGTCTAAAGGCAGCACCATACCAAGTTTTGTATGGAAGGAAGTGTAGATCACCAATATGTTGGTATGAGCCTGGAAGCAACAAAGAATTTGCACCAGACTATATCAAGGAAAGATAAAATATCGTTGATAAGATCAGGGATAGACTGAAAATAGCCCAAAGTAGGCAGAAAAGTTATGCCGATCAAAGTCGAAGATCATGGCATCCATAAGTGGGAGATATGGTATACTTGAAAGTAAGTCCAATGAAAGGGGTGAAAGGTTCGGAGTTAAAGGAAAATTGAGTCCAAGATACATTGGACCATTCAATATATTGAGTCAGAACAAAACTATAGCTTATGCTTTAGAGTTACCATCAAGATTGGCTCAAGTGCACAATGTTTTCCATGTGTCACAACTTCGCAAATGTTTAAAAGTTCCGGATGATGTAATCTCACATCAGGAGATAGAACTACAAGCAGACTTGACCTATGTTGAAAAGCACTGTAAAATTTTGGTAGAAAACTAGAAAAGGTTAAGGAATAGAGCAATCAAATATTGCAAAGTATAGTGGGAACATCACCCTGAAAGGGAAGCCACGTGGGAGAAAGAAGAGGATTTAAGAAAATCCTATCCAGAACTTTTCAGGTATATCTCAACAAACTTCGGGACGAAGTTTAATTTAAGGGGGGAAGTCTGTAATATCCCAGCATTTAGGTACTAACGAAGGGTAGATTTAGGAACTTGAAATGTTGCATGCATTCATCTGTGAAAATGTGGGCAAATTTTTCGCCAAATACAAACCTAAAGTGATCAAGGTTTCTTTCATACTTTGAGAATAGGTTTAGTCTTGAAGGATGATTGCTATAGACTTTGATATGATCTTTGTGGATTTATGTGTTTTGGGAAATGAAATTTGAATTTAAAACTTGAGTGTTTGAATTATAATTCAAAATGATTTTTGAATGATGTTTGAGTATTTGATTTAATTAAGAGTTAACCAATAATAACTCAAACTTTATATAAAAAAGATAATTAAGAATAAGAATCTCCATTTCATATTTTCATTCAATAATAAGTTACAAAAATGTAACTTATGATAATCATCCACAATGTTTTAAAATAGCAAATAAATAAAGAATAATATTTCTTTATTGATAATAGTATAATCTTTATTACAAAATAATAAAATAAGGATTACAAAAGGGTAGAACTAAAAATTACAAAATAATAAAGAATATTACATATGACTATTCTACAAATAAAGAATAAAACCTAAACTAAAATCTTGAATTCCCAAGTCTGGTACCTGCAAAAAAAACACAAACAAAAATAAAGAAAGTTAAGGTTAAAATTATATTACTCTCAGACTTGTCAGTGAAGTGCACTGATCAAGGTTCATCATTGAATAATTTTATAAGAAGGGGCAATTTTCACCAATATGAAAGAATGTATCTTTCATAATTTTAAGCCATAAGTCAAATAACAGCAAGGAGGGGCAAGTTCCACAAGCCAAGTAGAAGTAACCAGATGAAAGTAACTTTCAAAATTCTGAACATATCCACATCTGTGCAGCAGGCACACAAGCAGCACACACACCAAACTGCATGGTGTGTGCTGTCAACACCACATCAGCAACACAACAAAAGAAAACTATCAACACAGCCGTGGGAAACCAATACCCACATCATTCCTTTGCTCTTACACACCAAGCACAACAGCCAGCAGCTAAACCAACCATAGCAGCCAGCAGCTAAACCAAGCCAAGCTAGATCAAACCAACCAAAGCCCAGGATCACATCACCAAGATGGTGACATAAGGAGGGGGAAGATCAGGTGGATAGCAAGACCAAGGTCAAGCCATCAGGATCAGGAGATGATGGGCTAGATCAAGGACAAGCCAGGAACTGGAAATACCAGGGGATCACCAGATCAAGCTACCACAAGGGCAACCACTAGCAACCACAACATCAAGTAACAATGGTGAGTAAATAGACCATCAAATGATCTATCTATCTAAGATTAGACAAACATACATGATCTGACACTTATTTAAACTCTCAGAAAGCACCCAAGTGGGGTGAATCCATCATTGAGGTTTCAAAATTTAAAAGCAAACAACAAAGTACAAGGATCCAACTAAATCTTAGAACAACATCATTGATTTAGCTATCAAGCTATATTTCAATTCAAGAATGAATATAGCTAAGATTTAACTTCTAGGCACATCTCTAAGATAAGATTAGCACCTTAGATTCAAGAAACAGTAGCTAGTACCACTACAACAACCATCCATATGAATCAAGTAGATAAAGCTTAATCCCTAAACCTCAGACCAACATCATTGGTCTTAGGAATTTAAGGAAGGAACATTTCTATTTATCTTTAATGCCAAACTCATCTTAAGCTTGCACCAAACCAAATCAAGAAAATAGAATCTAATCTTGTGTGCCATACAAAGATGGTGTCACAAGAACAGTTCTACACTAATCAGGTTAAGCATTCAATCTTCACTAATTCAACCAATCAACTACAAATCATTTTCATGTCACCACAAGAATCATAAATAAGAAAAGCCCTATGTATATCTTCACTGTTTGAAACCATTTGATCTCAAACTACATATGAATTCTTAAGCCAATAGTACTAAAACAGTGACTTCCTCACACCATACTCATTGTCATTAACCAATTAATGACAGTGGTAAGTTATCAACACCACTAGCTTTACCAAGCATTGTTTTCAGAGCAACTGTGTCATCTGAATCATATGAAATTTAACCATGGAATCATCAGCAGTAAGCTATAGCTAGTCACCACTTAACAGGTGCAAAGATCATCAACACATGATCCAGTTCATCAGTATCTAATCAACAGCAGGGTATGAACCCTAAACAGAACCAAGAACCATAATCAGGACCAGACAGTCACTAGAGAGGCCACTACCAACATTGAGCATGGGAGGGTCTAACACCGAGAGCACGAGAGGAGAGGAAGCACTCACCAAAGGTCCTCGCTAGAGAATAGAAGAGGAAGTAGAGGGGCCGATGACCATGGCAACACGGGGAGCACCCCAAGGGGGGCGCTGCGACCCATACAGCGCCACGACAGTGACAATAGCCACGTTTTGAGGCGAGGAGCATCGCCATGGCACACGATTGCACCGTGGCACGAGGATCCACGCCAACCCCAAACCCTAAGGTTCGGGATGACATCGATCTGCTCCATGTCCAAATACAGTTGGACAGTAGGAAAGAGCGGAGTCGACAATCTCTTACTGCACCACGACGGCGGCCAGGGCGGTCCACGACAGCGGGAATCGCCGGCGGTGACACCACTGACCATGGGGTCGGGGAAGGAGAAGGAGAGGGGTGAGCTCAAGAGAGGAGACAACGAGTGAGTGGGCTGGGTGGGCCGAAAACCCTTCGGGGTGGTTGTTTTGACCATGCCCTACTGGGCCACAAGGGCCCAATAAACCCAAAAGGCCAGCCCAATTCATTTAGAATCTGTTTTAATAAATAGGAAAAGACCAAAATGCCCCTGAACTTAATTAAATTCTAGAAAATAAAATAAAAGTCCAAAAATTATAAATAAAATAGTTTTGGATTCACAATAATCCAAACTATCCAAATAAATTAAGAAATAAAATTTTAGAAATAAAATTTTATTAATAGTTTTGTAATTTATATATTCCTTATGGAATTTTACAAAATTATTGAAAGATGATAAAAATAAATAAAAATCACTTTCATTATATATTAATATTTTAGTATTTTAGAAAAATACTAAACAAATATTTAATAACAATTTTTGATATATAAGTGATAATTCTCAAAAGAATTATTAAATCAATAAAAGTCAAATAAAAGGAAAATAAAATAAAAGAATACAATATTCTATTATAAATATTAATAAATCCTTTATTATTAAAAAGAATTTTATTAATAATGGGGAGAATGCATATCAAGTTAAATGATGCATTACATTACTTTGCATAATTATTTTGCTTCTTTAAATATTGTCCTTACCGGGCAATAATGATGTTTTTGTAGACATAGAAGCTCAAGGTCCAGTGTAAGCATCCGAATTCACTAACTTGAAATCACAAGGCAAGTTCATCACTTGCTCATGTCCTTTGAAGAGTCTTTATCAAAGTATTTGTAAATTGTGTGTTATCATCTATACTATAGAAAAAGAAAACATTATTTTCTCAAGATACTAAATCTTAGATATCATACTACGTGATGATATGATGGAGCAATAGAACTTAGGGTTCTAATTGCAATAATGATGAACAATTAGGGATTAATAACCCATGACATCAGTGATTCTAGCGCCATATATTACGCGTTAACCATGAGATTTGGAATGGGACGAAGAAGTCAGCTGTATCCTTTTCCTCTTTTATGGAGGCAAGACGACCTTAACGTGACGTTGTGATTCCTTGTGTGGATCCAACATATGGGTGGGCACCCTTACGCCCCACACTTTTGGTGTCTAGATTATCTATGAATAGTGTTTAGGGAGATAGTCCATGTAAATGGTACTAATCCGGGCATCACTAGGTCATAGAGTCTTCGGGAACTCATCAAGGTTTTAGCCTGCCCGAAAGGGGGCTTAACGAAGGTGATCTATCCCGAAGGATCGTGCAGACATATGAGGTCGCGGAGAGGGCAGTGATTGGCTTGGACCAACTACTGGGCCCCACATCATGGAATTGTGGACGGGAAAGTACGCCCGGTTGTGCAACAAGGAGTTGATCTCTCATGGGAAAAGTAATGCACCTCTGCAGAGTGTAAGAATTGTAACTTGTTACTCCCTATTCTGGGAAGGAGCTACGAACGCGGCAGGAAAGGAACTCCATGAAAGTTCTGGTCAACCTGTGAAGGCTGGTGGTCATAGATTTTCATAATAAAATCAACCTTTGAAGAAAGATTTACGAAAATTGCATAGTGCCAACGACTAATAGTCCGAGGTGGTAGATAGAGCATCAAACTTCCTACCTTGCATATAATGAATTTGCTGAGTAACCCTGTTACTCATCCTTTCCTTTGAATCCTTGCTTAGACTTTGAGAATCCCAAAGATACTCCAATGTATGCATCCGAGAGTTAAGAGGAGGTCTTCTATGAAGAGCCCAACTTGTATGGAGCAGTAGAAGGGGAGGACTACGACATCGTCTACGGAGGAGAGTTCTAGGAGTTCAAATAATTACTATAGTTCTAGTAACCACTTGAGCCGAGCATCATGAACAATATATAGCAATAAGTTGCTGAGCTCAATTTGGAGTTTAAGTTTTAAATTTGAAACTTCCGCTCAAACACTTATATTTTGGTTTGTAAGTTGAATCTTTTGGAAGTCTTGCACTTCCGGTATTGTAATAATAATATTGTGTGTATGTTTGTAATATGGACCCGTAATGTTTCTGTTGTACCACTCTGAGGGATGTGATATTTACGAAACGGTGTTCTATGGATGTCATGTCAACGTCTATAGTGTACTACACATGCAGTGGTATGCTGGGTCACCGCATGAAAGAAGGTAAGAATTGTCTTAAGGAGAAAGGTATTAGATCTGAAGATGTGAAGAATCTACCTTCTATAGAAGAATTGTGTAATCCAATTCCCCACTCATCCACTATTGAGGTAGACTCTCTCCAACACTTTAATGAAGGTGATATTCCCTATGGTAAACCTCCTGATCAATGCTTAGAGGAACTTCACACTTTTATTGTTAAACAAAGTAATTTTAATAAACAAGTTCAGAATCATTTATTGGAAAACTCTAGAGCTATTAATGAGTTGAAAGATATTGTGGAAAGAACTTCTAATGATATTAAAATGCTTTGTAAACACTTTCAAATGGTTCAAACCCAACTTGATCAACTTGCTAAGGTACAAAAGGATATGCTAGTTAATGCCTCAGGAGATAAACATGCTTATGGAATTAGAACTAGGAGTGGTACAACCACTCAAGATCCTTTATATCCTGAAGGACACCCTAAAAAAATTGAGCAGGATTCTCAACAAGTTTAAAATAGTGGTAGTCCTCATAAGAGAAAAAAAGAAACATAAAATAGTTGAGGAACCTCCTGAACCTGCTGTAGATCCTAATAGTATTTCTGTCTCTGATGCTGAAACTGAAAGTGGTGATAAAAATGATGCTCCTTATAAGGAAGAAATTGAGGAAGAACCTGAGAAGCACACTAAGAACACTAAGTTCACCAAGGAAGATTTTATTGCTAATAAACATGATAGTGAAAGAGAACCTTGGGTGCAGAAACCAATACCTTTTCCTAATAAGAAACACAAGTCAAAGGAGGAACAACACTATAACAAGTTTTGTGAATGGATGAAACCTTTATTTTTGCAAATTCCTTTGACTAATGCTATTAAGTTGCCTCCTTATTCAAAGTATATGAAGGATATTGTCTCTTATAAAAGGAAGATTCTTAATGAGGAAATTTCTACTTTACTTGCTAATTATTCCTTCAATGGTAAGGTTCCAAAGAAACTTGGTGATCCAGGTATTCCAACTATTCCTTGCTCTATTACGAATAATTATGTTAGAACTGCTTTATGTGATTTGGGGGCTGGAGTTAGTGTTATGCCTTTTTCTCTCTACAAGAGGCTCCAGCTAGAAAAGTTGATACCAACTGATATATCTTTGCAAATGGCTGAGAAGTCAAATACTATTCCTATTGGTATATGTGAGGATGTTCCTGTTCAAGTGGCTCATAATTGCTTGGTTTTAACTGATTTTGTTGTGCTTGAGATGCATGAAGATGATAATATGTCCATTATTCTTCGGAGAGCTTTTCTTAACACTGCAGGTGCTGTCATCAATTGTAATCAAAGAAAAGTAACTTTTAATATTAATGACAAAGAGAATATTGTATATTTCCCCAAGAATATTGATCAGAGCTATTGTCTGAATTCCATTAAAAATGTTGAGAGCATCAAAGTTGGAGAAATATATTGTCCCATTCCACAAGAAAGTTTTGAAACTATTATGATTGGGACCATTGCTATCAAGTTTGAGGTAACATACTAATTTTGTGGAATGCAAAGTTTTGCTTCATTTTAAATTGTTTTGGTAACAAGACTTGATCAACCTTGTTAACAAAGGGATTTTAATGAACAAAACAATGCTTTCACAATGGTTATACTTGCTCACCTTTATTTTTCTCCTTACCCATTTTAGTTTTTCCTCTAGTTTGTTTTAGTCTTGCTAGTTGCTTGATTGTTAGAGTGTCTTAGAACGTCTGTAGTTTTGGTTTTGTTTGCTTTTGCTTCTTCTGAAAAAAATATTTTTCTGCAAGAAAAACAATTTTCATAACCTGCAAATTGGCCAAAAATAAAGTTTCCCGAAAAATTCCAGAAAATTCATATTAAATTTTTCCTCGAAAAAAGGGCTAGAGGCGCACCTGGAATGACCCAGGGGACCCACTAGGCCAGCACACCCCCTGGTGGCGTGGCCAGCCCCAGGTGCCGACTGGCCTGGGTGTGTCCCACCTGTGGCCCTCCAAAGTGCCTCCTCCCAGCCACTTCTTTCTCTCTCTCGAAAAACACCGGAAAACTTTCTCAAGCTCGAGTTCCTGCTGTTCTTGCTCGCGATTATCGATCTCCTTGCTCAGCCCATCTTTGCTGCTGATTTTTGGAGGGAATGATCTCCGGTATGTGCCTCCTCCACTTGTCCAATTAGATTTTTGATTGGTAGATTGTATCTTGAGTATTTTTATACTGTAGGTGACAGGTGTGAGCTTGCATTCTTGTTCTATGCTTAGAGATTTAATTTTGATGCATTCTTAGCCCTCTAGCAAGTTCCTATAGTAGTTCTTCATCATTTACCAACTTGGAAATTACTTGGTTTGATGTTTGTCTAAAAAATTCAGAAAAAGGGTCATGGACAACCACACCTATGGATAAGTGTTTGAGAGTGATGCACCTAGGAGGACAAGGCCTTCGATATCATCCTCCCGAGCTAGGCCATCATACAACGAGGATCTTATTACGCCACGCTTTGGCAACAAGGGAGATGAGGGGGATGCGCACCCTTCTACCTTCCCTTGTTTTACCTTTTTGCAGGTTGCAGGGATTCTCAATGATTTCCTAACTCTTGTTAGGAGGGTTGGTCTAACTAATTATATGCAGGATGAGAGTGAGCAATATGTTATGCTCACCAAAACTTTTGTGGAGAATTTCTCTTTTTCTAACAACCCTTTCAGGTCAGATGTGTCATTCAAAATCTATGATAGGCCTATCACCATGACATTGAAGAAATTTTGCGAAATTTTGGGTATTGGCATGACTGGGATGGTGTATAAGATTCCATCTCAACCCGCTGATTTGTTGGAGCTCTACTGCAGGGTAACTAATGATGATGACCGCAGAGCCCAGCGCGGAAAGATAAGAAATATTCAACTTCCAGCTATCAGATATTTTGCTTATTATCTTGCCACTAGTATTCTTGGTAGGGAGAACACTAGCAATATTTCCAACTATCATTTGGCCTTTATATCTGCTGCACTCAACAATGAAACCAGGTATAATCTTGGTTCTCTCATTGCTCGTCACTTACCTGCTAGAGGACCCATTTATGGGGGTATTATTGTTACACGTGTAGTTGCTGCCTTAGAACTTTCTGTTGATCCAAATGATACAATTTTGGCTCCTTAGAGGCTTGATCTTGCTGCCATGAAAGCGCATCACTGATGACCCACAAGTGTAGGGGATCGCAACAGTCTTCGCGGGTAGTATTACCTAATTTATTGATTCGACACAAGGGGAGCCAAAGAATACTTGCAAGCCTTAACAACTGAGTTGTCAGTTCAGATGCACCTGGAAATAGTTCTTGCTCACAAAAGTTTATCAGTAGTAACAGCAGCAGTGAAACAGTAGCAATAGTAACAGTAAAGGTAACAATGGGATTCGAGTGCGGTAGGCATAGGGATGGATGGACGGGCGTTGCATGGACGAGTCTAAACATGTAACTTCAAGATCTAGGGCATTGCAGATAAATAATAATAAGCATCCAAATACTACACAATCCTAGGCATGTGCTCCAAATATAGTCATACGTTCTCGCAATGAGAACTTGCATAACATCTTCTGTCCAGTCAGCCCGTGGCAGCGGGGCCTCTAGGGAACTACTGGCAATTAAGGTGCTCCTTTTAATAGAGCACCAGTGCAAAGCATTAACACTCCGTGAACACATGTGATCCTCACACCACAGCCATTCCCTCCGGCTGTCCCAATTATTGTCACTTTGGGTCCTTTGAATCCAGACAATGATATGTGTACACAACTTACAGATAAGATCACAAACAATACTATCATCATGATTCAGTAATAAGTTCAGATCTGAGATCATGTCACTCGGGCCCTAGTGACATGCATTAAGCACAACAAGTTGCAACAAAGTCAAATAGCACTAATAGAGATACTAGGAACTATGCCCTGACAGATCTTATTCGATTACATGATAGAACTCATCCAATCCCTACCATACCCAAGCCTATAGCGGGGGAGTACTCACTCATGGATGAGGGAAACATCGGTGGTTAATGGAGATGCGTTGGTGATGATGATGGCGATGATCCTCTCCAAATTCCCCGTCCTGGCAGGTTGCCAAAACGGAGTTTCTGGATCCGAATCATGGTTTCTGGTGGCGGCGGCGGAGCGGAACTCTTTCTGGAAAACTATTGAACCCCCTCGGTTTTTAGGTCGAAAGGCAACTTATAGGCGCAGAGGGAGGCCGAGGAGCTGCCTGGGGTGGCCGCACCCCCTCCGGGCGTGGGTTCAGGTGGGCCCGTGCCTGGGGTGGGTCTGGGTCCCCCGGGCCTCCCCTCTGTCTACCCTTCTGGGTCCGTGGATCTTCTGGTGAAAAATAGTTTTTGGCATATTTTTCGGGATTTTTCCTGATAGTTGATTTTCTGCACAAAAACAAGACACCAAGGTAATTCTGCTAAAAACAACGTCAATCCGTGTTAATTGCATCCAAATCACACAAGTTTAGAGAAGAAACAATAGCAAATTTTTCGAGAAAGTAGATACGTTTTGGACGTATCAACTCCCCACAAGCTTAGCTTATTGCTTGTCCTCAAGCAATTCAGTTGAAAACTGAGTGCGATAAAAGAAATTTCTTTGGAACCTTACCATTGAATCACATAACACTAACTCCAGTTCCTAAATCACATAAAGCAGTTCTAACATAATTATTCTTAATAGAGCAAGGAATAGTTGGAATACCTGGATCACCAAGTTTCTTTGGAACCTTACCATTGAAGGAATAATTAGCAAGCAAAGTAGAAATCTCCTCATTAGGAATCTTCCATTTATTAGAGACAATATCCTTCATATACTTTGAATAAGGAGGCAATTTAATAGCATCAGTCAAAGGAATTTGCAGAAATAAAGGCTTCATCCACTCACAAAACTTGTTGTAGTGTTCTTCCTCCTTTGACTTGTGTTTCTTACCTAGAAAAGACATAGGTTTCTGCACCCAAGGTTCTCTATCTTTACCATGTTCATTAGCAATAAAATCCTCCTTTATGTACCTAGTGTTCTTAGTGTGTTTCTCAGGTTCTTCCTCACCTTCCTCCTTATTAGGAGACTCATTATTATTACCACTCTCAGTTTCAGTATTAGAGACATATATACTATTAGGATCTACAGCAAGTTCAAGTGGTTCCTCAACTACTTTATGTTTATTTTTCTTCCTCTTACGAGGACTACCACTATCTTCACCCTGTTGGGAATCCCGCTCTATTCTTTTAGGGCGTCCTTCCAGATATAAAGGATCTTGAGTAGCTGCACCACTCCTAGTTCTAATTCTATAAGCATGTTTATTTCCTTAAGCATTAACTAGAATATCCTTTTGTACCTTAGCAAGTTGATCAAGTTGGGTTTGAACCATTTGAAAGTGTTTACAAAGCATTTTAATATCATTAGAAGTTCTTTCCACAATATCTTTCAACTCATGGATAGCTCTAGATTTTTCCAATAAATGATTCTGAACTTGTTTATTAAAATTACCTTGTTTAACAATAAATGTGTCAAGTTCCTCTAAGCATTGATCAGGAGGCTTACCATAAGGAATATCACCTTCATTAAATTGTAGAGAGTGTACCTCAATAGTAGATGAGTGGGGAATTGGCTTACATAATTCTTCTATAGGAGGTAGATTCTTCACATCTTCAGCTCTAATATCTTTATCCTTTAGACACTTCTTAGCTTCTTTCATCACTTCATCATTTAATGCAATAACTCCCCTCTTCTTTGTTGTTGGTGCTGGAACTGGTTCAGGAACAACTGGTTCAGGAGTAATAGGCTCAGGTGTATTTAGCTCAGTTGAAGTCCAATCATCATAATTCTTGCTTATCTTGGCCATTAATTCTTCAGCATCTGTAGGAGTCCTCTTCCTGAAAACACAATTAGCTAAGCTATCTAGGTATTTCCTAGAATCATCAGTTAGTCCATTATAATAAATATCAAGAAGATCATTCTTAGCTAATGGACATCTAGGATGTGCATGAATCAAGGCATAGAACCTTGTCCATGACTCAGGCAATTTCTCTTCTTCTCCCTGTTTAAAATCAAAAAGTCTCTACAAAGCAGCATGTTTAGCACTGGGAGGGAAATATTTATGGAAGAAAGAAGCAATCAAGCAATCAGGCTATCAATGGAACCAGGAGGTAATATATTAAACCAAGCCCTAGCTTCTCCTTTTAGTGAAAAAGGAAAGATCTTAGCAACAAAGTACTTACGCATCTTAAAATCATCAGAGAACAAAGCACTCACAGTAGAAATCTCATTCATATGGGCCACAGCACTCTCATTTTCAGTCCCACAAAAAGGTTCTTTCTCAACAATATCTAAATAAGACAAATCAAGAGAGAAATCATAGTCTTCATCTTTAATATCTATGGGAGAAGTGGCAAACTTAGGATCAGAGGACAACTTAGTCATAATAGTACGTCTAGCAAGGAGACTTTTCATAGCACTAGTACCATGTGTGTTTCGGCACTCTTCAACAAATTCATCAGTGAACTCAATGTAACCATCATTAATATCATAACTCTCACTAGCCTCAAGTGAGCTAATAGGTGTAACAGTGTCTTCACTAGGAGTTTTGGTATTTCTTAGACTAGCCATAGTAGCATCTAGAAAAGGACCTAGTGAACCACTCGCATAAAGCACAGTAGAAGTAACATCATGAGCATCAATAGCAGTTTCAGATTTAGAAGTAGTAGCAGTGTGTGTAGCATGAGTATGTGGTGGTGGAGTGACAAGCTTACTTATAACAGACGGTGAATCAAGAGCAACAGAGGTGTTTAGGATTGTACCTCTTCTTGTAGTGGATGGTAAAATAGGGAAATTTCCATCACGAGACTTCCCCATGATTAAAGGAGTAGCAGTGAACAATAGTAGATCCAAGTGAACTTACAAATAAAGCTATGCTCCTCGGCAACGGCGCTAGAAAATAGTCTTGATGACCCATAAGTATAGGGGATCGCAACAGTCTTCGCGAGTAGTATTACCCAATTTATTGATTCGACACGAGGGGAACCAAAGAATACTTGCAAGCCTTAACAACTTAGTTGTCAGTTCAGCTGCACCTGGAAATAGTTCTTGCTCACAGAAGTTTATTAGTAGTAACAGTTTGGTAGTAGCAACAGCAAAGCAACAACAATAGTGAAACAGTAGCAATAGTAACAGTAAAGGTAACAATGGGATTCGACTGCGGTGGGCATATGGATGTATGGACGGGCATTGCATGGACGAGTCTAAACATGTAACTTAAAGATCTAGGGCATTGCATATAAATAATAACAAGCATCCAAGTACTACACAATCCTAGGCATGTGCTCCAAATATAGTCATACGTGCTCGCAATGAGAACTTGCACAACATCTTCTGTCCAACCAGCCTGTGGCAGCGGGGCCTCTAGGGAACTACTGGCAATTAAGGTGCTCTTTTTAATAGAGCACCGGAGCAAAGCATTAACACTCCGTGAACACATGTGATCCTCACACCACAGCCATCCCCTCCGGCTGTCCCAATTATTGTCACTTTGGGGCCTTTGGATCCGGACAATGATATGTAGACACAACTTGTAGATAAGATCATAAACAATACTATCATCATGATTCAATAATAAGTTCAGATTTGGGATCATGGTGTAGGGGTTCGTAGCATGGAAAACAAAAATTTTCTATCGCATACAAACAAACAAGCCAAGATCTATCTACTAGATTGTAGCAACGAGTCGATGAAGGAACTCACCCTTGAAGATTCCAAAGCGGTTAACGAGAGCGGATTCTCGTGGTTGATGTAGTCGTACTCTTTCCGATCTCAAGATCGTGTAGACGATCCTTCCGGCGCCACGTTCCGGCAGCGCTCCCGCAGTCGGTCACACGTTCGGTACTCGACGAAGACCTTCCTCTCCCTTGTTCCAGCAGGCAGCGGAGGTTGTAGCACTCTCCTCGCGATTCCGGCAGCACAACGGCGTGGTACCGGAAGTAGAGGGGAAATCCCGCAGGGCTTCGCCTTAAGCCGGTGCGAGTATGGTGGAGCTTATGAGAGAGGCTATTAGTGGTCTAGTAATTAGACACACCAATTAGAAGGCTCTAAACCGCTGGCTAAAGCAATTAGAAGCTCTAAACCAAAACGGCTCTAAACCTGAAATTTAGAGGTGGAAACTTGTGTCTAGGAGGGGAGCCCTGCCCCTCCTTATATAGATGGGAGGGGGTGGCGCGCCAGGGGAGGGAGGGAGTCCCTCCCCAACTCGGCCTAGGCTGGCCGCCGGCTTGGAGGAGAGAAACTCCTCCTCCAAGTCGGTTCCAACTCCTCTTGCTTGTTTCCCACAGTTTCTTGTTTTGGCAGTTTGACTTTCAAACTGGACATTTGACTTTTCTGTTTTAGGATTCAATTTAATCCTTTATTTGGGACAGCAAGAACACTTAGTACATGATGCAATCATTCCAATATGTAATGACACATTCATGTACCCCTCCCCCCCCCCCCCCCGGAGTGCCGGACAATCCGGAACCTTCTAGAATATCCCCGATGAAAACACCGGAATCATTCCCGAACTCCGAAACGGGTCTTTCCTTATATGAATCTTATTCTCCGGACCATTCCGGATCACCTCGTGATATCCCGGATCCCATCCGAGACTCCGAACAACATTCGGTCTCTTTCTCATAATACCATAACTACTCAAACAACGTCGAATCCTTAAGTGTGTCTCCCTACGGTTCGTGAATTATGCGGACATGATCGAGACACTTCTCCGAACAATAACCAATAGAGGAATCTGGAAATTCATATGGCTCCCACATATTTCTACGATTACTTTGCGATCGAATGAACCACTTACATACGATACCAATTTCCCTTTGTCTCACGATATGTTACTTATCCGAGGTTATGATCGTCGGTATCTCTGCATACCTAGTTCAACCTCGTTACTGATAAGTACTCTTTTCTCGTTCCCGTGATATGTGATCCCTTGTGACAAATTCACATGCTTGCAAGCTAATTGGATGACATTACACCGAGAGGGCCCAGAGTATATCTATCCGTCATGTGGATGGACAAATCCCACTCTTGATCCATGTGTTTCAACCAATACTTTCCGAACACTTAATGCCACCTTTATAGCCACCCAGTTACGGTGTGGTGTTTGATGTCATCAAAGCATCCATCCGGTAAAGGTGATATGCATGATCTCATGGTCGAAGGAATTAGGTTACTATGTATCAGAAAGCATATAGCAATTGAACTATTGAAATGACTTGATCTTTATGCTACGCTTATCAATAGGAGTATGTCCACCATATCATTCTCCTAACGATATGATCTTGTTGTTGATAACATCTCAATGTTCATGATATGGAAACCACAATCATTTAATCAACCAACAAGCTAGTGAAGTATAGAGGCTATACTAGGGACTTCAATTTAAGTTTACAATTCACACAAGTATTAATGTTTCCTTGTTAATACTATTATAGCATGAATATAAACATTTATCATAAACACAAAGATATAATAATAACCACATTTATTATTGCCTCTAGGGCATATCTCCAACAGTCTCCCACTTGCACTAGAGTCATCTAATCTAGATTACATGGTAATATACCGAACACCCATGGCAGTTTGGTGTTGGTCATGTTTTGCCCTCGGGAGAGGTTTAGTCAACGGATCCACCACATTCAGATCTGTGTGTACTTTGCAAATCTTTATATCCCCATCCTGGATATGTTCTCGAATAGCATGAAAACGCAGTTTGATATGCTTCAGCTTCTTGTGTGACCTTGGTTCTTGCGCATTGGCTATGGCGCCCATGTTATCACAGTAGATAGACATTGGGTCCAGCGCACTTGGAACCACACCCAGCTCTGTAATGAACTCTTTCATCCATATCGCTTCTTGTGAAGCCTCTGAAGCAGCCATGTATTCCGATTCAGTTGAAGATCTCGCCACAACGCTTTGCTTTGCACTCCTCCAGCTAACTGCTGCACCATTCAAAATAAATACGTACCCAGATTGTGATTTAGAATCATCTGGATCGGTGTTCCAACTAGCATCGGTGTAACCATTAACAACGAGCTGTTCATCACCTCCATAAGAAAGAACCATATCCTTAGTTCTTCTCAAGTACTTAAGGATGTTTTTGACCGCTGTCCAATGATCCACTCCTGGATCACTTTGATATCTGCTAGTTAAACTAATAGCATATGCAATGTCGGGTCTAGTACATAGCATGGCATACATTAGAGATCCTATGGCTGAGGCATAGGGAGTCTTACTCATCCTTTCTCTATCTTCTGCCGATGTCGGACTTTGAGTTTTACTCAAGGTCGTATTGGGCAACATGGGCAAGAACCCTTTCTTGCTTTCTTCCATTCCAAACTTCTTTAGAACTTTGTCCAAATATGTACTCTGTGACAATGATATTTGGCGTTTCGATCTATCTCTATAAATCTTTATGCCTAATATGTAAGCTGCTTCGCCAAGATCCTTCATTGAAAAACTATTATTCAAATATTCCTTGACACTATTAAGAAGGTCTACATCATTCCCAATCAACAATATGTCATCCACATACAGTATTAAGAATGCTACAGAGCTCCCACTCACTTTCTTGTAAATACAAGCTTCTCCATAAGTTTGTATAAAACCAAAACTTTTGATTACTTTATCAAAACGTTGATTCCAACTTCGGGATGCTTGCTTTAATCCATAGATGGACCGTTGAAGCTTGCATACCTTGTTAGCATCTTTAGGATCGACAAAACCTTTGGGTTGCATCATATACAACTCTTCATCAATGTCTCCATTGAGGAATGCTGTTTTGACATCCATCTGCCATATCTCATAATCATAATATGCAGCGATTGCTAACATAATCCTCACAGACTTTAGCTTCGCTACCGGTGAGAAAGTCTCATCGTAGTCAATTCCTTGAATTTGTCGAAACCCTTTTGCGACAAGTCGAGCTTTATAGACAGTAACATTACCATCAGTATCTGTTTTCTTCTTGAAAATCCATTTGTTCTCGACAGCCTTCCGGCCATCCGGTAAGTCCACCAAAGTCCATACTTGGTTTTCGTACATGGATCCAATCTCGGATTTCATGGCTTCTTGCCATTTATTGGAATCTGGGCTCATCATCGCTTCCTCATATGTCTCGGGATCATCGGTGTTGTCCACCACCATGACATTCATAACGGAATCATACCAATCTGGAGTGGTACGAGTTCTCGTTGACCTCCGAGGCTCTGTAGTAACTTCAACCGAAGTTTCATGATCATCATCATTAGCTTCCTCTCTTATTGGTGCAGGCACCACAGGAACTTCTTCCGGTGCTGCGCTACTCGCAATTTGGAGAGAAGGTTCGACAACCTCGTCGAGTTCTACTTTCCTTCCAGTCACTTCTTTCGAGAGAAATTCCTTCTCTAGAAAGGATCCATTCTTGGCAACGAAGATTTTGCCTTCGGATCTATGATAGAAGGTATACCCAATAGTTTCCTTCGGGTATCCTATGAAGACGCATTTTTCCGCTTTGGGTTCAAGCTTGTCCGGCTATAACTTCTTTACATAGGCTTCGCATCCCCAAACTTTAAGGAACGACAATTTAGGTTTCTTCCCAAACCATAATTCATACGGTGTCGTTTCAACGGATTTAGATGGTCCCCTATTTAAAGTGAATGCGGCTGTTTCTAATGCATAACCCCAAAATGATAGCGGTAAATCTGTAAGTGACATCATAGAACGAACCATATCTAAGAGAGTTCGATTACGACGTTCGGACACACCATTACGCTGTGGTGTTCCCGGCGGTGTCAATTGTGAAAGTATTCCGCACTTCTTTAAATGCTCGCCAAACTCATAACTTAGATATTCACCTCCACGATCAGAACGTAGAAATTTAATCTTCTTGTTACGTTGATTCTCTACCTCACTTTGAAACTCCTCAAACTTCTCGAAAGTTTCGGACTTATGTTTCATGAAATAGATATACCCATATCTACTCAAGTCATCCGTGAAGGTAAGAACATAATGATAACCACCGCGCGATGCTACACTCATTGGACCACACACATCGGTATGTATGATTTCCAATAAGTCCGTAGCTCGCTCCATCATACCAGAAAATGGAGTCTTAGTCATTTTACCCATCAGACATGCTTCGCATCTTTCAAGTGATTCAAAATCAAGTGATTCAAGAAGTCCATCGGAATGGAGTTTCTTCATACGTTTCACTCCGATGTGACCAAGACGACAGTGCCACATATAGGTCGAATTATCGCTTGATTTCAAACGTTTAGCTTCAATATTGTTGATATGTGTATTTCCACTATCGAGATTCAATAAGAATAGACCATCTATCAAAGGTGCATGTGCGTAAAACATATTACTCATATAAATCGAACAACCATTATTCTCTGATTTAAACAAGTAACCGTCTCGCAATAAACAAGATCCTGAGATAATGTTCATGCTTAACGCAGGCACCAAATAACAATTATTTAAGTATAAAACTAATCCCGATGGTAGATGAAGAGGTAGCGCGCCGACCGCGATCACATCAACCTTTGATCCGTTTCCCACGCGCATCGTCACCTCGTTCTTCGCTAGCTTCCGTTTATTCTGCAGCACCTGTTTCGAGTTACAAATATGAGCAACCGAACCAGTATCAAATACCCAGGCACTACTACGAATGCTAGTGAGATACACATCAATAACATGTATATCAGATATACCTTTCTTCTTGATGTTGCCGTTCTTCAAATCCGCCAAGTACTTTGGGCAATTCCGCTTCCAGTGACCTACTCCCTTGCAGTAAAAGCACTCAGTTTCAGGCTTTGGTCCAGCCTTGGTTTTCTTCGTCGGCGTGGTAACTTTCTTACCACCCTTCTTGAAGTGTCCCTTTTGCTTAGACTTGCCCTTCTTGAATTTGGTGGTCTTATTGACCATCAACACTTGGTGCTCTTTCTTGATCTCCACTTCTGCAGATTTTAACATAGCAAATAGTTCTGGCAACTCTTTGTTCATGTTCTGCATGTTGTAGTTCATCACAAAGTTCCTGTAACTTGGTGGCAATGACTGGAGGACGCGGTAAACCCCCAAAGCATTAGGAATCACTATACCCAAGCTTTGAAGTTTGTTTGCGTGCCCAGACATCTTAAGCACATGCTCACTGACGGAGCTGCCCTCTTCCATCTTGCAGTTAAAGAACTTTTCAGAAGCTTCATAACTTTCAATTGCCGCATGAGTCTCAAAAATCAATTTGAGATCCTCGACAATATCATATGGGTCTGACTCTTCAAACCTTTTCTGAAGCTCCGATTCTAAACCATACAAGATAGCACACTGAACTATGGAGTACTGATTCTTCCGAGCGAGGTAAACATTCTTTACTTCATCGGGAGCATCAGCTGCAGGTGGGTCACCCAGCGGTGCATCCAGCACATAGGTCAAATTACCAGCTGTGAGGACAATCCTCAAATTGCGAAACCAATCCGCGAAGTTGCTTCCATTGTTTTTCAACTTTTCTTTCTCTAGGAACGCATTAAAATTGATGGTAGGGGCTGCCATTGATCTACAACATATTTGCAATAGTTTAGACTAAGTTTATGACAAATTGAGTTCAAACTAATTAATGAAATTAAACTAGGTGAACTCCCACTCAAAACAACATCCCTCACATTGTTTTAGTGATCACACGAACCAAATCCACTACATCAACACCGATCATCACGAGAGTTGATATAGTTTCAATGGCGAACAATCATCATGTTCATCATATCTACTATATGATTCATGCTTTACCTTTCGGTAATCTGTGTTCCTGAGACCATGTCTGTACATGCTAGGCTCGTCAAGATCAAACCTTAGCCACCGCATAAGCAAATCTGGCTTGCTTACGTTGTATACACTTGCGGAATCTAACACACCCGATCATCACATGGTGCTTCGAAACAACAAGCTTTAGCAACGGTGCTAGCTAAGGGCGAACACTTTATGATTTGAAATTCATGTGCATGAGGGATCATCTTATAATGCTACCGTCGTCTACTAAGCAATACAAGATGCATAAAGGATTAACATCACATGCAATTCATAATATGTGATATGATATGGCCTTTCTTCTTTGTGCTTCCGATCTCCATCTTCAAACACGAACATGATCTCCATCATCACCGGCATTGCATCAAGGTCAATGACGCTTCACCATGGTTGTCGTCCACCGGCTTCAACTATTACAACTACTTTGAATAGACACGCGGGTCTTAACATAAAGTAAAGACAACCATATGGCTCCTGCCGGTTGCCGACTTACAATAAGGAACATTGCATACATCATATATAATCACAATCATGGCCATATCACATCACAGCACACCCCTGCAAAACAAAGTTAGACGCTTCTACTTTCTTTGCATATTTTACGTGGTTTGGGGCTTTCAATAAGTGTCGTTCTAACTTACGAACAAGAACCACAACATTGATACTATCATTGTTGATCACCCGTTGTAAATTGGATCTTAACTATGCTAGGAGAAACAGGCACCCGCAAAGCCACTTATGCAATACAAGTTGCATGTCAAGCGTGGAGCAAGTCTCATGAACGATGTCATGTAAGGTTAGCCCGGGCCGCTTCATCCCAACATACCGCAAGATGCAAAGTACACAAAAAGTAATCTACAATAAAAGCATCAACGCCCACAATGACCATTGTGTTCTACTCGTGCAACAGATCTACATATAGACACGGCTCTGATACCACTGTAGGGGTTCGTAGCATGGAAAACAAAAAATTTCTATCGCATACAAACAAACAAGCCAAGATCTATCTACTAGATTGTAGCAACGAGTCGATGAAGGAACTCACCCTTGAAGATTCCAAAGCGGTTAACGAGAGCGGATTCTCGTGGTTGATGTAGTCGTACTCTTTCCGATCTCAAGATCGTGTAGACGATCCTTCCGGCGCCACGTTCCGGCAGCGCTCCCGCAGTCGGTCACACGTTCGGTACTCGACGAAGACCTTCCTCTCCCTTGTTCCAGCAGGCAGCGGAGGTTGTAGCACTCTCCTCGCGATTCCGGCAGCACAACGGCGTGGTACCGGAAGTAGAGGGGAAATCCCGCAGGGCTTCGCCTTAAGCCGGTGCGAGTATGGTGGAGCTTATGAGAGAGGCTATTAGTGGTCTAGTAATTAGACACACCAATTAGAAGGCTCTAAACCAATTAGAAGGCTCTAAACCGCTGGCTAAAGCAATTAGAAGCTCTAAACCAAAACGGCTCTAAACCTGAAATTTAGAGGTGGAAGCTTGTGTCTAGGAGGGGAGCCCTGCCCCTCCTTATATAGATGGGAGGGGGTGGCGCGCCAGGGGAGGGAGGGAGTCCCTCCCCAACTCGGCCTAGGCTGGCCGCCGGCTTGGAGGAGAGAAACTCCTCCTCCAAGTCGGTTCCAACTCCTCTTGCTTGTTTCCCACAGTTTCTTGTTTTGGCAGTTTGACTTTCAAACTGGACATTTGACTTTTCTGTTTTAGGATTCAATTTAATCCTTTATTTGGGACAGCAAGAACACTTAGTACATGATGCAATCATTCCAATATGTAATGACACATTCATGTACCCCTCCCCCCCCGGAGTGCCGGACAATCCGGAACCTTCTAGAATATCCCCGATGAAAACACCGGAATCATTCCCGAACTCCGAAACGGGTCTTTCCTTATATGAATCTTATTCTCCGGACCATTCCGGATCACCTCGTGATATCCCGGATCCCATCCGAGACTCCGAACAACATTCGGTCTCTTTCTCATAATACCATAACTACTCAAACAACGTCGAATCCTTAAGTGTGTCTCCCTACGGTTCGTGAATTATGCGGACATGATCGAGACACTTCTCCGAACAATAACCAATAGAGGAATCTGGAAATTCATATGGCTCCCACATATTTCTACGATTACTTTGCGATCGAATGAACCACTTACATACGATACCAATTTCCCTTTGTCTCACGATATGTTACTTATCCGAGGTTATGATCGTCGGTATCTCTGCATACCTAGTTCAACCTCGTTACTGATAAGTACTCTTTTCTCGTTCCCGTGATATGTGATCCCTTGTGACCAAGTCACATGCTTGCAAGCTAATTGGATGACATTACACCGAGAGGGCCCAGAGTATATCTATCCGTCATGTGGATGGACAAATCCCACTCTTGATCCATGTGTTTCAACCAATACTTTCCGAACACTTAATGCCACCTTTATAGCCACCCAGTTACGGTGTGGTGTTTGATGTCATCAAAGCATCCATCCGGTAAAGGTGATATGCATGATCTCATGGTCGAAGGAATTAGGTTACTATGTATCAGAAAGCATATAGCAATTGAACTATTGAAATGACTTGATCTTTATGCTACGCTTATCAATAGGAGTATGTCCACCATATCATTCTCCTAACGATATGATCTTGTTGTTGATAACATCTCAATGTTCATGATATGGAAACCACAATCATTTAATCAACCAACAAGCTAGTGAAGTATAGAGGCTATACTAGGGACTTCAATTTAAGTTTACAATTCACACAAGTATTAATGTTTCCTTGTTAATACTATTATAGCATGAATATAAACATTTATCATAAACACAAAGATATAATAATAACCACATTTATTATTGCCTCTAGGGCATATCTCCAACACATGGCACTCGGGCCCTAGTGACAAGCATTAAGCACAACAAGTTGCAACAAAGTCAAATAGCACTAATAGAGATACTAGGCACTATGCCCTAACAGATCTTATTCGATTACATGATAGAACTCATCCAATCCCTACCATCCCCAAGCCTACAGCGGGGGATTACTCACTCATGGATGAGGGAAACATCGGTGTTTGATGGAGATGCGTTGGTGATGATGATGGTGATGATCCTCTCCAAATTCCTCGTCCCGGCAGGGTGCCAGAACGGAGTTTCTGGATCCGAATCTTGGTTTCTGGTAGCGGCGGCGGAGCGGAACTCTTTCTGGAAAACTATCGAATCCCCCTCGGATTTTAGGTCGAAAGGCAACTTATAGGCACAGAGGAAGGCTGAGGAGCTACCTAGGGTGGCTGCACCCCCTCCAGGCGTGGGGTCAGGTGGGACCGCGCCTGGGGTGGGTCTGGGCCCCCAGGCCTCCCCTTTGTCTCCCCTTCTCGCTCCGTGGATCTTCTGGTGAAAATTAGTTTTTTGCATATTTTTTGGGATTTTTCCTGATAGTTGATTTTCTGCACAAAAACAAGACACCAAGTTAATTCTGCTGAAAACAACGTCATTCCGTGTTAGTTGCATCCAAATCACACAAGTTTAGAGAAGAAACAATAGCAAAGTGTTCGAGAAAGTAGATACGTTTTGGACGTATCAATCACTTTGTCACTGCTAGCTCTACCCTTGAGAGTTTTGTTTACAGGATGATGTTTACTGACGGGGAAGAGAGGGAAATTCCTTTGCCACAAACCACTTTGTTCAGTATTTTCAGGGGACCTTGGTCACGCTCCAAGGAGGAGATGGACGAGCAGCTGCGCATTCGTGGTTTACACGGACACTACCAGGGGGGCACACCCTCTTATGACCACTCTGTGCACTACACAGGGGCGTCCCCGAGCACGTACCAGGACAAAGGGGACTCTTCATCCCAGTATGGTGGCGCACCTTCTTAGTAAAGCTGGGATTGAGCCCCACTTAGGCCAAAAGCCTAATCTTGGGGGGAGGTATACCGAAATCACACTTATCTATATATCATGTTTTGTTGGTTCTTTGTATATCCATGTTTTGCTTTCTCTTTGGTTTTTGTTTCTGCTTTCCTAAAACACAAAAATACCAAAAATATTTTTGTTGTTTCTCTTGGTTTGTTTCTTTGCTTTTCAACTTTGGTTTGCCTTAAGAAAAGTCCAAAAAGATTTTGCTTTGTTTGATTTTGCTTTGTGTGCTTGCTTTTAAAAAATCGAAAACACCAAAAATATTTGTTCTTCTTCTTTGGTTTTGTGAAGTTCTTTGCAGGGTTCAGAAATCCTCAGTGGAGTTTAGTTTCATGTTATTATTCAAGCCACACAAGTGAAGGGCAATAATGAAGGTTAATGACAACTTGAGGTGTGGTAAGAGGCTGGTAATGAACTCTATTTGTTTTCATTTTTGTACATATACTCATCATTGTGGGCATGCTTAGTCTGTTCATGTAAGGTGTATGTTATTTATGGATGCTTAGTAGTTCTTGCTCTCTTATGATTAGCTCCAGCTTGCTAATAGTTTGTAGCATGTCATATGAATATTTTCTTGCATTGTTCTATTCATAACTTGGTATGATATTGTGGTATCCTCCTCTGAATGTTTCATTTGAATTGACTTGGCACATGCTCGGGCATGCATATGACTGAAACAATAGTCAGTTAATCCTCGATGATTTATTTTGCCTCGGAGTTCTTGTATCACTTTTATGCCATAATTAATTCTGTTTTGTTCCAAGCATGATTATGACAGTTATTGCTCTCTCATTTGTCGCTCCCTCTCTATTGCTAGCCTTCACTTTCACTGAGTATGTGCTCTACTTGTGCATTCAACTCCCCAAAATCAATATTGCCAAAGTGTCCACCATACCTAACTACTAGCATCATTTGTTATTCAGTGCATATTCATTATGCCTTGTTTTTTTCCAAATAAAATGTTTGCTTGTTATGAGAAAGTTGGTTAGTAAAGCTCACACGAACTTGATGGCACACATTATTTCTTGCACTTAATAAACCTGAACCATTGTGACTGTCCATGAAAGTTATATGCTTGCAAATTATAGGCTGGGAGTTAGCAGAACCGTGCTATCACGGGGAACGCTTTCAAAACTTGTATTTATATACCCAGTTAATATCAGGCTCTTTTGTTTACGAATGTCGTCGGTGTGAAATAAAAGGGGAGCTTGTAAGTCCGTGGAGTTATGTATATGTGTTAGAGAAACGCCTGGGCCTCTAGCCTAAGCCATACCTAATCATGGTGGAAACTTGCAGCATCACCATAGTGAGCAATCTATGAAGCTTTCTTATTATATATATAAGATACATACAGAAAAGAGGAAAGAGATAAAAAAGCACCATTTTCCCATGGTAAATAAGAATATTGCTGAGATGCTCATTGTCTACTTGCTTTGTCATTTTGATTATGATATAGCTCCTATATCATGTGCAAGGGGTACCCCATTGGCGGTTTGATACGTCTCAAACGTATCTATAATTTTTGATTCTCCATGCTTGTTTTATATCATTTGTCTTGTGTTTTATCTACACTTTGAGGTATTTTTATACACTTTCTGGAACTAACCTATTGACAAGATGCCACAGTGCCATTTGCCTGTTTTCTGCTATTTTTGGTTTCAGAAAGCTAAAAAATGAATATTCTCGGAATTGGACGGGACAAAAGCCAAAGTTCATATTTTCCCTAAGCGATACAGAAAATCGAAGACGAGACGGAGGAGGACACCAGGGTGTCCACACTTAGGTGAGTGTGGGCCCACCCTGGTGCGCCCACAGGGGGTGTGGGGCCCCTGGCCCTCCATCGACCTTGCCTCCTTTGCCTATATGAAGCCCCCGACTTAGAAACCCTAAATCATCAACTAAAAAGTGACGAAAAGTTTCGCAGCGCCACCGCCACCGAAGGGTAGATTCGGGGGACAGAAAGTCTCTATTCCGGCACCCTGCCGGGACGGGGAAGTGCCCCTGGAGGCATCTATATCGATCTCCATCACCATCTCCATCACCGTTGCTGATTCCCATGATGAGGAGGGAGTAGTTCTTCCTCGAGGCTAAGGGCTCTACCGGTAGCTATGTGTTCATCTCTCTCTATGCCTGGTCATATTGTGATCATGAGCTTTGTAATCAAGTATATCTACCTTGCTACTCAAGTGCTTTAATAGATATCCGGCTCTCTCCACGTGTGTGAAAGTGACAGCGTGCATACCATGGTGGCACTTAGGCTAGAGTCTACATAAATACTCATCGTGCTTTAATAGATCTCTGCTTTTCCCCACGTGTGTGAAAGTGACAGCGTGCACGCCGTGTGTGGCACTTAAGCTAGACTACATATATATTTGTCATGAGTTATATTTGGAGTTAGATGTCTCTATGAAATTGTGGTGTTTGTTGGAACCATCTAGCGCTCAAGGTGACAGTGTGGGGTTATCTAGATTGGAGAAGGCGGACTTTGAGGTGTGCTGTTATAGCCCTACCATGGATTAGAGATTCCAACCGGAGAGTAGTTAAGAGTAGTATCATGAAGAGAATATATTTATATGGGAGAGTGTTCACTAGTGAAAGTATGATCCCTAGGCCTTGTTTCTAAACATTGAAACACCGGTCACAACTATATCTGTTACATGTTTGCTTGTTGCCATCTTTGTTTGCTTGCTTCCAGTCTTTTCCTCCCCGTAAGAATCTCTTTTCTGGCACCGTTATCACTTGTATCTCACTATCTCTTCGCCGAACTAGTGCACCTATACACCTGACAAGTGTATTGGGTGTGTTGGGTACACAAGAGACTTCTTGTATCTTGATTGCAGGGTTGCTTGAGAGGGATACCTTTGACCACTTCCTCCCTGAGTTTGATATACCTTGGGTGATCCACTTAAGGGAAACTTGCTGCTGTTCTACAAACCTCTGCACTTTGAGGCCCAACAACTGTCTACAAGAATAGAAGTGCGTAGACATCAAGCTATTTTCTGGCGCCATTGCCGGGGAGGTTTTGGTCCTTTTATCTTACCTCACCGCCAAGCTATTTTTTGGCGCCGTTGCCGGGGAGGTAATGTAAAAGGTACTCACATCCTCCGGTTTGAGGGCTCGAAGTTATTTCCTTTAGATTCTGCAATTTTGTCTTTTTGTTTCTTGTTTTCACTAGTTAGGCTTAATGTAAAACAATAAACAAAATTAGAGAGCTCTATAGTATTTATCTTGATTTAGGACATGAAGTGTTTGAAGAGAAAATTAAAAAACCCATGGAACTTTATTTGCATGCTAATAGCAATGTTATTAGTATGAATTCTTTGGACACCATTATTGCTAGTTCTATGTAAAAGTCTAAGCTTGGGGAAGCTAGTTTTTATGAAAATGATCTTTTTAGTTCCCCAGCTTTGGAAGATAGCTATTCTATTGCTTATGATGATACCAAACCTCCAATATATGATGAGTATGATATTTTCAGTCCACCTATTATTGAGGAGAAAATTAATTGTGATTAAAATTTTCCTCCTATATTTGATGATTATGGTGATGAGAATAATAATGATAGCTATTTTGTTAAATTTGCTCCCACTACAATTAATAAGAATGGCTATGCTTGTGTGGAGAGTAATAATCATTTTATGCATGTAGATCATGATAATAATGTTTTATGTGATAGTTATATTGTTAATTTTATTCATGATGCTACTAAAAGTTATTATGAGAGAGGTAAACATGGTTTTATGTATCTCAACAATATTAAGTTTCCCCTCTTTATGTTGAAAATTTTGAAGTTGCACTTGTTTTGCCTTCCTATGCTAGTAGACTCTTGTTTCAATAATTTGTTTTATTACAAAATTCCTTTGCATAGGAAGTGGGTTAGACTTAAATTTGTCTTATATTTGCTTCTTGATGCTCTATTTTACTTCAATTCATATTTCTTATGTGAGCATCATCAAAATTATCATGCCTATCTTAATGGCTATAAAGAAAGAACTCTTGGGAGATAACCCAATTTTTATTTCAGTAAGTTTTCCTTTTATTGAATCTTGGAAGTTATTGCCTCTGTAATAACCTCTCCTTATCCTTTTTGTGTGGTTTTAGTGCCAGGAATAACCTCTAACGAGAGAGAAGTAAGATTTGGGGAAGTTGCTGTCCCAAAACAGATTTTTGTGCTTCACTATAAAAATTCGTGAAAAATACCAGTACGTCAGATTGATATGTAATTTTATGATCATTTACCCCAGGTTATTATCTAACTTTTGTTAGTTCAACACTTTTAAATTTGATCAACAGAAGGTCTTCAAAAAAATCGGTCTTTACCTGCTGGTCTATTTTGACAGATTTCTGGCATTATTTGCATTTGCCTCTTAATCGTTTCCTTTTTGAGTTATCCTTGATAACTTGAGATTTTAGAAGGAACTGATATAGTATCTTGTGTTTTAATGAAAGTTTTACATGTGTTGAAACTAAACCCAAAGGCTTATTATCTTGAATACACTAATGTTGCTAATGAAGATTGTGTGAAGTTTTGTATGAAGAAAATTTTCAAGTGTAGGGGAAGAATGATGTGATGAGATGAAGAATGGACAAAATCTCAAGCTTGGGGATGCCACCCCGTGTCACCCCAAGAAATATTCAAGAGGTACAAGCGTCAAAGCTTGGGGATGCCTTGGGTATCCCCTTCTTCATCAATAAAAATATCAGGTCTCTTTCTAGACACTTCATTTTTATTACTTCATGTACTATTGTGTTGTTCTTGGAGCGTCTTTGTTTTTGTTTTTAGTTTCCTTTTGCTTTGTTTGCTGCAATAATTTGTTTGGATCAAAGCACACTTCTTTTGGAGAGAGACGCACTCTGTTTTCATTGCCTAGAACACTTTAGTTTTCACTCTTATTGTTTTGTGAGTGTTCTCTTTTGCTAGCAATGTGTTTAGATTTAGTTTTCTTATGCTTTTTGCTTAGAACTTTTTAGTTCTTCTTTGTGGATTTGTGCGACATGCTCACCGATCTTTATTGATCATTATCTTTGTGAGTTGTTTCAAATAAGTTGATTGGTGTTGGAGAAGAGTAGAGAGTTTCATGCTTATAGTGATACAAAAGGGAGCTTGTTTTGACTATGGCTTAGACTTTACCATGTCATGATAGATATTGCTTTGACCTTATGCTTAGTGATTATTGCTGTAACATGATTTTTTCCAAACAATTGAGATTGCTTAATGTGCCTTGAAAGAATCATGCATTGTTTTAGCATACAAAAACATAATATTTGTGTATTATCCTTTGATGCTTTATTTGGGTTGACTTGACACATGCTTACACCATGTTATGACTATGAACCAGTTACCTTAGCCTCTATGATCATTTAGGATTTGACTTGTGATACCACTTTATGCTTTAATTGATAAGTTTTGTCGCTCTACATGATTATGGCCATTATTGCTCTCTTAGTTGGTCGCTCCCAGTCTTTTACTAGCCTCCACTTGTACTGAGTAAGCTCTACTCATGCATCCAACCCCCAAGAAACCAAGTTATTCCAAAGAGTCCACTATAATTCCAATGCATGGTGTGTTACACCATTCCAAGTATATTCTTGTTTTATCTATCTTCCAAATTAAACTTGTTATGAGAAAGTTAGTGATTAAAGCTCTCACAAACTATTATGTATATGCTTGCACTTATAAGTTGGGAATTAGTAGAACCATGCTGTCATGGGGAACGCTTTCAACACTTGTACATATTACCCAGTTGATATCATGATCTTTTGTTTGCGGATGTCGGCGGTGTGAAATGAAAGGGGAGCTTGTAAGTTCATGGAGTTATGTATATGTGTTAGAGAAACGCCTGGGCGGCTAGCCTAAGCCATGCCTAATCATGGTGGAAACTTGCAGCATAACCATAGTGAGCAATCTGTGAAGCATCCTCAATAAAAACCTATGCAAATAGAAAATAAAAAGATCGCTGAGATGATCATTGTCTGTTGCCTTGTCATTTTGATATGGTATAGCTCCTGTGTCATGGGGCAAGGGGTACCCCGTTGGTGGTTCTCTATGATACACATGTACTTACAATGACAAGAACTTGCTTGTGACTAAAGTTGAGTAGCATGAGGAACGACCCTTGTACTCAAGGGACATGAGATTGCCAACTTATGATTTGTCAAGCATATACTCCATATTTGTTTAACTTTAACCTTAATCACTTCAAGATGCTTATGATAGGGGCAATGAGAGCTGAAAGATAATAAGTATCATAATTTTTGGAATCTCTTTATGAAACTTGAGATCCCTGCTTCCCTCTATGAAGGGCATTTCTTATTACCATTATATTGAGTCTCAACCTTCTATCTTTATGCACCAATTAAGAGAGCATAGTTGCCATTCTTAGTTTAATGTTGTCACATCCCAAATTTTAGATTTGGTCTTGCATATCATTCATGTCATTGCATCATGCTTTTCCATGCAAAACCGCCAAGTGAAAAGGTTCGGCGGAACGCTATCTTCAAAACCCTATTTTACTTTGCTACAAGGTTCCTGCGGGGAGCTTTAGAGGGACTTGCAACAACCACCCCTGTAGGTTCGAGTTTTCACTCAAACTTTGATTGAAGGTTGTTCCCCTCGACGATACGAACCCGTAGGCGCGAGAATCGCTCCAATCGGAGTTCGTATACAAAAGACTCGGACGTTTTAGTAAACCGCCGGAAAACGGTCCGAAAATCTGGACCGATTTCCGAATCCGCGTCCGATTCTGTGCAGAATTGGAGTAGGACCCGCGCAAGGGGCCCACTTAAAGGGCCGAGCCGCCGCCCTCGGGAACAGCACCCGCACCCCGCGCGCCTCCCGAGACCGCCGCCGTCCTCCGCCGCGCCGCCGCCAGGCCCCGCCGCCTCGCCGACCTCCGCCGTCGCCCCGCCTCGGTAAGCCGCCGCGCCGCCGCCTCCTCTCCCTGCGCCGCTGCCGCCGCCGCCTCGCTGTTGCCCCGCCGCCGCCGGCCGCTGCTCCGCCGCCTCCGCTGCACGCAGCCGCGCGCCGCCGTGCGCGCCAGCCGACGCCGCCTGCGCCGCCGCGTCCGACGCCTCGCCGCCGCCGCCGCCGCGTCCGACGCCTCGCCGCAGCCGCCGCCGCTGCATGCCGCCGCCGCCGGCCACCGCGCCGCCGCCGCCCTGCTGCGCCGCCGCCAGCGCGCCTCGCTTTGCGTGCACGCATTAATGCATACACGTACACAATCGCGCGCAGTTTTGCGTCGCGCCGTTTTGTCCGTACCGCGTCGCACGCGCGTCGTCTTGCGCGCCATGTTGACGATCTTGAACCGTTCGTTGACCGTCTCCCCTCCGTGCAGGAAGAACCCCGACGCCGGAACCGATCGCCACCGCCGTCCGGAACTCGCCGCCCCGTCCGGAGTCCGTTTCGCCATCCGTTTCCGGTAAGACAGCAGCCACCGTAAGATCTCAGATCAGCGGCATAGATCGTTAGTTGACCGGTCAGACCCTGACTAGTCAGACGCCCAGTCAGCGCCCAGTCAGCAGATGAGTTGACCAGTCAAACAGACACAGTTGACTGGGTCAATTTCGTTAATCCCTTTAGTTGGCAGATTTCGGTAGAATCTTGTAAATTGCGTAGAAATTCAACCGCTTGGCCAAAAATTGCAAATAAAATATGTACGGGTTCAGTGAGTCGTGTAGAATCTCGCTGTACCTTTGGTTCAGACTTTCACTGTCAGGTTTAGTACAGTTTAATCAAACTAGTTAGTGGCCTTTTCGGAGTAATAAATTCGTAGAAAAAGATCCGTAGCTCCAAAAATCGCGTGTGATATGTCCCTGAACTCGTATGAACGAGGGGAATCTCACCATGAATTAAAAAGGTAGGCTTACAGTAAAAAATTCTGCAGTATTTGTCTAATGGCTTTCTGCAGTGTTTTAATTACTTGGGGAGTTTTATAATTCCTTTTTGAGTAATTCCAATTGGTACTGTTTCTATTCAGTGATGCCTATGCGGTAGAATTTTCCCAAGATTTTACGAACAGTATACTACCGGTGGTGAATTATTTAAGTTCTAGCTCTAGTTTGGAGCATTATTTTTGTCTATTAGTTTTCCTAGCGCCAAATCTATTTTTCCATGCATGTATTCGGTAGTATTATGAACTAGAATTATGTGGTGCAGCTGTAGCACCAATTCACTTGCCGTTATTGCATTCATGCATCATATTTGTTGCATATGTTGTTGTCGGGGGTGTACCCCCAGGTACCCCAGAGTTGGTGCCTTAAGTTATTCGATAAAGTGCTAAATTAACAGATTAAGAGACGGGAAATGTTAATAGAATAAAGAAAAGGAGAAGAAAAAACGAATCTGGGCCGACTTAGTACTAATTCGGCCCAGAATAGGTTCCCCCAGGCCAAATTAATACAAAACCGACCTGCCTCAGAGCTTCTCAGGCCGAATCAGCTAACCCCGGCGCAGTTCGCTCCCAGGTGGGCCGGCTTAAGCCGAATCCGGCCCACCGCGGGCCTCCTCTCCTTCCCGCTGAGCTGCCTCTCGCCAATCTCCCATCGCCAGGTCAACGCGTGCTCCCTCGGCACCCACCAACACGCCTCGACGCCGGCAGCCAGAGTTCCCGCCGAGTAAAAACCATCGCCCCGCAAAACCACCCCGGGTGGGCCGAGTAATGACAGAATCCGGCCCACCACGGGCAGTATCACTACTGCGCCTCGCCACCATACCCCGCAAGGCTCACCCGGGTGGGCCGAATCAACCAGACCTCGGCCCACCACGGGACTGCTTGGCCAGATCGTCGCCCCCAGCAGCGGGCCGGCTTGAAGGGACCCCAGCTGGGCTCCCAGTGACCCGGCTGGGCCACTCCAGTTTTCTTTCACACCCAGGCCGAGTGAGGTGTAATCCGGCTGGGCCTCAAAATATAGTTTAGCTGGGCCTATCAGGACCAGGCCGAATCAACCGCGTCCCGGGCCGAATTACCAATGGCCCAGGGGCGCCTAGGCCGAGTTATAAAGCTCCAGACGCCCTCTTATTTATTCCAGGATGCAGTCTCAACAACTACGTCGACATACGATCAAGTGAAGTCAAGATCTTCGTGTCAGGAGCCAGTCTTGGGACCACTCGATCAGACTAGCACATGGGCACAGGGAATATGCCCTTGGCATCAAGTAGATGCTGAGAGAATATGCCTTGGCATCTCCAAAGATGCCAGGGCATATGCTGAGCATCAAAGAAGATCCCAGGAATATGCTACACAGATGCCAAGCGTAGGGAGCAAGTCTTGTCCCCTGGGCTCCCCTTTATAAGGAGCACCAGGGGGTATCGTTCTAGGGGAGGCCCCGAAGGGCTCCTCCCCTCTCTGCTCACTAGGAGCTCTCCTTCTTCCTCTTCCTCCACTCTCATAGAGAGATCTAGATAGAAGCATAGGAGATACAGCTCCAGGAGCATGATTGTAGCCACAAGTATGGCAAGATTATAAGAGATTAGATGTATAGAATGAGGTGTTATCCCCACTTGAGAGCTTCAATCCAATATACATTGTATTTCTCTTTGTTCATAGGAGTGCGGTCTTCACTGCATCATCCCTCCCCGGATTCCTCCACGTCCATCGGCCCCAACTTTAGCCTACCCATGGCATATGCCGTGATACCACCACGACATTTGGCGCCCACCTTGGGGCGTTTTAGTGGCGTTGGTTGGGTTTCCATCCGGACGGGAACATCTTCATCAACTTCTTCCTCACAGGACTCATTCAACTTCACCAAGTCAACAGAGAGCAAAGAGGTAAGCGCAGAGGCTCTCCAAGTCTAACTCATCAAAGCAGGTAAGACTCAGCAAGGACTCAAGAACTACTCCAAGCTTACTGTAAGTACCAAGTAACTCAGCAGGGCAAGTATGACCTAGTAAGACTCACCCCAAACACTTCTACAAGTATACTGTAAACGCCAGATAACTCAGCCAACTACACTCAATCCTTCATCCCGGGGAGAAAATAACCTAACCCGGGGACTAGTCAACTTATCCGTGGAGTCGCTTTTAGATTAAGAGAACACCCCGTTGATTTAGATCTGTGCACCAGCCAGCTTATCTGTTAATTCGGCCATAAGTTGAATTAGCTTATTTGTGATTCAGATAGATTTTGAGTCAGTTAATATATGTTTGGATTACCCATTAACTCAGCTCACCAGCCAGCTTATCTGTTAACTCGGCCATAAGTTGAATCATCTATTTGTGATTGAGGTAGATTTTGAGTCGGTTTATTTATAACTCGGGTTGTCCGTTAGCTCAGCTTACCGGCCAGCTTATTGTTGATTCGGTTATAACTTGAAGTCAATTTGTCTATGCTTTGAATTAACCTTTAACTCAGCTCAGTAAATTGTCTCTGATTCGGACTAACATTTGATTCAGCTTGCCAGGGTACTTTATAATTCGGATTGGTACTCAGACTCGGTGTACTAATTGTATCTCTGATTCAGGCCGGAGCTTTATTCAGTTCACCGGATTGCCAGGTTATGTTATGACTCGGATTGATATCTCACCATCTTGCCAGGTTATCCCATATCTCGGATGACTATTGGCCAGTTTATCATATCTCGAATCTATATCTCATATCTACATCTCAAATCGGATCTCGCAGCGGTTAGCCCTAGTATCATATCTCAAAGCTTAATCTCGGATCTATATCTCGGATCCATATCAAAGGCAAGTTATCGTCATCACGCCAAATCAAGCTATATCATAGCAAATAGATGACTCAGACTTACATATAAGTCAAAATTGAGTAAAATAACTCGGATTTTAGTTGAGTTAACTCGGATTTGAGTCAGATGATTCAGATTCGGGATGCAAGTCACTTTTGAGTAAAGTAACTCGGATTTTAGTTGAGTTAACTCGGATTTGAGTCAGATGACTCAGATTCGGGATGCAAGTCACTTTTGAGTAAAGTAACTCGGATTTTAGTTGAGTTAACTCGGATTTGAGTCAGATGACTCAGATTCGGGATGCAAGTCACTTTTGAGTAAAGTAACTCGGATTTTAGTTGAGTTAACTCGGATTTGAGTCAGATGACTCAGATTCGGGATGCAAGTCACTTTTGAGTAAAGTAACTCGGATTTTAGTTGAGTTAACTCGGATTTGAGTCAGATGACTCAGATTCGGGATGCAAGTCACTTTTGAGTAAAGTAACTCGGATTTTAGTTGAGTTAACTCGGATTTGAGTCAGATGACTCAGATTCGGGATGCAAGTCACTTTTGAGTAAAGTAACTCGGATTTTAGTTGAGTTAACTCGGATTTGAGTCAGATGACTCAGATTCGGGATGCAAGTCACTTTTGAGTAAAGTAACTCGGATTTTAGTTGAGTTAACTCGGATTTGAGTCAGATAACTCAGATTCGGGATGCAAGTCACTTTTGAGTAAAGTAACTCGGATTTAGGATGAGTTAACTCGGATTGGAGCCAGATGACTCATCCTTAAGACAAAAAGTTAATTTTGAGTAAAGTAACTCGGATTTGAGATGAGTTAACTCGGATTTGAATCATATAGCTCGGATTTGAGCCAGATGACTCAGACTTAAGACATAAGTCAATTTTGAGTAAAATAACTCGAATTTGGAAACGGATGACTCGGATCATAACTTACCCAATGAGGTTAAAAGAGCAATGCCCAAGAAGGCAGGAACTCCTAACTTACCCAATGAGGTTAAAAGAACAAAGCCCAAGAAGGCAAGAGCGCATAACTTGCCCAATGGGGTTAAAAGAGCAATGCCCAGTAAGGCAAGAACTCATAACTTGCCTAATGGGGTTAAAAGAGCAATGCCCAAGAAGGCAAGAGCTCATAACTTACCCGATGAGGTTAAAAGAGCAAAGCCCAAGAAGGCAAGAGCTCATAACTTACCCAATGGGGTTAAAATAGCAAAGCCCAAGAAGGCAAGAGCGCATAACTTGCCCAATGGGGTTAAAAGAGCAATGCCCAGTAAGGCAAGAACTCATAACTGGCCCAATGGGGTTAAAAGAGCAAAGCCCAAGAAGGCAAGAGCTCATAACTTACCCAATGGGGTTAAAATAGCAAAGCCCAAGAAGGCAAGAGCTCAAAACTTACCCAATGGGGTTAAAATAGCAAAGCCCAAGAAGGCAAGAGCGCATAACTTACCCGATGAGATTAAAAGAGCAATGCCCAGGAAGGGTAAAACTCATAACTTACCCAATGAGGATAGAAGAGCAATGCCAAAGAATGCATGAACTCATAACTTACCCAATAACGTTAGAAGAGCAACGCCAAAGAAGACAGGAACTCAAAGCGGTTTGGACCCGTGCCCATGATGGCCAGAAGTTTAGAAACTTACCCAAAGGGGTTAAGACCAGAGCCCAAAAAGGCCAGAAGTCGAAAAACCTGCCCAGAAAGGTTATGAGCAGAGCCCAAGAAGAACAAAGTCACAAACTTGCCCAAAGGAATTATGCGATCAAGAAATATATGACAAAGAAGTTGTATGCCAGAAAACAACTCTGGGAATATTTAAATATAAAGCCCATGAGCGATTCTAAGAATCCCACATGGCCTCGGGGACTAATGTCGGGGGTGTACCCCCAGGTACCCCAGAGTTGGTGCCTTAAGTTATTCGATAAAGTGCTAAATTAACAGATTAAGAGACGGGAAATGTTAATAGAATAAAGAAAAGGAGAAGAAAAAACGAATCTGGGCCGACTTAGTACTAATTCGGCCCAGAATAGGTTCCCCCAGGCCAAATTAATACAAAACCGACCTGCCTCAGAGCTTCTCAGGCCGAATCAGCTAACCCCGGCGCAGTTCGCTCCCAGGTGGGCCGGCTTAAGCCGAATCCGGCCCACCGCGGGCCTCCTCTCCTTCCCGCTGAGCTGCCTCTCGCCAATCTCCCATCGCCAGGTCAACGCGTGCTCCCTCGGCACCCACCAACGCGCCTCGACGCCGGCAGCCAGAGTTCCCGCCGAGTAAAAACCATCGCCCCGCAAAACCACCCCGGGTGGGCCGAGTAATGACAGAATCCGGCCCACCACGGGCAGTATCACTACTGCGCCTCGCCACCATACCCCGCAAGGCTCACCCGGGTGGGCCGAATCAACCAGACCTCGGCCCACCACGGGACTGCTTGGCCAGATCGTCGCCCCCAGCAGCGGGCCGGCTTGAAGGGACCCCGGCTGGGCTCCCAGTGACCCGGCTGGGCCACTCCAGTTTTCTTTCACACCCAGGCCGAGTGAGGTGTAATCCGGCTAGGCCTCAAAATATAGTTTAGCTGGGCCTATCAGGACCAGGCCGAATCAACCGCGTCCCGGGCCGAATTACCAATGGCCCAGGGGCGCCTAGGCCGAGTTATAAAGCTCCAGACGCCCTCTTATTTATTCCAGGATGCAGTCTCAACAACTACGTCGACATACGATCAAGTGAAGTCAAGATCTTCGTGTCAGGAGCCAGTCTTGGGACCACTCGATCAGACTAGCACATGGGCACAGGGAATATGCCCTTGGCATCAAGGAGATGCTGAGAGAATATGCCTTGGCATCTCCAAAGATGCCAGGGCATATGCTGAGCATCAAAGAAGATCCCAGGAATATGCTACACAGATGCCAAGCGTAGGGAGCAAGTCTTGTCCCCTGGGCTCCCCTTTATAAGGAGCACCAGGGGGTATCGTTCTAGGGGAGGCCCCGAAGGGCTCCTCCCCTCTCTGCTCACTAGGAGCTCTCCTTCTTCCTCTTCCTCCACTCTCATAGAGAGATCTAGATAGAAGCATAGGAGATACAGCTCCAGGAGCATGATTGTAGCCACAAGTATGGCAAGATTATAAGAGATTAGATGTATAGAATGAGGTGTTATCCCCACTTGAGAGCTTCAATCCAATATACATTGTATTTCTCTTTGTTCATAGGAGTGCGGTCTTCACTGCATCATCCCTCCCCGGATTCCTCCACGTCCATCGGCCCCAACTTTAGCCTACCCATGGCATATGCCGTGATACCACCACGACAGTTGTGGATTGTTTGTTGATGAATGCAATTGTGTCGTGTAGATTGTGCTGAGTGCAACGCTTGCTCGTGTGAGGATTGTGCTCCAGACCACTACAACCAAGGCAAGTAGATGCTACTTTGTTCATGATATCGTCCTACTATTTTCAATGCATTGTCGTGTATTTTGTAGATGCATTTGTAGGATGGTACTATCGCTATGCTATGTCCTATTATGTGGTAGGACCCTCTTTGTAGATGAACCACCGTTGGTAGATGTGCTTATCCATGCTTGTTGAACGAGGGCTGGGTTACATCATTGATACTTGTTTTATCAAAGTATTGGTTTGTGAAAACTAAAACAACTTAATCAATGAACCCCCTGGGTGTGATGGTATTGATAAATTTTGGTGGTTTCATTGCGGAAAGGCACCCAGGTATCAAGAGAGAATGATTGGCTTCTTTATTGTGTAGCTTACGTGTACAACCATGTGCCAATAATGGAATGGGCGGTTGGTTGGACTTAGTAGGTTGTGGTAACTCGAACCCACGTATCCAGAGATGTAGAATTTTGGTAGGTTGGACTGGTGCGCGTCGGGATTGAGGAGCTACTTCCCGAACAGTCTCTTCTTGGTCTTATCCCTATCATCACCCAAAATGAGAGTGATGGTACGAGCTGGGCTGGCCAAGTCACATGGGTAAAGTGTACTAACCTCTGCAGAGTGTATAATCTAATCGATTAGCCGTGTCCCCGGTTATGGACATCTGAGTTGCTTGATATTGATTCCATGACATGTTTCTCGCTCATTCTAATTTCAGAATTGCTTTAACATTGTTGGGTTAACTTAATTGGGTTCTTTTCAAAGAAAATCGAAAACCGTTTATGAAAGTAGGACAAATGTATTTGCAAATGCAAGCCAGACACAGCTCCACTTGCCAGATATGCATGTAGATGTTAGTACTATTGTCTCCATTACTAGCTCTACTTGCCATACATTCCATGTATTGACCCTTCGGGGCTGCTACGTTTTATGTTGCAGGTTATTCCGATTCTGATTGATCGTTATAGGCCACGGTACTCCACTCGGCACTTGTTCACTTGTGGGCAAATTGAAGATTGGAGGATATATTTGGTTATGTTGCTACCTGAATAATTTGAGCTAAGCTTTATGCTAAGCTTTCATTGTAATAATGGTACTCTGGATCTTTGTAGATCATGATACACGGTTATTTTGCTATGATTATCCTTACTCTATTGTGGGCCAATGAACCGATCCAGGGATTGGCATGTCACATAGAGGCCACGGTCTTTTCAGAACCGGGGTGTTACAGGATGGTATCAGAGCCCGTGTGTCGACTGTAGGATCGTGACCTAGGGTTGGATTAGGAAGCCATAGAATTATTAAGCCTATATTAACTCTGTCTTTCCTCTTATGCCTTTCACCCTCGTAAATTCTTACCATATGCTATTCTCACACTTTCCTCTTTTACTTGATAGATGGGAGACGTCAGGACTGAGTATGTCACCATGGAGTCACCAAGGCCCTTTGCAAGGCAGTTAGCTCAGCTCTCTCAGTCATTGGGATTGTCACTGCCTATGTTCAAGGGAAGAAGGTTGTACACCTATGGATATGGAGAGGATGCATGGGAGATTACTACCTTCATATTCAGAGATGCCGCCTTGCCAAACCCCGCGCACTTGGTCTACACCAAGATATACTGCAACTGGGGACTTGGAATCAACTTGGCCGTACATGAAGCCCTGTCTCGCCAGTGCCACTATGTCCGACACCTACTGCCTGCAGATTCACCCTACCGTGACTATGGAAGGCGTGATGAAGATGGAAACATTGTGGTTACCCTGGGCGACAGGAACAACATGCCGCCCCGTAGGATTCACATAGAGAACATGGAAAGGGAGAATGGAGCTCTAGCAGAGAAGGTGAGGATGATAAAAGAGATTGCAGATTTTACTAGCAATGGTATGGTGGTCCAAGGACAGGAGATTGACACCCTGCATGAAGTTGTGGGAGTTCTGGAGAATGCCCTGATAGCCAGAGATGCAACCATAGCTCATCTTCATGGCACTGTGCAAGAGAACACCCAGAACATACAACAGTTGCAAGGGACCGTCCAGGAAAGGGACCAAACCATTGAAGCTATGACAGCCCAGATTGCCGCTCTCCAAGCACAGCTGAATCCACCCTCTGATGATGACAATGGAGATGATGGCAACAATGGGGATGATGATGACAGTGGAGACGATTATGATGATGATGATGAGGACGAGGATGACGATGATGGAGACGATGATGGTGGAGGAGATGAAGTTGTTGCTGTTGCAGCTGAGGATGAAGAAGAAGAGGAGGATCCAGAAGAGGTGGAGTTTGAAGTCTCAAGTGATGGTTCAGGAGAGGTGTACACTCCGCCGCCATGGTTGTACCGCGAGCCGAAGCGTCAACGCATGACCGCAAGGACCTACCTCAATCTCTTCAAGAAATAGATAGAAGTCCACCAATTAGTCCACGTTAGGCGAATTCGTTAGGATTAGTCTCGATCGTTGTGAAGCTTAGTTCGTGTTAGTTTGAGAGTGTTTAGTTGCTTATTTGTGTATTCCAATATCCCAGGAATTATTTGTGCGAATTTTATGCAAGAGTTATGGCAATTTGGTTACTATCTGTGTTATTTTCGCTGCGGTTTTTCTGCTGATACAGCAGTACTGCGCGATTTTTCATATTTTTCTGGTAACTCGGAAAAATCTGAAAAAAATTGGGCTGATGCGAAACTCTCTGTGCTATATGCAAAAAAATGGCTAAATTTTCTGACGAGTTTAAGTCAGGCGGAAAAATTCGTGAAAGCTGCTGGACTGTTCTGGCAGATTGCTGTTTTAGTTGTTTAGTTGACCAACTGTTTAGTTAACCATTGCCAACTCTTGCAAAACTATTTCAGTAGGTATATACTGCTAGGATAACACCTGGGATGTTGCTGGATCGCTGGTTTGTTGATGTGTTGCTTGCTTGTGATTGTCTGCTATTGCTTGTTGTTGTTTGATTTCATGCATGGGTAGAATCCTATTGTCGTAGTTGATTCTTTCTAAAACTTACCTATGCTGAACCGCAGATGCCTCCCCGTCGCCAACCCACTGAGATGGAGCAGCTCATGGCAGCTCAGGCACAGCTGACCCAAGTGATGACCCAGTTCATGGCGAATCAGAACAACAACAATGGAAACAATCAGCCTCAGGGAGATGCTCTCACCAGATTTCTGAGGTTAAGGCCAGCTAAGTTCTCTACTGCAACGGAACCAATGGTTGCTCTCGACTGGTTGCGTTCAGTCAACAAGGATCTAGTAACTGTCGGATGCACTGATGCTGAGAAGGTGAGGTTTGCCGCTCACCTACTGGAGGGACCAGCCGCTTCTTGGTGGGACACGTTTCAGATCACCCACCCGCTGGATACCGTGACTTGGGCTATGTTTGAGGAAGGTTTTAGGACCAACCACGTGTCTTCAGGAGTTCTGAGCCTGAAGAGGAAGGAGTTCCGCAACTTGCGCCAAACCAATCGCACCGTGGCCGAGTACATTGAGGAGTTCAACAACCTGTCCCGTTATGCACCTGAGGATGTTGACACTGATGCCAAAAGGAGGGAGAGATTCCTGGATGGCCTCAGTGATGAGCTTTCAGTACAGCTACTTGTGGTTTATTGCCCCACTTTCCAAGAGCTTATGGACAAGGCCAGGATCTTGGAAGGGAAGCACAAGCAGGTGGAGAACCGCAAGAGAAAGAGCAATACTCATCACTCTGGTTCACACCACAAGTCTCGCACTTCGTATGATGGATACTCCAAGCATGGAGGAAGTGACCATGGGAGCCATGACCGCCGCGATGGACATCGTCATGACAACCATAGGAGCACCCACCACAGCCACAAGGGAGGACACTCTCACCACTCTGGAGGACACGGTGGACATGACCGCAACCGTGATCGCAGCTTCGTGAAGAAGGATCTGAGTGAGGTGACGTGCTTCAAGTGTAAGCAGAAGGGACACTATGCTGAAAACTGTCCGGAGAGGAAGGGACTCAAGCCAACCAACGGCGAGAAGGCCACAGTGAACCACATGAATGTGGAGGAGATTCCAGATGAGCCTGACCTTGTGATTGGTAAGTTCCCAATCAACACTTACCCTGCACTTATACTTTTCGATACTGGTGCATCGCATTCATTCATATCAAGGGCATTTGTGGATAAGTATAAGTTACCTACTGAGTCTATGAAAAGGTCAATTAGAGTGAGTTCACCTGGAGGAGATATGATAGCTAGCGCGGGATGCCGCGATTTAACTGTGAGGATTGGAACACACAACTTCATTGCACATTTGGTAGTGTTGGATTCACAGGGATTAGATGTCATTATGGGTATGGATTGGATGTCTATGCATGGGGGACACATAGATTGTGCACAGCGAGCTGTTTCACTCAAAACCCCGGATGGTAAGAGGATTAGATTCAAGTCAGCTGTACGACCAGGAAGGTGTAAGTTGAATTCTCTTAAGGGGGTTAGCATGGATACTGTGCCAGTAATTAGGGATTACCCCGACGTGTTTCCGGGAGAACTGCCAGGGATGCCACCTGACAGGGAAGTAGAGTTTCTTATCGACCTGATGCCGGGAACAGGACCTATAGCAAAGAAACCATATAAGATGGATGTGGATGAGCTGAAGGAATTGAAGAAACAGTTGAAGGAGCAGCTGGAAAAGGGATTCAATCAGCCTAGTGCGTCGTCATGGGGAGCACCTGTTCTGTTTGTGGAGAAGAAAGACAGCACCAAGAGATTGGTGGTGGACTATCGCTCGCTGAATGAAGTAACCATCAAGAACAAGTACCCTCTGCCGAACATAAATGATTTGTTTGATCAACTGGAAGGAGCAAAGGTGTTCAGCAAGATTGATCTGCGATCAGGCTACTTCCAATTGAAGATCCGAGAGGTGGATGTACCAAAAACCGCCTTCACCACTAGGTATGGTTTATATGAGTATACAGTTATGTCTTTTGGACTAACGAATGCCCCGGCATACTTCATGACCATGATGAACAAGGTATTTATGGAGTATTTGGACAAGTTCGTGGTGGTGTTTATTGATGACATACTAATATATTACAAGGATGATGCTGAGCATGAGAAGCATCTGCGACTGATTATGGAGAAGCTGAGGGAACACAAGCTGTATGCCAAATTCAGTAAGTGTGAATTCTGGCTTAACACTGTTGGATTTCTTGGACACGTAGTGTCAGGAGAAGGAATTGCTGTTGATCCAAACAAAGTGACTGCAGTAACTGAGTGGGAAGCACCCAAGAATGCTGGAGAGATTCGAAGCTTTTTGGGACTTGCTGGATATTACAGGAGGTTCATTGAAAACTTTTCCAAGATTGCAAAGCCGATGACTGAACTTCTGAAGAAGGAGAGGAAGTTTGAATGGTCAGACGTATGTGAAGCCAGCTTTCAGGAACTGAAGCGTCGACTAGTGACCGCGCCTGTTCTGTGTTTACCAGATCTTCAGAAGGATTTCCAAGTGTACTGCGATGCTTCTCGATAGGGACTTGGGAGTGTGCTAATGCAAGATGGGAGAGTGGTGTCATATGCCTCGCGACAACTCAAGCACCATGAGCGGAATTACCCCACACACGACTTGGAGTTAGCGTCAGTGGTTCATGCGCTCAAGGTATGGAGGCATTACTTAATGGGAAAACACTGTGATGTGTACACCGACCACAAGAGCCTGAAGTACATATTTACACAGAAGGAATTGAACATGAGACAAAGGAGATGGTTGGATCTTATCAAGGATTATGATATGAATCTACAATACCACCCAGGAAAGGCCAATGTAGTAGCAGATGCTCTGAGCCGGAAGGTTTATGCCAATGGATTGACAATTGGTGAATTGCCTGAGGACTTGTGCAAGCAATTCAAGGACCTTATACTGGAAGTAGTGTCTGAAGGATACCTGGCTACAATGGAAGTCCAACCGACGCTACAGGACAGGATCATAAAGGCTCAGGTAGGAGACAAGGAAATAGAGGAGATAAAGGAAAAGATGAAGGAGAATCGGGAAAAGGATATTCGCGAGGACGAGCATGGTACCTTGTGGTACGGAGACCGTTTGTGTGTGCCCAGCAACCCGGAGATAAGGGAGTTGATTTTGCAGGAGGCTCATAACTCGCCATACTCCATACATCCGGGTAACACAAAGATGTATATGGATTTGAAGAGCAGATTTTGGTGGAACAACATGAAGGGAGATATCGCCAAGCATATTGCCCTATGTGATGTATGCAGCCGAGTGAAGGCAGAACACCAGAAGCCAGCAGGATTGCTACAGCCATTTCCCGTGCCAGATTGGAAGTGGGATAGAGTGGGAATGGATTTTATCACAGGACTGCCCAGGACCAGGTCAGGATATGACTCTATTTTGGTAGTGGTCGACCATTTGACCAAGGTAGCCCACTTTATACTGGTAAAGATGACCTATACGAGTGCAAAGTTGGCCAAGATTTACATGGACAGGATTGTGTGCCTACATGGAGTTCCCAAGAGTATCGTATCTGATAGAGGCACCCAATTTACCTCACACTTCTGGCACCAGCTGCACGAGTCACTTGGTACTAGATTGGAGTTTAGCACAGCGTTTCACCCACAGACTGATGGACAGACCGAGAGGGTGAATCAGATTTTGGAGGACATGCTGAGAGCTTGCGCCCTAGCTCATGGATCCAGTTGGGATGAGAATTTGCCGTATGCGGAGTTTTCCTACAACAACAGCTATCAAACTAGCATCAAGACGTCACCGTTCGATGTGCTATATGGGAAACGGTGCCGAACACCATTGCTATGGGATGGAGTAGGAGAACGTCAGTTGTTTGGACCTGATTTAATCAAGGATGCTGAGGAGAAGGTCGCCTTGATTAGGGACAGGCTGAAGGTAGCACAATCAAGGCAGAAAAGCTACGCTGACGCCAAGCGCAAGGAAGTGGTATATGAGATAGGTGATAGAGCATACCTCAGAGTGTCGCCACTTCGTGGAATCAAGAGATTTGGAATTAAGGGTAAGCTGGCACCTCGATTTATTGGACCGTATCGGGTCTTAGCACGCAAAGGAGAAGTTGCTTATCAGTTGGAGTTGCCAGAGGCTCTGTCTGCTGTTCGTAACGTGTTCCACGTATCCCAGCTGAAGAAGTGCCATCCGGAGATGGTGGATACACCGTTGAGAGACACCGTACCGCTGGAGGAGGTTCAGCTGGAGAATGACTTGACCTATGAGGAGAAACCAATCAAGATTCTGGAGACTGCGGAAAGGATTACCCGTACCAAGACGATCAAGTTTTGCAAGGTACAGTGGAGCCACCACACCGAAGAGGAAGCCACTTGGGAGCGTGAAGATGACATCCGAGAGGACTACCCACACCTATTTGCTAGCCGCGCCGAATCTCGAGGACGAGATTCATCTTAAGGGGGTTAGTCTTGTCACATCCCAAATTTTAGATTTGGTCTTGCATATCATTCATGTCATTGCATCATGCTTTTCCATGCAAAACCGCCGACTGAAAAGGTTCGGCGGAACGCTATCTTCAAAACCCTATTTTACTTTGCTACAAGGTTCCTGCGGGGAGCTTTAGAGGGACTTGCAACAACCACCCCTGTAGGTTCGAGTTTTCACTCAAACTTTGACTGAAGGTTGTTCCCCTCGACGATACGAACCCGTAGGCGCGAGAATCGCTCCAATCGGAGTTCGTATGCAAAAGACTCGGACGTTTTAGTAAACCGCCGGAAAACGGTCCGAAAATCTGGACCGATTTCCGAATCCGCGTCCGATTCTGCGCAGAATTGGAGTAGGACCCGCGCAAGGGGCCCACTTAAAGGGCCGAGCCGCCGCCCTCGGGAACCGCACCCGCACCCCGCGCGCCTCCCGAGACCGCCGCCGCGCCGCCGCCAGGCCCCGCCGCCTCGCCGCCCTCCGCCGTCGCCCCGCCTCGGTAAGCCGCCGCGCCGCCGCCTCCTCTCCCTGCGCCGCCGCCGCCTCGCTGCTGCCCCGCCGCCACTGCACGCAGCCGCGCGCGCCAGCCGACGCCGCCTACGGCGCACTGCGCCGCCGCCAGCGCGCCTCGCTTCGCGTGCACGCATGCATGCATACACGTACACAATCACGCGCCGTTTTGCATCGCGCCGTTTTGTCCGTACGCGTCGCACGCGCGCCGTGTTGACGATCTTGAACCGCTCGTTGACCGTCTCCCCTCCGTGCAGGAAGAACCCCGACGCCGGAATCGATCGCCACCGCCGTCCGGAACTCGCCGCCCCGTCCGGAGTCCGTTTCGCCATCCGTTTCCGGTAAGACAACAGCCACCGTCAGATCTCAAATCAGCGGCCTAGATCGTTAGTTGACCGGTCAGACCCAGGCGTTGACTAGTCAGACACCCATTCAGCAGACGAGTTGACCAGTCAAACAGACACAGTTGACTGGGTCAATTTCGTTAATCCCTTTAGTTGGCAGATTTCGGTAGAATCTTGTAAATTGCGTAGAAATTCAACCGCTTGGCCAAAAATTGCAAATAAAATATGTACGGGTTCAGTGAGTCGTGTAGAATCTCGCTGTACCTTTGGTTCAGACTTTTACTGTCAGGTTTAGTACAGTTTAATCAAACTAGTTAGTGGCCTTTTCGGAGTAATAAATTCGTAGAAAAAGATCCGTAGCTCCAAAAATTGCGTGTGATATGTCCCTGAACTCGTATGAACGAGGGGAATCTCATCGTGAATTAAAATGGTAGGCTTACCGTAAAAACTTCTGCAGTATTTGTCTAATGGCTTTCTGCAGTGTTTTAATTACTCGGGGAGTTTTATAATTCCTTTTTGAGTAATTCCAATTGGTACTGTTTCTATTCAGCGATGCCTATGTGATAGAATTTTCCCAAGATTTTACGAACAGTATACTACCGGTGGTGAATTATTTAAGTTCTAGCTCTAGTTTGGAGCATTACTTTTGTCTATTAGTTTTCCTAGCGCCAAATCTATTTTTCCATGCATGTATTCGGTAGTATTATGAACTAGAATTATGTGGTGAAGCTGTAGCACCAATTCACTTGCCGTTTCTTGCATTCATGCATCATATTTGTTGCATATGTTGTGGATTGTTTGTTTATGAATGCAATTGTGTCGTGTAGATTGTGCTGAGTGCAACGCTTGCTCGTGTGAGGATTGTGCTCCAGACCGCTATAACCAAGGCAAATAGATGCTACTTTGTTCATGATATCGTCCTACTATTTTCAATGCATTGTCGTGTATTTTGTAGATGCATGTGTAGGATGATACTATCGCTATGTTATGTCCTATTATGTGGTAGGACCCTCTTTGTAGATGAACCACCGTTGGTAGATGTGCTTAGCCATGCTTGTTGAACGAGGGCTGGGTTACATCATTGATACTTGTTTTCTCAAAGTATTGGTTTGTGAAAACTAAAACAACTTAATCAATGAACCCCCTGGGTGTGATGGTATTGATAAATTTTGGTGGTTTCATTGCGGAAAGGCACCGAGGTATCAATAGAGAATGATTGGCTTCTTTATTGTGTAGCTTACGTGTATAACCATGTGCCAATAATGGCATGGGCGGTTGGTTGGACTTAGTAGGTTGTGGTAACTCGAACCCGCGTATCCAGAGATGTAGAATTTTGGTAGGTTGGACCGGTGCGCGTCGGGATTGAGGAGCTACTTCCCGAACAGTCTCTTCTTGGTCTTCTCCCTATCATCACCCAAAATGAGAGTGATGGTACGAGCTGGGCTGGCCAAGTCACATGGGTAAAGTGTACTAACCTCTGCAGAGTGTATAATCTAATCGATTAGCCGTGTCCCCGGTTATGGACATCTGAGTTGCTTGATATTGATTCCATGACATGTTTCTCGCTCATTCTAATTTCAGAATTGCTTTAACATTGTTGGGTTAACTTAATTGGGTTCTTTTCAAAGAAAATCAAAAACCGTTTATGAAAGTAGGACAAATGTATTTGCAAATGCAAGCCAGACACAACTCCACTTGCCAGATATGCATGTAGATGTTAGTACTATTGTCTCCATTACTAGCTCTACGTGCCATACATTCCATGTATTGACCCTTCGGGGCTGCTACGTTTCATGTTGCAGGTTATTCCGATTCTGATTGATCGTAATAGGCCACGGTACTCCACTCGGCACTTGTTCACTTGTGGGCAAATTGAAGATTGGAGGATATATTTGGTTATGTTGCTACCTGAATAATTTGAGCTAAGCTTTATGCTAAGCTTTCATTGTAATAATGGTACTCTGGATCTTTGTAGATCATGATACACGGTTATTTTGCTATGATTATCTATCTTACTCTATTGTGGGTCAATGAACCGATCCAGGGATTGGCATGTCACATAGAGGCCACGGTCTTTTCAGAACCGGGGTGTTACAAATGTGCATTGTCCCAAAACTTATTGATTGATTCATAATGTTGATATTGCTTGTTCTTAAATTATTTGTATCTAGTCACCCTTATGAACTTTGAAGGTGTCCTATGCATTTATGTTTTGCTATTCCATGAAGGAAAAGTTGAATGCCACTCTTGCTATGTTTTCTATATGTGAAACAAACAAACGCCTTTCAAAGCATTGTTATTCATGATCTTTTGTTTGTGTTACCTTTCATGTTACAACATAGTTGCTATGTCTTATTGTTAGAGATACATCTTTCATGCTCATGCTTAGAGTACTATGATCTCAGTTATCAATGCTTTACAATAGTTTGATCAAGATTGTGATGGTGCATATCGCCTCAAAAATTATTCTTTTTATCACTTGCCTACTCGAGGATGAGCAGGAGTTAATCCTGGGGATGCTTGATACGTCGTAAACGTATCTATAATTTTTGATGCTCCATGCTTGTTTTGTATCGACTTTCTTATGTTTTGTCTACGCTTTGAGGTATTTTTATACATTTTCCGGAACTAACCTATTGACAAGATGCCGTAGTGCTAGTTGCCTGTTTTCTGTTGTTTTTGGTTTCAAAAAATCTAGTAAGGAAATATTATCAGAATTGGACGGGACGAAAACCAAAGTCAATATTTTACCAGAAGGAACACAGAGTCCGAAGGGCAGCCGAAGGGGGGCCACGAGGTGGCCACACCATGTGGTGGCTCGGGCCCACCCTAAGTGGCGCCACCAGGTGGTGTGGGCCCCTCGGGCGCCCACCGACCTTGCCCTTCCGCCTACATAAAGCCCCCGATGCAGAAAACCTAGATGAATCGACATCAATCCACGAAAAGATCTGCAGCGCTGCCGCCACCGAAGAGGAGATTCGGGGGACAGAAGTCTCTGTTCTGGCACCCTGCCGGGACGGGGAATTGCCCCCGAAGCCATCTCCATCGACTCCACCGCCATCTCCATATCCGTTGCTGACTCCCATGATGAGGAGGGAGTAGTTCTCCCTCGAGGCTAAGGGCTCTATCGGTAGCTATGTGTTCATCTCTCTCTCTCTATGCATGATCTTATTGTGATCATGAGCTTTATAATAAGTAGATCTACTCTGCAACTCAAGCGCTTTATTGTAATCTTCGATTATCCCCACGTGTGTGAAGTTGACAGTGTGCACACCGTGTGGCACTTAGGCTAAAGATTACAGAAATACTTATCATGAGTATAATTTGAGTTGGATGTCTCTATGAAATTGTGGTGTTTGTTGGAACCATATAGCGCTCAAAGTGATAGGCTTGGGGTTACCTAGTGATACGTCAGAAACGTATCTATAATTTTTTATGTTCCATGCTTGTTTAGTATTAACTTTTCTATGCTTTTTCTACACTTTTAGGTGTTTTTATACACTTTCTAGGACTAACCTATTAACAGGATGCCATAGTGCCAGTTGCCTGTTTTCTGTTGTTTTTGGTTTCAGAAAAGCTAGAAAGGAAATATTCTAAGAATTGGACGGGACAAAAGCCAAAGTCAATATTTTACCGAAACAAACACGGAGTCTAGAGGAGAGACTGAAGGGGCGCAACAGGGTGGCCTCACCCCCCAGGCGCGGGCCCACCCTAGACCACGCCAGGGCAGGGTGTGGGCCCCCTGGCTGCCCTCCTGCCTCACCTCTTCGCCTATAAAAGCCCCACAATACAGAAAACCTAAGTACCCAATCAACTCTCCACGAAACAGTCCTTAGCCGCTGCCACCATCGTCCCTAGATCGGGGGGAATCTGAAGCTCTTCCCGACACCCTGCCGGAGGGGAGAGATTATCCCGAACGCCTTCTTCATCACCATGCCAGCATCCGGTATGATGCATGAGTAGTTCACCCTTGGACTATAGGTCCATACAATAGCTAGATGGTTGTTTCTCCTCCTTTGTGCTATCATGTTTAGATCTTGTGAGCTCCGTTCATGATCAAAATCATCTATTTGTAATCATACATGTTGTGTTTGCGGGGATCCGATGGATATTGAGATACTATGTCAGATTGATTATTGATTCTATCATGTTAGATTGATTATTAATTCTATCATGTCTGTGTTATTTGTGATCTTGCATGCTCTCCGTTGCTAGTAGCTATCTTTGCCAAGTAGATGCTTGTGACTCCAAGAGGGAGTATTTATGCTCGATAGTGGGTCCATGCCTCTAGTAATCTGGGTAAGTGACAGAAATCTCTAAGGTTGTAGATGTGTTGTTGCTACTAGGGAGAAAACAACAATCTTTTGTTCATGGAACAATTGTATTGTTTACTTTACACATATTGCTTAAAGCAATAATCTGTTGCTTGCAACTTAATACTAGAGGGGGTTCAGACGATAACCTGAAGGTGAATTATTAGTCATAGATGCAATTGGATTACGGTCTATGTATATTGTTGTAATTCCCAATCAAATCTCATAGGAATCATGATGTCTAGTATTGCATTGTTATGCTTCCTCAGTCTGTCAATTGCCCTGCTGTAATTTGTTCACCCAACATGTTATTTATCTTAAGGAGAACACCTCTAGTGAACTGTGGACCCCGGTCCAATCTTTACCATTGATATTCCATCCACTGTTATTGTTACTGTTTACTTTCTACAAGCAATCATTACCTTCCATACTACATTTAATCCATTATTTTCAGCAAACCAGTGAGATTGACAACCTCACTGTCAGTTGGGGCAAAGTCTTGAGTTTGTGTTATGCAGGATTCCAAGTTGCTAGCAACACCTAGGAGTTGTTTCCTTGCTCCTAGTGGTTTGATAACCTTGGTTTCATAACTGAGGGAAAGCTTGTTGTTGTGCTCATCACACCTTGCTCTTGGGGTCTACCAACGAGGCTCTGCAATCGACTGATCTCATCAAGATTTTCTGGCGTCATTGCCGGGGAGTTAAGGACAACTTTACAAGGGGAGTTTCTCACAACCTTCCTCTTTACTTTGTTTTTGTTTGGTTTAGTTTATTTTGCTTTGTTTTTGCTTGTTTCTTTCTTTCAAAAATACAAAAAATAGTTTCGTTTGGTTTGCTTTCTCTTATAAAAAACACACAAAAATAGTTCTTCCTATAATTGTCACCTTGTTGTAGCTAACCATGTTGATCCCTAAGTTCACCCTGAAAGACCTTTCAATAGGTAGTGGTTCTATAATTGGGAAAGATAATATTGAAGAGTTCTTTAATCATATTAGCAAGCATGAGGATATTGAGGATAGATCTTTAGTAGAACTTGCTCCTAATTATGAAATTGCTGCAGCTTCTTTAGTTCACATGCTGGAGGCTAGATTTTTTAACCTCAACCCCATGATGCAAGTAATGTTTCTTAAACTTAAATATATTAAGGATACTGAAAAGAGAGATTTTATTTTAGAAACTTTGCTTAAGGAGTCCAATGATGTTGCTAAAGAAGCTAAAAAGGTCTTTGAGCGTTTTAATATTCTAGGCTCATGTGTAGACATCATGGGTACATTAGAAAAGGACAATACCAAATCCAATGAAGAGGAAATTAAAATACCCATACCTTTTAAACTTGTAGGAATGCATGAAGCCTTAGAAAAGAATTTTGATTGGATTGTCCCTGAAAACCCTTTTGGTGAAAGTAGTGAACCCAAGAGTGTTGAGAGAGGATCCTCTAGGACTCATTTGGATGAGATACCTTGCCTGGTTGAAGAAATTTTGAGTATTGATCTTAATGCTTCTTCATTTGAAAATACTTGATTCTTGCTTCTTGTGCCTAACTTAAAGGCGTTAAAGAAAAGTACTTCTTGGGAGATAATCCAATAGTTTTATTGAGTCTTGGAAGTTATTACTTCTATAATAACCTCTCCTTATCCTTTTTGTTTGATTTTTGTGCCAAGAATAACCTCTAATGAGAGAGAAGTAAGATTTGGGTAAGTTGCTGTCCCAAAACAGATTTTTGTGCTTCACTGCAAAAATTCGTGAAAAATTCCTTTATGTCAGATTGAGCTGTAATTTTCTGAGTAAATGACCCAGGTTGTTATCTAACTTTCGTTAGTTCAACACTTTTTGATTTGAGCAACATAAGGTGTTCGAAAAAAATCAGTTTTACCTATTGGTCTGTTTTGACAGATTTCTGCCATTATTTTCATTTGCTTCTTAATCGGTTTATTTTTGAGTTCTTCTTGATCATTTGAGATTTTTAAAGAAATTTCTACAGTATCTTGTGTTCTAATGAAAGTTTTCCTTGTTTTAAAACAAAACCAAAGGACTATTATCTTGAATACACTAATGTTGCTAATGAAGAATTGTGTGAAGTTTTGTAGGAAGGAAATTTTCAAGTGTAGGGGAAGAATGATGTAATGAGATGAAGAATGGACAAAATCTCAAGCTTGGGGATGCCACCCCTTTTCACCCCAAGAAATATTCAAGAGGTACAAGCACTAAACCTTGTGTATGCCCAAGGCATCCCCTTCTTCATCAATAAAATCTTAGGTCTCTTTCTAGACACTTCGTTTTTATTGTTTCTATAGGGGTTCGTAGCATGAAAAACAAAAAAATCTATCGCATGAACACACACAAGCCAAGATCTATCTACTAGATTGTAGCAATGAGTTGATAGAGTACTAACCCTCGAAGATCCAAAGTGGTTAACGAGAGCAGATTCTCGTGGGTGATGTAGTCCTTCACTTGCCGATCTCAAGATCGTGTAGCCGATCCTTCCGGCGCCGCATTCCGGAAGCTCTCCCGCAGTCGGTCACACGTACGGTACTCGATGAAGACCTTCCTCTCCCTTGTTCTAGCAGGCAGCGGAGGTTATAGCTCTCTCCTCGTGTTTCCGGCAGCACGACAGCGTGGTGTCGGAAGTAGAGGGGAGATCCCGTAGGGCTTCGCCTAAGCTAGAGCGGGTATGGTGGAGTAGAGAGAGCCCCGGCGATCTAGGATTTAGAGGGCCAAGGTTTAGAGGTAGCTAACAACTAGGGTTTAGCTAGTCGGAAGCGGTTTAGAGGAGATCTAGATTGGCCGCAACTAGAGAGGGGGGCGACGACTAACCTAGGGTTTGTTGTGTTCTTGGGGGGCACCCCCTCCTCTCTATTTATGATAGGGAGGGGAAGCTAGGGGAGGGGAGTTTGAATCCTTCCCCAACTACCTCTCCAACTAGGCGTGTGGTGGAGGGACAGGAGGTTTCCTCTCCTCCCTCCACCAGGAAACATTGTCCCAGTTTGACTTTTCAAACTTTCCTTTTGACTTTCAATTTTGGAGTTTAATTTCTTTCTATGAAATGCCCAGCCAAGTGACCTAAGACATGATGCAATCATTCCACTTAGTCATGACACATTCATGTACCCTTACTCTTTCGGTCCGGTGAACCTTCTAGACCCTTCTAGATCATTCGGGTGAAAACACCTGAATCATTCCCGAACTCTGGAATTGGACTTTGCTTATATGAATCTTATTCTCCGGACCATTCCAGATCTCCTCGTGATATCCCGGATCCCATCCGAGACTCCCGAACAACATTCGATCTTCCTACTCACATTCCATATCTACTAAACAACATCGAATCCTTAAGTGTGTCTCCCTACGGTTCGTGAATTATGCAGACATGACCGAGACTCTTCTCCGATCAATAACCAATAGAGGAATCTGGAAATTAATATGGTTCCCACATATTTCTATGATTACTTTGTGATCGAATGAACCATTTACATATGATACCAATTTCCCTTTGTATCGTGATACTTTACTTATCCAAGGTTTGATTGTCGGTATCTCTGCATACCTAGTTCAACCTTGTTACCGACAAGTACTCTTTTCTTGTTCCCGTGATATGTGATCCCTCATGAGCCAGTCATATGCTTGCAAGCTAATTGGATGACATTCCACCGAGAGGGCCCAGAGTATATCTATCTGTCATATGGATGGAAAAATCCCACTCTTGATCCATGTGCCTCAACACATACTTTCTGAACACTCAGTGCCACCTTTATAACCACCCAGTTATGAAGTGGTGTTTGATGTCATCAAAGCATCCATCTGGTGATGGTGATTAACATGATCCCATGGTCGAAGGATTTAGGTTACTATGTATTGAAAGCTTACAGCAAGTGAACTATTTAAATGACTTGATCTTATGCTACACTTAACTATAGGAGTATGTCCATCACATCATTCTCCTAATGATATGACCTTGTTGTTAATAACATCTCAATGTTCATGATCAGGAAACCATGATCATATATTAGCCAACAAGCTAGTTTAATAAGAGGCTTTACTAGGGACTCTTACATGTTTACAGATCACACAAGCATTAATGTTTTCGGTTAATACAATTATAGCATGGCATGTAAACATTTATCATAAGCATGAAGATATGATAATAACCACTTTATTATTGCCTCTTGGGAATATCTCCAACAGTTTCATGCACTGTTGTGTTGTTCTTGGAGCGTCTTAGTTTTCTTTTTTGGTTTTCGTTTGTTTAGTTTGCTTGAATAAAGTAGTTGGACCCCCACTTTCGTTGTGTTGTTTCAAATAATTTGATTTGTGTTGGAAAAGAGTAGAAAAGTTTCATGCTTAAGTGGTACAAAAGGGAGCTTGTTTTGACTATGACTTAGACTTTACCATGCCATACTAGATGTTTCATTGACCTTATGCTTAGTGATTATTGTTGTAGCATGACTTGTTCCAAACAATTGAGATTGCTTAATGCGCCTTGAAAGAATCATGCGTTGTTTTAGCATACAAAAGCATAATATTGTGGTATTCTCCTTTGATGTTTTGTTTGGGTTGACTTGGCACATGCTCACAACATGTTATGACTATGAACCCATCACCTTAGCCTCTATGATCATTTAGTTTTTGACTTGTGATATCACTTTATGCTTTAGTTGATAATTTTTTGTCGCTCCGCATGATTATGGCCATTATTGCTCTCTTAGTTTGTCGCTGCCAGTATTTTGCTAGCCTCCACTTGTATTGAGTAAGCTCTACTCATGCATCCAACTTCCAAGAAACCAAGTTATTCCAAAGAGTCCACTATAAATTCCTATGCATGATGTGTTACACCATTCCAAGTATATTCTTGTTTTATCTATCTTCCAAATTAAACTTGTTGTGAGAAAATTAGTGATTAAATCTCTCACAAACTTGATGGCACACTTTATTTTTCTTGCCACTAATAAACTTGAACCACTCTGTAATCTATGTTGTATATGCTTGCACTTATAAGTTGGGAATTAGCAGAACCATGTTGTCATGGGGAACGCTTTCAACACATGTACATATCTACCCAGTTGATATCATGACCTTTTGTTTGCGGATGTCAACGGTGTGAAATAAAAGGGGAGCTTGTAAGTCCATGGAGTTATGTATATGTGTTAGTGAAACGCTTGGGCGGCTAGCCTAAGCCTGCCTAATCACGATGGAAACTTGCAGCATCACCATAATGAGCAATCCATGAAGTATCTTCAGAAAAAATATAGAAAAAGAGAGAGAGAGAGAGAGAGAGAGAGAGAGAGAGAGAGAGAAATATAGCACCATATCCATGGTAAATAAGAAGATTGCTGAGATGCTCATTGTCTGATGCCTTGTCATTTTGATATGGGATAGCTCCTCTGTCATGGGGCAAGGGGTACCCCATTGTCGGTTCTCTATGATACACATATACTTACTATGACAAGAACTTACCGCTGACTAAAGTTGAGTAGCATGTGGAACGGCCCTCGTACTCAAGGGGCATGAGATTGCCAACTTATGATTTGTCAAGCATATACTCCATATTTGTTTCACTTTTACCTTAATCACTTCAAGATGCTTATGATAGGGGTAATGAGAGCTGAAAGCTAATAAGTACCATAATTTTTGGAAGCTCTTTATGAAACTTGAAATCCCTGCTTCCCTCTATGAAGGGCTTTTCTTCTTACTATTTATTGAGTCTCCACCTTCTATCCTTATGCACCAATTAAGAGAGCATAGTTGTCATTCTTATTTTTATGTGCATTGTCCCAAAACTTATTGATTGATTCATAATGTTGATATTGCTTGTTCTTGAACTATTTGTATCTAGTCACTCTTATGAACTTTGAAGGTGTCCTATGCATTTATGTTTTGCTATTCCATGAGGGACAAGATGAATGCCACTATGCTATGTTTTATATATGTTAAACAAACAAATGTCTTTCAATGCATTGTTATTCATGAATCTTTGTTTGTATCTTTTTCTTGTTACAACATAGTTACTATGTCTTATTGTTAGAACTACATCTTCCATGCTCATGTTAGAGTAATTTGATCCCAGCTTTCAATGTTTTGCAAATGTTTGATCAAAGATTGTGATGGTGCATGTCACCTAAAAAATTATTCTTTTTATTACTTACCTACTCGAGGATGAGCAGGATTTAAGCTTGGGGATGCTTGATACGTCGGAAACGTATCTATAATTTTTTATGTTCCATGCTTGTTTAGTATCAACTCTGCTATGCTTTGTCTACACTTTGAGGGGTTTTATACACTTTCTGGGACTAACCTATTAACAGGATGCCGCGGTGCCAGTTGCCTATTTTCTGCTGCTTTTGGTTTCAGAAAAGCTAGAAAGGAAATATTCTCAGAATTGGACGGGACAAAAGCAAAATTCAATATTTTACCGAAACAAACACGGAGTCTAGAGGAGAGACGGAAGGGTGTCCACACCCCCCCAGACGCGGGCCCACCCTAGGTCGCGCCAGGGCAGGGTGTCGGCCCCCTGGCCGTCCTCCTGCCTCGCCTCTTCTCCTATAAAAGCCCCACGATACAGAAAACCTAAGTACCTAATCAACTCTCCACGAAACAGTCCGTAGCCGCTGCCACTATCGTCCCTAGATCGGGGGGATTTGAAGCTCTTCCCGGCACCCTGCCGGAGGAGAGAGATCATCCCGGAGGCCTTCTTCATCACCATGCCAGCTTCCGGTATGATGCGTGAGTAGTTCACCCTTGGACTATGGGTCCATACAGTAGCTAGATGGTTGCTTCTCCTCCTTTGTGCTATCATGTTTAGATCTTGTGGGCTCCATTCATGATCAAGATCATCTATTTGTAATCATACATGTTGTGTTTGCGGGGATCTGATGGATATTAAGATACTATGTCATATTGATTATTGATTCTATCATGTCTATGTTATTTGTGATCTTGCATGCTCTCCGTTTCGAGTAGCTATCTTGGCCAAGTAGATGCTTGTGACTCCTAGAGGGAGTATTTATTCTCGATAGTGGGTCCATGCCTCCAGTAATCTGGGGAAGTGACAGAAATCTCTAAGGTTGTAGATGTGTTGTTGCTACTAGGGAGAAAACATCAATCTTTTGTTTATGGAACAATTGTATTGTTTACTTTACACATATTTCTTAAAGCAATAATCCGTTGCTTGCAACTTAATACTGACATGGTTATACCCCACGGGTACACTATATTAGCATACCTGGTCCAGCCCAAGGAAGACCCACCAGAATATACGCGGCCTGTGAAGATCTTCGGGTGTCCCAAGCCCATAACGTCTTCGGATCCTTGGAGAGCAAGACTAGAATACATAGAATATTCAAAGGGGCAAACCCTAAACTTGTAACCGACTCGATCTGTGCCCGAGACCTGCCTATCTCTATATAAAGGCTAGGAGGGCACGACGAGGAGAACAACTCCTCACCGCATACACACCTCCACGCCAGATCACATCTGCGCACCCCTGTACTTTTCGGTTCCGCCGTAATCAAGAGCAGACAAGCAGGAGTAGGGTTTTCCCTCTGGGGCCTAAACCTGGGTAAATCTCGTGTCCCTTGGTTGCTTGTCTGATAACCGTTCCGCGATCTCCAGTACCCCCATCTTCTCCAAAACCCAAGCTCATAACAATGGGCATTGACGAGTCGAAACCTCGTCAATTGGCGCCGTCTGTGGGAAACGGGGGCGCTGATTGTGCGATCGTGATGGTCCCGACCAAAGCGATCTACAACTCTTCGGCGACGGAGAGCCATCTCCTCTTTAGCGCTTTCGACTTCACCGCCCACTCGCCAGCCACCATGAAGGATTTCGATCCCGTAGGCGACGGGCTCGAGATTCTGTTCGGGAGCTTCTGTTTCCAGGTGGAACAGACAGACACTCTCTGCCTCCCAGAGCGGGTGCCACTGCCATCAATCAGGCCCGCCCCGCATCCCAGCGTGGTATGCACGTCAACATTGATAGATGAGTCATACGACAGCAGCAGCTGCAACTCAGATCTATACGCCCCCCCCCCCCCCCCGTCGGATGAAGGAACCTACAGTTCCGGATCCGAAAGCTGCCGCAGCAGCGATCCAATCCATGGACGCTACCAGTGCATCATGGTCATCCAAAGCGACGTGGAACAACCACCAGGTTCGAGTGCCCACGTGCCACCACCCAACCCACAGGGTGGAAACGAAGGAAACAGAAGGCAACCATCCCTCCCATCCAATGAGGGCGACACCGACGACTATCGAAGAATCCACCTCAATGAGGAGGGATGGAACCAGGCACGCGAAGCCGTGGCGGGCAACAAAATCCTGCCTGTGAATGCTTCATGGGACCTGCTAATGGCATACCACCTGCTCCTCATCGATGAGCATAACAAGCAGGTGAAGATGCAAGAGGTACTCGACAAACGCAAGCAAGTAGCCTCGGAGTCTAGCGCGCGGCGAGCTGCGCTCTCCGCCGCTGGTGGCTCCAGCTCGCATGGCAATCAAGCCAACAAGCATCGCTCTTGCACGGATAACATGGACCCCGCTGCATGTCGCGAGGTCACACGAACCCTCAACACGTCCTTCATGGAGATGGACATCAACGGCAATGTCATACCAGACGCCGCAAGCTGCGATCATGGCAGCCACCACATACCTCGCGTCCCATCCACCTCCGGTGGGGGACCCGAAGAGAGCTATGCACAAGTCCGCACTAGCCGGACTCAGGCTCGTCGGAGTCGCGCTCCACAACGAGGCTCCCGATGAGCCGAAAAAGAAAGCTGCAGTCAGATTCAACCGCAGCCCCACGCCCTCAGACGAAGAGGAGGAAGACGAGCATGATCTACCTCAACGACGCAAGAGTCCGAGACGTCGCAACCGCGACTACGATGCTCGAAGCGACCTCGCTCAGCGCAAGGTCAACAAGGCATGTGCCAAACACGCGTGCTCATCCAAATCCGAAGAGGATGACGATGGAGAACTTTGCGGAGCTCGATGCTTCAGCAGATCTGTTCGGCGAACACGAATGCCGAGAAACTTCAAGCTTCCTTCGGACACTCTAAAATTCGACGGGACGCAGGACCCGAAGGAGTGGCTCAGCGACCACCTGTCGTCTATCAAGCTGCACGGCAGAAACAAGAACACCGCCCCGCAATGCCTTCAGCTGCAGCTGATAGGCGCAGCCCGGATCTGGCTCAGCAGCCTGTCCTCGGGTTCCATCCGAAGTTGGGAGGAACTGGCATATAGTTTCATCCGAAACTTTAAGGGCACCAGGAAAAGGCCAGACTCGATTGAGGAGCTGCGGGCCTGCACTCAACGAACGGGCGAATCCATTCGCTCGTACATACTACGATGGTCCACCATCAAGAACTCCACGGCACACATCTCCGAGGAGAGAACGATCGACGCCTTCAAGGATGGCGTCAAATGCTTGGACTACAAGGAAGAACTTGGGCGCGTCAAGCCAAGACACTCGATCACCTCATGGACATCGCCAACAGGTGGGCAGATGGCGAGGACTCCGTCCATCGAGCACATTCGGATGATGAAGATGACTACGGCCGCCGACGCGAGCGCCGTAGCAAGCGAAGATCACGCATCTACGACGATCGCGATGGATCCGACATGGTTGCGGCAGGCTATGCCGAACGTCGCAACAAAAACAACCACAACAGCGGCGGATATCGTGGAAGCAACTTCCATGATGGAGGACGCCCAACGCAAACATGGCAGCGCCACAGCCACGACGACGAACCTTCGGCATACGACAAGTTGTCGGGCCCATGCACCATCCACTTCTACATTGACAAGCAGGATGGAAAAAAGAAGGCCAGCCACATGCTCAAGGACTGCCATGAGTTCCAGAAACTCAGTGAGGGTTTCACCCAAATGCGGCGACAGATCCTGAACCTTGGGTTGGGACCCACACCTGCACCAGGCGACATTGCCCACGGAGCTCCTCCACCACCACCACCCGTGGGACCTTTGAATCAAGCAATCGTGCCCGTGCAAAACAACAGCGTAAACGGGTACCCCACGCCAAAAGGGTCCATGTTGATCCAAAAAGGGCGCCCAACAAACAGGGTGCAAAAGAATATCACCCGCCAAGTTAGTCTGGCTGTGACCGCTCCACCCGCCATCCCTGAGTACCTTAGTGGCTCGGAATCTTGCATCACATTCAGTCGTTCGGATCACCCCCGCCAGATCCCTTTCCCAGGACATGCCGCCCTGGTGCTTGAGACACAGATCGGAGGATTCAAGATGAGCGTCTTCATGGATGGTGGCAATGGCATCAACCTGATGTTCGCTAGCACCCTAGCAGCAATGCAGATCCCGCTGTGTAGCCTGGAACAATCCAATACAACGTTCCATGGCATAGTCACATGGAAGGGAATATTTCCCCTAGGAAAACATGGCTCGACGTCATCTTCGGCAAACCCTAAAACTTTCGGTGTGAGCGGCTCGAATTCTAAGTGGTGGACTGGCCATCACAATACCATGCCATCCTCGGGCGCGTGGTATTCACAAGGTTCCTGGCAGTACCGCACTATGCGTACCTGCTACTCAAGATGCCAGGACCTAGGGGCGTCATCACGGTCCAGGGCAGCTTCACCCGATCCGACCAATGCGACCGAGATTTCAACAAAATCTCCCAATCGGTCGGCATGCAGGAGGATCTCACGAGTCTTCGAGAGGTGACAGACAACTGGGCACCCCCAGTCTCCAGGCAAAACGCACCCGACATGTCGTTCGACTCAACAGTCAACACGAAAAAGGTGCAGGTCCACCCGACAGACGCCTCTAAGACGGCGCTGATCGCCAATGACTTCAGCCCTGCAGAGGAAAGCACGCTTGTCGAATTCCTCCGTGAGCACTGGGAAATCTTTGCCTGGTGTCCTGCGGACATGCCAGGAGTTCCCAGGGAATTCACCGAGAACGCACTCAATGTGTTTCCAGAGGCCAAGCCCGTCAAACAGTCCATCCGACGATTGACCGAGCCACGAGCCAAAGCCGTCGGAGTCGAAGTCAACAGACTTCTCGACGCCGACTTCATCCGGGAGATCAAGGAGAGCGAGTGGCTAGCCAACATCGTGTTGGTACCTAAAAAGGACATAGACATCCTGCGGATGTGCGTGGACTTCACATCGCTCAACAAGCACTGCCCGATGGACCACTTCCCTCTACCTCGGATCGATCAGATCATCGATTCGACTGCAGGATGTGAGAAACTCTCCTTCCTTGACGCCTACTCAGGCTACAATCAGATTCGACTGAAGGTCGAAGATCAGGAGAAAATGACGTTCATCACATCGTTCGGAGTATTCTGCTACAACACAATGCCCTTCGGACTGAAGAACGCAGGTGCCACGTACCAGCGGTGCATGTAGGCATGCCTGAAGAGCCAGATAGGCCGCAACATACAAGTCTATGTCGAAGACATAGTCGTAAAGACAAGGGAGGCCAAGACACTGATAAACGATCTCCACGAGACGTTCGACAACCTCGATCACTACAAGATCAAGCTGAACCCAGAAAAGTGCGCCTTTGGCGTCCCATCTAGCCAACTGCTTGGCTACTTCATCTCCCAACAAGGGATTGAGGCGAATCCAAAGAAAATCCAGGCCATACTGGCCATGGAGAATCCGAAGAACCTCAAAGGTGTCCAACATCTAGCTGGACGCATCGCGGCGCTGAGCAGATTCATCAGCCGCATGGGTGAGAAGGCCCTGCCTTTCTACCAGCTACTACGCAAGACAGACAAATTTGAGTGGACACCTGAAGCAGACGGCGCATTCGAAGATCTGAAGTGTCTGCTCTCCACCTCGCCCGTCCTGGTCACACCAAAGGAACGCGAGCCTCTGATGCTATACATAGCAGCCACACATCAGGTGGTAAGTACCATGCTCTTGGTCGAACGACCCAAAGATGGCAAGACCCATGGGGTCCAACGCCAATCTACTACCTCAGCGAGGTCCTGACACAAACAAAACAGAGGTACCCTCACTACCAGAAACTCGCCTACGGCGTGTTCATGACGGCTCGGCGGCTGAGCCACTACTTCTAGGAGCATCAGATAATGGTCATCAATGAGGTGCCACTGTCCAACAACCTGAACAACCCTGAAGCTACAGGGCGTGTAGCCCTGTGGGGCATCGAGCTATCGCCTCTAGACATAGTCTATGAGAAGCGCCATGCGATCAAATCTCAGGTCCTCCCTGACTTTCTCGTCCACTGGATGGAGCTCTAGCTGCCGGATACCCCGGACATGACGCAGTCATGGAAAATGCACTTCGACGGCTCCAAGCGTGAAGCGGGAGCAGGAGCTGGCGTCATACTGACGTCCCCGCAAGGTGATAAGATGAAATACGTCCTTCGGATGAAATTTCGCGCCTCCAACAACGAAGCCGAATACGAGGCCCTCATCCATGGCATGAGGATGGCCAAGATCTGCGGCGCAACGCGCCTAGTCATCTATGGTGACTCGAACCTCGTCGTCCAGCAGACGATGAACGAGTGCGACGCACACGCCGCTATCATGATCGCGTACCGCACGCTCTACAACTCACTCGAAGGAGACTTCGACGGCTACGAGCTTTGCCACGTTGGAAGGGAAAGCAACGAGGAAGCCGATAGACTCGCCAACATCGGCTCCACCTGCGCACGGGTGCCACTAGGTGTGTTCCTCGAACAAATTTGCGTGCCTTCCATCAAAAGGAAATTCCCCAAAGGATCACCCGAAGAAGCAAAACACTCGGGGGCCACGCTACCCGAAGGGAAGGAAGGACCCGAAAAGCTCGACACAGAGGTCGCATTGGTCAACCTGATGCAGGTCATGGCAATCGAAGAAACATGGACGCAGCCGTACCTTAGGTACCTAATAAACAGAGAATTGCCTGATGACCCGACAGATGCCTGGCGCATATCTCGCTGGTCCAAGGCCTTCACCATCATCAATGGCGAGATGTACAAGTGCAGCATTTCGGGTGTACTCCAGCGGTGCGTCACCATCTGTGATGGTAAAACCATCCTCCAAGACATCCACGAGGGTATGTGCGGCCATCACGCGGGCAGCCGCGCCCTCATCGCGAAAGCTCTACGAGCTGGATTCTACTGGCCAACGGCCATTAACGATGCCAAAGACATCGTCCAGAGGTGCAACGACTGCCAGAGGTTCGCAGATAAGCCACACGCACCAGGGTCGGAGCTCAGGCCCATACCCTTGGCCTGGCCCTTCGCCTAATGGGGCCTCGACATGATCGGCAAAGTACCCAAATCTTCGAAAGGAGGCCACGTCTACCTCCTGGTCGCAGTCGACAAGTTCACCAAGTGGATCGAGGCCATGCCCATCACCAACCAAAAAGGCAAAACAGCCGTCAAGTTCTTCGAGTCCATAGTCTACAGGTTCGACGTGCCGCACAGCATCATCATGGACAACGGGTCGAACTTCATCTCCAAATAATTCCAGGACTTCTGCGAAGGCCTTGGGATCAACATATCATACGCATCCGTGGAGCACCCACAGACCAACGGGCAGGTCGAAAGGCCAACGGCCTCGTAGGCGATGGCATCAAGAAATGCCTACTCAGCCCACTCGAACGGCTTGCGGGAGCTTGGACAGAAGAGCTACCCTCCATCCTCTGGAGCTTGCGCACAACGCCAAACAGCTCAACTAGATACACGTCCTTCTTCATGGTACATGGAGCCGAAGCCGTGTTACCTGTACAGGTATGCCATAAGGCCCCACGGGTTGTCGCCTACAGCGAAGCCGAATCGACGGCCGCACTTGAAGACGTCGTCGACACGTTCGACAAAGCACGCGACATCGCCGCAGTTCGCTCGGCGGTCTACCAGCAGAGCCTCTGCAACTATCATAGCCGTTGGCTGCGACCAAGGTCCTTCGTCGAAGGAGACCTAGTCCGACGACTCAAGCAAGAGCGGTCGAAGAAGCTCGACTCACCCTCGGAAGGACCCTACATCGTCACCGAAGTCATCCCAGGTGGCGCCTATCGCCTCAAGGACATCAAGTCAGGAGTCGCATACTCCAAGCCATGGAACGTCGCACAATTGCGATGCTTCTACCCCTAGCTATCCATCTTTACTTTCAATAAGGCTACTCAGCCGAACAATATACCTCCTCGTTACGATATGAATAAAAGCTAAGTGTCTCGCCCGAAAATTTATCCTTTTTCCTACATTACTTTCTGTTACAACACACTCGGGGGCTTCGCCTCACCTCACGACTTTGTCGACTGTGTATAACGCATGTAAACCTGAGTAGCTAACCAAGTCAGGATAACGAAAAGGGCATGCATACAACCAAGCACCACGTGCTAATACAAATAACCTTCACAACAAAGGGCACAACAAGCCCACTCGAAATATATACAAGTTTTACATCTATCTTTTTTATAGGGCCTACCTATTTTGAAGAATCACATGCGCCTGATGCTCAAAAAGATCTACAATCTCTTCGGCATACTGCCTAACAGCCGCATAATGAGGGCGCATGTCCCATAGGCCACCATCTGGTCGAGGGGGCGGCCTAGACGCCACCTCCGCAAGATCAATATCTGGGCGGCTCAACCAAACAAGCGACAGGGCGGCCTTCACCCCCGCAACCTGCTGGTGCCGCACCAACTCCCTGACGTGACCCACGTCTCGAAACTTCGCCAGCAAACCCATAGAGTCGAAGGTGCCTCGTCAAGGGGGAACATGACATTCAGAATCGACGCCAGGTAAGTCTTCAGCAGCCTCAGCACCCGTGACACCTAATGAGCCCGATCCTGCACAGTCGCAAGGACAGTGGCCCGGTCGCGGTCCATCTAGAAAAAGCCTCCGACTTCCATATCTTGTTGGTTTAAGCAATTGTTTCGAACTGCAACGCGCTCCTTCTCCTCCCTGGGAACAAGGTTGGCACCTGCAGAAAATATAGAGTAAGATGACACGCAAACAAGGTGTAACTACCTCGGTGAATTACGCTCCTAGATACAAGCCTGGATGAGTGATAGTGGTTGAAATAGTACGGTGGGGCCCCAAAAGCCACTTACTGGTAGTCCTTTCAGACGTCCCAACCACTACCCTCTCAACGGGACCTGTACGGGCGGCGTAATCAGCAGGCGAAGGGATCAACTACGTACACAAGTGGGTATGTACGCAAGCCGCCATACAAGAGTACATCAGAGCCATACCATCTAAAAAGAAAGGAAATACAGCAACGCCATACGGCAAGATTCAAATATCCTGAATAAATCTATAGTTTAGGATACTTCCTCATACAACACACATCAGAGTATCAAGCGGAAGCGGCAAACAAAATCCGAGTACGGATAAGAAGCAAATCGGCATAAGATGCCATAGAAATAAGCACATCCCAACTACAGGTCTCACGGATCCCCGTTCCCGGAATCTCTACACCGAACGATCGTTGCCCACATCTTCGGCTTCTTCCACCCAGTATCCGTCCTGTGGAGGTACCTGTCCATCTGAACCAAGAATTTATCGTGTGAGACCCTAAGGGTACTCAGCAAGTCTAAATGCCTCTAAAGGGGACACAACCTGGGGTGACGCAATTGCAGCGAAAAGATAAACCCTAGCAGTTCTACAGATAAACGCTAACCATCCGCCTAACCAATGATAGACGGATGTCCGTGAATTAAGAACAGCAGTTATAATGGTAATCTCATCAGATCCATCCTCCTCCCTGCTTACCAACAAGGAAGCGGACGAACAACCCCCATCCGTTGGCAATTTTATGAACCATTCCATGAGTATTGCGCTATTTACTAGTCAAATTACTTAGTCAGATTAAAGCGGTACTTTAGTTATGCTTGTCTATGATCGAGAAACTGTGCTCCAAGTCGTCCATATCCGCGGACACGGCTTTCAGAAAGTTTTACCCGGCCGGGGTGCACCAATAGCAACACACACTCGATCAACCTCGGAAAAACCAAATCAAAACCCAACGAGGCCTTCACGACAAAGCAATCACAAGATTCAGAAATATTTCAGGGGGCCACCCCATTGAGTAGACCCGCAACGAAGTAAGCAAGCTCCGAGACGGACTCAAGGTTTGCGCCAGAGGCTGTAAACGACTGGGAACCCGAAAGTGTGGCTGGGCTTGTCGATACCGCGAAAACACTCCGCTTACCTAAACAGTATAGTGTGCTCCTCGCACAATCGTAAATAAGCAGTAAAACATGGCATAAGTACAGGATCGTAAATAAAACCTCGAACTAGTTTGTGGCCCCAAGAAATAAGAATGAATCAAGCTCTGGCTCAGGGGGGTCCCATATACCTCCCGGATGTGGATAGCGCGATAAATCAAGGAACAGGAATCAAGTACTCGGGGTCTTACGGGACACAAGTGAGCAGGAAAAACCAAATAGCAGATATTGCTCACCGGTGCCACTTTCTTTAGTTATCCCAGAACTACTCAGATTAAGTTGTTTAGGTACCTCGTTATCCAACAGACTCTCACATACCCTACACATGCTGTTCTACGACTCGCTTGGCTCAAACAACTCCTATATAGTGGCTCATGGGATGGAGGAACAAGCTTGGTGGGGTTTAAAAGTAAAGGCTATGCATACTTGGGATTCAATTTAATGCAATCGCGACTCAATGATGCAAGAAAAAGATAGAGGCAATAGGTACTGTATGTATGCAAGCATGTGGAAGTGCTTGCCTGGTATCTCAGTTGAAGCAAGGGACGGATCTGGGTAGTGCTCCTGGTTCTCTTGATATAACCCCTGCTCAGTGTCTATCCGAGAAAAACCAAACAAACAAGGCCAACATGAATATAGAGCACAAGCATTTGAATAAGATGCGTCAAGCAAACAACCATGCCATGATGAATGATGCACAATTTACATGGCAATAAGGTAGCATGGCATGGGTGAGGTGTGGAATACAAGAAATAACATTTTTATTGGGTTTTATTCACATTTTATTGTCAAATTAATTGCTGTATATTATATATTTACATGATGCATGCTTCCATTCAAGTCATGGCTATCATAAACAGAAAGGTCTCGTCGAGCTGATCATTTTAGACATATCATTTGCTTAATTTGGAATTATAAAACAAAAGTTGTTAATTATTTAAATTCTAGTGGCATTAGTTGTAATTTAATTAAACTTGGAATTTTACTTGTGCAAACTGCAAATTGGATGGCATATTTGGAATCCTCTCATTTTTCTGATATCCAAACATATATCATTTGTCAAATTTGGATTAATATATGAAAAGTTGTTTGAATCTGAAAAATATTTGAATTTGAATATTCAGAAAAAGATTTGAATAATTTAAACAGAACCAGCCAAACTTTCTACACCCAGCCTATTCCAGCCTGGTCACTGACAGGTGGGGACAGGCGCACCTGGACCCACATGCCAGCGGCTAGGAGGGGGAAGGACCGCGGTTTGATGAAGGGGTTTCCCAGGGGTTTTTGCATAAAACGACCAGAGGCTGGCGGGTGGGGTCGGGCAGGACTGCGGGTTGAGCTGCCAGAAGCTGGAGGGCCTAGCTAGAAAATGTCCAGGGCTGGTTGAACTGAAGCCTGACGAAGCTGCACTTTTCCTCGCAAATCTGCTAGCTGAAGCCGATGATCGGGGGAAGAAAGCGAGCGAACGGCTGCGAGTTTCGCCAAAGCGTAAAAACCAAAACTAGAGAGGAAACTACAGTCTTCAAGTTCCCTGTTGGGAGTTTAGCCATCGGAGAACTGCAGAGGATGGGGCAAGGGGATGAACAGAAGCACAAGCGCGGTCGCGAAACTGAATTTTACTGCAACAGAGAACTAGCTAGATCGGTCGATCTTGCGAGGACGATGGCGAGAGATCCACTGCGAGAACGGAGATGATGCAAAAACGAAAAACGTAGAGGGATGATAGATCTCGAACTTTGGTTTAGGAAATTTTGGCCAAGGAGGGCGGGGCTGTTCGGGATCTACGGCGGAACAGACAAGCGCGCTGCAGGCAGCTGCTGTCGACGTTCAGTGCACCGGTGTGCGCGGCGGACGGATGTGGTGCGCGCACGGCGTCGGCCTCCGGTGCGCGAGGGTAGCTAGCACGTGCAAGGGAGAGCGAAGGCGTGCCAGGGGAGAAGGGAAGGCGTGACTCACAGCGGGACCGTCGGCGGGGAGTTCGCGGTTGACGGGGACGGAGCGCGCGGCGACGGCGGTGACCACGGCCGAACCTTGGCGTCCAGGCTCCTCGTGTCCTGGCGCTTGAGCAGCGACGGAGAGCTCCAGCTAGCTGTCGTAGCTTTCCCCCGTCCCCGCGTGGTCCTGACGTTCGTGGAGATCAGCGGCGAGGTGCGATGGATGGCGACGCCATGGGGCGGTGGTGAGACTGCTTTCCTGGGGGAGAGAAGGAAGGGAGAAGGGGATCTGTGCTTCGTTGGTTTGGTGGCGTGCTGGGGATAAGAAGAGGAGGGGAGGGTGACGCGGCTGACGGCGGAAGGACGGCCACCTGCCCGCTGCCTCTGCTTTCCGTCTGCTGTCGAGCGAGCGATCGACGGCGTCAGGAAGGAAGAAGAACAGGAGCGACGGCAGCGAAGCGGTACTGGGCCGGGAAGGCGAGCTGGGCCGGGGGAAACTGGGTAAGACGGGCTGCTGCCTGCTCTGGGCTGCTGCGGCTGCTTCTCTTTCCCCTTTTTTTTTTCTTTTTCCATTCCTTTCTCTTTTATTTTATCTGTTTTGGCTTGTTTTAATTCCATTTTAAAACCAAACCAGCTACTGATTTCAAAACCGTTTGAACCTGGTCACCAGGAGATTTGAAAAGAGGGAGGCCACTTGGGTTGAGATTAGAAGGGTGAGGGGTAGAGTTTTTAGATAGGAAGGTTATGTGGCATGGGGTAGCTATGGAAAAGACTAAGATAGGCGACAAGAAGGAGAGGTGGATGGTTTCCATTGAATCATGCATGCTCCAAATAAGACCAAGCAAGATCAACAAGAAAGGAGAGATAGGGAGAGAGAGAGATATGGGGGTAGGATTGTTCTTATGCTCACACATGATCACATGTGTGTGCATGAAGATGGGGATAGGGGTTTAGATGATATGGAGGAGAAAAACTACAAGCCAACACAAGATTTAAACCAAGGGGGGTGATCCAAGAGAAATCAAGTAAAAACCAAGTACTAGAAAAGGTGGCACTTGCATGGCCCATGCAAAATAGTTAATGCCAAAAGTATCCTTGTGAAAACAATAATATTAACATGGCATTATTCATATGCATTCCCAAAAGGTGGCAAGGCCAAGCAAAGATTATGGGTGGAAACCAACCAACCAACATGAGCTAGGGATAAATCAACAAAATGCCAAGCTCAGATTAGTTGGATGGTGGAATTATAAGGTGGTGATAGAAAAGGTGGTGGAGTCAATAAGAGAGATGCCCTCAACTCAACTTGGGCATTTAACAATTTATTAAGAACCAAATACAATATCAAGAGGCAACTACAATTAATCATGCACATGAGATGAGAACCAAACAAGAAAGGGTTTTATATGATGCTCAAATGCAAGGTGACATGATGACATGAGCATGATATGATGATGATGCAACAATTATATGTTGGAAGTGGCCCTTTTTATTATTATAACATGTAGCATTACAGGAGTTAGACAACTGGGATGCTACAACTCTCCCCCACTAAACAGGAATCTCGCCCCGAGATTCTAGGAAGAAGAAGATACAAAAAGAGAAGGATGGTTGGCACGGAGTTCATCTTCACGCTCCCATGTGGCTTCATCAACAGAATGGTGTGACCACTGCACCTTGCAAAACTTGATGGACTTGTTGCGAGTCCTTCGTTCTGCGGTCTCAAGAATTTTGGTGGGGTGTTCTTGATAGGACAGATCTTCTTGGAGGTCGATTAACTCATGATCCACGGTCCTGCCGGGATCTTTGAAACACTTCTTGAGCTGAGAGATGTGGAAAACATCATGAACCTTGAGTTTTTCCGGGAGCTCCAGGGCATAAGCAACTTCTCCTCTTCTACCACGAATCTTGAAAGGACCGATGTATCTAGGAGCCAACTTTCCTTTGATACCGAAGCGGTGTGTTCCTCTCATGGGAGTGACACGAAGGTAGACGAGATCACCAGGGGCATATACCATATCTGTGTGCTTCCTGTCATAGTTGCTCTTCTGACGACTTTGAGCAATCTTCAGGTTCTCCAGAATGATATGCACCTTCTCCTCTGCTTGAGTCACGATATCAGGGCCAAACCAGATTCTTTCTCCTGCACCTGACCAACCAATCGGAGTTCTGCACTTGCGACCATAGAGAGCCTCAAATGGTGCCATCTTTAGACTCTTCTGGAAGCTGTTGTTGTAGGAGAATTCAGCATATGGAAGGCATTCCTCCCACTTCATGCCAAACGAGATGACGCAAGCCCGAAGCATATCCTCCAGAATCTGATTGATTCTTTCCACTTGTCCTTGCGACTGAGGGTGGTAAGCAGTGCTGAAGTTCAACTTTGTTCCCAAAGCTTTTTGGAAACTCTCCCAGAACTTTGAGGTGAAGATGCTCCCACGGTCTGAACTGATTTCAAGTGGGACCCCATACAGAGAGACAATTCTGTTGATATAGAGCTCAGCCAACTGAATTCCAGAAATTGTTTCCTTGACGGGGAAGAAATGAGCCACTTTAGAAAGCCTGTCGATGACAACAAAGATTGCATTGTTGCCCTTCTGCGATCTAGGAAACCCAGTGATAAAGTCCATCTCTACTTTCTCCCATTTCCATTCCGGAGGTTTCAATGGCTGAAGAAGACCAAATGGTTTCTGATGGACAGCCTTGACTCTGCGACAGACATCACATTCTGAGACATACTTGGCGCAATACCGTTTCAACCCAGGCCACCAGTATTGTGTTTTCAAGTCCATGTACATCTTTGTGCTGCCAGGATGGATAGAAAGAACCGAATCATGTGCCTCCTTGAGAACTTGGTCTCTCAGACCCGGGTAGTTTGGAACAAACATCCGGTGGTCGAAGAAAAGCGTGCCTTGATCATCCACGTGGAAGGACTCATACTTCGGAAGCCCAAGTTTAGAGATGAGCTTTCTGGTGTGCGGATCGCCACGCTGACGGAAACGAATCTGTTCTTCCAAGAGAGGAGCAGCCAGAAGGTTCAGGAGATGCCCTTGTTCCACAATTTCCAGGTTGAGCTGGCGGAATTCCTCGCACAAGAGGGGCTGCTGCTCTTCCATCATGAGGTTGTTGACATAAGCTTTACGGCTGAGAGCATCTGCCATGACATTAGCTTTGCCCGGCGTGTAGTTGATGGTCACATCAAAGTCATTGATTGCTTCGATCCATCTCCTCTGCCGAAGGTTGAGATCAGGCTGAGTGAAGATATACTTCAAGCTTTTGTGGTCCGAGAAGATCTCACAACGGTTACCAAGCAAGTAGTGCCTCCATAGCTTCAAAGCAAATACAACTGCTGCTAGCTCGAGGTCATGTGTAGGATAGTTGATCTCATGCGTCTTCAACTGACGAGAGGCATAAGCAACCACCTGTTTCTCTTGCATCAGGACCGCACCCAATCCTTGCAAAGAGGCATCGCAGAATATCTGGAAAGGCTTAGATGTATCCGGAGGAACCAAGACTGGCGTGGAAGTGAGCTTCTCTTTGAGTGTCTCAAAACTTTCTTGACAAGCAGGAGTCCACAGATACTTCTTGCCCTTCTTGAGGAGATCGGTAAGAGGCTTCGCTATCTTTGAGAAGTTCTGAACAAAGCGACGGCAATAGCTAGCCAGGCCGAGAAAACTCCGCACTTCCTTGACATTAGCAGGAGGAAGCCATTCAACTATTGTCTTCATGGTTTCCGGGTTGACTGCAATGCCCTTGGAAGAGATAACATGACCCAGGTAGGTTACTTCAGGCAGCCAAAACTCACACTTTGAGAACTTTGCATACAAGCGGTTCTCGCGCAGCTTGTTCAGGACACACCGCAGGTGTTCTTCATGCTCCTCCTTGGACTTGGAATAGACCAGAATGTCATCCAGATATACCACCACAAACTTATCAAGGTACTCCATGAAGACCGAGTTCATAAGCCTCGAGAAGGTAGCAGGAGCATTGGTGAGACCGAAAGACATCACCGTGTACTCATACAGACCATAGCGGGTGGTGAAAGCTGTTTTGGGCACATCTTCTTTGCGAATCTTGATTTGGTGATAACCACTTCTCAAGTCCAGCTTAGAGAACACCACAGCTCCTGCTAGCTGATCAAATAGATCATTTATCCGAGGAAGAGGATATTTGTTCTTGATGGTTTTAGCATTGAGCGCCCGGTAGTCAACACATAGCCTATCGGTTCTGTCACGCTTCTTCAAAAAGATTGTTGGGCTACCCCAAGAAGAAGTGCTATGTTGAATGAAACCCAGCTTCTCTTGTTCATCAAGTTGTCGTTTGAGTTCAGCCAACTCAGAAGGACCCATTTTATATGGCCTCTTGGAGATAGGAGCCGTTCCAGGTTCAAGCTCAATCACGAATTCAACCTCGCGATCCGGAGGCATACCTGGCAACTCTTCAGGAAAAACATCCGGAAACTCACAGACCACTGGGACTCTCTGAATAGCTTCCATGGCATCGTCATTCAGAGCCGCCAAGGAATAGAGCTGGACAGCAGGAGTCAGACTTGGAGAAAAGACTATGTGGCCTTCAGAAATCTTCAGAGACACTGAGCGTTCAGCACAATCAATGACAGCTGCATTTGCTGTCAACCAATCCATGCCCAAAATGACATCAATGTCAGAGTTGCCCAGAACAATCAAAGAAGCCAAGAATGAAGAGCCACCAATCTCAACTTTATTGCCATGACTGATTTTAGAAGCTGCCATATTTGCTCCCAGGGAAAGGACCATTAACCGCTTGAGGAGAGGAACCAATGTTAACCCATTCTCATAAGCAAACTTGATGGAAACAAAAGAATGTGATGCACCAGAATCGAACAAAACTCGTGCAGGGACTGAGTTAACGGATAGCGTACCCATCACCACTCCAGGTGCATGCTCAGCTTGAGAGGCGTTGATACAATTGGCACGAGCAGCCGTAGACCCGGGCTTGGTGTTGATGTTGAGAGCCCGAGGTGGTGGTGCACGAACCGAAGGAGAGCTTGTTGCAGATCTTGGCGGGGGTTGAGGGAGAGCTTTGTTCTTCATTGGACAGTTCCAGCTGGGATGTCCATGATCTCCACATGTGAAACAAGCACCATGAGGACGTGGAGCAGAGTAGCCAGGGACTCCGCCAGGCGCTCCAGGGTAGTTGTTGTTGTAGCCCCTGGGAGCCGCAGTGGTGAAGTTTGGTGGCCTTGACGGGTAACTTGCAGGTCTTGGTGAAGCCGGGAGCAACGGTGGGGTGTTAGGAACCCAGACACGCCGCTTAGAAGGAGCTGCCATAACTGCAGAGCTTGATGCATCCCTGTTATGTTTCTTGGACTCCTCGAACATTTGCCTGCTTGCCTCCTCTTGCAGTGCTGTGTGCTGTAGTTCCAGGAAGGTTGCCGGTCTTGCATGCGTGATTGCATACTTGATCGACGCATTGAGCCCTTGCCTGAACCTTTTCTGCTTCTTCTTGTCATCAGATACCTCATCACCACCATAACGAGAGAGATTCATGAAGTTCCTGATGTAGGTGTTGACGTTATCATTTCCCTGTTTCAGGTTGAGAAAAGCCTCCTTCATCCTTTCCATTACAATCTCTGACAGAAACTGCTCTTTGAACGCTCCAGAGAACTGTCCCCAGGTAGGCTGAAAACCAGTGCAGCTTGCCTTCAAGTAATTCTCCCACCAAAGAGCTGCATCCCCCTTCAGAAGGTGAGTAGCACACTTAACCCACTCCTGCTCAGGAACATCAGCAGTCTCAAGAAGCCTTGACGTCTCACGTAGCCAATCATCCGCATCCAGTGGGCGATCAGACACATCAAACTGACGAGGGTTGAATTTGAGGAAGCTCTTGATGTCGCCCCGCTTGGGAGGTGGAGGGAGTGGAGCAAACTCATTTCTTCTGACGCTTTCTTCCAAGCGCTGCTGGTTCTGCTGCATCGCTGCCAAAGCATTAGCTATGTTTGACAATGCGGCCCCAAGCTCTGGTGGTATGTCCTCATCTGAACGGCGTGGTGGAGCCATCCTGAGATTGATATAAAACACAAGTCAGTACTATAATGGAGAATAATAATAATCCAAGATAGTACCAAAATGGAATTAACCAAGATTAAAGGATACAATTTACTGAGATGATATTAAAATATCAACAAAGTTCAAAGCACCTAAAAGATATTAAGCATATCGCACACGACTGAAAAGGAGTGTGGTACACAAATATATCAAAGAAAAAAAAAATTTCCACAAATTTCGGCATTAAAATACCAATAGATGCGCAAAATTACTTAACGAATCAAGATTAGTGACTCTACCGATTCAATATACAAAAGCGAATGATACAAGTAGTGGTATGGTCGCGACTCCATCCCGCACTCAAATCATTACTCCGCACATGAACAAGTGGAACACATATCCTAACCCCTTCTTCTCACGACGAAACCTAAAGATTGGTAACTACGGAAACGAACACCCTCAAACAAGATAGCGTCGGATACCAAGAGGAAGTTAGATTGCGTCGGTTTGCAAAAGCCTGTCGGTATAGAATGTACCAACAGTTGATAACCAAAGGCAGATAAGATAACAACTTGGATGCAACAGGTAGACAAGGGATTACACACACACACACACACACACACAACCTATGGTACTACGGAAACCCAGAACACGTGAATCCTAGTTTGAACTTTGAGAAGAGGATTGAAAACGTTGCACTTCCTTACCAGAAAAGGGTGGGTGGGAGGTTAAGAAGAAAAGTGGAAGCAGTCCTACTCTCGCGCTTTGTTTTTCCCTAGTATACATAACTACCAAAATATTTGCTAGACTGACAACGACCGTTTGGCTGAAACCCTGAAGGTCGGGATGGCTCTGATACCAATTGTAACTACCTCGGTGAATTACGCTCCTAGATACAAGCCTGGATGAGTGATAGTGGTTGAAATAGTACGGTGGGGCCCCAAAAGCCACTTACTGGTAGTCCTTTCAGACGTCCCAACCACTACCCTCTCAACGGGACCTGTACGGGCGGCGTAATCGGCAGGCGAAGGGATCAACTACGTACACAAGTGGGTATGTACGCAAGCCGCCATACAAGAGTACATCAGAGCCATACCATCTAAAAAGAAAGGAAATACAGCAACGCCATACGGCAAGATTCAAATATCCTGAATAAATCTATAGTTTAGGATACTTCCTCATACAACACACATCAGAGTATCAAGCGGAAGCGGCAAACAAAATCCGAGTACGGATAAGAAGCAAATCGGCATAAGATGCCATAGAAATAAGCACATCCCAACTACAGGTCTCACGGATCCCCGTTTCCGGAATCTCTACACCGAACGATCGTTGCCCACATCTTCGGCTTCTTCCACCCAGTATCCGTCCTGTGGAGGTACCTGTCCATCTGAACCAAGAATTTATCGTGTGAGACCCTAAGGGTACTCAGCAAGTCTAAATGCCTCTAAAGGGGACACAACCTGGGGTGACGCAATTGCAGCGAAAAGATAAACCCTAGCAGTTCTACAGATAAACGCTAACCATCCGCCTAACCAATGATAGACGGATGTCCGTGAATTAAGAACAGCAGTTATAATGGTAATCTCATCAGATCCATCCTCCTCCCTGCTTACCAACAAGGAAGCGGACGAACAACCCCCATCCGTTGGCAATTTTATGAACCATTCCATGAGTATTGCGCTATTTACTAGTCAAATTACTTAGTCAGATTAAAGCGGTACTTTAGTTATGCTTGTCTATGATCGAGAAACTGTGCTCCAAGTCGTCCATATCCGCGGACACGGCTTTCAGAAAGTTTTACCCGGCCGGGGTGCACCAATAGCAACACACACTCGATCAACCTCGGAAAAACCAAATCAAAACCCAACGAGGCCTTCACGACAAAGCAATCACAAGATTCAGAAATATTTCAGGGGGCCACCCCATTGAGTAGACCCGCAACGAAGTAAGCAAGCTCCGAGACGGACTCAAGGTTTGCGCCAGAGGCTGTAAACGACTGGGAACCCGAAAGTGTGGCTGGGCTTGTCGATACCGCGAAAACACTCCGCTTACCTAAACAGTACAGTGTGCTCCTCGCACAATCGTAAATAAGCAGTAAAACATGGCATAAGTACAGGATCGTAAATAAAACCTCGAACTAGTTTGTGGCCCCAAGAAATAAGAATGAATCAAGCTCTGGCTCAGGGGGGTCCCATATACCTCCCGGATGTGGATAGCGCGATAAATCAAGGAACAGGAATCAAGTACTCGGGGTCTTACGGGAGTAGTACACAGATATTTCTAAACGGAGGGAGTAGTTTACAAATCTAAAAGATCTTATATTTCTAAACGGCCATGAAAAAATGTCTCATCTTGTTGTGTTCTGTCAAGTGAGCTTCCAATAATTAGCCGCCTACGCAGGGTGTGCCTAAAGTCCTCGATATGGATTTTGTTTATCATGACTTATTCTTGACCAAAAGGTTGTCACGGTTATCTTTCTGATATTGGTCATGCATGTCTGCTATGTGGAAACTTGCATATTAGAATAGCTCAACTCACATGGATAATTTTTCCCTACGCAAATTGGATTTGAACTTGATATTTTAAAGGGATACTCGATTCTTTAGAAACTGACGACACTACAAAATGAGACTCATCGTGTCTTACAGATATAAAGGAAAAACATAAGGAACAATGATGACTTGAAAACCTTCAAACATACAATGATCTGATTTTTTTTGAGGTAAAACATCATATATTAAGCATGCAGGTTGCTTCATTAGAACCTTTCAGTCCCCTTAGGTACCTTGGTAAGGAAAAAGAGTGCGTCTAAAACTTGCAACCCATTACACAATCGTTACATCGTTTACAAGGGATTGCAAAATAAAGCTAGTGGGCTCATTGACCCAATTACAACTTATTTTCGAATCAAAACAAGACCTAGCTATCAAGTGTGCAACTTCATTTGTATCCCTCCAGCAGTAAGTGAATTCAACATTTCCTATAAGACCTACATTAGTCAGGCAATCAGCATAAACTGCAGTAGCGTCATTCCACATATGCACCTCTTCAGAACAATATTCTATCACCTCAACAGAGTCAGACTGAGCTTCTATTGCATGAGCACTCATCGATACTGCCAACTCCAGGCCCTGTCTCATTGCTATAGCCTCAGCCATCGATGCCGACGCCACATGGGTTATATATGTACAAGATGCAGCAACAAAATTACCCTTACAATCACGTATGATTGCCCCAGCAGCTCTAGCTTTATCTTCCATGGAGAATGAAGCATCGACATTTAGCTTTAGAAAATTTGTTCTAGGTTTCTCCCAGGTCCTCTTGACCGCAGCAGGTCGAACTGTTGATGCTCTTGCAAAATTAGCAGCTAGGTCTCTAATAGAAGTAGCACATTTATAAACCGAAGGAACCATTTTCCCATGGGTCTTTCTTCTGCGGATCCACCAAATATAACAACTGGTTATTGCTACTGGCTCTTGAAGATTGAAGCTGGAATAATCAGGAGCATGACATGGTGCATAACGTAATATTTCTTCTAGTACTGCCGAGCAAGATAGGTCAGCTAACAAAGCATTATTGATCGTGTTCTCCAGACCTAGAGCTTTCTATAGGGCGGCTGCATCTTGACACTGAAACAGCAGGTACTTTACATCTTATGGGCCTTGATTACATACAGGACATTGAGCCGATGTTTCGATATACCTACTAAAAAGGATAGACTTCAGGGGTAATATACCATGGATGGATCGCCAGCAAAAAAATTAACCTTCGCCGGCACCTTCAATTTCCACAGAATTCTCCATATTGGGTTCTCCATTGAGTTTCCTTGAACCAGAGATCGACATGTAATTCCATTGAACCGATGACACCATTCAATGTGGTAAGCCGATATCACGGAAAAAAAATCCTGACCGGTTGCCCTTTCAGGAAATAAAATCATCAAAAGAATCCACGTTAAGAGGAATTTGCAGGATACGTTGTATATCCAAAGGAGAAAACAGATTATTCAGCAAACCTTGGTCCCATTGTCCTGTAATAGGATAAATTAATTCAGCTACTTTTGTATAGATCGCATTACCCCTTTGAGTGATCACCTTTCCATTCGGGCAGCTTGGTATCCAGGGATCAGTCCAAATGTTAACTGACTCACCGTTTTCCACACGCCAAACTTAGCCCCTTTTAAAAGTTTGTAAACCAGCCAGTATACTCTGCCATGTGAACGTCGAATTTGCCTTTGGTCCTGCCTTAAGAATGTCTCTAGAGGGATAGTATTTAGCTCTCAAAACTTGTGCACAAAGAGAACTGGGTTCTATCATTAATCGCCAAACATGCTTTGCAAGCATAGCAAGGTTGAAAGAGTGCAAGTCTCGGAATCCCATACCTCCTTCGCTTTTCGGGGAGCACATTTTCCACCAGGCATACCAATGCATCTTCTTTCCATCATCATATCCCTACCAAAACTGTGCAATCATATCTGTTATTTTCTTACACACTTTTTTGGCCGGAATTGATTGAATAATAGCTTTCAGAAGTATTTCATTTCCTCCAACCGAGAGGTATTTTTCTTTTCACCGTTTGAGCCGTTGGAGGATCCTCTCGACAAACTGCATGAAACAATCACTACGGTCCGCACCAACAAGGTCCGGGAGGACAAGGTATTTCTCTGACAAAACCTACGTGCCAATATTTAGAGTATTGCAAATACCCACTCTTGTATCAACCGGGGTATTTGGACTAAAGAAGACACTTGATTTAGTCAAACTAACAAGCTGTCCCGAATTTGCACAATAATCATCAAGAACACGCTGCAATGAGGTTGAATTATTCGAGTCCTCCTTCATGAGAATCAAGGAATCATCAGCAAAAAGTAAGTGTGAAACTGATGGTGCATTTATGCACACCTTAATTCCGTCAATGCCACCAACCTCCTCTTCATGCAACAAACAACTTGACAATCCTTCCGCACACAAAAGGAACAAGTATGGAGATAAAGGGTCTCCTTGATGAATACCCCTGGTAGGAGTAAAGCTATCCGTCATTTGTGAATTAAACCTCACAGAATAGGTGATTGAAGTGACACATGCCATCACTAGATCCACCCATTGTTCATGAAAACCCATCCTCAACATCATATTACGAAGAAAAGTCCATTCCACTCTATCATATGCCTTGTGCATATCCAGTTTTACAGCACACAGCCCCGTCTTCCCCTTCCTCTTGTTCTTTATCTTGTGTATACACTCATAAGCAACAAGAGCATTATCAGTTATTAGGCGCCCTGGCACAAAAGCACTCTGGGTGGGGGAGATAATATCCAGGAGTATCACCTTAAGCCTTGCAGCGAGCATTTTTTAGATGATTTTATAGACAACATCACAAAGTGATATAGGCCTAAATTGTGAAACCTCTTCCGGAGTGTCAATTTTCGGTATTAAGACGACCACCGTCTCATTCCACCTAGGAGGAATGACTTTATCATTAATAGCACTCAGCACAACATTTGTTATATCATCTCCAACTATGTGCCAGAATTTCTTGTAAAACAGAGCATGCAAACCATCCGGGCCTGGCGCCTTTAGATCTCCAATAATAAAAACTGCCTTCTTCACATCACTTGCCGTGAAAGGCATATTAAGTTTTTCATTCATGTCATTACTAATTTTTGGAGCAATTTTTGCTAGAAACAATGGATCTGTTGCATCAATCTCAGAAGAGAAGAGATTAGTAAAATAATTTGAGACTAAAGGATTTAACCGTTCCGTACCTTCCACAAACTCCTCATTTGGATCCTTAAGTTTTTTAATAAAATTCCTCTTCTTCCTTAATGAAGCAAAGTTATGAAAATACGTCGTATTTTTATCTCGGTACTGGAGCCAATTAGCACGTGATCTTTGATTCCATCGAATCTCTTCCTGTTCTAGTAATTTTTCAATTTGCTGAGCCAAAAACAATCTTTTTTTCATCATTTTCTGGCGTCATTGGAGCCCGCATAACAGCCTCCAATTCTCTCTGCCGTAATTGTTTCTTGGGCTTTTTCAGAACACGATTGGTCCTAGGCATGAAGCCCAATATGCATGCGTTTTAGCTTCTGAAGTACATCGATCGCACTTGAATTAGCCTCTGCAAATTTTTCTTCTTTCAGCCACTTTGCCTCAAAGCGCAAGGGCCTAAGCTGTTGGTTAATGTACTGGTTTGCATAAAACTCCGTATCCATAAGAATAGGTCAATGATCAGCAGAACGATTATACTCAAGATGTATCAAAGCCGTGTCTTGTTGCAGATCCATCCAGCTCGAATTTCAAAGGGCTCTATCTAACCTCTCTTTGATTCCACCTCTTCTCCAAGTAAACGTGTCTACCAATATAACCAATATCCACGAGCCCACAATCTTCCATCGCATCCCTGAAAGATTGCATATACTGATGTGGGCGAACGTTACCCCCTCCTTCTCGTGAGAGTACATGATCTCACTGAGGTCACCCATAATTAGCCACGGTATGTCCATTTGCTGATGAAGTGATCGAAATCTGTCCCATGTTTTATATTTCTGGCTCCACTGAAATTCCCCGTAAAACCCAGTAAATCTCCACACTTTATTAGCCTCCTCTTCGATTTTCACATCAATGTAATTTGGGTGAGAGTAAATCTGGGACAGCTTAACCTCACGCTTCCAACACATCATGACACCACCCCTTCTGCCGTCACTTCTTTGTACAATTTTAAAAATCCATTTTAATCCGCCTTCTCAAACACTCTGCTGGATAATCTTTTAAATGAGTCTCCGATAAAAACAGAACATCTGGATTATTGCGACTCTACACATCCAGCAGGGCTCGAACTGCCGCTTCATTACTTAATCCACGGTAGTTCCAAGAAAATAGTTTCATTGCGACTGGACGGGCTCCTCGCGGGAACCCGCCGATCCTAGTGAAGAGGAGTCAGCTTTGGTCTTCTTTGTACGTTTTTTCCAATCATTCTCCGTTTTAGAGGTCAATAGATCACCATCAGGAGGTATGCTCCCATCCATAATCATAGGAATTGGTTATGTGCCATCTCCAACATCCCTTATAGTATCATCAGTTGCTATGTTCTCCATTGGTACCCTCCGCTTAACCGTAGCAGTCAGGTGCGCATCTTCCTACATGTCCGTATGAACCGACTTAATCGGACTAGTCGCGGTATTTTAAGTGTTGGATCTTCAGGCGTCATTGTTCCATCAAGGTAAGGTAGGGCATTGTACCTCCAATTCGTAGGTACATCACCCCAACCAACATGATCCCTGCCACGTCCACGACCAACCTGATCCCTTCCACGACCACGAGAATTAGCAAAACTTCCTCGACCACCAACAGAACCTCCACGACCAGCCGCAAATGACCTTCCGTGCCAGGACTCCCAATCCGCTTTAAGCCAACCCCCCCACTTCAGTTTCTCCACATCATGCTCTCCGGAGCCACATTCAAGGTGGGTATGACCTAGGAAGCCGCAAGCACCACAAAAGTTTGGAAATTTATCAAATTTAATTTGGTAAAACTCCCTTTGGCCCTCTTGAGACAGTCACAAATCTCGCCAGCACCTTAGTCACATCAAGCTTCACACGGACACGCACAAAATTATTCACCCCTGGGATATCCGTTTCAACCTTAAGAGCCTTGCCAATCCTTTTCTCAGTAAGGTTTTTGATTAATGCCTCATTACAGTATCCAATAGGCAGCTTGTGTATTTGAATCCATACTGCTATTGAATTTAACTCAACTGAATTTGTGTCACACAGGCCGTCATATTGCTGGATGATGACAGCGTTCTTACAAAATAGCCAAGGCCCTCCTTCCTTCACTTTCAGCCAATCTCCAAGACAGAAACATTGCACAGTAAATAGATTATCTTCTAACGGTTTAATGATTATCTCCTTAGTAGGACTCCATGCGGTCCGCATATGTTGCTCAAAAGTTTGCGGGCTGAAGTAGTTCATCATATAAACCCTAGCCAAGGCCATCCACTTGATTCCCTCCTTGGGAGAACTATTCTCTTCCTCAAAAACCATCAATCTCCTCCTCATCTATGCCAAGACGCTATAGCATGTCGTCCATAGCCCTAGGTCGTCGCCTTGTTACTTCCAATGAGCTGAGCATGTCGTGGTATTGCCGACGAGTACGCCATGGAGGGGTCCTCACAGTGTGTGTTTAGAGACGCGGGGGAAGGCGGACGGTGACGGGTACGAGGTAACACAGCTTACCCAGGTTCAGATCCCACGACAGTGGCGGAATCCTACTCCTGCTATAAATCACTATAAGGGCAATACGCGAGTTACAGAGATTGGTTCGCTATGCGAGATTGTAAGTTATCGTCTGAAGTTGTGCCCTAAAGGCTCCCATAGGCCCGACTTATATAGCCGCCAGGTCCTAGGGTTACAGGGAAAAGTCCTAGCCGGACAGGTCACAGAGTCCTACACCGTCTATTACTAGTCTTGTGTATCTTGCACTCCAAGGCTCCAGATACGTCGGTGACTCCAACCGTAGCCTTTCTTTATCCGGCATGGGCATCCCTTCTGGATCCATCTAACTGGGCCTCCCAGCAGGCCATAGGCTATGCTACCAACTGTGGGCCACCTGGGTTATCCGGATAGGTGACATGCTATGAGATACCCATATAGCATATCCCCAACACTAGCCCCCGGAGAAATCCGAGATCTTGCGCCGTCTTGCCTCTTCGTGTGGAATGCTCCGTCTAGATGGATGTCGGCAAATCGTCAAGCAATATCTTGTAGTCCTCCCAAAGAACCCTGCAAGGTTTTCTCCGTCTTCAATATGTAAGTCAGAGAAATGCTGAATCTTCCATCGTACACTTCCGTAGCCGGACTGGATCCGTCCATGCCGGAATCTTCCAATGTGACGGATCATCTGCCTATGCTAGCTAGGACGACGTAGGCTTAGGTCAGTGACGCCTCGTAACTCACACATGCAGAGAACGCAATCATATCCGATTTTCCCGCGCGAGCGATACGAACCGTTGGCGGCGACGGTTGGAGACGTGACGAAATTGCTGCGCACGTTCGCGAACACGTCGTCTACGCGGCAACCGTCCGATCAAGCTGCACGAATCTTGACGCCGGAGATGATAAATAGCAACCGTGGTGGAATTTCCACTTTTTACCTCATTCTCCTCGCATCGTCTTCTTCCTCCAGCGCGTGCCCCCTCGAGCTCTCCGCGCCTAACTCGCGAAAAAACACTAGCCTCCAATCCGCACCAGTCACACCCAACCTCGCTCCATGGCCAGCAGCAGCACCTCTCCCTCCATGGCAGCGTCGAACGAAGCCGCGGCGAAGCCGACGAGTTCCATTGTCGTGCCCCCAGAGGGCGTGGTTATCCCCGCATCGGCGGTGATAGAGTACACCGGCGGTGACCTTAATCTGGCGGCGCTGGAGCCGTTGGAGGAGGAGCTAGATTCGCACAAGGGCGACTGGCGTGGCTCAGATATCACAGACCGTGATATCCAAGAGCTGATCGCCGAGGGCTACCTCCCTGCGACAGAGGGGCTCGCCTGGCGGGCGGCGCCGGCCGGCGAGGTGACACCTTCTCCCCAAGCCGGAGAAAAGGTGTAGCCCAACTGGTACGCGACGTCTCCCTGCCCATCTCCAACTTCTTCCTCTCCGTCTTGAATCACTATAGAGTCCAGCCCTAGAGTCTTTCCCCCAATAGTATCTTAGTGCTTAGCAACTACGCGGCACTCTGCGAGGGATACTTAGGGATAAAGCCTAGGTTAGACCTCTTTGTGTACTTCTTCACCGTCAAACGTGAAGCCGGAGCTAGCAAGGAGGAACTTAGGAACTGCGGCACCATAAGCTTCAAGATTCGACCTGGCCGGCGGTTCCCCGACATCGTCGGCCATGGGTCCTGCAAAAATTGGCATTAGACGTACTTCTACGGCCCAGACATTCCTCTGGCTGGCCGACAAGTAACGTACCCGTACTTCGTTGACGGAGCCGCCGCTGAAACCTCGTCATGGAGATCCCATGCCTACCTTCCCTCCGACCTCGATGCTTCCCGTGCCATAAGGCGGATAGAATGGTTCGTAGAGACGGGTTTGACCGGCTTGGACCTAGCCATGTGCTGGTTCATCAGGCGAATCTAACCTCTGCAGCACCGCGCGAAGCTCATGCACGAGTATACCAGCGACAGAAGGGATAGCCTCCGCATCTCCGTGGACAACTTCTCGAGCAACTCCGTCAAGCTCCGCCTTAAGGACATCATCAAGGTGAAGGATAAGAAGCATGGCTTCACCATCACCTACGACATGTTCGTAGACGGCAAGTGCCCAAAGGTAGGTATTTATTTTCCGTGTATGACATATACTCCAGTTTTTCCGTCTTGTATATGTCATCTCATCTAACACTGTGACTTCTCACTTAACAGCTTAGCGATCTAGAGGAGGGCAACCTGGCTGCCCAAATCTACGATCCAAAGATGAAGGAAGTCACGGTCGTGTCCGACGACGATGCTCCGTTGGCGCGAAAGCGGAAGAGCTCCACCTCTGACGCTGCCGACGGAGGCAAGAAGAAGAAGACGGAGGGTGGAGCCTCCAAGAAGACTACCGCCGCCCTGGAGGCGGAAAAGAGAAAAGTTACTGGGATCCCCTTTGCCAAAGCACCCCCACTTGTGTAAGCTTCTCTTCCTCCGACATTGTCTATTTATCTGTCTTGCTCCTGTACTTATGCATTTTGCACATTTCAGGAAGAAAGCTACGACCAGCCTCAAGAAGACCTCCAAATTGGGGGCTTCTAGAACTATCAAGGACATGCTGCATCGCGACGCATCTCCCGCCATCGCCCTACCACTCCCTCCGTCAAACCTTCGTCTGCCCCGACAAGCTCACAAGGTAAGGAGGCATCTGGCCCTTCCGCCATGGAAGTGGACTCAGGTGCTTCTACCGAGATTACAGTCGTCGGCGAGCAGGCGACGCAGGAGAGTGCCGCCCATCAAATGGCTGAAGCTCCGGCTAAGGATGCCATCGATGGCGGTAAGGCGATGGTGGAAGAAGGTACCTCTACCGTTGGCGGCGCCCCCGCACCCAAGAAAACCATAGCCTATCCAAATATAGTCTATCCGACACTTACACCGGGTAGCACTGCTTTGGTCCCTGGTGCGGCGCCGACATCTCCAACGTGCGGTCTAGAGGAGCTCCGCCGGCAAGCAGAAATCTTGCAAGGAAACAGCGAATCCTTTGGCAAGCTGCTGGCCGAGAGTGCTACAAACCTCAAGATCATCGCACTTGTAAGTTTTATTTGCCTTTTGCATTTCATATGAGTATCCCACTGTAGCCCCCGAGGATGTAGACGGAAAAACCATAGGTTTTTGCATCTATATGCTCTAAGAGTGACTAAGTTACAAAAACTCTCATTGTATCCCCCAAGCATGTAGGTGGAATGAAATATTCCGACTAGATGCTTTAAAAGTAGCATAAACAGTGTTTATAATTTTCCATACTGTAGCCCCCAAGCGTCTAGTTGTAACTGAATTAGTTTTGACTAGATGCTTAAAGAAAAGCTAAGCATATATCCAAGTTAAAAACTTTTATATTGTAGCCCCCAAGCTTCTAATTGAGAACTAAATTAGTTCCGACTAGATGCATAAAGAAAAGCTAAGCACATTACGAAGTCAAAAAACTCTCGCTGTAGCCCCCGAGCGTCTAGGTGGAAAATTTCCGGCTAGATGCTCCAAGCAGACTAAACAACGTTTTAACTTTGACCTTTTTTCCACAGAACGAGAGTGCTCGGAGGGGCATGGCCAATGACAAGTACCAGAAGATGCACGCAGAACTGGAAGCTGAAAAGGGTAAAACTGCCTTCTTAAAGGAACATATCACCAAGAGCAAGCGTCTGTTTTATTTTTCGCATTCCGACTTGGTTTTGTGCCCATATTCTCCGAGTACTCACTGTGTACTTTTACTTTCTCCGACTTTGCAGAGACCATCGCCAAGGCCAAGAATATTGTCGAGAAATCCAAGCACATTCAAGAGCTGGATAGCGAGAACAAGATTCTTAAGCAGGAGAGGAATGATATGTTGAAAATGCATGAGGAATCGATGAAGGCCCTGCAGGACTCCGCCACCGAGGAAATCAATCGCTTGAAGGAGGAGATTGCGATCTTAAAAGATCAGAAGCAAGTTGCCGAGCAAAATCAACGCCATAGCGAGGCGTATAAGCTCCTCCAACAAGAGAAAGAATCCTTGGCGGACACCCTCTGGCAAGATGAGGCCAGCATCTTCAGTAAGTTTTCTCCGTCTTGGATTTCTGTAGTCTGGGTACATTGAATTGTTGAACTCATGCGATCCTTGCCGGAATTTGCAGCTCCCATGGGTTTAGCCCGATCGCCTCCTCCAGCCAAGGAATGGATGGTTCTTGCCGGCAACTTCATCAACACCGCCATCACACAAGCCAAAGAGATCGCCAAGCCCCTCCAGATAAACATCAAGGCATCGGACTCCATGGTGAAGTACTCGGAGATTCTGCGCCGAGCCCCCGAGTGTATCACAAGCTGGAAAGCTTCATGTGCACGGGCTGGTGCAAGGATGGCGCTGTCAATGGTGAAGGCACACTATGAAGATGCCGACATCGACACGGTGACCTATGGCATTCCCGACGTAGACGATGATGGCAAAGAGATTAACCATGAAGCCATATTGTCATCACTCATGGGCTATGAAACCAGAGTTGCCGAGTTGGTAGACGTCGACGTCTTCGTTCCCATGAACACCATCGACAGCGGCAACCAAGGTTCCTCTGAGTCCCACCACAACGCCGACTTCGAGGGTGGTTCTCCGGCTGGTGATGATGATGCTTCCAAGTCACCTACGCCAAAGGAGTAAAGAACAACTTTGTAATATCTGTTTCACCTTTGGTGCATATGCGGAAAAAACTTGTTTATGTAACTTAAGGGGGAAAACAATTGTTGTTATTTCCTGCTGCTCAAGAACTAGTTTCCAGCATGTATATATTGTTTTAAGCAAGTGCTGGCTTATCCATTAGTTTGGTTCTTATGCTTGACTTTTCGTGAGTCGAAAGACTCGTTGTCGGAACCATGCACTCAGGTGATGATGCCCAATGGCACCGTCAATAACCTGAGCACAAAATCGCCGACAATAAGTGCCGAAAGTCACTACTTCAGAATCCACATAAAAACAACAAAGACCGTGTAGACCAAAAAACTTAAGCTAACGCCCCTAGGCGGAATTTTCACAAGTGCAATCGCAAAGCTTGTGCATAAAGGTTTTACATGATCCAAAAATGAACACTAAAGGAGGTAAAAGACTCAGAAATATGAATGAACCAGAGAGCTTTATTTCATTGATCATATAAGAGGTACATAATTAGATAAAAAATGCTAAGTGTAAAAAGGACGTAGATGTGCTATGTTTCATGGCCGATCAAGCTCTGGGTAGTCATCATCCCGGTCACGTCGCTTACGCTTATGATCCTCGTTGGGTCTATCCTTTAGTTCATGATTGTCAACGAGGCAGTAAGACCTATTGAGTAGCGCCTTGCTTATGATGAACGGTCCTTCCCATGGCGGGGATAATTTGTGTGACTTCTTCTGCTTAAGTCGGAGCACCAAATCCCCCTCTTTAAACGAGCGATACGGAACGCGGCGACTATGGTAGCTGCGTAGCTTCTGCTGGTAGATGGCGGATCTTTGGCATGCCAAAACGCGCTCCTCCTCGAGAAGGTCCACATCTGGGCGTCTGGATTCTTCAGCGTCATCTTCGTCGTAGGCGGCAACTCTTGGTGCATCGTGAAGGATGTCAGAAGGTAGGATGGCTTCTGCTCCATATATCATGAAGTAAGGGGTGTAGCCGGTGGATCTGTTGGGTGTAGTTCGTAAACTCCACAGCACAGATGGAAATTCTTCCGCCCAGGCTCCATCTGCTTTATGTAGCGGTGCCTCCAGACGTGGCTTGATTCCCTGCAAAATTAATCCATTGGCCCGCTCAACCTGACCGTTGGATTGTGGGTGTGCCACAGATGCAATGTCAAGTCGGATGCCTTTTTCCCAACAATAAGCCTCCACTTCTCCGAGTGACAAATTGCTGCCGTTGTCGGTGATAATGCTATGTGGAAGACCAAATCTCACCACTAGATCCCGGTCAAACCTGAGGGCAGTTGCCCCATCAAGCTTTCTAATGGGTTTAGCTTCTATCCATTTAGTGAATTTATCCACTGCTACAATAAGATGTGTAAACCCACAAGGTGCCGTCTGTAACGATCCTACCATGTCCAGCCCCCAGACTGCAAACGGCCAAGTTATTGGTATTGTTCGCAATTCTTCAGCAGGAACATGTGGTTGTCGGGCATAATACTGGCATCCCATGCATGTCTCAACCAGCTTGTCGGCGTCCGCCTTCGCGGTCAGCCAGTAGAATCCTTGCCGGAAGGCTTTCGCGACCAATGATCGAGGATCAGCGTGATGCCTGCAATCTCCGAGATGGATTTCGCGTAGGATTTCCATACCTTCTAACTAGGAAATACACTTTAGGTATACACCAGTAGTGCTCCTTTTGTAGAGTTGCCCATTGACTATGTTATAACCCTTTGCTCGTCGTACTATTTGTCGTCTTTCGACTTCGTCGTCGGGCAAAGTTCCGTTTTCGAGATATTCCATGAACGGTTTTGTCCAAGCCGGAGGGACCTTAGTCACCATGTTGACGAAAGAGTCAACTCTATCCGGGTTGTCGATGTCGGCTCCCTTCACAGATGGTGTGCACAGGTGCTCTAGGAAAACTCCTGGCGGAATTTGCTTGCGCCCTGATCCAAGCTTAGACAGCAGATCAGCCGCCTCATTTTGCTCCCTAGGTACATACTTTACTTCGTAGCCCAAGAAGCTCTTGGCTATCTCGTCCACTTCGTCTCGATATGCCGCCATCATAGGGTTCCGCGCATTCCAGGTGCCAGCCACCTGCTGGGCAACCAAGTCGGTATCTCCACAGCAAACTATCCGCTTGATGCCAATATCCTTGGCTACACGTAGTCCGTGAATGAGTGCTTCATACTCCGCCATGTTGTTTGTAGCCTCGAAGTGGATCTGCAGAACGTAGTGTAGCTTGTCTCCTGTTGGTGACTGTAGCAATACACCAGCCCCCAAGCCGTTGAGCAGCTTTGATCCGTCAAAGTGTGGTTCCGGCAACGGAGTAGCATCTGGCATCTCCGTCCAATCTGCAACAAAATCCGCCAAGGCTTGTGACTTGATAGCGTCGCGTCTCTTGTAAGTGATCTCGAAGGCGGCAAGTTCAATGCCCCACTTCGCGACCCTTCCTGTAGCGTCGCTGTTGTTTATTATGTCGGACAGTGGAGTCTTGCTCACCACTGTGATTGGGTGCTCCTGAAAGTAATGCCTCAGCTTCCGAGAAGCAAGGAATACTCCATAAGCTATCTTCTGGTAGTGCGGGTAACGCTGCTTGGACTCCGTCAAGACCTCGCTTACATAGTAAACTGGTCGTTGAACTCCGTGCTCATAGCCTGGTTCCTTCCGCTCTACCACGACGACGATGCTGATTACCAGGTTGGTTGCCGCCATGTAGATTAACAGGGGCTCTCCAGGCTCGGACGCTACAAGGATAGGCGCTAAGGAAAGAATCCCCTTGAGCTGCTTCAATGCTGCATCTGCTTCGTCCGTCCACGTGAATTTGTCCGCCTTCTTCAGCAACTTGTACAGCAGCAGAGCCTTCTCTCCAAGTCGGCTGACGAACCGACTAACTGCTGCAACACAAACTGTTAGTCGTTGAATGTCTTTTAGGCATGTCGGACGGTTTATGTTTAAGATGGCCTTGATTTTCTCTGGGTTGACCTCGATTCCGCGTTGGGAAATGATGAACCCCAACAATTTGCCGGCTAGAACCCCGAAGACGCACTTCTTAGGGTTAAGCATCATGTTGTATTTCCCAAGATTATCAAAGGTTTATTTTAAGTCGGAGATTAAGTCGTTTGACTTTTTAGACATCACCGCGATATCGTCCACATAGGCGTGAACGTTCCGACCATTTGGTCGTGGAGGCAATGTTGCATTGTCCGCTGGTACGTAGCACCTGCGTTTTTTAGCCCAAAGGGCATCGTAACATAGCAAAACGTGCCGTATGGGGTAGTGAACGAAGTTGGCAATTGGTCCGACTTCCACATCTTGATCTGGTGGTATCCTGAGTATGCATCGAGAAAACACAAAAGCTCTGAGCCAGCTGTCGAGTCAATGACTTGGTCAATGCAAGGCAAAGCAAACGGATCTTTGGGACATGCTTTGTTCAAGCCGTTGTAATCAACGCACATTCTTAATTCATTGGTTCCCTTTTTGGGGACAAGTATAGGATTGGCCACCCATCGGGTGTGAAGGACTTCTCGGATAAATCTAGCCTTAAGTAACCTAGCTATCTCTTTGCCAATGGCGCGTCTCTTCTCATCTCCAAAGCGTCGTAGAGGTTGTTTCACTGGTTTGGATTTTGGATCAATGTTTAAGCTGTGCTCGGCGAGTTCCCTAGGTACACTTTTCATGTCGGCAGGTTGCCAGGAAAATTGTCCCTATTCTCACGGAGGAACTCGACGAGCGCGCTTTCCTATTTGGGATCCAGGTTCGTCCCAATGGAGGTGACCTTGGAGGCATCGCCTACCACAAGTTCTACCGGCTTGGTCTCGATGGCGGCCTTGAACGCTGGAGCAAAGTCGGAGATCTGCTTCTTCGACGCGGGCATCTCTGAGTCATCGACCTTGCTCTGGATCTCTTTGAATTCTTCACTGTAGAGGACAGCTTTTGCAACGGCTGCTTCATTGATCTCACAGTCCCTTGCCTTGGTAAAGCTTCCGGATACGGTGATGACACCGTTTGGTCCGGGTATATTGAGTTTGTTGTAGACGAAGCATGGCTTGGCCATGAACGTGTGGAATATGTCGCGGCCGAATATGACGTGGTACACGCTCTTAAAGGGGACCACCTCAAAGGTCATGCGCTCTTGGCGGTAATTGTTAACATCACCAAAGGCAACCTGAAGTGTAATGCACCCAAGGGACCGAGCCTCCCGACCAGGAACTACGTCGTGGAAGATGGTGTTGGTCCGCCTTAGGTTTGACTCCGTCAAGTTCATCTTTTGCAGTGTATCCAGGTACATGATGTTGATGCTGCTTCCAGTATCCACCATACACTTGGTGAACTCCACGCCGTCAATCAAGGGGTTGATGACCATGGTGTACTGGTTCTCCGTAGGTATAAGGTCTGGGTGGTCCATCCTATCCCAAGTGATTGGAACCTCCGACCAGCGCATATACTGGGGAACTGGGGGAGAGTAGCCATCAGGATCCTCAGAGAGGTCTTCTGTTGTCGGACGGTGGGGGTGCCAAGGAAAGTGTGGTAGACTGGAGCCTTCTTCGCGAAGGGGTTCTTGCCCTTGTCATCGCTCTTGGCGGCGTGCTTGGGGTCAACGTCCTCATCCATGTCGCTTGAATCCTTGGAATCCTCCTCCTTCTTCTTCCCCTTGCCGTTGCCTCGCGGCCTGTTCTTCCGACTTCGCTTGTAGCCGGACTCCGGGTCTTCCTTGAGGTCGTTGACGAACTTGCAGTGTCGATTGGTATGGGTGGCTTTGCCGTTGACGTCGAGGTGTACGAGGCACGGCATATCGCGGTACTCCTCGTAGGTTTGGGGAACGCGGAGCGGCGCCGATGTGGTTTCACTTCCTCGTTGTTGCCCACGACTAGCTCCCCTTCCTCGGCCACGTTTTCCGCCATCACCTCGTCCTGCAAAAGTCATAGCGACCATGTCGGTAGATTGCTTTTATTCTGGAGCGGTTTTCCGCTTTGTACTGCTGTTCCACCGAGCTTGAGTTGGAACGGCCGTTGCCGGTAAGGAGCCGCGAGCATCGTCGTCGGCAGCTGCGAACTCACTGGCCAACTGAATCATCTAATTCAAGTCAAGCTGGTGATTGTCCTACAAGCGCTTCAGCTTATGTCGGAGCAACGTGCCCCTTTCCAACCCATCGATGAAGGCCGCCATGGCAGTCTGAGCGTGCACTCCTGCACAGGAATTCTTCATGTCCAGCCAGCGGGAGAGGTAGGCGCGAGATGTCTCGTCTTTCTCTTGCACGCACCACTGTAGATCGCCCACAGTGCAGGGACGCTTGTATGTACCCTCAAAGTTCTTTGTGAATGCTTCTTGCATGTCCAACCAGTTGTATATGGATTTCTTCGGCAAGACGTCGATCCATTGACGGGCCGTGCCCGCCAACATTAATGGGAGGTACTTGACGGCGACGTTGGGTTTGCCTCCGGCAATCTCCACCACGTTGCCGTAGTCCTGCAACCATGTGGCTGGCTTGGCGGTGCCGTCATAGGGCTTGATGGTCTTGTCAATCCGGAAACCTTTGGGGTAACTTTCGGATCGTATTGCGGGTCCAAAGCAACGTGGTCCCAGGTATGGTCCTTCTCGAGCCTCGTGGATCTTATCGATCCGCGAACGTGCATCGTACGGCTCCGGGTTCTTCTTCTTCTTGTCAACAAGGGATGGGCCGCGTGAACGACGCGGGCCTCCTTCACCATGGTGGCTGCTTGGTGGTGACGGAGGCGGAGGTGGCGGTGGGTTAGCTTTCTTGCTGTTACCCTCCTGCGACGCCTCATGTCTGTCACGGTTGCTTGTCGGACGCGGAGGGTCATGGTGTGACCTGCTTCTGTGTCCTTGGTTGCGCTCTTCGTCATGACGGGTCTGCTCCGCGTTTTCGCGGATGACGATGCCGCACTGCTTTGGTGGGGGCATATCCGTACGATGGTGAGCCTTGTAATCTTCGCGATGTCGGGGGGACCGGGGCGGTGGTGATGGGCGACGAGGTCGGGCCTTTTCTCCGTGGTCAGAGGATATGGGGATAGCATCCTTCTTGTTGCGCGCATCCCTCCGTCTTCGTTCCGATGAACCCGTCCGGGACTCGACATCAAGAGGAGATCTGTCCCTTGGCGGCTTATACTGGCTAGACTGGCAAAGCGCTGGGTCAGACTCAAGCCTCTGAGAGGTGGCCTTTTCCTGCTGCTTCACCGCCTTGGCCACTAGGTCATAGACCTGTTTCACTGCCTCGGGCGATCTATCCTGCTCCAGAAGGGTCTTGGCGACGGCGAGGTTAAGGAGTGGGGTGGGCATCACCTGCTTGCCTTCACTGTCAACATATGGTTTGGCTTGTGCCGGCTTCGAGGGAGCCCATCCTAGGTTGCGCTGTACAGCAGGATCGTTGATGACGCGAGCCGGAGCTTTGTTGGCCTTCTGCTGCTGTAGCAAAGTCTTGTACTCGGCCTCCATTGCTCTAGCTTTCTCTATGGATTTATGCGCGTTGACCAGATCTCGATCTAGCTTAGCGCCTTGCTCCACGATGGCCTGCGCTTCTCGTCAAGCTGGGTCACGTTACAGATATGAGCGACGGTCAGTGGCTCGACGAGGAGGTTGTCGTACATCACTCTATCAGCTGGAGTAACTTGGGCTACTGCAGACGTAGATGCTGGAGGCGGCAGGTTTGCGGTGTTGTTGTTGCTCGGGCCGGTGCCGAGTTCCTACGGCTGCTGCACTGGGGTAGACGGAGGGGGCATGACCTTTGCGTGATCATCGTCAGTAGCAAGAAGTGGCCCTTCCCTTTTCCAGCGCTGTAGGCGGAGCTCGTCCGAGTTGATCTTCATCCATCGCCGTCCCAATGGTGATGAACACCTCTCGAGACGTGACGGCATTGTTGGATTGTTCGTCGCGCGTGTACTCCTCCTCCATCTCCTGCATAGAGGAGTCTAGCTCTTCTGGACTAAAATCTATCTCCTCTGAATCTGCACTGAAATCAGCATAAAGCGCGTCAATGACAGAGTCGGGGGGTGCTAGGACTTCCTCGATGACGGGCGGTGGAGGTACGACGACAACGACGATGACTGGAGGTGGTGGTGCAGCTGCGACGATGGCGGTGGCTGAATCGGAGGTTCTCCGTCGATGAGCGTGAGCGCTTTCTGGGCTTCTGCGTCAGCCTCCGCGTAGTTGTTGATGGTGCTCACCATGTGTTCAAGGGTAAGGCGTCCTATTGCCTGCTGCCGTCTTAAAGAATGTCGGAGAAGCGTACGATGGTCCAGTCCTTCCACGAAGTGATACAAAGTGTTATCATCGGGGTAGTGGGCCAGACCGGCTCGTATACGGAGCCACCTGGCCAGGTAATCGCGAGGGTTTTCGCCCTCTCTCTGAATGCAACGCGCTAGATCGAAGATGGTAACCACTCCGACGAACTTGGATCTCTGCTGTCCAGACGCGCGGGCGAAGCCAGCGGATTTGCAGCGATCTTCCACCTTTATATCCCGCACAGGGGCGGTTTGGGTGGGCCTTGAATTTTTCCGATCTTTGCCGGCAAACTCTGAAGAGAGATCCGACAACGATCCTTCCGCGAACGTATCCTGCCCGTAGGCGGTCCATGCAGGCCTTATGCTCCTCCGACTCCCAGGGAACTAGTGCCCGAGTCGGTTTCGCCGATGAAGAGGTGGATGTCTCTGATAGGAACGATCGAACACCGCGTAGGGTTCGTCTTCGCCAGGATCCAGAATTCGTCAGGAGGGATGATCGGAATATTGCCGGAGAAGAGAACGTGACCGATGGCTACGGTTTCGCCGATTCCCGCGAAGATCTTGGTCCTCGCCCGCTGAAGAGCCTGAAGCGCCTCTTGCCCCACGGTGGGTGCCAACTGTCGTGGTATTGCCGACGAGTACGCCATGGAGGGGTCCTCATAGTGCGTGTTTAGATACGTGGGGGAAGGCGGACGGTTGACGGGTACGAGGTAACACAGCTTACCAAGTTTTAGATCCCACGATGGTGGCGGAATCCTACTCCTGCTATAAATCACTATAAGGGCAATACGCCGAGTTACAGAGATTGGTTCGCTATGCGAGATTGTAAGTTATCGTCTGAAGTTGTGCCCTAAAGGATCCCATAGGCCCGACTTATATAGCCGCCAGGTCCTAGGGTTACAGGAAAAGTCCTAGCCGGACAGGTCACAGAGTCCTACACCGTCTATTACTAGTCTTGTGTATCTTGCACTCCAAGGCTTCGGGTACGTCAGTGACTCCAACCGTAGCCTTCCTTTATCCGGCATGGGCCTCCCTTCTGGATCCATTTAACCGGGCCGCCCAGCAGGTCATAGGCCATGCTACCAACTATGGGCCACCCGGGTTATCCGGATTGGTGACATGCTATGATGATACCCATATAGCATATCTCCAACAGAGCATGCACTACAATATAGGAAGAAGTAGTATTAGAGCAGCTCTAACGGAGACCTTAATAAACCGCTATTTTTTGGTTTTTGCAAAATAGCGGCGCTCTAGTGGTAACAGTAAAAGCTGCTGGCACTTAAATTTTTTGGGCCACGGAGAAAACTGCCGGTCGACCTGTACATTCCCAGGGCAGGTGTGTAACACCCTCAGAATCGGACCTATGCAAGTTTGAGCAAAATTCGCCAAACCTGCATAGAAACGATTCAAAGGTGCCCACCAGGCACTTTCGTGCGGGTGGAAAACAAAGTAATAACATTACACAACAGTCCTCGATGGGACCCACAGAACAGATATATATATAACAGCGACTCAAAGAGTCAAGAATACAGATATAATATACAAAGATCCCAAATCACCTTGAAAACGATAGAGCGTCCAGCTACGGACAAGATGCAAATGGGGCTAGGAGCCCTGAAGAATAACCAATGGCGTCCATAACCCTGCCCAGGCCAGACCGGAAGGGTAACCCTGCTAACGACGTCGATCTCAAAACCTGCTTAAACAAAAGGGGTGCCGACAAAGGGCAAAGGAAAAAGAGGAGCGTCAGTACTGAGGCCAGTACACGGCGAGGCTAGAATTCGGCGGTCCTCGCCTACAAAGGTATGGTGGACTGAGCGGCAGCGGCAGCATGCACTAAACAACCTATAGAGACTCGATCCAACTGGCGGATATCAGATAGGGATAAGAAAGACCTACTCGGAACCAAGCTGATACTACCACCAATCAAACCCATCCTGGCGTTTCCCCCTCGAGACCAAACGAGGAAGTCAACCGAGGAACTCACACAGTTGGCAGTTTTACTTATTCAGTTATCGTCGCAGCAATTACTAGTCAGGTGTAGATAATCATCCTGATAAAATAAACAGTGGGCACTTTTAGTTAATCATTCCGTTATAGTTGCAACACTTACTAATCAGATACAATTAGCATGAGATAACCCAAAAACCCAGCAGTTGTTGGTACTTTTATTTAGCCATTCCGTTGTAGTTGCAATACTTACTAGTCAGGTACAATGGTCGCAAGCGACACTCCAAGCAAGCAATTGTGGGCAGTATTAATTAGCCATTCCATTAGAGTGAAGCTGATTACTAGTCATTATAAGTCAAATTTATAGCGATAAACTTTAGTTATGCTTGTCTATGGTCGAGATACTGTGCTCCAAGTCGTCCATATCCGCGGACACGGCTTTCAGAAAGTTTTACCCGGCCGGGGTGCACCAATAGCAACACACACTCGATCAACCTCGGAAAAACCAAATCAAAACCCAACGAGGCCTTCACGACAAAGCAGTCACAAGATTCAGAAATATTTCAGGGGGCCACCCCTTAAGTAGATCCCGCAACGAAGTAAGCTAGCTCCGAGACGGACTCAAGGTCTGGGTGGACGGCTGTGAGCGACTGGGAACCCCAAACGGGGCTTGTCGACACCGCGTAAACGTGTCCCGGTCCTAAACAGTACAGTGTGCAGTACCTCGCACAATCGTAAATAAAGCAGTAAAGCATGGCATAAGTACAGGATCGTAAATAAAACCTCAAACTAGTTTGTGGCCCCAAGAAATAAGACGGAATCAAGCTCTGGCTAAGGGGGGTCCCATATACCTCCCGGATGTGGATAGCGCGATAAATCAAGGAACAGGTATCAAGTACTCGGGGTCTTACGGGACACAAGTGGGCGTTCGGAAACCAAATATTGTCTATCACCCACCGATGCCTCTTCTTATTTCAGTTTTAGTTGTTAAACAGGAATGTAAAGTGAATGATAAGTAAAACTAGAATCATCTCCAACGTCAACATGCGGCAATACATCAACAACTGTGGCACTTGACGACACGCAACAGCACTAGAGCAAGCGACTACGACGCGCAAGTCCAACTAGCTACCAAACAACAGGTAATAGGATGTGTCCAAAGCAATATAGGGCTGCAGGGAATATCACAGGTACGGAAACTAAAGCATCGCAACACAGATAGCAATAGATCAACAAGAGGGAATAAAGACTATAAAAGTAAGATAGGTAGAAAGGGGGAGATGCTCGCCTGAAAACATTGCCGAAGGTTCAACCGGAGATCGGGTCGACGCTCACATCAACTCAACGGCCTTATCCGCGAAGAAGCAAAACACTAGAATAAACACCGGATGCAATATTTAATGCAACGGCAGAAGATCGGCATGATGCATGTATGATGTATGACATGGCAAAGGTGCGGTGCCATTAGGTCAGGTTAAGCGGAACCAGGGTCCCGACATTAATTAAGCGGTTCAAGTTATTTAGAACCCCCGCAATTTAATGTTGTTTTAACATGGCAAAAGATAATACGGGTTCGCTACACAAGTTTAAATGAGGCCGATATGAGACTAGATTTGCCCGCATATGGGCCCCATATTTAATTATGGTGGATCGGCATAAGGCCCCCAAACCACATGATTATGCATGCAAGTATGGCAGTTAATATGCAACAAGTTGTTATATATGATAAAATAGGGTTTCGGGGAGGGGGTTCACACATAGGGTCTCGACGATCTTGGGGTTCCGGGGTTCGGGGTCGGTCTCAGGGTCCAGGGTTCGACGGAAACGTTCTCGGACTCCAGGGTTGTTCTCAGATAACGGGGTAGAACTTGGCGTTCCGAGGTCTTCGGGTCATGTCGACGGTCATGTCGTTCGGGATGAAGGACTTGGCGTGCGACGACGAAGCGCTTGTCGTTCCGGTAGCGATCTTGGCGTCAGGGTTCTCGGTCATCGGTAGATCTTGTCATCGCTTTGGTGTTGGGCTCGACACCGAGGTCTTCAGGGTTCCCTGTCGGAGTACTTGATGTTCCGTGATGGAGTTCTTGTCGGGGATTATCCGGACACCTTCGGCTCGGTACGGTCTTGGAGTCTCGCGCCCGAGGTCTTGCGCGGTTCTTCGGGGTCTCGTATCCGTGAAGGGGGTCTCGACGCTTCACGGTCTTCGGACGCCGGGACGGAGAGCCTGGAGTGTCGCGGTTCCATTGTCGGTGGCGATCTTGTCGACGTGATGTACACCAGGTCCTTAGCACTAGGCAGACACGGTTACTACCATAGGGCATTTATGCTTCCATTATATCAAAGCCACATACACGCTGGGCAACAACCAAAGTACAGAACATGGGCCTCGCGTCAGACTAGCAGCAAAGATGGGGCGAGGCGGGTGTCGTCGAGGCCGGCAGGTGCTGGTGACACACGGACGAGGCGCAGGCGACGGCGTGAGCCCGACGAGATGGCACGGCGAGCTCGGGGACAGCAACATGGTGGCGGCGCAGAGGAGGAGGAGAGGCCGCGGCCTGGGCGGTGGTCGCCGGCGGCGGGACTGCGAGGAGGAGGCCGGTGAGGCGCGGAGGCGGGCTTGGGTCGGCGGCGAGGGAGGTCGACGGGGGGGCGCGCCGGCGTCGAGGATGGCGGGTGGAGGCGCTGGAGACGCGGCCGGAGCGCGTCGGGGCGGAAGGCGCGTGACCGGGGAGAGGGTGGAGGAGAGGCAGAGCGCGCGGCTCGGGTCGGGGAGGAGCGGGGTCGCGGTGGCGGCGTCGGCGGGCGGCCGGCCGCGGGGGAGAGGGTGCAGGCTAGCGCGGGATCGGGAGAGAGAGGCGCAAGCGGCGGCGGACGCATGGGAACCGGGCGGCGGGGGAAAAACCGAGGAAGGCGGCGGGGGTTGGTGGGGTGAAGGACGGCGGCGAGCCGGCGGTGGCGTGTGCGGGCCGGCGCCGGAGAGGCGGTTGAGGGCGCCGGAGCAGACGCAGCAGAGGAGGGTGGTCGCGGGGCAGGTGGGAGAGAGGAGCGGGGCGCGTGAGAGAGACGTGGGGGAGAGAGACGCGGGGAGAGAGAGAGGAGGAGCGGGGTGGGGCGCGTGTGGGGCCCAGGGGCGGTTGAGAGGGGTTTTGGTCGGTTGGTGTGTGTGCGTTGTGTCCAGGGGGTTGCTGGGAGAGGGGAGAGAGAGGAGAGAGAGCTGGGTGAGGGTAGGTGGTGAGGTGGAGGGCTATGAGTGGTTGGGGGGAAGGGCAAAAGTGAGGTGGCATGTTCTGATTGGGTGGAGTGAGGTGGCCAGGGGGGTGTGGTTAGGATAGTGGGTAGCTTTAGGAATTTAGGAGATGGACCGATTTAAAAACCTGGGGTGGTCGTTCGGGTCTACTCGGCCCGTTCGACTGCCCCACTAAAATAATTTAACTTTTTTTTTATTTACTTTAATTGGACCATTTGCAAACCGATAGCAACAAAACAAAATACTCCGGAGCCCCGGGGTTTGGTGTTTGAATTAAGATGGGGCGTTTTAGAAAACAAAACGGGCTTTGCGAAAATAGTTTTGGCAAACAATGCATGATGATGACGATGCAATGCACAAATTCAACGCGATTTTCTAGTAGTGGTTTTGCGGGATGCCACAATTCGACACCACTAACAATGGATCTCGCCCTCGAGATCCGCCTCATGGTACCGGAAGGAAGGTCGGCGATCTGCGTCTTCTCGCTTCGTGTAGATCCTCGCGACACCACTAACAAGAGGTCGTTGTCCGTGATCGTCGAGAGAACTCTCCGGTAACAAAAGGTCGAAGGTAGAGGTATCAACAAATAAAGCCACCTCTAACCCCGATAGAAAGAGAGAACCGATGCATTCTCATACACTTCAATGTACAAAAGCGAATAGAAGGGGTAGTCGGCATGGGGGCCAATCCATCACGCACCCAAACTATTACTCCGCACAATCAGTAGAAAAGCGTGCAACCATTCTCGGAATCAGACTGAAGATCTCGACAATCGAGGTTCGGAAACAAAAGGGTGATGCAGACTCTGCATCGGAACTGGCGTGGATGATGTCGTCGCGTCGGAAAACACCGAATAGCACAAACAAGGAACAAAGAATGATACCACAGACGAAGGATTCCTCGGATAGCTTGAACACCAGATGCAGCAACACCGTTATCAGAGGAGGAAGCGAAACCCTGAAGGTACGACGGAAACCCAACCACGAGAATTCCTGGACTCGAAGAAAAAGACGAGAGCGGATTCAAAACACGTAGAGGTAAGAGGAGAACAGCAGAGGGGTAAGGAGTAAAATCAGACCTAATCAGAACTATCCAACCGATTTTAAAAAAATAGTTTTGACACTCTACTTCGGCCGTTAGCTAGGTTATCCTACAGGCTGGACTTATGGGGTATCGCAACTGCTGAGCTCTGATACCACTCTATAACACCCTCAGAATCTGACCTATGCAAGTTTGAGCAAAATTCGCCAAACCTGCATAGAAACGATTCAAAGGTGCCCACCAGGCACTTTCGTGCGGGTGGAAAACGAAGTAATAACATTACACAACAGTCCTCGATGGGACCCACAGAACAGATATATATAACAGCGACTCAAAGAGTCAAGAATACAGATATAATATACAAAGATCCCAAATCACCTTGAAAACGATAGAGCGTCCAGCTACGGACAAGATGCAAATGGGGCTAAGAGCCCTGAAGAATAACCAATGGCGTCCATAACCCTGCCCAGGCCAGACCGGAAGGGTAACCCTGCTAACGACGTCGATCTCAAAACCTGCTTAAACAAAAGGGGTGCCGACAAAGGGCAAAGGAAAAAGAGGAGCGTCAGTACTGAGGCCAGTACATGGCGAGGCTAGAATTCGGCGGTCCTCGCCTACAAAGGTATGGTGGACTGAGCGGCAGTGGCAGCATGCACTAAACAACCTATAGAGACTCGATCCAACTGGCAGATATCAGATAGGGATAAGAAAGACCTACTCGGAACCAAGCTGATACTACCACCAATCAAACCCATCATGGCGTTTCGCCCTCGAGACCAAACGAGGAAGTCAACCGAGGAACTCACACAGTTGGCAGTTTTACTTATTCAGTTATCGTCGCAGCAATTACTAGTCAGGTGTAGATAATCATCCTGATAAAATAAACAGTGGGCACTTTTAGTTAATCATTCCGTTATAGTTGCAACACTTACTAATCAGATACAATTAGCATGAGATAACCCAAAAACCCAGCAGTTGTTGGTACTTTTATTTAGCCATTCCGTTGTAGTTGCAATACTTACTAGTCAGGTACAATGGTCGCAAGCGACACTCCAAGCAAGCAATTGTGGGCAGTATTAATTAGCCATTCCATTAGAGTGAAGCTGATTACTAGTCATTATAAGTCAAATTTATAGCGATAAACTTTAGTTATGCTTGTCTATGGTCGAGATACTGTGCTCCAAGTCGTCCATATCCGCGGACACGGCTTTCAGAAAGTTTTACCCGGCCGGGGTGCACCAATAGCAACACACACTCGATCAACCTCGGAAAAACCAAATCAAAACCCAACGAGGCCTTCACGACAAAGCAATCACAAGATTCAGAAATATTTCAGGGGGCCACCCCTTAAGTAGATCCCGCAACGAAGTAAGCTAGCTCCGAGACGGACTCAAGGTCTGGGTGGACGGCTGTGAGCGACTGGGAACCCCAAACGGGGCTTGTCGACACCGCGTAAACGTGTCCCGGTCCTAAACAGTACAGTGTGCAGTACCTCGCACAATCGTAAATAAAGCAGTAAAGCATGGCATAAGTACAGGATCGTAAATAAAACCTCAAACTAGTTTGTGGCCCCAAGAAATAAGACGGAATCAAGCTCTGGCTAAGGGGGGTCCCATATACCTCCCGGATGTGGATAGCGCGATAAATCAAGGAACAGGTATCAAGTACTCGGGGTCTTACGGGACACAAGTGGGCGTTCGGAAACCAAATATTGTCTATCACCCACCGATGCCTCTTCTTATTTCAGTTTTAGTTGTTAAACAGGAATGTAAAGTGAATGATAAGTAAAACTAGAATCATCTCCAACGTCAACATGCGGCAATACATCAACAACTGTGGCACTTGACGACACGCAACAGCACTAGAGCAAGCGACTACGACGCGCAAGTCCAACTAGCTACCAAACAACAGGTAATAGGATGTGTCCAAAGCAATATAGGGCTGCAGGGAATATCACAGGTACAGAAACTAAAGCATCGCAACACAGATAGCAATAGATCAACAGGAGGGAATAAAGACTATAAAAGTAAGATAGGTAGAAAGGGGGAGATGCTCGCCTGAAAACATTGCCGAAGGTTCAACCGGAGATCGGGTCGACGCTCACATCAACTCAACGGCCTTATCCGCGAAGAAGCAAAACACTAGAATAAACACCGGATGCAATATTTAATGCAACGGCAGAAGATCGGCATGATGCATGTATGATGTATGACATGGCAAAGGTGCGGTGCCATTAGGTCAGGTTAAGCAGAACCAGGGTCCCGACATTAATTAAGCGGTTCAAGTTATTTAGAACCCCCGCAATTTAATGTTGTTTTAACATGGCAAAAGATAATACGGGTTCGCTACACAAGTTTAAATGAGGCCGATATGAGACTAGATTTGCCCGCATATGGGCCCCATATTTAATTATGGTGGATCGGCATAAGGCCCCCAAACCACATGATTATGCATGCAAGTATGGCAGTTAATATGCAACAAGTTGTTATATATGATAAAATAGGGTTTCGGGGAGGGGGTTCACACATAGGGTCTCGACGATCTTGGGGTTCCGGGGTTCGGGGTTGGTCTCAGGGTCCAGGGTTCGACGGAAACGTTCTCGGACTCCAGGGTTGTTCTCAGATAACGGGGTAGAACTTGGCGTTCCGAGGTCTTCGGGTCATGTCGACGGTCATGTCGTTCGGGATGAAGGACTTGGCGTGCGACGACGAAGCGCTTGTCGTTCCGGTAGCGATCTTGGCGTCAGGGTTCTCGGTCATCGGTAGATCTTGTCATCGCTTTGGTGTTGGGCTCGACACCGAGGTCTTCAGGGTTCCCTGTCGGAGTACTTGATGTTCCGTGATGGAGTTCTTGTCGGGGATTATCCGGACACCTTCGGCTCGGTACGGTCTTGGAGTCTCGCGCCCGAGGTCTTGCGCGGTTCTTCGGGGTCTCGTATCCGTGAAGGGGGTCTCGACGCTTCACGGTCTTCGGACGCCGGGACGGAGAGCCTGGAGTGTCGCGGTTCCATTGTCGGTGGCGATCTTGTCGACGTGATGTACACCAGGTCCTTAGCACTAGGCAGACACGGTTACTACCATAGGGCATTTATGCTTCCATTATATCAAAGCCACATACACGCTGGGCAACAACCAAAGTACAGAACATGGGCCTCGCGTCAGACTAGCAGCAAAGATGGGGAGAGGCGGGTGTCGTCGAGGCCGACAGGTGCTGGTGACACACGGACGAGGCGCAGGCGACGGCGTGAGCCCGACGAGATGGCACGGCGAGCTCGGGGACAGCAACATGGTGGCGGCGCAGAGGAGGAGGAGAGGCCGCGGCCTGGGCGGTGGTCGCCGGCGGCGGGACTGCGAGGAGGAGGCCGGTGAGGCGCGGAGGCGGGCTTGGGTCGGCGGCGAGGGAGGTCGACGGGGGGGCGCGCCGGCGTCGAGGATGGCGGGTGGAGGCGCTGGAGACGCGGCCGGAGCGCGTCGGGGCGGAAGGCGCGTGACCGGGGAGAGGGTGGAGGAGAGGCAGAGCGCGCGGCTCGGGTCGGGGAGGAGCGGGGTCGCGGTGGCGGCGTCGGCGGGCGGCCGGCCGCGGGGGAGAGGGTGCAGGCTAGCGCGGGATCGGGAGAGAGAGGCGCAAGCGGCGGCGGACGCATGGGAACCGGGCGGCGGGGGAAAACCGAGGAAGGCGGCGGGGGTTGGCGGGGTGAAGGACGGCGGCGAGCCGGCGGTGGCGTGTGCGGGCCGGCGCCGGAGAGGCGGTTGAGGGCGCCGGAGCAGACGCAGCAGAGGAGGGTGGTCGCGGGGCAGGTGGGAGAGAGGAGCGGGGCGCGTGAGAGAGACGTGGGGGAGAGAGACGCGGGGAGAGAGAGAGGAGGAGCGGGGTGGGGCGCGTGTGGGGCCCAGGGGCGGTTGAGAGGGGTTTTGGTCGGTTGGTGTGTGTGCGTTGTGTCCAGGGGGTTGCTGGGAGAGGGGAGAGAGAGGAGAGAGAGCTGGGTGAGGGTAGGTGGTGAGGTGGAGGGCTATGAGTGGTTGGGGGGAAGGGCAAAAGTGAGGTGGCATGTTCTGATTGGGTGGAGTGAGGTGGCCAGGGGGGTGTGGTTAGGATAGTGGGTAGCTTTAGGAATTTAGGAGATGGACCGATTTAAAAACCTGGGGTGGTCGTTCGGGTCTACTCGGCCCGTTCGACTGCCCCACTAAAATAATTTAACTTTTTTTTATTTACTTTAATTGGACCATTTGCAAACCGATAGCAACAAAACAAAATACTCCGGAGCCCCGGGGTTTGGTGTTTGAATTAAGATGGGGCGTTTTAGAAAACAAAACGGGCTTTGCGAAAATAGTTTTGGCAAACAATGCATGATGATGACGATGCAATGCACAAATTCAACGCGATTTTCTAGTAGTGGTTTTGCGGGATGCCACAAGGTGGCCGACCTGAGCGCGAACACTATTCTCGCTGCGGAGGTTTGCGCACTGATATTTTCTCTCCCTCTCCCCCTTCTGCCCGCCGCCGCCACCATCCGACTGCCGCTGCCCCATCCTTGTAGCCTTCCTCCTCGGCGCTCTCCACACAGGCAAATAGATCCGGTCACCACACGTTTCACTGTGCATGACGCCGCTGCTGAAAACGCCGAAATCGCTGGAATCGACCTTGCCCATCACGACGCGGTAAGATCTGGTCCGTCGCTGCCGCCAGCCGAATCGACCTTGCCAACCACCTTATTGACAACATGCGTGTTTGCTGCAGATGTCTTTGGAGCTGAGCGAGAGCGATGAGTTCTTTTTTGATGACTCGTCCTCCTCCAATGATTCCGACCTCGACGAGGTGCTCCTCGAAGACGACACCGAACAGTTGGCCATCATCCTCGCCGTTAAGGAGATTGAGGATAGGTTCATGCTCGTGAATCGGCAACATGGATCGGTGCCCGGTCGTATTTGCCTCTCGTGCAACCGCTCGCTCGACCACCACTCCCTCATGCAAGATTGTTGAAGCTTGTAGATGGGTTCGCAGTTGACCCTTAGAGAGTTGTTCTTCTTCGAGCTCCCAACAAACTATTGTTTAGTTCTTCGAGCTCCCGTGCATTTGGATTTTATACATTACCAGACAATGATGCTTCTTTGCAGAAACAAAGGTCCAGAAAACTCAGGCAAGTTCACTCTTGCATACCTTGTAAGACCAAATTTGCAATATTCATTGCAAGGGAATGCTTACATGTCTATTGCCATATTTTAGAAAGCGTTTTCAAAACCTAATCACCTACCCTCAAAGGAAAAAACTATTTTTATAATAAATATGAAATATGGATTAACAACTTAGGGTAGTCAGATAATCTAAAATGGTAGGCGGTAGAATCATGGTTAAGATATGGGAAACCATATGGTGGAGATTCCATTGTACCGGGTATAAACCTAGGATTAACAACCAATATAGTCAATGATTCTTGTCGTTGTACGATAATGCACTAGCCACAAGTTCTAAAATGGGATAGAGAAGTCAGTTGTACCTTTTTCCTTTTGTATCCTACGTCGAGCTGAGATCCATAGAGGAGATCAGCGAGTGTGAGCCCGTGAAATTCCTATCTTGTGCTTCAGGGTAACGACTTAGCATATTAGAAGGAAGGGTAATTGATCGTAGGTCTCTCGACCAAAACTCGTTATAATGGATGGACTGCGGGGTCGTGGCGAAGTACAATGATTGGCTTGGATCTTGACTGAGCCTCGAACCAAGGAAGTTTGAACGGGAAGGCATACCATTTTATGCACTCAGGCTTAGATCATTTGTGTGAAAAGTAGTGCCCCTCTCGTGAGTGTATGAACCGCGACATGTTACTCCCTATCCTGGGAAAGGATTGCGAGTGCAGCAGAAAAGAGATTCCGTGCAATCTTGTACAATCCGTGAAGACTGACGAACATTGTTTTTCAAGGACTAGAACTTACCTTTTCTAAAAACCCAATTTTGAAAACTAAGCATCGACCCAGTATTCTTATCCACGACTTTAGATAGAGCATCAGACAATCGCTATAGAATTTGCTAAGTATGATTGTACTCAATCTATACTTCTTAAAACCCTTGCTTTGGTACCACGAAGAACGAAGACACTACTACTTCAGAAGACATCACCGAGGAGGAGGTTTATTACGATGAACCCGACCTCTCCGGTGGAATTGAAGGCATAGATCCGCACGCATAGGATAGTCGAGATGAGCAATCTAGATCATACACAATAAATTTTCAATGCTTCGATGATGCTTAGCTTAGAAGTACCACTGTTTCTCAAGCTACCGCTCTTAAATTTCTTAGTAGAAGTGAATCCTCACTAGACCGAGGAGGATCTCGGAGATTGTATTACTCTTATGTTATGAGTAAGAATAAAGTATTAGTTGGACCTGCAACGGTTCTGTTATACCACTCTAAAAGTGTAATATTTATGAAAGATGACTTTTGTAAGTGTTATGCCCACGACTCATGCTCTACAACATGCAGTGGACCCTCATAGATATGGAGAGCAATCCATGAGGGTGTCTAGGTCCTGAAATAAGTACTGGAGAGGAGGAGGATTAGGACGGAGAAACAATGGACCTGTGGAACTATCAATGGATCCCGAGAGACGACATATTGAGGCTGATTGCACAGTGTCATGAACCACCGAGACGTGTTGCAGAATTCATTGATGAAAGTACAAGCACGTGGCAGGAAGATAAACTACGACATTGTTTCCTACCAATGGACGTCAAAGATACCCTGGAAATACCAATCAACAACAGAACACTACATGACCTTTGGGCCTAGAATTACAATCGGAAGGGGATATTCTCTGTCAGGTCGGCCTACAAGATGTTGATTATGACAAGGGAGAAAAGGGAGGCGTGGCTGGAAGGTCAGGTTGCAAACTCGGAAAGTGCTCGTGTCGAGAAGCAATGGTATTCTCTATGGCACACACATGTTCCATAAAAGGTGAGGATGTTTCTTTGGATATTAGCAAAGCATTCGCTACCCACCAATGATGTTTGACACTGCAGGCATATGGCTAAGCGTGACAACTGCCAATTCCGTGGAGTCCAAGACTCTTGGATACATGCACTAATCGACTACAACATGTAAGGCCCGCTTGTTTTCCTGGATTTTAGCCAGTAAATATTACGGACCAATTTAGATCCCACTAAAATCCCGGTATGCTCCATAATTTTCGGACGTGATCGGTAACCGAAACAATGAAACAAGCGAGGCCTAAAGGTGTGTGTGTGGGGGCGCTTGGAGGATGAGGAGATCACCAAGAACTTACACAACCCGGAGGAAGGGATGCTCGGGAGTGGCTAGCAACAATGATACGTCATGCTTAAGAAGGAGACCAGACTAGGATTTTTGTTACCCTATGGGCCATACGGAATGCGCGAAGGAAAGCGATGCACAAGGAAGTGTATCAGAGCCCTCTCTCGGTACATAACTTTGTTTAGAACTTTGTCACTGAATTACAGCAGGTGACAGCGGTGAAGAAGACCACGATGTCAATACCAATTGCAGTATCACTAAGGTGGATCCCACCTTCCCGTGGGGATGATTAAAATCAACGTGGATGCGGCGGTGGGAAAGAACATTGGGCATGGCTCAGTAGCAGTAGTGGCAAGGGATGATGCTGGTTGTTTCCTGGGGGCTTCGACAGTCATCTACTCCCTCCGTTTCAAAATATAAGATGTTTTAGGTTTGTAAAGAAAATGTATCTAGACTTCTTTTAGTGTGTAGATTCACTCCAAACTTGAGTGTATCTAATACTAAAATAAGTCTAAATACATTTGCTTCACAAAGCTAAAACATCCTATATTTTAAAACGGAGGGAGTACCCTTGAAAATCAACTGCCGAGACATTGGTGGCTCTTGCATGTCGTGAGGCAGTAGCTCTCACACATGATATTAATGGGCGTTGTGTCTAGATTGCGAGTGATTGTAGCAATGTGATCAAGAGCTTGGAGGAAGGACCTTGTGTCTATGGCTAGATCGTTCGATAAATCAGAGGATGATCGAGATTTCGAGGAGCTTGTGTTCTGCTATGAGAGCAGAAATTCGAATAAAGAAAGCCCCACGGGCTAGCTAGGAGTGTAGGTTTAGATGATTTTGGCCGCCGTGTTTGGTTGTTGGCGCCACGAGATGGCGTTTGTATCCCTAGAGTTTTGGAGTTCTTAATAAAGGCAGTTAACCCTAAAAAACCCTAATAGGTACTATAGAAGGAACTAAATGATTTAATGATTTTAATTTCAATAAAGCCTGAGTGGTTCTCTCGTCATTATCTTGTGCCGTTAACTTGAGGCTTTGCTGCACTCGCATAGTGAAAACGCTTAGGGCTCGTTTGATTCAAAGGAATCTCCTAGCAATTTTGGAGGATTTTGATCCTTAATTTTTTCCTATGTGCATCGTTTGATTCATACCATTTGACCTTTAGGAATTTTTTCATTTTTCGAAATGGAGGGTGCAAGCCCCTGGCTTATGCATCGAAAAGATGCATACGGCCTTTATTGCTTTATTATTAAAATGACCAACAAAGAACGAACATAGAACATACATCATAAAACCCGAAGCCACCACCAAACACCTACAAACTCGACAATGAAGGAAAATAGTGTCAACGGGGCCACTCTGTGCCCGAAAAGACAACAAAGACACTCCACCATCTAGGAACCATGAACAATCACATCTGGATTAACCGACTCTTAGCGAGCACCTTGTGTGCATGCCATAGAAGACGTCACTACCATCGAACCTCTGAGCAATCTTCACAATTAAGATCCGCATAATCTTTGCCAGTCCTACTGACGATGCCACCATGACGCTAGTTAGCATCCCCGCCCTACACGAGTCCATCATGACACGCCTGTGTTGGCGTGTTATTGACACCTTGTTGGGAGACCCCAAGAGCAAGGTGTGATGAGCACAACATCAAGTTTTCCCTCAGTAAGAAATCGAGGTTATCGAACCAGCAGGAGGAAGGAAACGACTCAAAGGTGTTGCTAGCAACTTGGAGACCTGCACAACACAAACTCAAGACTTTGCCCCAATAAACAGTGAGGTTGTCAATCTCACCGATTGCTATAACAAAGGATTAACTATATGGTGTGGAAGGTAATAGTGGTTTGCAGCAAGTAAACAGTAACAGTGGAAGATGTATCAATGGTAAAGATTGGACCGGGGTCCATAGTTCACTAGAGGTGTTATCCTTAGATAAATAAACATGGCATGCTGGGTAAACAAATTACAGCGGGTCAATTGACATGACTGAACAAGGCATAACAATGCAATACTAGACATTCATGATCCTATGAGATTTGATTGGGCAATACAACACGATACATAAACCGCCATCCAACTGCATCTATGACTAGAAATCCACCTTCAGGTTATCATCCGAACACCCTCCGGTATTAAGTTGCAAGCAACAGATAACTGCTTTAAACAAAGTGTGTAAGATAAACAATCCACTTGTTCCATGAACAAAAGACCGTTGTTTTCTCCATAGTGGCAACAACACATATACAACCTTAGAGATTTCAGTCACTTCCCTTAGATTAAATAGAGGCATGAACTCACTATCTAGCATAAATACCCCCTCTTGGAGTCACTAGCATATACTTGGCCAAGATAGCTACCAAAAACGGAGAGCATGCAAGATCACAAACAACACAGACATGATAGAATCAATAAGACAAAACCATTAATCAATCTGACATAGTAATCTCAATATCCATCGGATCACCGCAAACACAACATGCATGCTTACAAATATATGATCTTGATCATGAACGGAGCTCGCAAGATCTACACATGGTAGCACAAAGGAGGAGATACAACCATCTAGCTACTACATGGACCCGTAGTCCAAGGTGGAACTACTCACGCTTCATATCGGAGGCTGGCATGATGAAGAAGAAGGCCTCCGGGATGATCTCCACTCCGGTAGGGTGCCAGGAAGATCTTTAGATCCCCCAAATCTAGGGACGATGGTGGCGGCGGCTACAGACGGTTTCGTGGAATATTGATCGGGTACTTAGGGTTTTGGCATCGGGGGGTCTTTATAGGCAAAGAGGCGAGGCAGGGGGGCGGCCAGGGTGGTCACACCCCCATGCGCAGCTAGCCCTAGCCTACGCTGCCAGGGAATGTGGCCCCGTGGTGCCTCCCCTTCGTCTCATACTTTGGCTCCGTGTTTCCCGCGGTAAAATATTAACTTTGCCTTTTGTTCCGTCCAATTCCGAAAATATTTATTTTCTGCATTTCTGGAACCAAAAACAGAAGAAAATAGGCAACTGACACTGTGACATCTTGTTAATAGGTTAGTACCAGAAAACATATAAAAATACCTCAAAGTGTAGACAAAACAAAGCAAAGTAGATACTAAACAAGCATGGATCATAAAAAATTATAGATACGTTTCTGACGTATCAGCCTGCGATGGAGGCTCCGCGGCACCACACCACCGAGACTCGCCATTGTCGACGAGGTAGATGTACACCGCTCCACCTTCTTGCCACCACCATCCAGCAGCAGCTCCAAAAATGAGGCCCCCAGAGTGTCGCCATCGTATGATCCAGAATTCCTGGGTCTGGGGTTCCCCCGGAGCAACACTAGAAGGTAGACGTCAGCTGCAGCGGCGATGCCCTCAACAAGGTAACGACGAGAAGACGCCATGTCTTGGGTCATAGCAGGTTTTTCACCGGTAGCCGTGCCTCCCTAACTCGCCACTGGTATAGAAAGTGGGATCAAGGAGCTGCCACAAATAGCCGGCCAACCACCTCCGGCGGAGGAGGGAGCCAACCGTTCTCGGGGATGGAGCCCCCAGCTTCCAGGTGCCGTGAACATGGCCAGGAAGACCATCGATTTCCATCACCATGCCCGACGAAGTGCAGCCTCTGCAGTTGAGGATGCATCCGAGCCTATTGGGCCCAGATCCAAGCCCTCATGTAGATCCACCTGACCACTGCCACCAGCCGCCAGAGCTCCGCCTAACCACCGCCATACCGTAGCATCGCCGGTGGAGGACTAAGAGGGGCCATCGCCGCCTCCTAAGATTGTATCCCATCGGACGAGGAGCATCACTGCTACCACCACACCACACGGGCTTTGTCAGGCGGTGCCCCCGGCGACGGCGGCGATAGGGAGAGATGGGAGGGGTTGGAGGCGGCCGGTATGGGCTCCCCGGTGCGGTGCGTCGCCACCGCATGGGGGAGGAGTTAGGTCGATAGTGAAATAAGCTTGATATTTTTTTTTGAAATGGGGATTACCCTGGCCTCTACATCGATTGATGCATACAGCCTTTTATTACTTTATTCAAATCCAGATTCAGTACAGCTCATGGATCAGAAAGGTTTGATACATGAATCAACCACTAAAAAATCGAGAGTCTAAAAAGATATTCCTGACCCATCATGCTAAAATTCTATAAACAGGTCGCCAACTGCCAAGGTTGAATAAATCCCTTGCTACCATCTCCATACGGTTGCACCCAGAGTCTGTGACCTGCTTATGCTCCGGCTGAAGAAAAGACCACATACAGATCTAATGTGTAGCACGGGGAATAACATGCAAAAAAGTTATTTTTGAAGATCTGTTAAACACAAAGTCATTTCGTATCGTCCATATCGCCCAAACCAAAGCGCATGCACCCACTCTAATTTGTACTTTATCTTTCTTACTAAGAGCAGGTCTAACGACACCTGTAAAAGCGGTCAAACCGGTAAAAAATGGGCCTTTTACAGTCTCGGACAAAAACTCGATGCAGATCAGTGCCTGTAAACCTCGTCAACCCGTAAAACTTTTTACAGGTTAGCCTGTACTCGCGCCCGCGACCTTTGAAAGTGGGGGCTCGGGGCCATTTTAAGGGCTGTCCTGTACTCGGTCAACTGTAACATCCGAAAAGTCTTAAACTAGAATCATCAAACTCTAATCATCAAATTTAGCGTTAACACAAACTTTTCTAAATAAAATGAGAAAGCATGCATGTGTGTATGCATTCCAATTTGGATTATTTTGAATTGCCTTGTTTATGTGTTTCTTTGCTTGTAAAAGGATTCTTAGGTGAAATAAACATCATCTAAATAGTTCCCAACTTTTTCCTAAAGACAAATAAATCAAAAACAAACAAAATGAGTGAATGGTCATTTTGACCAATTTAACTCCCATGCCTACTTTGGCTGTCCCAAACTTTCAGAACTTAACAAAAACTTGTTTGGATCTTTACACCCCTTGATTGTACTCATAACAAAATATCAAGGCCCACTTTGTGATCATCCAGCAACTTTCAAATGCATAGTTTAAAGGACAGTTAAAAATTGAATCTTTATCATATGGGAAGATCCCACTTTTTCAAAAACCACCCAAACAAGCTCAACTTTCAAAACCCAAGCATCTGCAGACTCACCAGCACCAACCTAGCACACCCACCAAAAATCTTTTCAAAATTCAGAACTTGAATTCATGCGGCCCTTTCATCAAACACCTTGCAGATGCAAATCAAATAAAATCCAAACACTATTTGGAGCAGTGATTTGAGCCTAACTTGTTCCCTCTCTGGTTGCAACTAGGCTTTAGTAGATCATCTAGCTCATTTGCAAACATCTAGCATCACTGTAAGCTTGGCAATGCCATCAATGGTGAGCAGGCCGAGTGCACCCTTGCCACCCACATGTCGACAGCGAGCTAGGAGAAGAAACAAGCCTAGCCAACATGTCTGGGAGCAAGCCAACATCCCACCGCCATTCTCTGTCCAGCGCTCGAACGGTTCCAGCCCCTGGACCACACGCACAGACCGTGCCTAGCTCGCCAGCAACCATGCCGAGAGCGCGCCCCGTGCGCCACGCTCGACCGACGCCGACAGACCGCGTGCCGCCCTCGCCGCGTGCATACATGATCACCACCGTCCCAGCAACCCTGCAGACACGCTCGTTCACCACCGCGCAGACCACGCACGTTGTGCACCATGAAAACTTCCGTCGGGCACGCGCAGAGCACCGCCGCGTTCCGACCAAACCGCACCGCCCCACGTCTCGCCACCATGTCGTTGAGCATCACCAGGGAGCACCGCACCGTCCCCTACCGTCGCCCACGCCGATAGCCTTCTATGCCGTCGACCACGACGAGCCCAGCTTGCGCCCGTCGGTTCCCTCTCGCCACTATAAATAGAGGACACCCCCAGCAAAATTGAGCACACCACCTCACTCCCCTCTCACCCAGAACCACCCCGCCTCAGTCCCGAAGCAAGGCGAGCAGCGCTTCGCCGGAATTTCACCGGAGCCCGCCGCTGCTGGAGAAGAAGGGGGCCAGCGATTGGAGCCGCCCCAGGAGAATATGCCGGTACCAGGATATTCGCCGTCGTCGACTACGTCGTTCGCCTACCTCGCCGACCCTCGCCTGAGCCCCGGTGAGCCCCCGACGACCCCCACCTGCCGCGTTAGGTTTCTGTCTCGCCGGCGCCGCCCGACGTGGACGACGACCCTCAGCCGTTGTATTAGAACTAGATCGAACGCACCATATTGCCCCGTACCGCTTCGCACCCCCTCGTCTCACTGACGCGTGGGGACAACAACTTAACCAGCCCGCGTAAGAGTTGTGCTTAGCAGGCCGGCCCATTATCGTTTCCCGCGCAGCCCGGTCGTTTGAATTTAACTTTTTTCCATTTTAATTCAAACACACTTCTGCACCTAGTTTCAAAAATCAACCCAGCTCGATTCAGTAAACCAAATTGAATGAAACCAATTTTGTTAGAAATTTCTTGCAATGCTGAATCCAAGCCCGTTGGATTCAAATCATTTGGATCTGTAGATCATCCTTGGTAAAAATAACAAGGCAGAAGCTTTTCTGCATTCAATTTTTTTTCAAATTTAAACCATAAAAGCTTTTGAGTTGATTCCAACTCTCAAAAATCACATTTGATCATACCTTTTAGAATATATAAAAATATATAGGTTTACTTACAGAAATATTGTTCAAGTAATAAAAGAATGCCACATAGGCATTTCTAGTCACTTTATTTAATAAAAAAAAAAGGTTAAACCTTATTAAATTGTGACACCACTTTAAATCACATTCCCATGGACTAAAATATGTGGTGATGACATGTGTCAACATGATCCCATGTTTGGTTTGGAGAATATTAAATCTTAAGTAGTTTTTCGATGAGTAGAAATTACTTTTCTAAAAATAAAAGGAATTAAACCAAGCTTTGATCTTGTAATGTTAGTGATGATGCTAGATCATCTATAGGACCATTTTGTGTGATGATTGCAAGTACTTAAGTATTGTTTGGTGATTGTGTACCTCGTATTTATTCATAGACGCTAGTACCGACCAAGGATACGAGGAGGAAGGAGGATACTACGAAGAAGAAGCCGAGGAGAACTTCAACCACTGCTCTGCACCAGGCAAGCTAACACTTGCAATTTAGCAAGCTTATACTGATACTGTGCAAGCCAATACTTGCAAGCTAACACTTGCAATTTAGCAAGCTTATACTGATACTGTGCAAGCCAATACTTGCAAGCCTAATATTACTAGTTGAATGTGCAAGCTAGTACTTGCTTGTTACCCTGCCAACTAGATGCCTTAAGCATATGTGATCATACTCACTTGATAACCCAATCCTAGTTTTATTTGCAAGCTTTCTACTTTATTTATTTATCAAAGCTACTTCCTTAGAATGTACTTAAGTAACTTGTAGATTCTAGAAAGATAATTGAAGGTTACATAAAGAGCATAAAATTTGGCCTAAGCTAGATAATCTTTATGTCATCCTAAGGCATGAGATTGAACTTAGTTAAACTCCACTAGTTTACCATCCCTCATTAGTGCTTACCCCCACTTGTAGATGCTAGTGCTAAGCATAAAACTTGATCAACTTTAGATGGGACTACTTGTGGAAAAATGGTTATGAAAACCTTAGAATGATGGATCATTCTACTGAGATGTTTTGACATGTGTTTCCGAACACCAGATGATTTTGGTGATGAAAATTTTGAGGCATGAGCCTTAGCCCCTTTATAAAACTGATGGTTTTCTGGATGCGATACCATTCCAATTATACCGTACAACCACATTACCCTAAGATTGGGTAGGGCTTGACTGGAAACTTATATACCTTAGTATTAGTTCCCTCACGGCCAAGGTCTGAGCTGAGGCTACCTTGTGAAGATTGTCCACCTGTGCAGTACCCAAGATGACAGTGGGTCATGGTTGGGAGGCCAAACTCACGGGAGAGGTGCTTATACTAGGGCGTGTAATTGAAAGGTTAGGATTGATTATCCGCATACTGAGTATGGTGAATTCAGGATTTGTTCCTGACGGATGTATCGAATGTTGTGGTGAAAGTGTACAATCTCTGCAGAGTGTCAAACTATTCGAATAGCCGCGTCCGCGGTTATGGACAGTTGGAGTGGCCGTACTGTTCCCCCGTCAGATGTTTTCAAAATGACTTGTGACATGATTTGAGACATTGACTTGACCACAACAGAGTTGTGGCATGAGTTACAGTTTCCTACTTAGGTGTTATAAAACCTTAACTAGCATTCGTTGTTTCCAAACTTAGTAGAGGTAAATCTGGCTTTTGCAAAACAACCCTAGAGCTTAGTGTCCTATTACAAAAACCCCTTCACTTGTTAGTAGTAGTTTGCGAGTACTTAAAGAGTACTCATGGCTTTGTCCCTGGTTATTCCCGTGGCCAGACTATGAAGAGGAGTACCTGGAAGATGGACCCCAGGAAGGTTACGGCTACTAGGATCATCTCCCATCGTCAGCATTGCCTGTGACCACGAAGATGGAGCTTCGCCTATGCTACCGTTATTATTATGGTATTCCGCTGCTTGAGTTGTATTAAGAACTGGATCGTGAGATCCTTATTTGTGTAAGACCTTATGTATGTTTTGTAATGGATGATGTACTTGAAGGGAATATGCCCTGAGAGGCAATAATAAAGTGTTTATTATGTGTATTCCAAGTATATGATAGATTTTTATTTTGCATGCTATAATTGTATTAATACGGAAACGTTAATACATGTGTGTTTAATAAACAAACAGAAAGTTCCTAGTTATGCCTCTCTCATAAACTAGATCGTTGATTAACAAGATGATCAAGGTTTCCTGATCATGGACATTGGATGTTGTTAATAACGGGATCACAACATTAGTGTAATGGTGTGATGAACATTCATCCGAAGTATAGCATTACGATCAAAGTCATTGAGTTTATATTGCTATAACAACTTACAAAGTGATCCTAATCCTTAGACCATGAGATCATGTCAATCACTAACACCGGAAGAGTTTCTTGATAACATCAAACGTCACACCGTAACAGGGTGATTATAAAGATGGATTCAGAACTAATAAAGTGTTATGTTGAGGATCATGGATCGAGAGTGGAATTTGTTCATCCCGATGACGGATAGATATACTCTGGGCCCTCTCGGTGATATCACATTGATTAGCTTGCAAGCAAGTGATTTGATCACTAGAATGTTATATCACAGGAACGAGAAAAGAGTGCATGTCGGTAACGAGATCAAACTAGGTATGGAGATACCGATGATCGAATCTCGGACATGTAATATATCGTGAAACAAAGGGATTAATATACTAGCGTAAAAGGTTCCGACGATCACAAGAAAGTCATCGTTGAATGTGTGGGAGTCAGTATGGGTCTCCAGATCCCGCTTCTGATTATTGATCCGAGAGGGGTCTCGATCATGTCCGCATTATTCACGAACCGTAGGGTGACACACTTAAGAGACACCGACATCCAATTGGAGCAAATGTTTCATGCCGAAAGAATGAACAAGCGCAGGAATTTATTTCACTAGATACCGAAACAGGTTTTCGGGTGAAATTGCATAAAGTGGTTATGCATGTGAAATAGAATTCTAGCAAGGGGTTATTTGTGAATGTTTGTCATTAAAGTAATTGACAAAATTATGAATAAAATAAAAGAGTTTTATTTAATGAGAGTTTGCATTAAATTTGGTGGAAATTTAATGGGAATTTGAGTGGACTTTTGAGTGGAGGGAATTTAAAGGAGATTTGTGAGTGGAGTGTCCACCCACATGAAGAGGGGAGGGCAAGGGGGCAGCCCCATGCGCCGGCCACCCCCTTGGGGTTCCCCCCTCCTCCTATAAAAGGAGCCCCCCTCCTCACTTGTCTCTCACACCTCCTCGTGAAGGATCTCTCTCCCCCTCTAGAATTTATCCCCCATGGTCTCGGACTAGCGAGATACATGTTCCCGGTGGCTATTCGGCAAGAAAGAATTGTGCTTCCGCTGCATCGCTGGAGCGAGGAGGCGGAGGTTGCTCGGTGCCTCGAACGTGTGTGCGAGCACGGATGCGCTGCTGATTTGCGGCGCTAGGACTTCCTCTCGATCTTGAAATCGGCAAGAGATCGTCTACATCAACCACGAGTTGAACTCGTTAAGCTTTGTCGGTCTTCAAGGGTCTGTTCTCTACGGATATACATCCGCCCGTTGTTTGTATCTAGTAGATAGATCTTGGTATATAGTTCACATCGTAGGAAATTTTTTGTTTTCTATGTTGCGAACCCTACAGTGGTATCAGAGCCGGATCTATGCGTAGATACTTTACACGGGTAGTACACATATGAGTATGTGGGCGATGATGATCATGTTGTTGCTCCTTTGTTGTAATTTTGGATATTGGTGGCATAGTGGGATGAAGCGGCCCGGACAAACTTTACATGTCCTCGCACATGAGACCTGTTCCACGCTTGACATGCAACTAGTTTGCATAAGTGGCTAGCGGGTGTCTGTCTCTCCTACTATAGTCAATATCTATTTTGCAAGCGAGTTGTCAACAATTTGACTATCCTCGTTGTGGTTCATGTTCGTAGGTAAGAACGGTTCTATCTCGAAAGCCCTAAGCCACGTAAAACTTGCAATGGATAAATTAGAGGCGTCTAGTTTAGATTGTTGCTGGGCTAGTGTTATGATATGGTAGTGTTGTAAGTAGAAGTATGAGATGATACTCTTACAACACACATAGCGTGTAAAATCCATAGACCTTGGATTCACACATATAGGTATGATAGTGATCATACCACGATGCACATGATAGAGATCATCTGCGGGAACCATATAATTTCACTAATAAACATATGATGTTTGATAGCATCTTATATTGCTTGTTTAGCACTTTGTTAGCATAATAAGATGATCCCTCATTTAAATATCAAGATAAGAATGTGTTCTTCCTTTAGTATGCACCGATTATGTTTTTGTCGCTCCAAGACATCACGTGATGATCGGGTGTTCTTGGATCCACGACCATATTTCGGGTGTAAAACAGTTACACACGCGAATACTAAGGTTCTAACTTGGCGAGCCTAGCATGTACAGACATGGCCTCGGAACACGGACCAAAATGTTAAGCATGAGTCATATAGTTGATGTGATGCCCATTTGATGCTCGCCTTTGAAGCTATACCGACTCACGTGATGATCGGACTTGGTGTAGTGGATTTGGTTCATGTAATCACCAAAAAGGCACGAGGGATGTCGTTTTTGAGTGGGAGTTCATTTGTAATATAGATTAGTTGAACTCAATCTATCATACACTTAGTCTAAACTTTACAAATTCTGTTGTAGATGGCACCACCTGCTTTTAATTTCAATGTGTTCATGGAGAAAGAGAAACTAGCAACGAACGGTAGCAACTTTACCGAATGGGCCATGAATTTGAGGATTCTCCTCTCTGCTGCACAAAAGCAATATGTGCTAGAAGTGCCGTTAGGCCCCCCACCTTTAGATGATGCCCCTGACGAGGAGAAGAATGTCTATCAGACTCGTCAGGAGGACCACAACTTAGTTCATTGCGGCATATTGTATGGGCTAGAGCCGGAACTTCGAAAGCATTTCGAAAACGGCAATGCATTTGATACAATGGGTGAGTTGAAAATGATTTTCGACACACATGCTGTTGTAGAGAGCTACAACGCTTCAGAAAAGTTCTTTAGCTGCATGATGGAAGAGCACAGCTCCGTTAGTGAGCATGTACTCAAGATGTCGGGTTACGCCGATAAGCTTGTGTCCTTGGGAATATCGATTCCCATTGACTTAGGCATCCATCGTGTTCTGCAGTCTCTGCCACCTAGCTATAAGAGCTTCGTGATGAACTATAATATGCAAGGCATGAAGAAGTCTCTCCCCGAGCTTCTGTCAATGCTTAAAACTGCATAAGTGGAGATCAAAAAGGAACATCAAGTGTTGATGATCAATAGGAACACTGGTTTCAAGAAAGACAAGAAGGGAAAATGGAAGGGAAGTAAGGGCGGCAAGCCTGTTGCCGCGCCTGAAAAGAAACCCCGAGTTGGACCTAAGTCTGATTCCGAGTGCTACTATTGTAAGGGGACTGGCCACTGGAAGCGCAACTGCCCCAAGTATCTGGCAGACAAGAAGGCCGGCAAGGCAAACAAAGGTATATATGATATACATGTTATTGATGTGTACTTGACTAGTGCTCGCAGTAGCACCTGGGTATTTGATACCGGTTCAGTTGCTAATATTTGTAACTCGAATCAGGGGCTGCGGAACAAGCGACCGCTAGCAAGGGGTGAGGTCAAGATGCGTGTCGGCAATGGATCAAGCGTTGATGTGATCGCCGTCGAAACGCTGCCTCTCCACTTACCGTCGGGATTAGTTATAAACTTGAATAAATGTTATCTGGTGCCTGCACTGAGCATGAACATTGTATCTAGATCGTGTTTGATGCGAAGTGGTTATTCATTTAAATCCGAGAACAATGGTTGTTCCATTTATATGAATGAAATCTTTTATGGTCATGCACCGATGATGAATGGTTTATTTCTATTAGATCTCGATGATAATGTTACACATATTCATAATGTTGATGCTAAAAGGATTAAACTTAATGATGATATATCCGCATATATGTGGCACTGCCGTCTAGGTCATATTGGCGTTAAACGCATGAAGAAGATCCATTCGGATGGACTTTTGGAATCACTTGATTATGAATCATTTGATACATGTGAGCCATGCCTTATGGGCAAGATGACTAGAACGCCGTTTTCCGGTTCAATGGAACGAGCGACAGATTTATTAGAAATCATACATTCTGATGTATGTGGTCCAATGAGTGTGTCGGCGCGAGGTGGATATCGTTATTTTGTTACTTTCACGGATGATTTGAGTATATACGGTTATATCTACTTGATGAAACACAAGTCTGAAACCTTTGAAAAGTTCAAGGAATTTCATAATGAAGTGGAAAATCATCGTAATAGAAAGATCAAATTTCTACGGTCCGACCGTGGAGGTGAGTATCTAAGTTACGAGTTTAGCACTCACATGAAAGAGTGTGGAATTGTTTCACAACTCACACCTGCCAGAACACCACAGCGAAATGGTGTGTCGGAACGTCGTAATCGTACTTTATTAGATATGGTTCGATCTATGATGTCTCTGACGGACTTGCCGTTGTCATTTTGGGGTTATGCACTAGAAACTGCTGCATTCACTTTAAATCGGGCACCATCTAAATCCGTTGAAAAGACACCGTATGAATTGTGGTTTCGAAACAAACCTAAGCTGTCATTTCTTAAAGTTTGGGGATGCGATGTTTATGTGAAGAAACTTCAACCGGATAAACTCGAACCCAAAGCGGAAAAATGCGTCTTCATAGGATACCCTAAAGAAACTATTGGGTATTCCTTCTATCACAGATCCGAGGGCAAGCTTTTTGTTGCCAAGAATGGATCCTTTCTAGAGAAAGAGTTTCTCGCGAAAGGTGTGAGTAGTCGGAAGGTAGAACTCGAAGAGGTTGTGGAACCTTCTCTTCAAAGTATGGCGAGTAGCGCAGCGCCGGAAGTTGTTCCGGAGTTGGCTCCACCTATTGAAGAGGGAACTAATGATAATGATCATGAAACTCCGAAAGAGAGTACTACCGAACCTCGCAGGTCAAACAGGACGCGTGCAGCTCCCGAGCTGTACGGAAATCCTGTCATGAATTTCATGGTTGATGAAAATGATGACCCTGCGACGTATGAAGAAGCGATGATGAGCCCGGATTCCAACAAATGGTTAGAAGCCATGAAATCCGAGATGGAATCCATGTATGAAAATCAAGTTTGGAACTTGGTGGAATTACCTCACGACCGAAAGGCCGTGGAGAACAAATGGATTTTCAAAAGGAAAACTGATGCTGATGGTAATGTGACCGTCTATAAAGCTCGACTTGTCACAAAGGGGTTTCGACAAATTCAAGGAGTTGACTACGATGAGACTTTCTCTCCCGTAGCGATGCTAAAGTCAGTTAGGATTATGTTAGCAATTGTTGCATATTTCGATTATGAGATATGGCAGATGGATGTCAAAACCGCGTTTCTCAATGGTAATATTGAAGAAGAGTTGTATATGATACAACCAAAGGGTTTTGTCAATCCTAAGGATGCTAACAAGGTGTGCAAGCTTCAGCGATCCATCTATGGATTGAAGCAAGCATCACGAAGTTGGAATCTCCGCTTTGATGAGGTGATCAAAGAGTTTGGATTTGTCCAAACTTATGGAGAAGCTTGTATTTACAAGAAAGTGAGTGGGAGCAATGTGGCATTTCTGATATTATATGTGGATGACATATTATTGATCGGAAATGATATAGATCTTTTAAACAGTGTAAAAAGTTATCTAAACAGCAAATTTTCAATGAAGGACCTAGGTGAAGCGTCATACATATTAGGCATAAAGATCTATAGAGATAGATCTAGGCGCCTAATAGGGCTATCGCAAAGTACATACCTTGATAAGATTTTAAAGAAGTTTAAAATGGACGGAAGTAAGAAGGGGTTCTTACCTATGTTGCAAGGCAAGACATTGAGTAAGACTCAAAGTCCGGCTTCGGCGGAAGAAAGAGAGATAATGGACAAAGTCCCCTATGCTTCAGCCATAGGCTCTATAATGTACGCCATGCTATGTATAAGACCGGATGTGGCACATGCTATTAGTTTGACTAGTAGGTACCAATCGGATCCAGGTTCGGAACACTGGATAGCGGTCAAGAATATCCTTAAGTACTTACGAAGAACTAAGGATATGTTTCTTGTATACGGAGGTGAAGAAGAGCTCGTCGCTAAGTGTTATGTCGATGCTAGCTTTGATACCGATCCGGATGACTCTAAGTCTCAATCCGGATACGTATTTCTCATGAATGCCGGAGCGGTTAGTTGGAGGAGCTCCAAACAACCTGTGGTAGCGGGATCAACAATGGAGGCCGAATATGTTGCTGCTTCAGAAGCGGCTCAGGAAGCAGTTTGGATGAAGGAGTTCATATCCGAACTAGGAGAGGTGGCAAACGCGTTGGACCCAATGGTGATCTATTGTGACAACAATGGTGCCATTGCCAATGCCAAAGATCCAAGGTCTCACAAGCATTCCAAGCATATTAAGCGCCGGTTTCACTCCATCCCCGAGCATGTCAAGGATGGAGATATAAAGATTTGTAAAGTACATACAGATCTCAATGTAGCAGATCCGTTGACTAAAACTCTCCCTAGAGCAAAACATGATCAACACCAGAACTCAATGGGTGTTAGATTTATCACTATGTAACTAGATTATTGTCTCTAGTGCAAGTGGGAGACTGAAGGGAATATGCCCTGAGAGGCAATAATAAAGTGTTTATTATGTGTATTCCAAGTATATGATAGATGTTTATTTTGCATGCTATAATTGTATTAATACGGAAACGTTAATACATGTGTGTTTAATAAACAAACAGAAAGTTCCTAGTTATGCCTCTCTCATAAACTAGCTCGTTGATTAACAAGATGATCAAGGTTTCCTGATCATGGACATTGGATGTTGTTAATAACGGGATCACAACATTAGTGTAATGGTGTGATGAACATTCATCCGAAGTATAGCATTACGATCAAAGTCATTGAGTTTATATTGCTATAACAACTTACGAAGTGATCCTAATCCTTAGACCATGAGATCATGTCAATCACTAACACCGGAAGAGTTTCTTGATAACATCAAACGTCACACCGTAACAGGGTGATTATAAAGATGGATTCAGAACTAATAAAGTGTTATGTTGAGGCTCATGGATCGAGAGTGGAATTTGTTCGTCCCGATGACGGATAGATATACTCTGGGCCCTCTCGGTGATATCACATTGATTAGCTTGCAAGCAAGTGATTTGATCACTAGAATGTTATATCACAGGAACGAGAAAAGAGTGCATGTCGGTAACGAGATCAAACTAGGTATGGAGATACCGATGATCGAATCTCGGACATGTAATATATCGTGAAACAAAGGGATTAAGATACTAGCGTAAAAGGTTCCGACGATCACAAGAAAGTCATCGTTGAATGTGTGGGAGTCAGTATGGGTCTCCAGATCCCGCTTCTGATTATTGATCCGAGAGGGGTCTCGATCATGTCCGCATTATTCACGAACCGTAGGGTGACACACTTAAGAGACACCGACATCCAATTGGAGCAAATGTTTCATGCCGAAAGAATGAACAAGCGCAGGAATTTATTTCACTAGATACCGAAACAGGTTTTCGGGTGAAATTGCATAAAGTGGTTATGCATGTGAAATAGAATTCTAGCAAGGGTTTATTTGTGAATGTTTGTCATTAAAGTAATTGACAAAATTATGAATAAAATAAAAGAGTTTTATTTAATGAGAGTTTGCATTAAATTTGGTGGAAATTTAATGGGAATTTGAGTGGACTTTTGAGTGGAGGGAATTTAAAGGAGATTTGTGAGTGGAGTGTCCACCCACATGAAGAGGGGAGGGCAAGGGGGCATCCCCATGCGCCGGCCACCCCCTTGGGGTTCCCCCCTCCTCCTATAAAAGGAGCCCCCCTCCTCACTTGTCTCTCACACCTCCTCGTGAAGGATCTCTCTCCCCCTCTAGAATTTATCCCCCATGGTCTTGGACTAGCGAGATACATGTTCCCGGTGGCTATTCGGCAAGAAAGAGTTGTGCTTCCGCTGCATCGCTGGAGCGAGGAGGCGGAGGTTGCTCGGTGCCTCGAATGTGTGTGCGAGCACGGATGCGCTGCTGATTTGCGGCGCTAGGACTTCCTCTCGATCTTGAAATCGGCAAGATATCGTCTACATCAACCACGAGTTGAACTCGTTAAGCTTTGTCGGTCTTCAAGGGTATGTTCTCTATGGATATACATCCGCCTGTTGTTTGTATCTAGTAGATAGATCTTGGTATATAGTTCACATCGCAGGAAATTTTTTGTTTTCTATGCTGCGAACCCTACAGTACTGTGGTATCAAATTCTGTTATGTCTCGTAAAAATGGTAATCCTGGGATTGCGATGTATGGCATAACAGGCATCTGGGATTAAAAATCCGGGTGTTGACAAGTTGGTATCAGAGCCATCCTGACCATAGGAGACCCTAGTTAGACTGGACGTTTGAATCAAAAACTTAGTTTCAAAACCAAAGGAAGCAAATATTTACAAAAACTTATTCTCATTCTTATCTCTTGGACTCTTTCATAAAAATTCACGCTAGCAAATATTTACAAAAACTTATTCTCATTCTTACCTCTTCGACTCTTTCATAAAAATTCACGCTACTCCAAAATTATTTCAAAGCTTACATCAAATTTTGCACCCTAGATCACTTTTAGTAAAACTCACAACTACGCTAGTGCCCAAATGTAGTGAGTAGTTTTCGGCCCCACTGTATCGTAGTTTCCAGAATGGTTCTTAAAACCATCTGTTTTTCTTTGTTGTGGTGTGTGTTTGTACCGTGTGGTATGAATGAAGGAATGAAAAGCAAGTTGCTAGAAAAATCTGAGTCAAACTTTAAAAACTTTTCAAAATACCAGAACCGTAGAAGTTTCCCTCTTTTCTCATGATCTATCTCAATCTTCAGATGCCACGCGGAGGAAGTGGTTCATCCCCGGACCCGATGTTACAGATCCTGCAAATGTTGGTTTCTGACCGCGAAGCTGAAAGAGCGGAACGTCAAGCCAACTTAGCCACCCTTCAACAGATAGCCCAGCTAGCCCACAATAATCAAGGCCACGGAAATCAGGACAACCATGGATCTAAGCTCAAGAATTTCCAGAATACCAACCCACCTGTTTTCACTAAGTCAGAAGAACCCCTAGACGCCGACGATTGGCTGCAGACCATGGAAAATAATCTGGAAGTCGCCGGAGTGGAAGCGAACGAGAAAGTTTTGTTCGCCACCCACTATCTAGCCGGAGATGCTAGGGCATGGTGGAATAGTGTTCGCGCAATGACCGGAGGCCAGATGATGACCTGGGAGGAATTCAAGGTCAAGTTCAGCAGAACCCATGTGCCATCGGGTTTGATCAAGAGGATGAGAGACGAGTTCAGAGAATTGAAACAAGGAAGGATGACCGTAGTGGAATACCGTGACAAATTCTTGTCATTAGCTAGGTATGCCCCTGATGAGATCGACACCGAAGCAAAGAAAGAAAGATTCCTGAATGGTCTGCACGATGAGATGCAGACTGTGTTAGTCAATATCCCCTTTGCAGATATTGAAGCTCTTGTCGACTCGGCCATCCAGATGGAAGGAAAGATCAACCAAGCCAATGAGAACCGCAAGCGTCGCATGATGCACCAGCCAGGAACCCATCAGACTCCAAAGTATCGCCCTAACCCATCTCCAGGATTTGCCCCAAGAACCAGCAGACCCCCGATGAACCGTCCGACCTATCCCAACCGTGGAAACCCTAGGCCCGTAGGAAATCACAACAACCCCGGCAACTCTAGCAATTTAAACCGTGCACCACCCAAGTTCAACAACAACAATGCTGCCACCAACACCAACACTGCCCCGAGGACTGGAAACAAAGGACAAGTCGCAAGTGACTTGTTATGACTGTGGAAATAAGGGTCACTACTCCAACGAGTGCCCCAGCAAGAAGAATGCCGCAGCCCCCAGTACCAATGCCCCAGCTCAGCAGCAGCGTCGTGTTCAGCCTGGAAGAAGATTTGCCCCAGGGACTTCGCTCAACCGCAACGGCCGTCTTTTTCTCATGCATGCTGAAGAAGCTCAGGAAGCACCAGACGTCGTACTGGGTATGTTTTCTGTTAATTCATTACTTGCTCGAGTGTTGTTTGATTCTGGTGCATCGCACTCATTTATCACCAAAGAATTTGCATGCACTAGTAAAATTCAACCAACCAAACTAAAGCATGTTATGATAGTTCAAATTCCCGGATCAACCACCAAGGCTAGGCAAATTTGCAAAGCCGTCCCAATCCGAATCCATGGCATAGATTTTTATGCTAATCTGATAGTACTCGGAACTAAAGGTTTGGAAGTAGTACTAGTAATGGATTGGATGTCCAAACATAAAGGATTGATTGACTGTGCCAAGAAAGCCATCACCATGACCAGTACAGTCGGAATATCAGTCAAGCATATATCTGAAACCTTACCTCGCCAATTCAAGTGCAACAAGAGTATAGCCCAACCTACCATTGACCAAGTCCAGATAGTCTGTGAATACCCCGATGTATTTCCAGATGTTTTGCCCGGTATGCCCCCAGATCGGGATATCGAGTTTATCATCGAACTAATCCCCGGAACAGGACCCATAGCCCAGAGACCATATAGTATGAACCCATCGGAACTAGAACTAAAGAAGCAACTAGATGCCATGCTGGAAATAGGATGGATTCAACCAAATGCGTCACCATGGAGATCACCTGTTTTGTTCGTGGTCAAGAAAGATGGAGGTAACCGTTTATGTACGGATTATCGGAAGTTGAATGATGTCACCATAAAAAACAAATACCCCTTGCGCAAGGTAGAAGATTTGTATGATCAGTTGACCGGTGCCAAAGTATTTTCTAAGATTGATCTTAGGACTGGCTATCATCAACTCAAGATTCGCGCAGAGGATATTCCAAAGACTGCCTTTACCACTAGATATAGATTATATGAGTATACTGTCATGTCTTTTGGATTAACTAATGCCCCCGCTTATTTCATGAATCTCATGAATAAGATTTTTATGGACTTCCTGGATAAGTTTGTCGTTGTTTTCATCGATGACATTCTAATTTATTCCAAATTAGAAGAAGAACATGAGCTACACCTAAGGACCATTCTTGGAACCCTTAGAGAGCATCAGTTGTGCGCCAAGTTTAGCAAATGTGAATTCTGGTTACAGGAGGTAGGATTCCTCGGTCACATTGTATCAGCCGGAGGAATTGCCGTTGACCCTGCAAAGGTGAAAGATGTCGAATATTGGCAAGCCCCAACCACTCAAACCCAAGTTCGTGCATTTCTCGGATTGGCGGGATATTACCGCAAGTTCGTAGAAGGATTCTCGAGTATCGCCAAACCCATGACCCAATTGCTTAAGAAGGACAAGAAGTTTGAATGGACCGACAAATGTGAAGCGAGTTTTCAAGAACTCAAGAGGAGATTGATTTCAGCCCCAATCTTAATCATGCCGGATATCACAAAGCCCTTCGACGTGTATTGTGACGCATCCAAGATCGGCCTCGGATGTGTGCTAATGCAAGATGGCAAAGTTATATCTTATCTATCTCGACAACTAAAACAACATGAGCAAAATTACCCAACCCATGACCTCGAACTCGCAGCCATAGTTCTAGCCTTAAAGACATGGAGGCATTACCTGATGGGAAATCGTTGTGAGATTTATTCGGATCACAAGAGCCTAAAGTATATATTCACTCAGAAGGAGCTGAATATGAGGCAGAGAAGATGGATTGAGCTAATCAAGGATTACGACCTGGACATTCACTATCACCCCGGTAAAGCCAACGTGGTAGAAGATGACCTTAGCAGATTGTCGTGCCGCTTGAACTCCATGATTTTAAAGGAGCAACCAAGTTTGCACAAAGAGATGGAAAATTTTCGGATGGAATTAGTGAGTGAAGGATTTTTGGCTAGCATAGAACTCCAGCCCACTTTGATCAGTCAGATCAAAGAGGCGCAGAAGGGAAATGCTAGTATCGACGGAATCAAGCGTCGTATTGGTATAGGCAAAGTAACCGGATTCACCGAAGACGAAGAAGGAGTTCTGTGGTACAAAGGACGCCTTTATGTACCAGCAGATTCTGAGTTGAAAGTGTAGGGTTTCGCGGCATAGTAAATCAAAATTTTCTACGGATGCGAACAGAGGGAAACCAAGATCTAATCTAGGAGATGCAAACAACGAGAGATATTGTTAGATCTTCATACCCTTAAAGATTCGCACAGCGGAACGTTCGTCGGAACGTGGGTGATGTAGTCGTACTCGCTTCTCCTCCTCGCGATCCGATCCGATCTAGCACCGCAAGTGGCGATGCCTCCGTGAGATGCACACGTGCAGCACCTCGACGTATCCTCCTTCCTCGGTCCAGCAAGTATGGTGGAGAGATGGATTGGATCTACAACGCGACAGTGCAGTGCAATTGGTGGAGAGTTCCTGCAGCAGGGCTTCGCCTACACGCAGTCGGGAGGGAGAGAGAGAGTAGGGCAGCAGGGTGACTAGGCTTGAGGGGAAGGTGTGGGGGGTGGTGCGCCCCAGCCCTCTATATATAGAGGGGTGGGCGCCAGCCCTAACCCCTCCCCCAAGCCCTAGGCCGGCGGCCAAGGAGGGAGGAGTGGGGGGCAAGGAAACCCCCCCTTCTAGAAGCTCCAAACGAGGGTTTCCCCTTGTTTGGCCGGCTGGGCCCTATGGGGCCTTGTGTCCCTGGCCCAATGCGGCCAGGGAACTCCCTCATAGGCCCATTCCCCCTCCCGACAGGTGGGACCACGTTGGACCCCTTCCGGAAGGTTCTAGAAGCTTCCGGTACAATACCGATTAACCCGAAACAATTCCGAACTCCAAAAACTGCACTGCCTTATATGAATCTTATTCTTCGGACCACTCCGGAACCTCTCGTGATGTCCCGGATCCCATCCGAGACTCCGAACAAAAACTCATAAACCAATTATCCAATCTATCCTAGCGTCGAGACACATTAAGTGTGTGACCCTTCGGGTTCGAGAATATGCGGACATGATCTTCTATCAATAATCAACAGCGGGGTCTGGAAACCCATATTGACTCCCACACATTCATCGATGATCATATCGGATGAACCACGATGCCAGGATTCAATCAATCCCATATATATATTCCCTTCGTCTCGCGATATTTTACTTGCCCGAGATTCGATCGTCGGTACCGTCATACCTAGTTCAATCTCGTTCACAGCAAGTAATTTACTCGTTCCGTAATCCGATATCAGTTTGTGATTAACTCCTTAACCACATGCTTGAAAGCGGTGTTGATATCGATTACCGAGTGGGCCCGAAGTATATCTCTCCGACTTGGGAGGGACAAATCCCATCTCGATACATACAACCCAACAGGTACTTTCCGATCACCTGAGAGACACCTTTATGATCACCCTCTCATAGGATGACGTTTGATGACCTCAAAGCTTTCTTCCGATACCAGGGAGTTGTATTATCTCATGGTCTAAGGAATACAATATTTGACATAAGAAAAGCTTCGCAAAGACGAACACGATGACACGATCTAATTTCTTCGCTTAGTTTAGGTCTGTCCATCATATCATTCTCCCAATGATATGATCTCATTATTAATCGACAACTCATGTCCATGGTTAGGAAACCTTAACCATCATTAATCAATGAGCTAGTCCATAGAGGCGTACTAGGGACACGGTGTTGTTTACAAACCACACAAGTATTAAAGTTTCCGCTTAATACAATTCTAGCATGCAATATAAACATTATCATGAACAAGAATTATAATAATAACATCTTTATTATTGCCTCTAGGGCATAATTCCAACAGTCTCCCACTTGCACTAGAGTCAATAATCTAGTTTACATTTGGCAACAATCTCACACCCATGGCACTGAGGTGCTGATCATGTTTTACACGTGGAAGACGTTTAGTCAATGGATTTGCGACATTCAGATCTGTATGTACTTTGATAATCTAAAGATCCCCATCTGCTATATAATCTCGGATTATATGAAACTTGCGGTTGATATGCTTGGTCTTTGGATGATATCTTGGTTCCTTAGCGAGTGCTATGGCGCCAGTGTTGTCACACAATATCTCCAGTGGGTCCAATGCACTTGGAACCACGCCAAGCTCAGTGATGAAGTTCCTGATCCAAACTCCTTCAGTTGATGCTTCTGCAGCAGCCATGTATTCCGCTTCTACTGTAGATCCCGCGATCACGCTTTTCTTGCAGCTTCTCCAGCTCACAGCTCCTCCATTCAAAATATACACGTATCCTGTCTGAGATTTAGAATCATCCTTGTCGGTTTCGAAACTAGCGTCGACGTAACCTTTTACGACGAGCTGTTCATCACCCCCATAGACTAAGAACATTTCTTTAGTCCTATTTAGGTACTTTAGGATGTTCTTCACGGCTGTCCAGTGTTCCACTCCTGGATCACTTTGATATCTGCTCGTCAAACTAAGAGCATTGGACACATCCGGTCTAGTACACAGCATGGCATACATGATAGAACCTATGGTCGAGGCATAAGGCACTTTGCTCATAGCTTCCCTATCATTTACCGTAGCTGGACACTGAGCCTTGCTCAATATCTTACCTGACAACATAGGCACTGAACCTTTCTTTGCCTTATCCATTCTGAACCTTTTCAGAACTTTGTCTAGGTATGTACTCTGGCTTAAAGCTATCAGGCGTCTTTGTCTATCTCTATAGATTTTGATGCCCAATATATAAGCAGCTTCACCTAGGTCTTTCATTGAAAAACACTTGTTCAAATAACTCTTCACATCGTTAAGCATGTTAATGTCATTTCCAATAATCAATATGTCATCCACATATAGTACCAGAAATGTCACCGAGCTCCCACTCACTTTCTTGTAGATACAAGCTTCGTAGCAATTTGGAACAAATCCAAAGCTCTTGATCACTTGATCAAAACGAAGGTTCCAACTCCGAGATGCTTGCTTCAGTCCATAAATAGAACGCTGAAGTTTGAATACTTTATCAGCATCCTTAGGATCGACAAAACCTTCGGGTTGCATCATATACAACTCTTCATCAATGTTGCCATTGAGGAACGCAGTCTTGACATCCATCTGCCATATTTCATAATCATGAAACGCAGTAATTGCTAATAAAATCCGAATGGACTTAAACATCGCCACGGGAGAGAAAGTCTCATCGTAGTCAACACCTTGAACTTGTCGAAAACCTTTCGCGACAAGCCGTGCTTTATAGACGGTAACATTACCATCCGCTTCCATTTTCTTCTTGAAGATCCATTTGCACTCAACGGCCTTTCGGTCGCTAGGAGGGTCCACCAAAGTCCATACTTGGTTTTCGCTCATGGATCCCAATTACGATTTCATGGCTTCTAGCCATTTCTCAGAGTCTGGGCTCATCATCGCTTCCTCATAGTTCGTAGGTTCACTGTCTTCTACTAACAAGACAGTCAAGACAGGGTTGCCGTACCACTCAGGAGGGGCACGCGACCTTGTCGAACTGCGATGTTCAGTAGAAGCATCGTCCGAAGCTTCATGATCCTTGTCATTAGCTTCCTCTATCGTTGGTGCAGGCGGTACTGGAACAATTTCAGGTGCTGCGCTACTCTCCAATTCAAGAGAAGGTTCAATAACCTCGTCTAGATCTACTTTCCTCCCACTCACTTCTTTCGAGAGAAACTCCTTCTCAAGAAAGGAACCGTTCTTTGTGACAAACACTTTGCCTTCGGTTCTGTGATAGAAGGTATAGCCAATAGTTTCCTTAGGGTATCCTATGAAGACGCATTTCTCCGCTTTGGGTTCGAGCTTGTCCGGCATCAACTTCTTGACGTAAGCTTCGCATCCCCAAACTTTAAGAAACGACAACTTAGGTTTAGCACCAAACCACAGTTCATACAGTGTCGTCTCAACGGATTTAGATGGTGCCCTATTTAAAGTGAATGCAGCGGTTTCTAATGCATAACCTCAAAATGATAACGGCAAATCAGTAAGAGACATCATTGATCGTACCATATCTAATAAGGTTCGATTCCAGCGTTCAGACACACCATTGCGTTGTGGTGTTCCGGGTGGCGTGAGTTGCGAAACGATTCCGCTTGCTTTAAGATGCGTGAGAAAATCATAACTCAAATATTCACCTCCACGATCGGATCGTAGAAACTTAATCTTTCTGTTACGATGGTTCTCCACTTCATTCTGAAATTCCTTGAACTTTTCAAATGTTTCAGATTTATGTTTCATTAAATAGATATACCCATATCTACTTAAGTCATCGGTAAAAGTGAGAAAATAGCGATATCCACCGCGCGTCGAAACACTCATCGGTCCGCATACATCGGTATGTATGATTTCCAACAAGTCCGTTGCTCGCTCCATCATACCGGAGAACGGGGTTTTGATCATCTTGCCCATGAGGCATGGTTCGCATGTGTCAAATGATTCAAAATCAAGAGACTCCAAAAGTCCATCAGAATGGAGTTTCTTCATGCGCTTTACAACAATATGACCTAGACGACAGTGCCACAAATAAGTAGTATTATCACTATCTACTTTGCATCTCTTAGCCTCAATGTTATGGATGTGTGTTTCATCCCTTTCGAGATTTAGAAGAAATAAACCATTCACAATAGGTGCATGACCATAAAAGATGTTACTCATATAAATAAAACAACCATTATTCTCCGATTTAAATGAATAACCGTCTTGCAATAAACAAGATCCAGAAATAATGTTCATGCTCAACGCAGGCACATAATAACACTTATTAAGGTTTAAAACTAATCCCGAAGGTAAAACTAAGGAGAGCGTGCCGACGGCCATCACATCAACTCTTGATCCGTTGCCAATGCGCATCGTCACCTCATCCCTCGCAAGCCGCCGTCTATTCCGTAGCTCCTGTTTCGAGTTACAAATATTAGCAACTGAACCAGTATCAAATACCCAGGCACTACAACGAGGGCTAGTAAGGAAAACATCAATAACATGTATATCAAATATACCTTTGATGGTGCCAGCCTTCTTGTCCGCTAAGTACTTCAGACAGTTGCGCTTCCAGTGACCCTTGTCCTTGCAATAGAAGCACTCAGTGTCCGGCTTAGGACCAGACCTGAGCTTCTTCTCAGCAGGGGCAACGCGCTTTCCGCCGCCTTTCTTGAAGGGCTTCTTTGCACCCTTACCTTTCTTGAAGGTGGGGGGCTTGTTGACCATCAACACATGATTATCCTTTTTGATGTCCACCTCCGCAACCTTCAGCTTTGCGAAGAGCTCGGTGATCGTATCAGTGGAACCAATCTGATTGTGAGTCACTACAAAACTTTTGTAGCTGGGAGGGAGTGATTGCAGAACCCTGTCAATCTTGAGCTCCTCTGGAATCTTGCAGTCCAGTTGCTCAAGGCGTTGAGTGTAGCCCGACATCTTAATGGCGTGCTCACTAACAGAACGCCCTTCCTCCATCTTGCAGTTAAAGAACTTCTCAGAGATCTCATATCTCTCAGAACGGGCCTGAGTCTGAAACATGGTTTTCAGCTCCTCGAGAATCTCAAAGGGCCCGGGATAGTCTTCAAAACGATTTTGAAGGTCCGATTCCATAGAAAACAACATGGTGCTCTTAATCACACCATAATCATCTTTGCGCGACTGATAGACAGCTTTCTCATCAGCCGGCGCAGTAGTAGCAGGGGCGTCACCTAACGCATTCTCAAGGACATAGTCCTTCTGACCACCAGAGAGAATGATTCTCAGATTGCGGAACCAATTGGTGAATTTAGACCCATTGTTTTTAAGCTTTTCCTTCTCAGCAAAAACGTTGAAGTTGAAGTTGGACTTAGCCATTTGATCTACAATATTTGCAAGTACAAATTAGACTATGTTCATGATAACTAGTTCAACTTTTAATCAAATTACTAGATGAACTCCCACTAAATTCAACATCCCTCAAGTTGTTTAGTGAACACGGTCCAAATTCACCACACCTAATCCGATCTTCACGAGAAGAGATGTGGTTTTAATGGTGGACAACGAAGTGTCGATCATATCATTCATATGACTCATGCTTAACCTTTCGGTTCATGTGTTCCGAGGCCATGTCTGTACATGCTAGGCTCGTCAAGTTAGACCCAAGTATTTCCGCGTGTGCAAAACTGGCTTGCACCCGTTGTATGTGAACGTAGAGTCTATAGCACCCGATCATCACGTGATGCTTGGACACGACGAACTTTCGCAACGGTGCATACTTGGGGAGAAAACGGTTTTATCTTGATCTTTAAGTGAGGAATCATCTTATAATGCTACCGTCGCGATCTAAGCATAATAAGATACATAAAAGGGATAAACATCACATGCATATAACTTTATGTGACATGGTATAGCCAGTCTTCGCGCAATGATCTCCATCTTGTGCGTGCCGGCATGATCTCCATCACTCCACCATGATTGCCTCCACCACGAATAGCAACTACAACTATTGCTAACTACTTAGCGATAAAGTGAAACTATTACATGGCGTATAAGAAGTTGACACACAGGTTATACACAATTATAAAGACAACCATATGGCTCCTGCCGGTTGTGTACTCATCGACATGCAAGTCGTGAAACATTACAAAACATGATCATCGCATACATTATACACATCACATCTTGGGCCATACCATCTCACAGAAAACACTCCCTACAAAAACAAGTTAGACGCCTCTACTTTGTTGTTGCATGTTTTACGTGGCTTATGGGAGTAGCAAGCTAAGAACGATTCTTACCTACGGAAAGCCACAACGTTGATATTATGGTTGCCAAACTCCGGTGTTAATCCCATGACAACTATAGTGAGAGAAACTGGCATCCACCAGCCACATGTGTGGAACAAGCCACACGTCAAGTGCGGAGCCGGTCTCGCGAACGACGTCGCGTAAGGTTGGCCTGGACCGCTTCAATCTCACTATCCCGCGTCATAAGAAGAACACAAACAAGAGGCTTGCAACAGAAAACATCAACGTCCGCAACAACCATGTTGCGTTCTACTCGTGAAACACATCTACGCATAGATCTAGCTCTGATACCACTGTAGGGTTTCGCGGCATAGTAAATCAAAAATTTCTACGGATGCGAACAGAGGGAAGCCAAGATCTAATCTAGGAGATGCAAACAACGAGAGATTGGATTAGATATTCATACCCTTGAAGATTCGCACAGCGGAACGTTCGTCGGAACGTGGGTGATGTAGTCGTACTCGCTTCTCCTCCTCGCGATCCGATCCGATCTAGCACCGCAAGTGGCGATGCCTCCGTGAGATGCACACGTGCAGCACCTCGATGTCTCCTCCTTCCTCGGTCCAGCAAGTATGGTGGAGAGATGGATTGGATCTACAACGCGACGGCGCGGTGCAATTGGTGGAGAGTTTCTGCAGCAGGGCTTCGCCTACACACAGTCGGGAGGGAGAGAGAGAGGAGGGCAGCAGGGTGACTAGGCTTGAGGGGAAGGTGTGGTGGGGTGGTGCGCCCCAGCCCTCTATATATAGAGGGGTGGGCGCCAGCCCTAACCCCTCCCCCAAGCCCTAGGCCGGCGGCCAAGGAGGGAGGAGTGGGGGGCAAGGAACCCCCCCCCTTCTAGAAGCTCCAAACTATTGTTTCCCCTTGTTTGGTCGGCTGGGCCCTATGGGGCCTTGTGCCCCTGGCCCAATGCGGCCAGGGCACTCCCTCATAGGCCCATGCCCCCTCCCGACAGGTGGGACCACGTTGGCCACCTTCCGGAAGGTTCTAGAAGCTTCCGGTACAATACCGATTAACCCGGAACAATTCCGAACTCCAAACACTGCACTGCCTTATATGAATCTTATTCTCCGGACCACTCCGGAACCTCTCGTGATGTCCCGGATCCCATCCGAGACTCCGAACAAAAACTCATAAACCAATTATCCAATCTATCCTAGCGTCGAGACACGTTAAGTGTGTGACCCTTCGGGTTCGAGAATATGCGGACATGATCTTCTATCAATAATCAACAGCGGGTTCTGGAAACCGATATTGACTCCCACACATTCATCGATGATCATATCGGATGAACCACGATGCCAGGATTCAATCAATCCCATATATATATTCCCTTCGTCTCGCGATATTTTACTTTCCCGAGATTCGATCGTCGGTACCGTCATACCTAGTTCAATCTCGTTCACAGCAAGTACTTTACTCGTTCTGTAATCCGATATCACTTTGTGATTAACTCCTTAACCACATGCTTGCAAGCGGTGTTGATATCGATTACCGAGTGGGCCCGAAGTATATCTCTCCGACTTGGGAGGGACAAATCCCATCTCGATACATACAACCCAACAGGTACTTTCCGATCACCTGAGAGACACCTTTATGATCACCCTCTCATAGGATGACGTTTGATGACCTCAAATCTTTCTTCCGATACCAGGGAGTTGTATTATCTCATGGTCTAAGGAATACAATATTTGACATAAGAAAAGCTTCGCAAAGACGAACACGATGACACGATCTAATTGCTTCGCTTAGTTTGGGTCTGTCCATCATATCATTCTCCCAATGATATGATCTCATTATTAATCGACAACTCATGTCCATGGTTAGGAAAACTTAACCATCATTAATCAATGAGCTAGTCCATAGAGGCGTACTAGGGACACGGTGTTGTTTACAAACCACACAAGTATTAAAGTTTCCGCTTAATACAATTCTAGCATGGAATATAAACATTATCATGAACAAGAATTATAATAATAACATCTTTATTATTGCCTCTAGGGCATAATTCCAACAGAAAGAAGTGATTCTGAAGGAAGCTCATGATACTCTTTATTCTATCCACCCGGGAGGGACTAAGATGTATCAATATTTGAAAGAGCAATTTTGGTGGCATAAGATGAAGAGAGAAATCGGAAGCTACATCGCCAAGTGTGATATATGTCAGCGAGTCAAGACAGGACATCAAAGACCCGCTGGATTGTTGCAACCATTGCAGATTCCGGAATGGAAATGAGATTCCGTTGGAATGGACTTTATCACCGGATTGCCTACTTCTAGTAGGGGAAATGACTCTATCTGGGTCATAGTGGATAGATTGTCCAAAGTCGCCCATTTCTTACCCGTCAAGACCACATATCAGAGTTCGAAGCTAGCGGAGTTATACATCGCTAGGATAGTTAGTTTGCACGGAGTCCCCAAGAACATCGTATCGGATCGAGGAACTCAGTTTACCTCGAGATTCTGGAAGAAAGTCCAAGAAGGTTTAGGAACCCGCCTAGATTTCAGCACCGCATATCACCCTCAGACCAATGGACAAACGGAGCGAGTAAATCAAATACTCGAAGATATGCTGAGAGCGTGTGTGTTAGAATATGGATCCAAGTGGGCAGACTGTCTGCCGTTTGCAGAATTTTCACACAACAACAGTTATCAAGCCAGTTTGAAAATGGCCCCATTTGAATTCATGTACGGAAGGAAGTGTCGCACCCCTTTGAACTGGTCGGAAGTAGGAGAGAGTCAGATTTTCGGACCCGACATCCTACGAGAAGCAGAAGAGAAGGTTCATAAGATTCGTGAGCACCTCAAGACCGCTCAGTCAAGACAGAAGAGTTACGCCGACAAGAGACGTCGAGACCTCGCCTTCAACATAGGAGATTTTGTATATCTGAAAGTGTCGCCATTGAAGGGAATGCAGCGTTTCCAACTCAAAGGAAAGTTAGCCCCCAGATACATTGGACCCTTCAAGATTCTGAACCGTCGAGGAGAAGTGGCATATCAATTGGAACTGCCCGAAGAGATGTCAGCCATGCACAATGTGTTCCATATCTCATTACTTCGCAAGTGTCTCGAAGTCCCGGAGAAGACTAAAGTGTTCAAGAATATTGATCACCAGACTATAGAGATCAATGATGACCTGACCTATCCCGAAGTACCCATCCGTATTTTGTAAGAAGCTTTCCGAACCACCCGAACCCGAAGCATCAAGTTTCTCAAGATTCAGTGGAGCAACCACACAGAAGAGGAGGCTACCTGGGAGTGCGAAGATCACATCAGGACGGAGTTTCCCGATCTTTTCAAATCCTAGGTTATCTTTTTAGTCCTTTTTCAAATATCGGGACGAGATTTTGTTTAAGGGGGGAAGGTTTGTAACATCCCAAAAGTATTAAACTCTAATCATCAAATTTAGGGTTAACAAAAACTTTTCTAAAATAAAATGAGAAAGCATGCATGTGTGTATGCATTCCAATTTGGATTATTTTGAATTGCCTTGTTTATGTGTTTCTTTGCTTGTAAAAGGATTCTTAGGTGAAATAAACATCATCTAAACATTTCCCAACTTTTTCCCAAAGACAAATAAATCAAAAACAAACAAAATGAGTGAATGGTCATTTTGACCAATTTAACTCCCATGCCTACTTTGGCTGTCCCAAACTTTCAGAACTTAACAGAAACTTGTTTGGATCTTTACACCCCTTGATTGTACTCATAACAAACTATCAAGGCCCACTTTGTGATCATCCAGCAACTTTCAAATGCATAGTTTAAAGGACAGTTAAAAATTGAATCTTTATCATATGGGAAGATCCCACTTTTTCAAAAACCACCCAAACAAGCTCAACTTTCAAAACCCAAGCATATGCAGACTCACCAGCACCAACCTAGCACACCCACCAAAAATCTTTTCAAAATTCAGAACTTGAATTCATGCGGCCCTTTCATCAAGCACCTTGCAGATGCAAATCAAATAAAATCCAAACACGATTTGGAGCAGTGATTTGAGCCTAACTTGTTCCCTCTCTGGTTGCAACTAGGCTTTAGTAGATCATCTAGCTCATTTGCAAACATCTAGCATCACTGTAAGCTTGGAAATGCCATCAATGGTGAGCAGGCCGAGTGCACCCTTGCCACCCACATGTCAACAGCGAGCTAGGAGAAGAAACAAGCCTAGCCAACATGTCTGGGAGCAAGCCAACACCCCACCGCCACTCCCTGTCCAGCGCTCGAACGGTTCCAGCCCCTGGACCACACGCACAGACCGTGCCCAGCTCGCCAGCAACCATGCCGAGAGCGCGCCCCGTGCGCCACGCTCGACCGACGCCGACAGACCGCGTGCCGCCCTCGCCGCGTGCATACATGATCACCACCGTCCCACCGTCCCACCGGACCACGCACGCTGTGCACCATGAAAACTTCCGTCGGGCACGCGCAGAGCACCGCCGCGTTCCGACCAAACCGCACCGCCCCACGTCTCGCCACCATGTCGTTGAGCATCACCAGGGAGAACCGCACCGTCCCCTACCGTCACCCACGCCGATAGCCTTCTATGCCGTCGACCACGACGAGCCCAGCTTGCGCCCGTCGGTTCCCTCTCGCCACTATAAATAGAGGACACCCCCATCAAAATTGAGCGCACCACCTCACTCCCCTCTCACCCAGAACCACCCCGCCTCAGTCCCGAAGCAAGGCGAGCAGCGCTTCGCCGGAATTTCATCGGAGCCCGCCGCTGCTGGCGAAGAAGGGGGCCAGCGATTGGAGCCGCCCCAGGAGAAGATGCCGGTACCAGGAGATTCGCCGTCGTCGACTACGTCGTTCGCCTACCTCGCCGACCCTCGCCTGAGCCCCGGTGAGCCCCCGACGACCCCCACCTGCTGCGTTAGGTTTCTGTCTCGCCGGCGCCGCCCGACGTGGACGACGATCCTCAGCCGTTGGATTAGAACTAGATCGAACGCACCATATTGCCCCGTACCGCTTCGCACCCCCTCGTCTCACTGACTCGTGGGGACAACAACTTAACCAGCCCGCGTAAGAGTTGTGCTTAGCAGTCCGGCCCATTATCGTTTCCCGCGCAGCCCGGTCGTTTGAATTTAACTTTTTTCCATTTTAATTCAAACACACTTCTGCACCTAGTTTCAAAAATCAACCCAGCTCGATTCAGTAAACCAAATTGAATGAAACCAATTTTGTTACAAAGGCCTTGCAATGCTGAATCCAAGCCCGTTGGATTCAAATCATTTGGATCTGTAGATCATCCTTGGTAAAAATAACAAGGCAGAAGCTTTTCTGCATTCAAACATTTTTAAAATTTAAACCATAAAAGCTTTTGAGTTGATTCCAACTCTCAAAAATCACATTTGATCATAACTTTTAGAATATATAAAAATATATAGGTTTACTTACAGAAATATTGTTCAAGTAATAAAAGAATGCCACATAGGCATTTCTAGTCACTTTATTTAATAAAAAAATAAAAGGTTAAACCTTATTAAATTGTGACACCACTTTAAATCACATTCCCATGGACTAAAATATGTGGTGATGACATGTGTCAACATGATCCCATGTTTGGTTTGGAGAATATTAAATCTTAAGTAGTTTTTCAATGAGTAGAAATTACTTTTCTAAAAATAAAAGGAATTAAACCAAGCTTTGATCTTGTAATGTTAGTGATGATGCTAGATCATCTATAGGACCCTTTTGTGTGATGATTGCAAGTACTTAAGTATTGTTTGGTGATTGTGTACCTCGTATTTATTCATAGACGCTAGTACCGACCAAGGATACGAGGAGGAAGGAGGATACTACGAAGAAGAAGCCGAGGAGAACTTCAACCACTGCTCTGCACCAGGCAAGCTAACACTTGCAATTTAGCAAGCTTATACTGATACTGTGCAAGCCAATACTTGCAAGCTAACACTTGCAATTTAGCAAGCTTATACTGATACTGTGCAAGCCAATACTTGCAAGCCTAATATTACTAGTTGAATATGCAAGCTAATACTTGCTTGTTACCCTGCCAACTAGATGCCTTAAGCATATGTGATCATGCTCACTTGATAACCCAATCCTAGTTTTATTTGCAAGCTTTGTACTTTATTTCTTTATCAAAGCTACTTCCTTAGAATGTACTTAAGTAACTTGTAGATTCTAGAAAGATAATTGAAGGTTGCATAAAGAGCATAAAATTTGGCCTAAGCTAGATAATCTTTATGTCATCATGAGGCATGAGATTGAACTTAGTTAAACTCCACTAGTTTACCACCCCTCATTAGTGCTTACCCCCACTTGTAGATGCTAGTGCTAAGCATAAAACTTGATCAACTTTAGATGGGACTACTTGTGGAAAAATGGTTATGAAAACCTTAGAATGATGGATCATTCTACTGAGATGTTTTGACATGTGTTTCCGAACACCAGATGATTTTGGTGATGAAAATGTTGAGGCATGAGCCTTAGCCCCTTTATAAAACTGATGGTTGTTTGGATGCGATACCATTCCAATTATACGTACAACCACAATACCCGAAGATTGGGTAGGGCTTGACTGGAAACTTATATACCTTAGTATTAGTTCCCTCACGGCCAAGGTCTGAGCTGAGGCTACCTTGTGAAGATTGTCCACTTGTGCAGTACCCAAGATGACAGTGGGTCATGGTTGGGAGGCCAAACTCACAGGAGAGGTGCTTATACTAGGGCGTGTAATTGAAAGGTTAGGATTGATTATCCGCATACTGAGTATGGTGAATTCAGGATTTGTTCCTGACGGATGTATCAAATGTTGTGGTGAAAGTGTACAATCTCTGCAGAGTGTCAAACTATTCGAATAGCCGCGTCCGCGGTTATGGACACTTGGAGTGGCCATACTGTTCCCCCGTCAGATGTTTTCAAAATGACTTGTGAAATGATTTGAGACTTTGACTTGACCACAACAGAGTTGTGGCATGAGTTACAAGTTCCCACTTAGGTGTTATAAAACCTTAACTAGCATTCGTTGTTTCCAAACTTAGTAGAGGTAAATCTGGCTTTTGCAAAACAACCCTAGAGCTTAGTGTCCTATTACAAAAACCCCTTCACTTGTTAGTAGTAGTTTGCGAGTACTTAAAGAGTACTCATGGCTTTGTCCCTGGTTATTCCCGTGGCCAGACTATGAAGAGGAGTACCTGGAAGATGGACCCCAGGAAGGTTACGACAACTAGGATCATCTCCCATCGTCAGCATTGCCTGTGACCCCGAAGATGGAGCTTCGCCTACGCTACCGTTATTATTACGGTATTCCGCTGCTTGAGTTGTATTAAGAACTGGATCATGAGATCCTTATTTGTGTAAGACCTTATGTATGGTTTGTAATGGATGATGTACTGTGGTATCCAATTCTGTTATGTCTCGCAAAAATGGTAATCCTGGGATTGCGATGTATGGCATAACAGGCATCTGGGATTAAAAATCCGGGTGTTGACAAGTTGGTATCAGAGCCATCCTGACCATAGGAGACCCTAGTTAGACTGGACGTTTGAATCAAAAACTTAGTTTCAAAACCAAAGGAACCAAATATTTACAAAAACTTATTCTCATTCTTACCTCTTGGACTCTTTCATAAAAATTCACGCTAGCAAATATTTACAAAAACTTATTCTCATTCTTACCTCTTGTACTCTTTCATAAAAATTCATGCTACTCCAAAATTATTTCAAAGCTTACATCAAATTTTGCACCCTAGATCACTTTTAGTAAAACTCACAACTACGCTAGTGCCCAAATGTAGTGAGTAGTATTCGGCCCCACTGTATCGTAGTTTCCAGAATGGTTCTTAAAACCATCTGTTTTTCTTTGTTGTGGTGTGTGTTTGTACCGTGTGCTATGAATGAAGGAATGAAAAGCAAGTTGCTAGAAAAATATGAGTCAAACTTTAAAAACTTTTCAAAATCCCAGAACCGTAGAAGTTTCCCTCTTTTCTCATGATCTATCTCAATCTTTAGATGCCACGCGGAGGAAGTGGTTCATCCCCGGACCCGATGTTACAGATCCTGCAAATGTTGGTTTCTGACCGCGAAGCTGAAAGAGCGGAACGTCAAGCCAACTTAGTCACCCTTCAATAGATAGCCCAGCTAGCCCACAATAATCAAGGCCACGGAAATCAGGACAACCATGGATCTAAGCTCAAGAATTTCCAGAATACCAACCCACCTGTTTTCACTAAGTTAGAAGAACCCCTAGACACTGACGATTGGCTGCAAACCATGGAAAATAACCTGGAAGTCGCTGGAGTGGAATTGAACGAGAAAGTTCTGTTCGCCACCCACTATCTAGCCGGAGATGCTAGGGCATGGTGGAACAGTGTTCGCGCAATGACCGGAGGCCAGATGATGACCTGGGAGGAATTCAAGGTCTGACATGGTTATACCCCGCGGGTACACGATCTCAGCATACCTGGTCCAGCCCAAGGAAGGCCCACAGCAAATATACGCCGGCCCATGAAGATTTTCGGGTGGCCAAGGCCCATGACGCCTTCGGATCCTTGGAGAGCAAGACTAGAGTAGATAGGAAATTCAAAGGGGTAAACCCTAGAACTTGTAACCGACTAGATCTGTGCCTGGGACCTGCCTAAGTCTATATAAAGGCCAGGAGGGCACGACGTAGATCTCTCTCTCATACTTCCGCATACACACCTCCACGCCAGATTGCATCCGCGCACCCCTGTAATCACTGGTTCCGCCGTAATCAAGAGCAGACAAGCAGAAGTAGGGTTTTCCCTCCGGGGGCCTGAACCTGGGTAAACCTCGTGTACCCGTGTTGCTTGTTTGCTAATCGTTCCGCGATCTCCAGCATCCCCATCTTCTCCAAAACCCAAGTCCATAACAATGGGCATTAACGAGTCGAAACCTCGTCAATTGGCGCCGTCAGTGGGAATTGGGGATGCTGATTGTGCGATCGTGACGGTCCCAACCCGAGCGATCTACAACTCTGCGGCGACGGAGAGTCACCTCCTCTTCGGCGCTTTCGACTTCACCGCCCACTCACCGGACACCATGAAGGACTTCGAGCCCGTAGGCGACAGACTCGAGATCCTGTTCGGGAGCTTCTGCTTCCAGGTGGGGCAAACTGGCACCCTCCGCCTCCCAGAGTGGGTGCCCTTACCTTCAATCAGGCCCGCTTCATGGGCCCCACACCCTGTGCTACGCACATCATCATCAACAGATGAGTCATATGACAGCAGCAGCTGCAGCTCCGATCTGTGCGATCCGCCATCGGATGAAGGGACCTACGGTTCTGGATCCGAAAGCTTCGGCAGCAGCGGACCAATCTACGAGCGCTACCAATGCGCCGTAGTCATCCAGAGCGACGTGGAGCAGCAAACACCCAACCCGCCGCCCAACCCGACACCTAACCCGCAAGATCAGAACGGCGGGAACAGAAGAAGCCAGTCCCCCCCACCCGAAGGGAACAACACCAGCCATGTCATCCACCTTAGCAAAGAAGGATGGGCCCAGGCACGCGCCGCCGTGGCGGGCAGCATAGTTCTGCCTGCAGACTCCTCACGGGACCTGCTGATGGCCTACCATCTGCTCCTGATCGAGGAGCACAAGAAGCAGGTCAAGATGCAAGAGGTTCTCGACAAACGCAAGCAAGAAGCCTCGGAATCCGGCGTGCGACGAGCTGCGCTCTCCGTCATGGGCATCGGCTCCAGCTCGAATGGCAACCACGGCAACAAGTACCGCTCCCGAACGGAGAACATGGACCCCAAGGAGCGCCGTGAGGTGATTCGAACCCTCAACGCATCCTTCATGGAGATGGATGCCGACGGCAACATCATCTCGAAGACACCGCAAGCTGCGATCATAGCAGCCACTGCATACCTCGTGGCCCACCCACCTCCGGAGGGGAACCTGAAGAGAGCCATGGACAAGTCCGCACTCACCGGACTCGGACTCGTCGGAGCTGCGCTCCATCAAGAAACTCCTACATCCGAAAAAGAAAGCTACGGTCAGGTTCGACCGCAGCCCCACTCCTTCATCCGAAGAAGAAGACCATGACCTTCCTCGAAGGCACAAGAGCTCGCGTCATCGCAACCGCGATTACGATGCCAGAGACGCGTTAACACAGCGCAAACTCGACAAAGCACGAGCCAAGCATGCATGCTCATCTGAATCCGAGATGGACAAAGACGAAGGAGAACTCTGCGGAGCCTGGTGCTTTAGCAGATCTGTCCGACGGACACGGATGCCACGAAATTTCAAGCTTCCTTCGGATACTCCAAAGTTCGACGACACACAAGAACCCAAAGCATGGCTCAGTGACCACCTGTCATCCGTCAAGCTGCATGGTGGAAACAAGGAAACCGCCATGCAATGCCTTCAGCTGCAGCTGACAGGCGCAGCTCGGATCTGGCTTAGCAGCCTATCTTCAGGATCCATCCGAAGCTGGGAGGAGCTGGCTTACAGTTTCATCCGAAACTTCAAAGGCACCAGTAAGAGGCCCGCCTCGATCGAGGAGTTGCGAGCCTGCACTCAACGAACGGGCGAATCCATTCGCTCGTACATCCTACGCTGGTCCAACACCAAGAACTCCGCAGCGCACATCTCCGAAGAGAGGGCCATCGACGCCTTCAAGGACAACGTCAAGCGCCAGGACTTCAAGGAGGAACTTGGGCGCGTCAAGCCCAAGACACTCGACCACCTCATGGACATCGCCAACAGGTGGGCCGACGGCGAAGATTCCGTCCACCGGGCGCACTCGGAGGAAGAGGACGAGTACGGCCGACGGCGAGAACGCCGTAACAAGAGGAGACCGCGCGTCTACGACGATCGTGATGGACCCGACATGGTCGCGGCCGGCTACGCCGATCGTTGCAACGATGCCAACCGCAACAGTGTCGGATACCGCGGAAGCAACTTCCGCGATGGAGGACGCCCAGCACAGTCGTGGCAGCGCCGCGATCGCGATAACGAACCCTCAGCATACGAAAAACTTTCGGGTCTATGCACCATCCACTTCTACATCGACAAGCAGGATGGTAAGAAGAAGGCAAGCCACATGCTCAAGGACTGCAACGAGTTCCAGAAGCTCAGCGAAAGCATGGCTCAGATGAGGCAGCAAGCTCCACCCCCTGGGTTCGGAAACGCACCCGCACCAGGTGAAATAGCGCATGGAGATCCTCCACCGCCACCTGCAGGAGGCCCGAACCAACCAGTCGCACCAGCACAGAACAACGCTGGGCACGGGTATCCCCCGCCAAAAGGAGCACCGATGATCGAGAAGGGGCGCCCGATGAATAGGGTGCAGAAGAAAATCACCCGTCAGATCAACCTGGCCGTGACAACTCCACCCGCCAACCCTGAGTACCTCAGCGGATCGGAGTCCTGCATCACGTTTAGTCGTTCGGATCACCCTTGCCAGATCCCTCGCCCAGGTCATGCTTCCCTGGTGCTGGAGGCGCAGATCGGAGGTTTAGAGATGAGCCGCGTCTTCATGGACGGCGGCAGCAACATCAACCTGATGTTCGCAAGTACTCTAGCAGCAATGCGGATCCCGCTGTGCAGCCTGGAACAGTCAGACACAACGTTCCACGGCATCGTCCCAGGAAAGGGCATATTTCCCCTGGGCAAAATATGGCTCAACGTCATCTTCGGCAAGCCGGACAACTTCCGATGCGAGCGGCTCGAATTCGAAGTGGTGGACTGGCCATCACAATACCACGCCATCCTCGGGCGTGTAGCATTCGCAAGGTTCTTGGCTGTCCCACATTACGCATACCTGCTACTCAAGATGCCAGGACCCAGGGGCGTCATCACGGTCCACGGGAGCTTCACCCGATCGGACCACTGCGACAGGGACTTCAACAGAATCTCCTAGTCATTCGGCATGCAGGATGAGCTCGTAAGGCTCCGCGAGGTGACGGACAACGGGGCACCCCTAGTCGCATGACAAAACGCACCTGACATGTCCTTCGACTCCACCGTCAACACAAAGAAGGTGCAGGTCCACCCGACGGATGCCTCCAAGACGGCGCTGATCGCCAACGACCTTAGCCCCGCATAGGAAAGCGCGCTTGTCGGATTCCTCCGTGAGCGCTGGGAAATCTTCGCCTGGTGTCCTGCGGACATGCCAGGAGTTCCCAGTGAATTCGCCGAGCACGCACTCAACGTCTTTCCAGACACCAAGCCCGTCAAGCAGTCCATCCGGAGACTGTCTGAGCCACGGGCCGAAGCTATCGGGATGGAAATCAACAGACTACTCGCTGCAGACTTCATCAGGGAGATCAAAGAAAGCGAGTGGCTCGCAAATACAGTGATGGTCCCCAAGAAGGACACGGACATCCTACGGATGTGCGTAGACTTCACGTCGCTGAACAAGCACTCCCCAAAGGACCACTTCCCTCTTCCGCGGATCGATCAGATCATCGATTCGACTGCAGGATGCGAGAAACTCTCCTTCCTCGACGCCTACTCCGGCTACAACCAGATTCGACTCAAGGTCGAAGATCAAGAGAAAACGGCGTTTATTACACCGTTCGGAGTGTTCTGCTACAACACAATGCCCTTCAGGCTCAAGAACGCAGGTGCCACGTACCAGCGGTGCATGCAGGCATGCCTCAAGGACCAGATCGGTCGCAACGTCCAAGTCTATGTCGACGACATATTCATCAAAACCAAGGAGGCAAGAACGTTCATCGACGATCTCCGCGATACGTTTAATAACCTCGATCGCTACAGGATCAAGCTCAATCCCGAAAAGTGCGCCTTCGGCGTCCCATCGGTTCAGCTTCTTGGGTACTTCATCTCCTAGCAAGGGATCGAGGCGAACCCGAAGAAAATCCGGGCCATCATGGCCATGGAGAAGCTGAAAAACCTCAAGGGTGTCCAGCAGCTCGCAGGACGAATAGCGGCATTGAGCAGGTTCATCAGCCGCATGGGCGAGAAAGCCCTGCCATTCTACCAATTGCTACGCAAGGCAGATAAATTCGAGTGGACGCCTGAAGCGTACGACGCATTCGAAGATCTAAAGCGACTGCTCTCCACCTCGCCCGTCTTGGTTACGCCAAAGGAGCGCGAGCCCCTACTGCTGTACATAGGAGCCACACACCAGGTGGTAAGCACTGTGCTGGTGGTCGAGCGACCCGAAGAAGGCAAGACCGATGGGGTCCAACGTCCAATCTACTACCTCAGCGAGGTATTGACGCCAACAAAGCAGAGGTACCCTCACTACCAGAAACTCACCTACGGCGTGTTCATGACGGCTCGACGGTTGAGCCATTACTTCCAGGAGCACCAGGTGATGGTCGTCAACGAAGCACCCCTGAACAACATCTTAAACAATCTGAAGGCCACAGGACGCGTGGCCCTGTGGGACATCGAGCTGTCACCCCTAGACATCGTCTATGAGAAGCGACTCGCAATCAAGTCTCAGGTCCTCCCGGACTTCCTTGTACACTGGATGGAGCTGCAGCTGCCAGACACCCCAGACATGTCGCAGTCATGGACGATGCACTTCGATGGCTCCAAGCGTGAAGCTGGAGCAGGAGCCGGGGTCATACTAACCTCCCGCAGGGTGACAAGATGAAGTACGTCCTTCGGATGAAATTCCGAGCTTCCAACAACGAGGCCGAATATGAAGCCCTCATCCATGACATGAGGATGGCAAAGATCTGCGGCGCAGCAAGCCTGGTCATCTACAGTGACTCCAACCTCGTCGTCCAACAGATGATGAATGAGTGCGACGCACACGCCGAAAACATGATCGCGTACCGCGCACTTTACAACTCACTCGAGGGAGAATTCGACGGCTGCAAGCTTTGGCACGTTGGAAGAGAAAGCAACGAGGAAGCCGACAGACTCGCCAACATCGGCTCCACCTGCGCAAGGGTGCCACCAGGTGTGTTCCTCGAACATATCTGCGTGCCATCCATCAAGCGGAAATTCCCCAAGGGATCACCCGAAGAAGCAGAACACTTCGGGGCTACGCTACCCGAAGGTCATGAAGGACCCGAAAAACTGGACACAGAGGTCGCCACGGTCAACCTGATGCAGGTCATGGCAGTCGAAGAAACCTGGACACGACCGTACCTCCAGTACTTGATAGACGGGAAACTACCTGATAGCCCGACAGATGCCCGGCGCATATCTCGCCGGTCAAAAGCCTTCACCATCATCAATGGCGACATGTACAAGCGCAGCATTTCGGGTGTACTACAAAGGTGCGTCACCTTTGGTGACGGGAAAACCATCCTCCAAGGCATCCACGAGGGCATCTGCGGCCATCACGCAGGCAGCCGCTCCCTTATCGTCAAAGCTCTACGAGCTGGATTCTATTGGCCAACGGCCATGAACGACGCAAAGGACATCGTCCGAAGATGCAAAGGATGCCAAAGGTTCGCTGACAAACCACATGCACCCAGGTCAGAGCTCAGGCCTATACCTTTGGCCTAGCCCTTCGCCCAATGGGGCCTCGACATGATCGGCAAACTGCCAAGGTCCTCGAAAGGAGGGCACGTCTACCTTCTGGTCGCAGTTGACAAATTCACCAAATGGATCGAAGCCATGCCGGTCACTAACCAAAAAGGCAAGACCGCCGTCAAGTTCTTTGAATCCATTGTCTACAGGTTCGGCGTACCACATAACATCATCACCGACAATGGATCGAACTTCATCTCCAAAGAATTTCAAGACTTCTGCGAAGGCCTCGAAATCAACATCACATACGCCTCTGTGGCACACCCGCAAACGAACGGGCAGGTGGAAAATGCCAACGGCCTAATCGGCGCCGGCATCAAGAAGCGCCTCATGAGCCCACTCAAGCGACTCGCCGGAGCCTGGACGAAAGAGCTACACTTCGTCCTATGGAGCTTGCGTACCACGCCAAACAGCTCCACTGGCTACACGCCGTTCTTCATGGTGCACGGAGCCGAAGCCGTGCTACCAGCCAAAGTACGCCACCAGGCCCCCCGGGTCGTCGCTTACAGCGAAGCCGAATCCACGGCTGCACTCGAAGACGCCATCGACACACTCGACGAGGCACGAGACATAGCAGCAGCTCAATCAGCGGTGTACCAGCAGAGTCTCCGCAACTACCACAGCCGACGGCTGCGCCCAAGGTCCTTCGTCGAAGGAGACCTCGTCTTGCGACTCAAGCAAGAGCGACCGAAGAAATTCGAGTCACCATGGGAAGGACCCTACATCATCACCGAAGTCATCCCAGGTGGCGCCTTTCGCCTCAAGCACGTGGAGTCTAGAGTCGCATACTCCAACCCATGGAACATCGCACACCTGCGACGATTCTACCCCTAGCTACCTACCCCTTTACTTTCAATAAGGCTATTCATCCAAGGCTACTCAGCCGAACAATGTACCTCCTCCATTACGATATAAATAAAGCTAAGTGTCTCGCCCCAAAAATTTCGTTTTTCTATCCACACTTTTACTTCATGCTACAAACGCACTCGGGGGCTCCCCCACCTCACGATTTCATTGACTGAGGATAACACGTGTACACCTGAGTAGCTGACCACGTCAGGCTAACGAAAAGGACACGTATACGAACAAAGCACTACATGCCCAAACAACAACCAAACCTTTATAACAAAGGGAAAAACATGCCCAGTCAAATATATACAAATTTTACATTTATCTCTTTTACATGCACTACCTATTCTGAAGAATAACCTGAGCACGCTGCTCAAATAGATCTACAATCTCTTCGGCATACTGCCCTACATCCACGTAATGCGGACGCATATCCCACACACCACCATCTGGTCGAGGGGGTGGCCCAGCCGCTACAATAGACAGATCTACATCAAGATGGTGCAGCCTAACAAGGGACAACGCAGACTTCGAACCTGTGACGAGCTGCTACCTCACCAATTCCTTGACATGATGCACGTTCCGAAACTTCGACAGAAGACCAGAGAGGGTTGAAGGCGCAGCATCCAGCGGAAACATCACATGCAGAACTGATGCGAGTGAAGTCTGCACCTGACGAAGCACCCGCGATACTTGGTGAACGCAATCCTGCACCGTCGCAAGGACCATAGCACGGTCACGATCCATCCAGAAGAACCCGCCGGCTTCCATGTCCTGCTGAGTTAAACAATTGACCCGAACAGCAACACGCTCCTTCTCCTCCCTTGGAGCAAGGTTAGCACCTGCAATACTTGCACAAAAGTAAGATGCAATGCCAGCAGGAGCATCCGAAGAAAAGGGAAACAGCTCGAAAAACTTACACTAAATCTGCTCGGATAATCGAAGCAATTCCGCCATCAAGTACTCCTCTCTGGCAGCACCGCGATCCGCCTTGGACTTCCAAACATCGGCATGACCACGCACCCCAAGAAACTCTTTCTCGAGACTACGAACACGGTCTCGAAGAAATGCAAGCTGCGACGAATCATCCAAGGATGGCCGCAGCCGCGCTGCAGGCGAGGTGTCAACGGGATCAGCACCCGAAGGACCCTAGATCAACAGAAAGGCAAAGACATGAACACGCAGACGAAGGAGCACATAACTCAACAAATTCATTAAGTGCATCAAAAGCCACTACGTGGCACAAGGATTTGTTTATCAAAATAATTACAACAAAAGAGACTACAACTATCCTACAGCTACAACGCCTAAGACGCGGCACCCTGAGTAGCCTCGGAGCCGGATTGCCTCGCCTTGGCTTCCCCTGCTGCCGTAGCGCGTACTCGGCCAGCAGATCGATCAGCTTCGGCCCATAACGCTTACAGCGAGCAGAATAGGTAGCGAAGGCTACCTCGGATCCATCAGCAGTCGTCGGCATCCGGGAAGTGACCTGGGGAAGGTCCAGCTCCGCTCCAGCCGCCAAAGCCATCGCCAGCCCGACGGATGCGCCGATGCCCTTCTGCTTGCGCTTGTACGCCGCAGGTGCTTCGGCTGACAGTACCTCCGCCAGAGCGTCAACATCATCAAGGGCCGTGCCCTTGGGGACAAGCTCCTTGTAGAAGTGCCCAAGGACCTCCTTGGCCTTGGCGAGCGAGCTGGCGATGGTGCTGCAGCGATCTTCCACCGCTGTAGTAGCATCATCCAGAGCACTCCCGTGCTCCAGAGCACCGCGGTCAAACTCGATGCCCGCGGCATCTGAGACAATAAAGACGGGGAATGAACGAAAGCAATGCAGAAGAAAGACAAGAAAACCAAAAAAGACGAAGGTGAAGATACTCACCCGAAACATCCTTGGCAGCCGCCATAAGCTTGCCAGCCACTTCCCTTTCACGCGCAGTCGCAGCAGTGGCAAGCTGCTCCTCGCGGTCCGTGGCCTCCTGCTGCAGGCGCTCCTTAGCCTCGGCTGCAGTGGCCAGCTCCAGCTCGAGGCGCTCCTTCGCACCAACAGTGGCCTCGGCCTTCTTCTCCGCTTGACCGAGGCTCTTTTTGAGAGCATCAATCTCACGAAGGGAGGTGTTGTGCTCCTCTGCATTCAAATAATACAAGCATCAGATAACAGGACAAGAATACAAGAAGAAGCAAACATAAAGGCATAAAAGCACCTTGAAGCTGTTTGAGGCTGGCCTCCAGCACCAGGTGCTGTTGCACCAGTCGTTTGGCATCCTGCACAAAAGGCTGCAGGAAAAAGACCTACTAGTCAAGAGAAGGACTCGGGGCTACGCCCAAAATAAAGAGCAGAAACAAATTACACACAGGAAAACGCTCGGGGGCTCCCCCCGAGACTCAAAATAAGAACACGCAACAAAAACTCCTTCACAAACGCTCGGGGGCTTCCCCTGTGCTAGGAGACAGAGCTACTCACATGATCCGATGGTGACTCCGAGGGTCCGCTGGCAAAATTATGAGGCGCAACCACCTGAACCTCCTGCGGAGAAGGGTTCGGAGCGGCACCCTCAGAGGTAGCCACCGTCTGAGGAGGAGGAGACGCGACTTTCGACTCCCCCATCATCTCCCGAGCACCATCGCTGGAGGAGTCATTGGAAGAGTGCCTGCACAAGGACAAATCAGCACAAGTACAAAGTAAACAGACAAGAAGAAGCAGTGCAGGACAAAGGAAACTTACGAGTCAAGCTCGCTCAGGTTGAAGACAGGAGGGGTCCTCCGGACTTTCTTCTCCTCTTTCTTCTCTTCCTTCTTCTCTTCCTTCTTTTCTTCCTTCTTCCGCTTCGCCGGCGGGTGCGGCGCTACAGCCCGCACGGGAAGGGCAGGAATCGGAGAGGAAGATCCTCCATGCCCACCACTGTGACGTTCAAGACACAGCGGGTTCCTAGGAGTCGGAGGAGTCGAGGCATCCGAAGACTCGCTGGAGCTCCGTGATCATTTGCGAGTGTGGTCCTCGCTCGACTCGTTGGCCTCTTCAGCCGGAGACCGCGCCGACGGCAGCTCAGACATGGAATCCACCACATCATTATCTGGAGCATCCGGAAATACTTCGGGTAATGGAGGCGACATGCCCGACACTTTGAAGTTCTGCACAAGAGAAGAGAAATTTGTTAGCAAACAAATGCAAATACAATGCAGTTGAAAAGAGCGCTACGCGCACGGATCTACACCTGTGGAACAGGAAGCGGAGAAGAAAACGGAGGAGTCAGCGACTTCCCCAGGATATCCTCTCCAGCCTTGAACTTCAGCAGCGAACGAAGGGCCCTGTCGAGATCTTCCTGGGAGAATTTCTCAGTCGAAACCCTCGTCGGATCACGGCGGCCAGCATAAAGGAACATCGGGTGCGCCCTAGCCTGGAGTGGCTGCACCCAACGCTCAAGAAAAGTGCAGATGATATCAACACCGTTCACTTCCTTCTCCGGAATCAACTGGAGATCCTCCACTCGACGATAGAGAGCCTCTATCTCCGCCACATCGCCATCCAAGATCTAGTTTTTCCAGGACCTTTTCGGCTCGATCTTTTGGGAGGGGTCGAAAGGAACAAGACCAAAATCCTGCCTAGGCACTATGGAGTCACGAATATAAAACCATCGCCTCCGCCAGTACTGGACAAATTCAGACATGGAAAAAGAAAAGAAAAGCAGATTGGGTTTGAGGGATATGATGCAACCCCCAATGGGATAAACACCATCCGAACCAGATTGCCTCTTCACGGAATAGAGTTTCCGGAAGAGGCCAAAGTGCGGCTCGATACCGAGCCAGCACTCGCAGAAAGTGATAAAACAAGGAATGTGAAGAAGAGAATTGGGGGAAAGATGGTGCAATTGGACACCGTACAGAAAAAGCAGTCCACGAAGGACGTCGTGGACTGGGAAGGAAAATCCGCGAATGACGAAGGCGAGGAACATAACCCGAAACCCAGCGGGGGGACGGGGGATTACCTCGTTGCCTGGGAGTTTGACGGCCTCCCTATCCTGCGGGATCAAGCCCCGATCACGAAGCTTGCGGAGATCACTCTCCCGCGTCTCCGATCGCCGCCAGCCACCGTCGGTGACACGGGTAGCGGCGGCACTCTTTTTCCCTCCAGCAGCGCTGGTACCAACCGCAGAAGAAGACTTCTTCGACTTCCCCATCGCGATACGGCGGCGCCGGCGGCGAGAGCGCAAGATGGAAGAAGGAAATGTGGAAGGATATTCCAGCGCGCAGCAAGAACTCTCAGAGAACAAGGAAGCAGTGAAACGAGAATAGCTGCGGTGAAAACAAACTAAAGTTTTCCCCAATGATTATAAAGACGAAGAGGATGCACGACAACCGTCCATCGAGAAGACCTAACGCCAACGGCAGGATCTGGCCATACACGTGTCAGCATCTTAACGAACCGTCGCTAACACGCCGTCCACTACGCGCGGAAATCGAGGCGACGCCGTAATTATCTCCACGTCGCGCGTGACCGGTCAATTCAAGGTCAGACAGTGGGACCCATGTTCGTCCAGTTAAGTCATCTCTGGCGCAGCAGACGCTTGAGGTCATCAATCGTCAGCACTGACGTCATCAAAAGCTACACTAGTAACAGCTACAATTTCTTCGGCTTCAAAGCTAAGAGTACTCACTTGAATCTACGATTCGACCAAATACTCGGGGGATACTCCTATCAGGAGCGCTAGCCGCGCACCCGAAAATGAATAACACGTTACAGCACTAAACTATTTCTTCGAGTCCTACGTTGAGTCTACAACTCCACTACGGACTCGGGGGCTACTCCCATAGGGAGGATGGATTTACGCATCCGAAAAAATTTACGTCCTACGGACCTGACACTGAACAATGGCTGAATTAAAGTCTCCGCTCGAGTCTACGACTCGAACAGACACTCGGGAGCTACTCCCATAGGGAGCGTTGGTCGCGCACCCTATAAAATTACGACTGCGATCCTTCGGATCAGTATGCAAAAACTTTTTGGCAACTCTGCCCCAATTAACGCTAAGTGAGTAACATTCTCCTTGGCCACCCGAAACACCTCCGCGGTGATAAAATTTGGATGTTGTGTCTGCGACGCAAAGATAAGACCTACAGATATCATCTGATGGCCTGGTAACGCACATGACTGCGCTCTGCTAGTATAAACCCGTGCCAACAGGCGCGACGAAAAATCCCGACGGACGCGTTGGGTATATTAATTAAATTCACTGGAATTCCACTCCTGTAAGTCCTCCGCGGCCTGAGTCGAATTATGCCAGCATATGTTCCGGGTTCGAGTCGAGGGACTCGAACCTGAAGAAGATCATGTTGTTTTGTCCTAAGATAGTTAACTGACCCTGATCCGTCAGGAGAGTCAGGCACATGCATCAACAATCCCTACACATTCTATTGAAAGACAGAGTTGCACCCGAAGGATTGAAGAGTCCTTAGCCGAATCTACGATTCGACTGAACACTCGGGGGCTACTGACATGGTTATACCCCGCGGGTACACGATCTCAGCATACCTGGTCCAGCCCAAGGAAGGCCCACGGCAAATATACGCCGGCCATAAAGATTTTCGGGTGGCCAAGGCCCATGACGCCTTCGGATCCTTGGAGAGCAAGACTAGAGTAGATAGGAAATTCAAAGGGGTAAACCCTAGAACTTGTAACCGATTAGATCTGTGCCTGGGACCTGCCTAAGTCTATATAAAGGCCAGGAGGGCACGACGTAGATATCTCTCTCATACTTCCGCATACACACCTCCACGCCAGATTGCATCTGCGCATCCCTGTAATCACCGGTTCCGCCGTAATCAAGAGCAGACAAGCAGGAGTAGGGTTTTCCCTCCGGGGGCCTGAACCTGGGTAAACCTCGTGTCCCCGTGTTGCTTGTTTGCTAACCGTTCCGCGATCTCCAGCATCCCCATCTTCTCCAAAACCCAAGTCCATAACAATGGGCATTGACGAGTCAAAACCTCGTCAAGGTCAAGTTCAGCAGAACCCATGTGCCACCGGGTTTGATCAAGAGGATGAGAGACGAGTTCAGAGAACTGAAGCAAGGAAGGATGACCGTAGTGGAATACCATGACAAATTCTTGTCATTAGCTAGGTATGCCCCGGATGAGATCGACATCGAAGCCAAGAAGAAAGAAAGATTCCTGAATGGTCTGCACGATGAGATGCAGACTGTGTTAGTCAATATCCCCTTTGCGGATATTGAAGCTCTTGTCGACTCGGTCATCCAGATGGAAGGAAAGATCAACCAAGCCAATGAGAACCGCAAGCGTCGCATGATGCACCAGCCAGGAACCCATCAGACCCCAAAGTATCGCCCTAACCCATCTCCAGGATTTGCCCCAAGAACCAGCAGACCCCCGATGAACCGTCCGACCTATCCCAACCGTGGAAACCCTAGGCCCGGAGGAAATCACAATAACCCCGCCAACTCTAGCAATTTCAACCGTGCACCACCCAAGCTCAACAACAACAATGCTGCCACCAACACCAACACTGCCCCGAGGACTGGAAGCAATGTTGTGCCTGTTGCAGCAAAGGACAAGTCGCAAGTGACTTGTTATGACTGTGGAAATAAGGGTCACTACTCCAACGAGTGCCCCAGCAAGAAGAATGCCGCAGCCCCCAATACCAATGCCCCAGCTCAGCTGCAGCGTCGTGTTCAGCCTGGAAGAAGATTTGCCCCAGGGAATTCGCTCAACCGCAACGGCCGTCTTTTTGTCATGCATGCTGAAGAAGCTCAGGAAGCACCAGACGTCGTACGTGTGTATCCTAAACCCTGGTACGTCGTGCGTTTAATTTACGGGTTTGCATTGTACATGAGCTGTTAGACTTGCTCTAACCCTGTAACCATGTACTAAACATGTTTGAGATGCTAGTTGGAGACACAATATTGAAATATATATGTATAAAGCGCCACATTGTTCTAGCTAAAGGTCAATGGATGAATAGATGTTCGATAGTTTCCTTCTCATTACAAAAGCAACATTTCTCACATCCCTGCAAATTTCGTTTTTTCAAATTATCTTTAGTAAGAATGACCTTACGATAGAGGAACCACATGAAAATTCTGTTTTTTATTGGAACTTTGATATTCCAAATATATTTTTTAAGGAACGGCGTATGACCACTTATTAGGTCTAAATACATAGATTTTACTATAAAAACTTTTGTATTTGTTAGATTCCAGTGAAAAACGTCTTCCTGATCAAAAAGTTTACATGCATTAATCTTTCCACTAAATGTAACCAACGACTCCACCTAGTACCCATCAGAGCCCGTCAAAATTGAATGTTAAGAGGCATGTTAGCGAAGATATCAGCCACCGTGGCCTCTTTCTTCTGAACAATGCTATAGAGTGACGGGTATAGTGTTGCAAGAGAAGTGTCACCAAGCCAGATATCTTCCTAGAATCGAGTCTTATGGCCATTGCCAATCCGAAATTTACCTCTACTAAAGAAGTCTTCTTTAATCTTTAGCAGCCCTTTCCAGAAAGGTGAATTTGAAGGGCGCGCCTGAATTTATGATAAACTTTTAGTTTGAAGATATTTATTATGAATCAGCTCATACCATACTCCCTCTTCCTCAAGGATTTTATATAACCATTTGCTCAGGAGGCATTTATTTATTTTTCAGTTCAATGAGCTTGATAATGCATTGCCATTGAAAACAATCGTGAATTAACGGCGATATTTATATCGATAGTTGGCTTTGGCGTACCTGCCGAAACTGATGCGACGTCACCAGTGGTATAGTTGTCGGCAAAAAGTTGATACCCGATCAATTATTGATGTCCACTTGCAATCAAGACCAATGTGAAAAGAATGAACAGCATCAAGCCCATTCCATCCACTCGTGAGTGTTCACCACTTCTCCTTCCAGCTTTCCCCAAGGCAGCTACCTGCGCCAGTGCCAATATCAAGGAAGCAACAGATCTGATTCACCAAGCCAGCGCAAGCTGTGGCCACCGAACGACAGTGCAGGTAGGTACGTTATGACTTTGCAGCGAATTTTGCTCTGGATTTCCGACGAGCATAGTTAGATTAGGTACACCTGATTGTTCAATCTGCAATCTTATTAGTTCATAGTAGATCTGAATCTACTCTGTTCTTTGTAGCAGCAGCATCGGCAGCTTTTTACTTCCTGAGGTTCTGTCTGAGTGGTCCACCAAGCTCAAGCTGTAGTGCTGTACCACCCAGATCCGATGGAAGGAATCATGGTAAGCGCTGCAACTGGTGTGATGAACTCCCTCCTTCAGAAGCTCAGCCAACTGGTGGGCGACGAGTACAAGCTGCAGAAAGGCGTGAAGAGCAAAATCGGCTCACTTCAACTCGAATTGAGGAGCATCAATGCTTTCCTCAAGAAGTTGGCTGACAAGGAGGATCTTGACCCGCAGACCAAGGAATGGAGAGACCAGGTGAGAGAGATGGCCTATGAAATCGAAGACTGCATCGATAATTACATACTCAAGCTCAACCACAAGCCGGATAAAGTAGGTGGCATCAAGGGCTACATCCGCAGGAGCGTCGGTAGGGTGAAAAATCTGGGAGTTGTCCACGGGATCTCTGGTCAGCTTGAGCAACTTAAGCTCGAAGTCGTCGAGACAAGCGAGCGACAGAAGAGGTTGATGCGGGATGAGGCGGCCATTGCTGGTAGCACCAGTGGGGTATCAACAATTGACCCTCGAATGCCGGCCTTGTACGCAGAGGCTACTGATCTTGTTGGTATTGATGCTACAAGGGATAAGCTCATTAAGTTGGTGGCCGACCAGGAAGATAAACGGTTGAAGGTGGTGTCAATTGTTGGGTACGGAGGCTTGGGAAAGACGACACTTGCGATCCAGGTTTACGGAAGCCTTCAAGGACAATTTGAATTTCAAGCTACTGTGCTGATGTCCAGAAACTTTGATATGAAGAGGATACTGCGGGCCATACTCTTTCAAGCTAAGAAGAAAGAGTACGACAACATGGAATCATGGAGTGAAGAATTACTCATAGATAAGTTGAGAGAATTTCTAAAGGATAAGAGGTACTCCTAATAGCCTTAAGATGAAGATGTCAATTTTCGTAGTACTAAAATTTTGAGAACTCCTTAATTAATTCAAAGTTTGGTTGACATTTACATTATGTCGTGTTTCTAGTGCATGACATGCAATTTCATCAATCATGAGAAATTCTTTCTATTACTCAGAATACTACTGTACATTAAAAAAATGTACTTTTGGACCTCAAAGTTGTACACTTGTACTGATCCATTGATGCATATGTTTAGTCTACATCCTTGGTCACAAGTCACAACATGGCTGGCAAGCCACCAATTTCCTTGAGAAAATTTCATAAATCTATTTTAGAACGTTAAAAAGATCCTAAAGATGAGGGAAATAAAAAAGATTTTTTCTTTTGCATGGGACATATATTTTAAAGAAATGTTTTTCAAAAGACAAAAGGAATTGAGAAAATGCTATAAAATTATAAAATGAAGAAAAATCACACAAGGAAAACGGGAAATCTGTAATTTTTAACTTTAGATTCTCAAGAATTATTGGGTTCCTCAATTTTATTGAAATTTCCTTTGACTTTTTAGAAGATATAACTCCTTTTAATTTCTTGGATCTTCTCTCTGTTCTTCTAGTGAGACTGTGAAAGACGTTTAAATGTAGATGTAGTATTCAATTGGTTATTACTTGTTATATGAGTCTGCCTTATTAATCTCTTAGTATATTTACTTAGAGCAAGTTTAATAATATAGCCTGATGTTGACCATAAGGAAGTGTCTTATAGCTGACATGTACAATAGTTAGCCATAAAAATGTACGACTTTATCAATACATGGTCTATATTTCCTTTTTACAAAGTGCCTAGAGGAGCATGTTCTAGAGTTGACCCTTAACTTACAGCCCGCTTACATACTATCTCTTCTGCCTCAGCAAAATTATAATATTTTATCTCTTATAGCCAGTTGATTGTACGCTATTATACTTGCCCTTACTATTTTGAGCTGGCAGAAGTGATAAAATATAGCCAGTGCAACAAAAAGACCGATATGATGAAAGAGACTAGGCAATATATTTAGTTCAACACTAATTACCACATTTACCAAAGCTGTGCCATTTTTTACCTCTTTTACTGTAGAATAGGTTTGCAAGTGACTGTAGCAATGTGACCAAAAGCTTGGAAGAAGGATCAATGGGTGTCTATGCCCAGATCGTCCGCGAAATCAATGACGACAAGCGGGATTTCGAGGTGTTCTTTTTCTGCCATGAGAGCAGAAGTTCTAAAGATGCCCACCGGCTAGCTAGGAGTGTAGTTTTAGATGATCAAAGCCGCCGATTGTAGTTTAAAAAAAAGCGGTTAATCCTCAAAAAGAAAAAAAACAGAATCTTAAGCCTCTTTCATCTTCCTTTTGGCACCCTGCCTTTCTTTTAGAAAACAAACTCTTACATTTTTTTATCCCTTGTAGGTACTTTGTTATAATTGATGACATATGGGATTCTCGACACTGGGAGGCCATCAAATGTGCTTTTCCTGATGGCAAGCGCGGTAGTAGAATAATGACGACCACAAGAATTATTAGTATTGCCAAGTCATGCTGCATCCATCGCCATGATTACATACATAGATTAAGTGTTCTCAGTGAAGCCGATTCTCAACGTTTATTTTATAGAAGAGCTTTTGACAGTGAAGATGGATGTCCACCTCACCTGGAAGGCATTTCAGTTGAAATTGTGAAAAGGTGTGGTGGTCTACCATTGGCAGTTATTACTCTGGCAAGTTTGTTGAGTACCAAATCCTGTACAAGACGAGAGTGGATGATCGTACGGGATTCTATTGGTTTAGGACTTATGAATAATGATGGGATGGAAGACATGAACAAGATATTATCTCTCAGTTATGTCGATCTCCCTTACCACCTGAAAACTTGTTTGTTGTATCTTAGTGCATTTCCAGAAGACTGCCTGATTACTAGAGACCGATTGGTACGAAGGTGGATAGCAGAAGGATTCGTCAAAGCTGAATATGGAAAAACTTTAGATGAAGAAGGAGAAAGCTATTTTAACGAGCTTATAAATAGAAGTTTGATCCAGCCAATAGATATCGAGTATGATGGCCGCGCAAGAGCATGCCGTGTGCATGATATGATTCTTGATTTCATCGTATCTAAGGCGGCTGAAGAAAACTTCATTAGTTTGATTAACCGGAAGGATGCAGTTGTCTCACATTGTAAGGTTCGGCGACTCTCGCTTGACTATGGCGCCCAAGAGTTCAGCACAGAGTCACTCGTCGTTAATCAAGCTCGATCCTTAAGCATCTTTGGGTATTCTCCACAGATGCCTCCTCTTTCAATCTTCAGTGCTCTGAGGGTAGTTGATATACAAGGCCCTATCGAGAACATTTATCTGCTAAATTTTGGAGAGCTGCCTCTGTTGAGATACTTACGGCTTTGTGCAAGCACTATTACAGAGCTTCCTGAAAAGATAGGGCAACTACAGTCGTTGGAGACATTGGATCTAAAACAAACTTCTATAACAGAATTGCCAGCAAGTATAGTTCAATTGCAACGCCTGAAATATTTAGTTGTTCAGAAGGTAAAGTTGCCTGCTGGAATTGCTAACATGGAGTCTCTTCAGGAACTGTCAGAAGTACTTGTGGACGATAGCTGTGAAGTAACTTCTTTGATGGAGCTGAGAAGTTTAGCCAATCTGAGATTCCTTGGTCTTGTTTGGCGCATCAGTGATTCCCACAAGAAAAAAACAGTCTTTGCGGACAGTTTGGTCTTGGCCCTGTGTGAACTTGGCAGATCCAAACTTCGGTTCTTAAAAGTTAGTGGTGCTAAATCTGATGGTTCGCATGAATTCTTGTTTGATGCTTCGTCCTTGACCCCTCATCTTCTTGAGGAGTTCACCTTATACCCAAACTGTTATGTAGGCAAAAATCCAAGGTGGTTAACCTCAATGGTCAATCTCACCAAATTGAACATTATGGTTAATCCAGTGACACAGGATACTCTGGAAATTTTAGGGAACTTGCCAGTTCTGCTATTTCTTGTGTTGAGCTCAAAAATAATAGTTCCGAAAGCGCTTATCATTGGGAGTGGCAGTTTCAAATGTCTAAAGGTGTTCAACTTGTATTCTCCGGATATTGAAATAGGCCTGATGTTCAAAGCAAGAGCCATGCCGAGCATTGAAAAGCTCGTACTTCCATTCAGAGCACATGAACCTCAACCCACAATTGGTGCTTATGATTTTGGTATTCGCCATCTCTGTACACTGCAGCATCTCGAAGCTAGGATTAGTTGCAGGGGAGCAGCGGGTTGGGAGGTGAAGGTGTTGGATGCAGTCATTCGGAAGGCTCTGAGTCTTCTCCCCAGTCATCCGGTGGCACAATTCCGGAGGTATTATACGGAAGAGATGATAAATGATGACAGGGAGAAGAAGAGCACAGACAAATTTACTGGGAAGGTTATATATGCTGTACAAAGTGGCAGTATGGATGATCATTCTTATTCTTCCCCGTATCCACGATATGTCGTCCATTCTAGTGAGGATGATCCAAATGCTTGTTCGATCTGCTAAAGTGCCCAATGCAGCAGCAATGTATCGTCACCTGATAGTTAGGTACATTCTACTTGAAACACTTGATATAGTTTTTTTTTGCGGGCAAAAGAGGATTTTATTACTCAATAGGGATTATAGTTGATATGCCTTGATCGCTTGTACTCTTTGGGTATTAGTTTTTCAGTAGGATAGAGAAGCAGGACACCAATAATATCATCTACTAGATGAATAAGCGTGCTTCACCATGCCGCCTAACATCATTTTGACACCACATCGTGCCGGCGCAGTAGAGTCACATAGATTTCATTGGACAAGGACACATTCACAAATGCATGTGGGTACTCACGAGTACAAAAGGTGGAGCATGTATAGGCATGAAATTTTAGTTTCCGTAGTTTTGAAGGTTTAAAAACATTTCCGATGAGCTATGGGAGCTTCAACCCAGTGGCGGAGCCAAGAGAGACACACCCCTACAGGCTGGAAGAAACAGGAATACTTTTACATCCATATTGGATATGGCCGGTATCATGTTGGCCTTCTTAAGATGGTTCATAGGTGGCAGTTCTTCTAAAGGCCCAAACCTTCTTAACTGCGATGTTCGCTCCCCATGGAGTACACTAGATGTTGTTGTAGAGGTAGGTTGTGGGGTAGTCTAAATTAACTTCTTCCTTATAGGTTGTTTTCATGCGTTGGTTACCACTTTGATGTTCTTAGTTTAATTTTTGGCAAGTCCTGTGGATACCAAATTTTGGGAGTACTGAAAATATCAATTTGTGACCCAAAACAGTTTATTTTGTTCCTCTCTGGATGGTGTATCTGAAAATTACACTAAAGTTACCTACATTATCTCGCACTCTATGTCTCATCTTCACAAACAATCATCATTGGTGATTGTGATATGCATGCTACTCTGTACATCTCAACTCCTTAAGTGACACGTCACGTATGTTTGGCTACATTCTTTGCAGGTCAAACAGCCCATTCTCTTCCTTTCTAGATTAGAAGGTGAACTGGTTCACCTTCACACATAAAGATGCTTTACGAAATAACAGGAATTGTAGATTTGTTGATTTTCCCAGCGGTATGCATATGAATACCTAGATTTCTAGAGGAGACCGTTAGTGGAGGACAATCCAATTAGTGGTAATTTCTTACCCATCTATTTTAACTTTATAAGTGGATTTTATGTGTGTTTTTTCACCTTTCTTTGGATATTTTAATTTTATAAGTGGATTTTGTGCCCTTTCTTTCTATATGTGCTCCATGCTTTACATTTTTCCCTGTTGTCACCTTATATCAGTTGCTTCTATTTCCAATTGGCATTCGTTTCCATAATAGCTAAAACAATTATTGCTAATTATTATTACACTTAAGTATTCATTTTTGTTGTCATATTTGTGCATTTGACTACATTGTGCAATATTATTAATGTCAATGTCAACACTGAAATCTACGTTGATGCAATTCCAGTCATTGATGAATTGAAGATCACTTCAAACAACTGATTCAAGTGCTTGTTCAGCTACATTCCACCTGAAAAATCCAAAGCTGTGAATATATGTTGAGGTTGTTCCCCGTCCGTGTGCTGCTGCTGCATTTGTCTGTGGAACAACATATATATTTCTGAGTCTGGTCTGGCCTTGGAGAGCTGATTTCTTGTATCATGTCTGAATTGGCTTTATTCAACTATCTGCAACAAGTACGTACGGTTGGGAAAAAAATACGATTGGAAAAATGCAAGTGCTTAAACCCCAACATAGATTGCATTGTAGTGATGTATTGCACCCGTACGTGCATTAAATATTCCGGTGGAGTAATTAAGATGATTTCTTCCGGTCCTGTACTTATACTTTCCCCGTCATGTAAGTGTACTCTTTCTATTTTCTAAAATATGAGGTAGACAAACTTGATTTATTTTGTAGCTTACATTTCCCCTGATGTAGAAATCGATGCTTAGAGAGTACACTTCGGATTGAGCTTTGCTACATACTACTCCCTCCGTTTCTAAATATAAGATTTTTTAGGTTTGTGAAAAAAATGAATCTAAACTTCTTTTAGTATGTAGATTTATCCTAAAGTTGAGTGAACCTACAAACTAAAACAAGTCTAGATTCATCTTTTTCACAAATCTAAAACATCTTATATTTTAAAACGGAGGGAGTAGTAAGCACCCAAAGAGTTAAAACTCGAGTAAGCTTCCTGTTCATTACGACCGAAGGGGACTTCCCCTAGCGCCGCCGCCACCTCCTCCCTCCTTGCCTCTCCCTCCTCGTTGTCCCCGGAGGCCCGCCAGCCTAAGAGCATGCCGCCGGTGATGGGGTGGCGGGGATCCGGCCTCCCGGCCCCAGCGTGGTGGAAGGGAGGGATTTCCCGGCGTTGGACGGGGCTTGCATATGGAGCTGGTGTCATGGCCGCTCTTGGCGAGGTGGAGGGCCGGCGGTTATGGTGGAGCGGCGATGCGGCGGCCTCAGATCCGGTTGGCGGCCGGCGGATTAGCGGACCATCTGATCCGATCTGGGACGGTGGGCTGCGGATCGGTGCTCGTTCATCTAGTCTCCACCTGCGGTGTTGTCTCTTCGTCGAGATAGCGGTTATGGCGGCCTGGTCACCATGGATCGGCCGTTTTTTCGGTGGGTCTTGGTGACCGGTGAAGACCGGCGGTGTGGGGGCTTCCGGTCTGGCTTTGAATAAAGGGGGTTGGTCCTAAGATCCCTCTTGCACCAGGACGAAGATCTACCTGCTCCATGACTTCATCGATCTGGTCGGAGTGTTGTGTTCCGGAAGATTCCGCTGGTAAACTCCAATGGACGACATGCCGGAGTTCGCCAGATTGGATGGATCTCGGTCGCGCGCAACCATGTTTTATCTGACCGTTTGGTTTCAGAGGGAGTGTTGTGAAGCTTTACAGACTGTTGCCATCAAAGACATGCCATTAGTCCCATGGTGAAGTCAGTCGTGGAGAATGACATGAAAGCCAAGGTCTGAAGAATAGTAATGGTGGTGTGAATCATGTTTGCGATGAGGTTTTGGCTTGGTGTTCTAGATCTTGGAGCAGCGACATTGGAAAGTGGGGGCGATAGTACAGGAGATTTCCAGGGTTCAAGCTACAGGGTGAAAACCCAAGGTCTGGCCTTAATTGGTTGTGCCTGGCAATGACCTTGTTGAAGGCATTGTTTTGTCAGCGCGGACTTTTTTCAGGGTGAAAACCTATGATCGATGATCAGGGCGATGACGGTTCTAGTGCAATGTTCCCTTCTTGGAGGCGTCGCTTTTGGAGAGGATGGATTTCTGGTGCTGTCTTGGTGGTGTTTGGTCGTTGTTGTAGGACATAGATCACTAAAGCGGGACTTTTTTTCTGTAATTCTTCTTTTATTTTTTGGCTGTGTGCATCCGTAATGCCATTAGGGTAATACGTTGTTGCAAAGGATGGGTGTAATTGGTATCGTGCGATATTAATATATGCTCCTTTCCAAAAAAACAGAAGTATGATTTCTGTAGCGAGAGTCTCTATGACCTAAAAAAAATTTATCAAATAAAAACCCGTAGTAACAAAAAACTGTCTTGTACAGCATTACTGTCTTGTGTGTGATAATTTGGCGCATCCTACTAATCGATGCCCAACACTCAAGCTTCCGAAACCTTCAGCGTTTGTGTCTGGGAATGGGACTGAGGATACTATTTTTCTGCAATTGCCAGACAGTATTTACAAGGCTCATCTCGCACCTAAGCGTACGCCCCGGTAGCACTCGTGAAAATTGTAAATTGTTGGTGACCGTGTCCCTGCTGCTGCCATCGAGGCTCAAATGATGCGGATTTGCCCCCTGAGTGCCTAGTGGAAGTGGGAAGCTCTCCCACATGGGGATGATTCATTCTTGGTCAATTTTCCTTCTTTTGCGGATTTGGAGAGGGTGGACGGCATTCAAATGCCAGTACAGAATCATAGTGCCTGGATCGTTATCAGTGTTTGGAAGGTTCAGGATATACAACACAAGTTTGTACTGCCGCAGCTTTGGGTACACGTAGAGGGTGTCCCGCATACTATCCGCCACTTTCACGGTCTTTGGGCCATTGGATCTCTACTGGGCACTACAGTGGATGTCGATCTAGTTATACTTCGTAGTCGTAATGTGGTGAGGATCCTTGTTGCTATGATGAATATGTATGTGTTCAAGCTTGTGGATAAGACGGGTCCATATGTTGGGGTCACGGCAGCTCTCAAACACCTAGGCTATGATTTCACTTTTCGTAAGGAGACCGATGATTTTATTCCTGATCCCGGTTTTACTCCATACTTTTGGAGACGTAAGGGGGGATGATGTGGATGATGATGATGTTGGTAATGCAAAAGGAAAGGATATTTTTCCAAACATATCTGGTTTGGGACCTCAGGTGATGGATGTGGACTCTGGACATAGCAAGGTTCATCCTCCAGTTACAATAAGGGGACACAGGTCGCTACAAACACTGTCGTCTACGTTGTGACTCCTTTGAACCCTAATCCTCAAACACCGAGGGGTAAGGAGATTGTTGCTATGGCTAATAGCTTGTCTTCTGCATCACCGATTTCCCCTGCTGGTCGACCTTTGGCAGCTGTTACAAGAGGCAGCCCAAATATGTTCTTTAGAACCGTTCCGTTCAAGACATGCTCTACTTCACCTGTTCCTAGTCCATTACCTTCTGCTGGGCCGGATCCTCCTCTTGTGTCGCTGTAGATGCTAGATGGGCCAAGGGATGCTGCAACACCACCGCTTCCTCCTTTGGTCACTTCACAGCCTGGGCGCCTGGATACCATGGCGAGCATGCAAAACGGCTCTCCTATGGGCCATCGCCAGGGCACCGAAACGGCTGGGCCAACGGTTGCTATGATGGGGACTGTGTCGATCATGGAGGGGCTCTCTGTCAAGACCGGGGCATTCTGCTTCACTGCATGTCCAGGAGCTTCACGATGCTGTCACAGGGAAGGCTGCGACCCCAACCTCGCCTTCCCTTGTGACTGTGGTGGATACTCCTGTGATGGCAACTCCATCACGTTGGAGTACACGCCATGCAACTGCTGATGATGGAGCCACCGCGACGGACGAGGATTCTTTGAAGAAAGCCATGCGTTGCAAGGCGGAGTATAACCTAGACTCGTCAGGTAAAAACACTTCGTCTAAATCTTTTCTTTCTTTTTCTTCGGATCATATTGCTTTAAAGCTTAGTTCTGTAGTAATTAATCTTGGTAACAATTCGATTGATGTGTGTTTTTCGACAAAGGTCTTGAGACTAATGGAAGTTGATCATCTCACGGTCATTCCAAAAGTCTCGACTATGTCGAACTCCACCTATCAAGATGAGGATGAAGCGATTGCCACATCAGATGGTCAGCTTCTTTCTCATCTAGTGGGTGAAGTATCAAAGGTTGGATTAGATGAGGACAGACTTAGTTCATTGTATGATCTTACAACGTCTAGTCAAAAATCTAAATCCAACTCTGGTAAGTTGAGTTCAAAGTCCCGGAAACGGGCAAAGTTTGCTAAAACTCCAATTGTTTCCCAATGAATGGCATGTTCTTGAATAGCAGAGGTCTTCGCGACTTGGCTAAACACTTACATATTGCTCAATGTTCTCGGGATCATAATTTGGATTTTTTGGAAATTTCGGAGACGGGCAGAAGAGAATTCTCGCAGAGTTTACTTGCTAGACTTTCGGGCGGCATAGACTTTGCTTGGAATTATCGACCACCCCGTGGCCGTTCTGGGGTATCCTAATCGGCATAAGAACTGACACCATGGATGTGTTAGCTTATTCATATGGGGAGTATCATGTTAAACTCCACATACGTAACAAAGCGGACAATTTTATATGGAGTCTAGTTGCCGTGTATGGTGCAACCCAAGTTATTTATAAGGCTGACTTTCTTCGCGAATTGGTTAACTTAGCAAAAGATAATCCATATCATATTCTTATAGGAGGTGATTTCAATTTGCTTCGTTTTCCTTTTGAGAAGAGTCGCGATCGCTTCGATGATCATTGGCCTTTCTTATTCAATGCTGTCATTGATAGCTTGGATCTAAGAGAGGTTGCAATGATTGGAAGACAATTCACTTGGGCAAATAGTCTTCCAGAACCCACATATGAAAAGCTGGACCGTGTAGTGATGGGCTCTGATTGGGAAGATAAATTTCCATTAGTTTCAGTACGCGCTTTAGAACGTGTGGAATTCATCTCTGACCATGCTCCCATTTTACTAACTACTGGGGATCCAAGAACACAATGTACCAGCCAGTTCAAGTTTGAACTTGGATGGTTACAACGTGACGGCTTTCATGATTTGGTCAAGACAGTTTGTGAAAGACCTATTGTTGGTTCTACTCCAATCTAAAGGTGGAATAATAAAATATGCGCGACTCGCAAATTCCTCCGTGGTTGGGCTAAACATACATAAGGTATTCTTAAAAATGAAAAATTAAGACTTTTGGCGATCATTGACAACCTTGAAGCCATTGCAGAGGTTCAACCGCTAACTGTAAATGAAATTGAGCTTAAAAGCCAATCTAATGAACAATTAGCGAAACTTCTACGCAAAGAGGAACTCAAATGGTACCAACGTTCCAAAGCTTGGAAGGAGATGCAAATACGAGATACTTCCATAGTGTTGCCAATGGCAGACATAGGAAGAAACTTATTCGTTCTTTGGTACAAGATGAAGGAACAATTGAAGGCCATGAACAACTCAAGTCTTACATTACTAATTACTATAAGGGTCTGTTTGGAGCACCAGAAGAAGGCCACTTTTCTCTGGATGAGTTCCGAATGGATGACATACCCCAAGTTTCAATTGAGGAGAATAACTTAATCACCGCTCCTTATTCTGAGGAAGAAGTGAAGAAGGCGATTTTCCAAATGGAACATAACAAGGCTCTTGGTCCTGATGGTTTCCCAGCCGAGTTTTTCCAAAACTTCTGGGAAATTATTAATTCAGATCTGCTAGATATGTTCAGAGATCTTCATACTAGACAACTAGAGTTGTTTCGTCTGAATTTTGGTGAAATTATTTTATTACCTAAGGTTAATGAGGCAGAAAGTATCCAACAATATAGGCTAATATGCCTTCTTAATGTTAGTTTTAATTTTTTACCAAAGTTGCTACAATCAGACTTAACTCTGTGGCTGATCATGTGGTTCGTCCTTCACAAACTGCTTTCATGCAAGGTCGAAACATCCTAGATGGGGTGGTGATTCATCATGAAACAGTTCATGAACTACATAGGAAAAAGTTAAATAGGGTTATTTTAAAGATTGATTTTGAGAAGGCTTATGATAAGGTAAAATGGTCTTTTCTTCAACAAACTCTTAGAATGAAGGGCTTTTCCGCTGAGTGGTGTGCCCTTGTCCAGAGTTTTGTGTCAGGAGGTAGTGTTGCCATCAAAGTCAATGATGACGTTGGTAATTACTTCCAAACAAAAAAGGGATTAAGGCAAGGAGACCCATTATCGCCAATGCTATTAAATATAGTTGTAGCACCCCCGGAGTTAGGGTTAAACTAACCTCAGATCACCATCTAAGATAAGTTCAACTCCAAACACGGAAGATCACGGTATGATTCAGTAACATTACAGAACGCAGGGATTCAACAACATAAGTTTAAACTCTTAACAGAGTAAGATATTAGAGTTATTACAAACCAGAGGTCATAGACCCAACATTACATCACACAGCGAAAGAAAATATGTTGTTCTACACAACAACTTAGCAAAAGGCCTAATAGGACATAAACAAAATGTTGGAGATATGCCCTAGAGGCAATAATAAATGTAGTTATTATTATATCTTTGTGTTTATGATAAATGTTTACATTCATGCTATAATAGTATTAACAAGGAAACATTAATACTTGTGCGATTTGTAAACTTAATTTGAAGTCCCTAGTATAGCCTCTATACTTCACTAGCTTGTTGGTTGATAAATGATTGTGGTTTCCCTATCATGAACATTGAGATGTTATCAACAACAATATCATATCGTTAGGAGAATGATATGGTGGACATACTCCTATAGATAAGCGTAGCATAAAGATCAAGTCATTTCAATAGTTCAATTGCTATATGCTTTCGGATACATAGTAACCTAATTCCTTCGACCATGAGATCATGCATATCACCTTTACCGGATGGATGCTTTGAGGACATCAAACACCACACCGTAACTGGGTGGCTATAAAGGTGGCATTGAGTGTTCGGAAAGTATTGGTTAAGACACATGGATCAAGAGTGGGATTTGTCCATCCATATGACGGATAGATATACTCTGGGCCCTCTCGGTGGAATGTCATCCAATTAGCTTGCAAGCATGTGACTGGATCACAAGGGATCACATATCACGGGAACGAGAAAAGAGTACTTATCAGTAACGAGGTTGAACTAGGTATGCAGAGATACCGACGATCATAACCTCGGATAAGTAAACTATCGTGAGACAAAGGGAAATTGGTATCGTATGTAAGTGGTTCATTCGATCGCAAAGTAATCGTAGAAATATGTGGGAGCCATATGAATTTCCAGATTCCTCTATTGGTTATTGTTCGGAGAAGTGTCTCGATCATGTCCGCATAATTCACGAACCGTAGGGAGACACACTTAAGGATTCGACGTTGTTTGACTAGTTATGGTATTATGAGAAAGAGACCGAATGTTGTTCGGAGTCTCGGATGGGATCCGGGATATCACGAGGTGATCCGGAATGGTCCGGAGAATAAGATTCATATAAGGAAAGTCCCGTTTCGGAGTTCGGAAATGATTCCGGTGTTTTCATCGGGAATGTTCTAGAAGGTTCCGGAATGTCCGGCACTCCGGGAAAGGGGAGGGGTACATGAATGTGCCATTACATATTGGAATGATTGCATCATGTACTAAGTGTTCTTGCTGTTCCAAATAAAGGATTAAATTGAATCCTAAAACAGAAAAGTCAAATGGCCAGTTTGAAAGTCAAACGGCTAAAACAAGAAACTGTGGGAAACAAGCAAGAGGTGGTTGAAACCGACTTGGGGGAGGAGTCTCCTCTCCAAGCCGGCGCGCCACCCAAGGCCGACTTGGGGAGGGACTCCCCTCCCCTTGGCCGCACCTCCCACCTATAAGAGGAGGGGCAGGGCCTCCTCCTCTAGACACACAAGTTCATATCCTCTAATCTCCGGTTTAGAGCCGTTTTGGTTTAGAGCTTCTAATTGCCCTAGCCTTCGGTTTAGAGCCTTCTAATTGGTGTGTCTAAACCCTAGACCACTAATAGTTCTCTCTCATACTCCACCATACTCGCTCTGGCTTAAGGCGAAGCCCTGCGGGATCTCCCCTCTACTTCCGGTACCACGCCGTTGTGCTGCCGGAATCACGAGGAGAGTGCTACAACCTCCGCTGCCTGCTGGAACAAGGGAGAGGAAGGTCTTCGTCGAGTACCGAACGTGTGACCGACTGCGGGAGCGCTGCCGGAACGCAGCGCCGGAAGGATCGTCTACACGATCTTGAGATCGGAAAGAGTACGACTACATCACCCACGAGAATCTGCTCTCGTTAAACGCTTTGGAATCTTCGAGGGTAAGTTATTCCATCGACTCGTTGCTACAATCTAGTAGATAGATCTTGGCTTGTTTGTTTGTATGCGATAGAAAATTTTGTTTTCCATGCTACGAAACCCAACAGTGGTATCAGAGCCGTGTCTATATGTAGATCTGTTGCACGAGTAGAACACAATGGTCATTGTGGGCGTTGATGCTTTTATTGTCGATTGCTTCTTGTGTACTTTGCATCTTGCGGTATGTTGGGATGAAGCGGCCCGGGCTAACCTTACATGACATTGTTCATGAGACTTGCTCCACGATTGACATGCAACTTGTATTGCATAAGTGGCTTTGCGGGTGCCTGTTTCTCCTAGCATAGTTAAGATCCAATTTACAATGGGTGATCAACAATGCTAGTATCAATGTTGTGGTTCTTGTTCGTAAGTTAGAACGACACTTATTGAAAGCCCCAAACCATGTAAAATATGCAAAGAAAGTAGAGGCGTCTAACTTTGTTTTGCAGGGGTGTGCAGTGATGTGATATGGCCGTGATTGTGATTATATTTGATGTATGCAATGTTCCTTATTGTAAGTTGGCAACCGGCAGGAGCCATATGGTTGTCTTTAATTTATGTTAAGACCCGCGTGTCTATTCAAAGTAGTTGTAATAGTTGAAGCCGGTGGACGACAACCATGGAGAGGCGTCATTGACCTTGATGCAATGCCGGTGATGATGGAGATCATGTTCGTGGTTGAAGATAGAGATCGGAAGCACGAAGAAGAAAGGCCATATCATATCACATATATATTGAATTGCATGTGATGTTAATCCTTTATGCATCTTGTATTGCTTAGTAGACGATGGTAGCATTATAAGATGATCCCTCATGCACATGAATTTCAAGTCATAAAGTGTTCACCCTTAGTTAGCACCGTTGCTAAAGCTTGTTGTTTCGAAGCACCACGTGATGATCGGGTGTGTTAGATTCTGCAAGTGTATACAACGTGAGCAAGCCAGATTTGCTCATGCGGAAACTAAGGTTTGATCTTGACGATCCTAGCATGTACAGACATGGTCTCGGAACACGGATCACCGAAAGGTAAAGCATGAATCATATAGTAGATATGATGAACATGACGATTGTTCGCCATTGAAACTATATCAACTCTCGTGATGATCGGTGTTGATATGGTGGATTTGGTTCGTGTGATCACTAAAACAATGTGAGGGATATTGTTTTGAGTGGGAGTTCACCTAGTTTAATTTCATTAATTAATTTGAACTCAATTTGTCATAAACTTAGTCTAAACTATTGCAAATATGTTGTAGATCAATGGCAGCCCCTACCATCAATTTTAATGCGTTCCTAGAGAAAGAAAAGTTGAAAAACAATGGAAGCAACTTCGCGGATTGGTTCCGCAATTTGAGGATTGTCCTCACAGCTGGTAATTTGACCTATGTGCTGGATGCACCGCTGGGTGACCCACCTGCAGATGATGCTCCCGATGAAGTAAAGAATGTTTACCTCGCTCGGAAGAATCAGTACTCCATAGTTCAGTGTGCTATCTTGTATGGTTTGGAATCGGAGCTTCAGAAAAGGTTTGAGGATTCAGACCCATATGATATTGTCGAGGATCTCAAATTGATTTTTGAGACTCATGCGGCAATTGAAAGCTATGAGGCTTCTGAAAAGTTCTTTAACTGCAAGATGGAAGAGGGCAGCTCCGTCAGTGAGCATGTGCTTAAGATGTCTGGGCACGCAAACAAACTTCAAAGCTTGGGTATAGTGATTCCTAATGCTTTGGGGATTTACCGCGTCCTACAATCACTACCACCAAGTTACAAGAACTTTGTGATGAACTACAACATGCAGAACATGAACAAGACGTTGCCAGAACTCTTTGCCATGTTGAAATCTGCAGAAGTGGAGATCAAGAAAGAGCACCAAGTGTTGTTGGTCAATAAGACCACCAAATTCAAGAAAGGCAAGTCTAAGCAAAAGGGACACTTCAAGAAGGGTGGTAAGAAAGTTACCACGCCGGCGAAGAAGACCAAGGCTGGACCCAAGCCTGATACTGAGTGCTTTTACTGCAAGGGAGAAGGTCACTGGAAGCGGAATTGCCCAAAGTACTTGGCGGATTTGAAGAACGGCAACATCAAGAAGAAAGGTATATCTGATATACATGTTATTGATGTGTATCTCACTAGTACTCGTAGTAGTGCCTGGGTATTTGATACTGGTTCGGTTGCTCATATTTGTAACTCGAAACAGGTGCTGCAGAATAAACGGAAGCTAGCGAAGAACGAGGTGCCGATGCGCGTGGGAAACGGATCAAAGGTTGATGTGATCGCGGTCGGCACGCTACCCCTTCATCTACCATCGGGATTAGTTTTATACTTAAATAATTGTTATTTGGTGCCTGCGTTGAGCATGAACATTATATCGGGATCTTGTTTATTGCGAGACGGTTACTTGTTTAAGTCCGAGAATAATGGTTGTTCGATTTATATGAGTAATATGTTTTACGCACATGCGCCTTTGATAGATGGTCTATTCTTATTGAATCTCGATAGTGGAAATACACATATCAACAACATTGAGGCTAAACGTTTGAAATCAAGCGATAATTCGACCTATATGTGGCACTGTCGTCTTGGTCACATTGGAGTGAAGCGCATGAAGAAACTCCATTCCGATGGACTTCTTGAATCACTTGATTTTGAATCACTTGAAAGATGCGAAGCATGTCTGATGGGAAAAATGACTAAGACTCCATTTTCTGGTATGATGGAGCGAGCTACGGACTTATTGGAAATCATACATACCGATGTGTGTGGTCCAATGAGTGTAGCATCGCGCGGTGGTTATCGTTATGTTCTTACCTTCACAGATGACTTGAGTAGATATGGGTATATCTATTTTCATGAAACATAAGTCCGAAACTTTCGAGAAGTTTAAGGAGTTTCAAAGTGAGGTAGAAAATCAACGTAACAAGAAGATTAAATTTCTACGTTCTGATCATGGAGGTGAATATCTAAGTTACGAGTTTGGCGAGCATTTGAAGAAATGTGGAATACTTTCACAATTGACACCGCCGGGAACACCACAGCGTAATGGTGTGTCCGAACGTCGTAATCGAACTCTCTTAGTTATGGTTCGTTCTATGTCACTTACAGATTTACCGCTATCATTTTGGGGTTATGCATTAGAAATAGCCGCATTCATTTTAAATAGGGCACCATCTAAATCCGTTGAAACGACACCGTATGAATTATGGTTTGGAAAGAAACCTAAATTGTCGTTCCTTAAAGTTTGGGGATGCGAAGCCTATGTAAAGAAGTTACAGCCGGACAAGCTTGAACCCAAAGCGGAAAAATGCGTCTTCATAGGATACCCGAAGGAAACTATTGGGTATACCTTCTATCATAGATCCGAAGGCAAAATCTTCGTTGCCAAGAATGGATCCTTTCTAGAGAAGGAATTTCTCTCGAAAGAAGTGACTGGAAGGAAAGTAGAACTCGACGAGGTTGTCGAACCTTCTCTCGAAATTGCGAGTAGCGCAGCACCGGAAGAAATTCCTGTGGTGCCTGCACCAATTAGAGAGGGAGCTAATGATGGTGATCATGAAACTTCGGTTGAAGTTGCTACAGAGCCTCGGAGGTCAACGAGAACTCGTACCACTCCAGATTGGTATGATCCCGTTATGAGTGTCATGTTGGTGGACAACACCGATGACCCCGAGACATATGAGGAAGCAATGATGAGCCCAGATTCCAATAAATGGCAAGAAGCCATGAAATCCGAGATTGGATCCATGTACGAAAACCAAGTATGGACTTTGGTGGACTTACCGGATGGCCGGAAGGCTGTCGAGAACAAATGGATTTTCAAGAAGAAAACAGATGCTGATGGTAATGTTACTGTCTATAAAGCTCGACTTGTCGCAAAAGGGTTTCGACAAATTCAAGGAGTTGACTACGATGAGACTTTCTCATCGGTAGCGAAGCTAAAGTCTGTGAGGATTATGTTAGCAATCGCTGCATATTATGATTATGAGATATGGCAGATGGATGTCAAAACAGCATTCCTCAATGGAGATATTGATGAAGAGTTGTATATGATGCAACCCAAAGGTTTTGTCGATCCTAAAGATGCTAACAAGGTATGCAAACTTCAACGGTCCATCTATGGATTGAAGCAAGCATCCCGAAGTTGGAATCAACGTTTTGATAAGGTGATCAAAAATTTTGGTTTTATACAAACTTATGGAGAAGCTTGTATTTACAAGAAAGTGAGTGGGAGCTCTGTAGCATTCTTAATACTATATGTGGATGACATATTGTTGATTGGGAATGATGTAGACCTTCTTAATAGTGTCAAGGAATATTTGAATAATAGTTTTTCAATGAAGGATCTTGGCGAAGCAGCTTACATATTAGGCATAAAGATTTATAGAGATAGATCGAAACGCCAAATATCATTGTCACAGAGTACATATTTGGACAAAGTTCTAAAGAGGTTTGGAATGGAAGAAAGCAAGAAAGGGTTCTTGCCCATGTTACCCAATACGATCTTGAGTAAAATTCAAAGTCCGACATCGGCAGAAGATAGAGAAAGGATGAGTAAGACTCCCTATGCCTCAGCCATAGGATCTCTAATGTATGCCATGCTATGTACTAGGCCCGACATTGCATATGCTGTTAGTTTAACTAGCAGATATCAAAGTGATCCAGGAGTGGATCATTGGACAGCGGTCAAAAACATCCTTAAGTACTTGAGAAGAACTAAGGATATGGTTCTTTCTTATGGAGGTGATGAACAGCTCGTTGTTAATGGTTACACCGATGCTAGTTGGAACACCGATCCGGATGATTCTAAATCACAATCTGGATACGTATTTATTTTGAATGGTGCAGCAGTTAGCTGGAGGAGTGCAAAGCAAAGCGTTGTGGCGAGATCTTCAACTGAATCGGAATACATGGCTGCTTCGGAGGCTTCACAAGAAGCGATATGGATGAAAGAGTTCATTACAGAGCTGGGTGTGGTTCCTAGTGCGCTGGACCCAATGTCTATCTACTGTGATAACATGGGCGCCATAGCCAATGCGCAAGAACCAAGGTCACACAAGAAGCTGAAGCACATCAAGCTACGTTTTCACGCTATTCGAGAACATATCCAGGATGGGGATATAAAGATTTGCAAAGTACACACAGATCTGAATGTGGCGGATCCGTTGACTAAACCTCTCCCGAGGGCAAAACATGACCAACACCAAACTGCCATGGGTGTTCGGTATATTACCATGTAATCTAGATTAGATGACTCTAGTGCAAGTGGGAGACTGTTGGAGATATGCCCTAGAGGCAATAATAAATGTAGTTATTATTATATCTTTGTGTTTATGATAAATGTTTACATTCATGCTATAATAGTATTAACAAGGAAACATTAATACTTGTGCGATTTGTAAACTTAATTTGAAGTCCCTAGTATAGCCTCTATACTTCACTAGCTTGTTGGTTGATAAATGATTGTGGTTTCCCTATCATGAACATTGAGATGTTATCAACAACAAGATCATATCGTTAGGAGAATGATATGGTGGACATACTCCTATAGATAAGCGTAGCATAAAGATCAAGTCATTTCAATAGTTCAATTGCTATATGCTTTCTGATACATAGTAACCTAATTCCTTAGACCATGAGATCATGCATATCACCTTTACCGGATGGATGCTTTGAGGACATCAAACACCACACCGTAACTGGGTGGCTATAAAGGTGGCATTGAGTGTTCGGAAAGTATTGGTTGAGACACATGGATCAAGAGTGGGATTTGTCCATCCATATGACGGATAGATATACTCTGGGCCCTCTCGGTGGAATGTCATCCAATTAGCTTGCAAGCATGTGACTGGATCACAAGGGATCACATATCACGGGAACGAGAAAAGAGTACTTATCAGTAACGAGGTTGAACTAGGTATGCAGAGATACCGACGATCATAACCTCGGATAAGTAAACTATCGTGAGACAAAGGGAAATTGGTATCGTATGTAAGTGGTTCATTCGATCGCAAAGTAATCGTAGAAATATGTGGGAGCCATATGAATTTCCAGATTCCTCTATTGGTTATTGTTCGGAGAAGTGTCTCGATCATGTCCGCATAATTCACGAACCGTAGGGAGACACACTTAAGGATTCGACGTTGTTTGAGTAGTTATGGTATTATGAGAAAGAGACCGAATGTTGTTCGGAGTCTCGGATGGGATCCGGGATATCACGAGGTGATCCGGAATGGTCCGGAGAATAAGATTCATATAAGGAAAGTCCCGTTTCGGAGTTCGGAAATGATTCCGGTGTTTTCATCGGGAATGTTCTAGAAGGTTCCGGAATGTCCGGCACTTCGGGAAAGGGGAGGGGTACATGAATGTGCCATTACATATTGGAATGATTGCATCATGTACTAAGTGTTCTTGCTGTTCCAAATAAAGGATTAAATTGAATCCTAAAACAGAAAAGTCAAATGGCCAGTTTGAAAGTCAAACGGCTAAAACAAGAAACTGTGGGAAACAAGCAAGAGGTGGTTGAAACCGACTTGGGGGAGGAGTCTCCTCTCCAAGCCGGCGCGCCACCCAAGGCCGACTTGGGGAGGGACTCCCCTCCCCTTGGCCGCACCTCCCACCTATAAGAGGAGGGGCAGGGCCTCCTCCTCTAGACACACAAGTTCCTATCCTCTAATCTCCGGTTTAGAGCCGTTTTGGTTTAGAGCTTCTAATTGCCCTAGCCTTCGGTTTAGAGCCTTCTAATTGGTGTGTCTAAACCCTAGACCACTAATAGTTCTCTCTCATACTCCACCATACTCGCTCCGGCTTAAGGCGAAGCCCTGCGGGATCTCCCCTCTACTTCCGGTACCACGCCGTTGTGCTGCCGGAATCGCGAGGAGAGTGCTACAACCTCCGCTGCCTGCTGGAACAAGGGAGAGGAAGGTCTTCGTCGAGTACCGAACGTGTGACCGACTGCGGGAGCGCTGCCGGAACGCAGCGCCGGAAGGATCGTCTACACGATCTTGAGATCGGGAAGAGTACGACTACATCACCCACGAGAATCTGCTCTCGTTAAACGCTTTGGAATCTTCGAGGGTAAGTTATTCCATCGACTCGTTGCTACAATCTAGTAGATAGATCTTGGATTGTTTGTTTGTATGCGATAGAAAATTTTGTTTTCCATGCTACGAAACCCAACACAAAAGTGACGTCCATCCCATATTCCTCAGGCTTCTACCTGGGACCCCCAGCTACTCGTCGATGTCAACGTAGAAGCCACCTTCAGTTGCAACTAGACCATCTGTAGAAAAATAACAATGGCGCAAGGCTGAGTACGAGAATGTACTCCGCAAGACTTAGATAACCTAGTATCTACATGCTCTGGCTAGAAAGGCTTTCTCTGTATTTTATTTTGCGTAAAGCAATCTTTATTTGTAAACAAGAGAGAGAAGAGGCTCATCTACTCAGAGTCTTTAAAAAGGGATAAGATAACGACTTCTTCATCTTATTCATCACCATTTTGATAACCACCAACTTCATCAGAACCTCCTATCTAGGATCACCCCCTCGACCCAGAGGAAGCATCCTTAAGCACACGTGGATCAACAAGTTTTACAATGTTAATGTTATCTATGATCTTAGAATCTGGTCACCAAGCGTTCATAACCGTTAACACGGCTTTTCGAAAAGATTTAACCCTACAGGGGTGTACAACTTTACCCACACGTACCAACCGACTCTTAATGCCAAATTATTAGCCCTCTTCCTTGGAAGGCTGGCAGAGGGTGGTTGACCACGACCTTTACCTTGCTTTCGCCGAGACCATGAGTCACGCAATAAGTATGATTCCGCCGTAACTGGTCAAATCCGAAGCCGGTATTTAAAGATGTGAGGCGAGGTTGGTTTACCAGGGGCGCTATCTACCCCAAGCAACCCGATCCATGCTTTCCTACCTATTATGATGCACCTCCATCACCTCCTCGTTCGAAAACGTTTTCAATGCGTATGCTAAATGTAAAGCCCAAACTATGTGACTCATTAAATCTACTAGGCAAGTTAGTTAGTCGAGGGGTTGTCCACCCATGTGGTTGTACGCTCGTCTCGGTTCCAAAGGCAAGAACTTAGTTCCTAGTGGTGGCGGGCATGGGACTACAAAAACCACACCCAACGTGGCCACCCATACAAGCCTTAGCACGTTCAGTTAACTCCTTTGATGATGTCACCATCTCCTACCTTTCTAGATTCTCCGGCGTCTCTGATTCATCATTCGGACAGATCAGACGTTGTTACTATGCATGGCTAAGCTGTCAGTCACAGAAGCTCTAGCAACACTCAAATGCCAGACCTAGGTATGCTAGGAGCAGTGGATCAGGAGTATAAGGCTACAAGAGGGAAACTATGCAGCAGATAGGTAACACTAACTACTGACAAAAGACCACATTGGAAAGTAGGTTCAGAATGAGAGTCTACGCTTGCCTTGTCCGTCAGTAGACAAGTATGGATCTTCGGTGTTGTTGACTTCAGCTTCGGGTTCGGTTCCTATTCGCGAAGAACCAAATACCGGAAAAAGGAAAACCAACATTTAACACATGGCATGTGCAATGCTCAAACAATATGGATGATATGACAAGTTAAATAGTGTTGAAATGAACCCTAGAACATGCTTGGTCATTTTAAACAGGGTCCGAGAGGTCCAAACCCTAGAACAGGGGATCCTCGGAATCACCTATGGGGTTCAATTGGTTATTCTAATTAAACTTGTCATGAAAGTTGGTTAACAATGTATGATTATAGTGTAATTAGATAGTTCTCATTTTCTTGAACATTTTGATATATTATACATATTTTTTGACTTATAAATAATAAGTTATTGAATTTATAAGATTTAAACCATTTTCTGGATTTATTAAATCATTTAAATTGAATATTGCATCAGGCTGACATCAGCACGGGCGCCAGATATTTTTTACACACGAGCTAACCCTAGTCAAAGAGACTGACAGAGGGGCCCGAGGACACCTCAGCAGCCACGTTGGCCAGGCGAGGCCAGAGTTGTTTTTCACCGGGGTTGGCTCTAGCCAGAGAGGCTGACGGGTAGGGTCGTACCACGTCGGCAAGCCACGTGAGCGCCACCTAGGCTCACCGGAATCCGCGTCAGACGGCGGCGAGAGACGGCGCTACAGGGCACGGGAGGAGGCGTGCTACGGCTCGTTCGAAAGAGCGCACAGAGGCGAACCTAACTACGGCGGCGCCTCCGATTCCTGGTCACCGGAGCTTGGTCAACGGCGAGGAACGGCGGCGATGCTCTCTGATCTATGGCGCAGGCGCGGCACAAAGCTCTAAAGAGGAAAAGGAGGGTGTCTTGAGCACCGTATGCTCACCCTGGTGCGATTGATGGTGACAGCGAGGCGGGGCGGTGACCGGAGCAACGGCGAGGCATTCGGAGGAGCTCGTTGGTTCCGAGGAAGAAGACGTCGTTGGCGACGATTCACGGCGCCCCTCTTCGACTCCTTCTGCAGGGAGACAGAGTGGAGCGAGGCGGAGCTCGTGGCGGTGTCGGCTGGGCGAGGGGAGGCGTAGAACGACGGCGAGCCAGAGCTAGGGTTTAGCCAGAGAGGTGGAATGGAGAAAGAGGAGAGGATAAGGCTCAACCGACGGCGGTAGGGGTACTTGTAGACGCCATGAATGACGGTAGCGTGCATCCTGGCGCAGGCGGGCATCGCGGCGCGGACGGCGACGACAGCGACAACGAGCAGCTTCACTGCGTCGTCCTTCTGTCCGGAGGAGGAAGAAAGGTGTAAGACGCGAAGGGGTACTGGGCCGCGTGGGCTGGCTTGGGCCGCTGGCTTGCGCACTGAGTGGCAGGGAAAGGAAAGAGGGATGGGCCACGACCCACTGGCTGTTGCTACACTGTTTTATTTCCAGTTACTATTTTGTTTTTTTTTCTGATTTCAGTTTTCTCTTTTCTAAATTTCATTTGAAATCTGTTTTGCACAATTCAAAAATACTAAATACTTTAGCAAAGTTTACAAAATATTCAGAGGCCCTTGAAAACCATTTGGGCTCCTTTATTTTGTAGTTTTCAAATTCAAACCACTTTGAATGGATTTCAAACAGAGGGGAAGGACTATGGTTTATGGTTTTTTAATTGTATTATTAAACCACACACTTGATCATATGCAAGAATTTTATTGATTTAAACAGATGCATGCAATGCTTAGGTACTAATACATATATTACAAACTTGGGATGTTACAGCTCTACCCCCCTTACAAGAATCTCGACCCGAGATTCCTAAGTTTTAGAAAAGAAGGCAGGGTACTCAGATCGAAGACGATCTTCTCATTCCCAGGTTGCTTCATCCTCCGAGTGATGAGACCACTGAACTTTCAGGAACTTGATGTTTTGACGGCGAGTTTTGTGCTCGGTTTCATCAAGGATATGAACAGGATAATCACGATAAGTCAGATCCTTTTGAAGATCAAGAGTTTGGTGATCAACACCACAGACAGGATCTTTGAAACAACGCTTGAGTTGAGACACATGAAAGACGTCATGCACCTCAGGAAAGTTTGCAGGCAGCTCCAATTGATATGCGAGTTTACCTTGCTTGGACAGAACACGAAAATGACCAACATAGCGAGGAGCTAGTTTGCCTTTGATACCGAAGCGATGGACACCCTTTAAAGGAGTGACCCGAAGATAATCTTGATCACCAACTTCATATTCAACATGTTGATGGTGACGATCATGATAGCTTTTCTGGTGAGACTGAGCAGTTTTCAAACGATCTCGAATGATACGGACTTGATCTTCTGCTTCCTGGATCATATCCGGACCAAAGAACTTTCTTTCGCCGGTTTCTGACCAGTTCAAAGGAGTACGACATGTTCTTCCATATAAGAATTGGAAAGATGTCATTTCTATACTGGACTGACAACTGTTGTTGTAGGAGAATTTAGCAAAAGGAAGGCATTTCTCCCAGTCCTTGCCAAAAGATATGACACACACTCTTAGCATGTCTTCAAGTATTTGATTCACTCTTTCGGTCTGGCCACCGGTGCTAGGATGATAAGCTGTACTGAAGGACAGACGAGTTCCCCTAGCTTGTTGGAAACTTGCCCAGAACCTTGAGGTGAACAAACTCCCTCGATCAGAGATGATTTTCTTTGGTACCCCATGAAGGACAACTATTCGAGAGATATACAGATCAGCCAATTGATTAGCAGTGATGCTCTCACGAACATGCAGGAAATGAGCAACCTTGGACAGATAGTCAACGATTACCCAGATGGCATCATTTCCTTTCTGAGTCTTAGGAAGACCAGTAATGAAATCCATACCAACTTCATCCCATTTCCACTCAGGTATTTTATGTGGTTGCAGGAGACCAGCGGGTCTTTGGTGCTCAGCCTTGACGCGACGACAAACGTCACATTCAGCAACAAAACGAGCGATATCCTTTTTCATACCAGACCACCAGAATTTTTGACGAAGATCCCGATACATCTTGGTACCTCCAGGGTGGATAGAAAGAGATGATTCATGAGCCTCTTGGAGAATTAGATCCCTCAATTTTGTTCTCTTCGGCACTACTAGATGGTCACCAAAGTAAACGGTACCTTGATTATCAACAGAGAAACACTTAGCAACTCCGCTAGCAATGTTCCCTTTGATCTCAGCTATTTCAGAATCATATTTCTCAGCAAGCTTGATTTCATCCTCTATGGAAGATTTCACTTCAAGGGTAGAAAGGAATCCACGAGGAACTACTTCAAGATTCAATCAAGCAAATTCCTCATGAAGAAAAGGTTGAGATTGTTTGATCATCAGGGTGTTGCAATAAGACTTACGACTTAGCGCATCAGCAACGACATTGGCTTTGCCAGGTTGATAGTTGAGACCCAAATCATAGTCCTTGATGAGTTCCAACCATCTTCTTTGCCTGAGATTCAGATCAGGTTGTGTGAAGAGATACTTCAAACTCTGATGATCCGAGTATAACTCGCAACGACTACCGAGAAGGTAATGTCGCCATTGCTTAAGAGCATGAAAAACAGCTGCAAGCTCAAGATCATGAGTTGGGTAGTTGTTCTCATGTGGTTTCAACTGACGGGATGCATAAGCCACTACATGCCCATCTTGCATCAACACACATCCGAGACCTTGGTGAGAAGCATCGCAGAAGACGACAAAGTCTTTGCTAGTGTCTGGGAGAACTAGCACCAGAGCAGTTGTTAACTTGGTTTTCAACATCTGAAAACTTTCTTCAGCCTTATCAGACCATTCGAACTTCTTATCCTTCTTGAGAAGATCGGTCATCGGCTTTGCAATCCTGGAGAAGTTCTCGATGAATCGACGGTAATAACCAGCCATCCCGAGAAAACTTCGGACGTCCTTGACGGATTTAGGAGATTCCCAGTCAAGAATAGTTTGGACCTTATCTGGAATAACAGCAACTCCTTGAGCGGAAACAACATGACCAAGGAATACGAGCTCTTGTAACCAGAACTCACATTTGGAAAACTTGGCATAGAGACGATGTTCTCGAAGTTTTGTCAACACCAAACGAAGATGTTCGGCGTGCTCTTCTTCAGTCTTGGAATAGACCAGAATATCATCGATGTAGACCACGACGAACTTGTCAAGGTACTCCATGAAGACGGAGTTCATAAGCCGCATAAAAGTGCTCTTCTTCAGTTTTGGCACCTTTGATGAAGGATACTTTGAGGGTGGACAAGGTTACAATCAAGGTAATCGTGGGGATGGATATAGGCGTCCCTATTGTCCCCAATTCAATGGCAATCGCAATCAGAATGGCATGAGAGGAGGTTATCGCGGTCGTTACAATAGAAACTTGGGTGGTCGCAATCCTTAGGCAGTTGAGCCAACGGTCAATGAGAGTAGCACAGCTGCTACTGAAAACCAGAACTCGGCTGTAGGTTTGAGGAGGCAAGCTTTGCCGGTAACCTCACAATCTGTCAATTTACAGCAACCACAAGGTGGTACGGAAGGGGCTGTGGTAGTGAATACAGGGGCAATTGGAGCTGGAACAAAAGTCGTGAAAAAGGCAGAGGCCATTGTTTGTTTTAGATGTGAACAAACTGGGCATTTTGCAACTGAATGCACCGCAGTCCTGTGTATATTTTGTGAGAAAGCCGCACATGATAAGAAGGATTGTCCATTGCACTCGATGCCAAAACCGACTGCAATTACATATGGGTTATGTCGCGCTGAGCTTTTATTTCATGAAGTCCCGGCATCTGATGAGATTAAATTTAAGCGTGACAGTGGTAAAGAGGGAAGGATTACTGTAGAGGTTTTTTTTTACGGCACAAGAAGTAATAAAGGAACTTGATTGGATTGTTCCAGGAAAACATCAGTGGGTGCTCATTCCCGCAGGGGACAATTGTTTCCGTGCTACGTTTCCTTCCAAGGCTGATCTCTCTAGGCTCAGAAAAATTATAAATGTGCCTACCGAAGATGGTACTCTGAACCTTAAGTTTGAAGAGTGGTCAGCTGCACCCGTAGACAAGTACATGTTAGAGGAAACATGGGTCCTTGTTTCAGGTTGCCCGAAGAAGCTACGATGTGACTATCTAGCGCTATTTGCAGTTGGTTCTTTGATTGGGAAAGCAAAAGAAGTGGACATGGTCTATACAAGAGAACACAATGTGGTGAGGATGTACGTACAAGTGACAAGGATTGCGCATATACCAGCTGGTACTGATTATACTTATGATGGCAAAGGGTTTGGAATTACTTTCGAGGTAGAGGGGGAAGTGCCAGAGGAGAAGAAGGAGGATGACGTTTTGATGCATGATGCAAACCCGGATGCTGATGGGAAGCGTCAAAGCGAGGAACAAAACAAAGATCCTGATAATACAAGTGCTAATCAGCAAGGATCATCTACTTTGTCTAAACAACCGAGAGTTCAGGGAAATAATTTTCAAGGTGGTACACAACAAATCACTTTTGGTTCTTTCTCTGAGAGCAAGATCTCATCTTTGATGGCTAAAAGCTCATGGGGGTTAGAGTGGAGGAAGAAGAGGGTCTACCACCGATGGGTAATATTTCGGCACCAGCTCGTGATGCGCGCACTGTTACGGTTCATAGCATATCAGCCGCGACATATGCGATGACACAAAAGCCGCGTATTATGACTAATGCAGCTCAGTTTTCTGCTGCTGTGGAGGCCACTGTCCCTGCCGCGGAACAAGTTTCAGATGCTGCCGTTCCTTTCTCTGCTGCCAAGTTGCAACTGTCGAATGGTTATACTGCCGCGGCAGCGCCCGTTGTGTCATCTGTCAAAGAGACGGACGTCCTGATGAAGGATACTGCTGATGCTGCAGCAAGCCCACACAGGGTTTCAGAAGCACTCTCTCTGATCAGTCATCAAAGGCAGGAAGCCAACGTGATAACTATGCCTATCATCCATTCTCCCAAAATTGCAGCCAAAACACCATGCACTCCAAAAGGGAATGCTCTGTCTGGTGCTGCGGCATGTACATACAATGATCAGGGTACATGAGTCTTCCTTGGTGGTCGATACTCCCAGGCTAATGTTGTTGCTTTTGGAGGGATTCCGTTAAAGAATATTCGATCAAGTGATCAGATAGGATCACAATCAAACAGAGATGCTACCCAACTAGAGAGAGCTCAGAAGTTGGCGCAAGCACGTGATCAAGCATTGGCTGTAGGTAACAACACTATTTCAAAATTTTCCATTGCTTCTATTTCTAATAAAACGGTAGTTTCTAGAGCTGAGATGCTGGGTGTTTCTTTGGGTGCGTCTCCTAGTCAAATTTCTTCTTCTATTAATTCAATTAAGAGCGTAGATTTGAATATGACTTTAATCATGCTTAAAAAGAATGAAGAGATGGTTAAAAATTCTGTGGAATCAACTAGTAGTATGGTCATTTATAAAGCTCAGGAACTTAGTGTGGACCTTGAGGAAGAAGAGCAACAAGGCTCCATTGGTCAAAAGGACCTACATCTTCCTGTTGAAAAAATTAAGAAGGTTTATACGAGAAGGAATGCACAGGTACAGCGACCCGTCGTAGTGTAAGATTAAGCAACAAAACCAAATTGAAATGAAAGGAAGTTTTTGGAATAGTGATGGGTTCGGTGACCAAGCAAAACATGCAGTAGTGCATGAAACAATTAGAGAGAATAAATTAGATTTATTTGTTGTGCTTGAAACGGGAAGGTCCAATTTTTCGGTGCCTTTTCTTAAGAATCTTTCAGGAGGTTTAGATTACGTTTGGTGTTCCTTGCCACCACAAGGAAGGTCGGGGGGCATTTTAGTTGGGATAAACTCAGAAACTCTTCATATTAATAATGTTTTCAATGGAGAACGGTGTGTCAAATTTCACCTAACTACGAAGGCTGATAGTTTTGAATGGTCAATGATCGCCGTATATGGGGCAGCTCAAGATGCCCAGAAAGGTGAGTTCTTTGCAGAGCTGGTTCGCATATGCGAGGATGAGCCTTTACCCTTGTTAGTGGGAGGGGATTTTAATATAATTAGATGTCAAGATGAGAAAAATAATGATAATTTTAATGCAAGGTGGCCTTTTATTTTTAACTCAATTATCGAGAGTCTAGACCTCAGAGAGTTAGCTCTCTCGGGAAGACAATTCACATGGGATAATAAAAAAGAAGTCCCAACTTATGAGAAGTTGGATAGAATACTCGCAAGTGTTTCATGGGAGGAGAAATTCCCTTTGGCCAATGTGAGAGCACTACCAAGAGCAGGCTCGAATCACACACCCCTTTTGATTGACTTTGGTGAACAAGCACACCCAGGCAATATTTTTTTTCTCTTTTGAGCTATCCTGACTTAAACAAGAAGTTTTTTTTTTGAAATGGTAGCGAAAGAATGGGGATCATGTAATAAAGGTAGAAACCCTATAGAAATCTGGCAAAACAAGATAAGACATATTCGGGCTTTTATAAAAGGTTGGGTGAGAAATCAGAGTTCTATCTACAAGAGTGAAAGGGATAGGCTTTTGTGTATCATTGATAGTTTAGACTTGAAAGCTGAAACCACTCCATTAGATGACGCCGATAGGGAAGCCTTGAGGACGGCGAATGAAAATATTGCTAAACTGAGGAATGATGAAGAGACCAAGTGGGCTTAGCGTGCCAAAGTAAAACATATTCAAGAGAGTGGTAACAACACAAAATATTTTCATCTAATTTCTAACAGAAAACACAGAAGAAATAAGATATTTCAACTTGAACAAGATGAAGGAACAATAATCGGCCAAGAGAATATAAAAAAATATGTTTCTGATTTCTACAAAAGATTATTTGGGGCACATGCCGGCAATAATTTTTCTTTAGTAGAAAATCAAATTGTAGACATTCCTCAAATCTCCGAGGAAGAAAATACTATCCTCACAGCTGACTTCACAGAGAAGGAAGTATGGGAGGCTATTATGCAAATGGAAAAAAACAAGGCGTCTGGACCGGATGGGTTCCCGGTAGAGTTCTATCAGCGCTTTTGGGAGGTTCTTAAAAAGGATTTAATGTGCATGTTTGTTAAGTTCCATCAAGGGGATTTGCCACTCTTTCATTTAAATTATGGGACTATTATTCTCCTCCCGAAGACAGAAAACGCGATACAAATTCAGCAATACAGACCTATATGTCTGTTAAATGTTAGTTTTAATTTTTTTACTAAAGTTGGGACCAATAGGATTACCGAGGTAGCTTAAAAAGTAATCAGACCAACTCAAACGGCATTTATGCCGGGTAGACATATTCTCGAAGGATTGCTTATTCTGCATGAAACTATCCATGAACTTCAAAGGAAGAAAATGGATGGAGTTTTACTAAAAATTGATTTCGAAAAGACATATGATAAAGTGCAATGGCCTTTTTTACAACAAGTGATGAGAATGAAAGGTTTTGACCCTTTGTGGTGTCAATGAATAAACCAGTTTGTTAGTCGAGGAAGTGTAGGGATCAAGATCAATGATGACATAGGTCATTATTTTCAAACACAAAAAGGTCTTAGTCAAGGGGATCCTTTATCTCCAATTCTTTTTAATTTGGTAGCTGATATGTTGGCCATCTTAATTGCTAGAGCAAAAGAAAATGGGCAAGTAAATGGTTTGATACCTCATTTAGTTGATGGGGGAGTATCGATATTACAATATGCGGATGATACAATCGTATTTTTGGAACATGATCTAGAGAAGGCTTTAAATATAAGCTTATCCTTTGTATCTTTGAACATTTGTCGGGGCTCAAAATAAATTTTCATAAAAGCGAGCTCTTTTGCTTCGGCAAAGCCAAGGATTTGGAATATCAATATAGGATCTTGTTCGGTTGTGAATTAGGATCATTCCCATTTAGATATTTGGGTATACCTATTCATTTCTGTAAGCTTAAAAATGGAGAATGGAAACCAGTGGAAGATTGATTTGAGAGAAAATTAGCAAGTTGTTTAGGCAAGTTGTTATCATACGGTGACCGTCTAATACTAATAAATTCAGTTTAACGAGTCTTCCAATGTTCATGCTTTCTTTCTTCGAAATACCCAAAGGGGTTCAGAAAAGATTAGACTTCATTAGATCACGGTTCTTCTGGCAAAGCGATGGCCACAAACGTAAGTACAAACTTACTAAGTGGAATATTATTTGTCGGCTAAAGGACTAGGGAGGGCTAGGTGTTGAGGTTTTGGAGATTAAGAATAAATGTATTTTGAGCAAGTGGCTCTATAAGCTTTTAAATGAAACTGGTGTATGGCAAGAGCTAATACAAAACAAATATTTACAATCTAAAACCTTATCACAAGTAAAATCTAAATCAACGGATCCGCCTTTTTGGAAGGGTCTTATGAAGATCAAGGATGAGTTCTTTGATAGAGGCTCTTTCAAAGTTGGTAATGGGGAGGATACCCGTTTTTGGGAAGATGTATGGTTAGGGGATTCTCCTTTAGCGGCTCAATACTCCTCTCTTTATAACATCGCGCAAAGGAAACAAGTCCTAGTTGCAGATGTTATGGCTCATAATCCTCTCAACATTAATTTCCGAAGATCGTTGATGGGCAACAACTGGTCAAGATGGCTACACTTGGTGCGCCGTCTAATAGATGTGCAAATTTCAGATTAGCCTGATATGTTTGTTTGGAGACTAACTACATCAGGTGCTTTCACGGTGAGGTCATTATATTTAGATTTTATGTATGACCACACACCTTTCTTATGTAAGTTTATTTGGAAGATAAAAGTTTCACTTAAAATCAGAATATTTATGTGGTTCTTGTACCGTTGAGTTTTACTTACCAAAGATAATCTGGCCAAACGTAAGTGGCAAGGAAATATAAAATGTTGTTTTTGTGATCATGAGGAGACAATACAACATTTATTCATTGATTGTCCTTTTGCTAAGTTTGTGTGGCGTGTTGTTCATATGGCTTTCAACATCACACCTCCTAAGAATATCACTAACTTGTTTGGTAATTGGCTACGTGGTGTTTCGAAAAAGGAGAAAGTGCAGATCCGAGTGGGTGTATGCGCTTTACTTTGGGCAATGTGGAAGGTTCGAAATGATTATATATTTAACAATGCAAAATCACATTCTTTTATGCAGGTTATACCTCAGGCCACGCATTGGATCCGTGCGTGGTCCTACCTACAACCAATGGAAAAGCGCAACGCTTTGGATACTAGGTGCAATCTTTTAGAGACGGTCGCACGGGATTTATACAATCAGTGCAATTGCCGTTTTGATAAGAGGATAACATGTTGATACAGATTTATTTTATGTTATCCTTATTTTTTAGATGGTTGATTCATGTCTCGACCTTATGCGACCCATGATGTAATAAATACTTTGAATAACCGTTGAATAAAGCAATAAAAGGCTGTATGTATCAATCGATACCGAGGCCGGGATATGTCCCTTTTTTGAAAGAAAAAAAATCCATCCTCTTCAAAAAAGACAGACGGGCATCCGGATTTAAGTTTGACCACTTCAGTTTTGACGGCCATGAGAAATTGGCTCATCTGCTGTGTTATGCCAAGTGAGCTTCCAATAATTAGCCGTCTAGGCAGGGTGTGCCCAAAGTCCTAGATATGGATTTTGTTTTGTTTTATGATCACGATTTATTTTTGACCAAAATATGATCACGGTTATCTTCCAGATATTGATCATGCATGACTGGTATATATGGATACTTGTATATCCTTACAAGGATAATATTTTCCCTGCACAAATTGGATTTGAACTTGATATTTTAAATCGACACTTGATGCTTTAGAAACTGACAAGGACACTACATAATGAGACTCATCTTGTCTTACAGTTATAAAGGAAAAACATAAGGAGCTATGATGACTTGAAAACCTTCAAACATACAGTGATCCGACTTTAGCAAGTCATCGCCTTTATTAATTCCAAGTCATCGCCTTATTACTTCCCATGAGCTGAGCATGTATAATACAGTAAGAACTAGTATTACGAATTTCTCTACACGCCCGCAATGAAAACAACGACATAAAGGGATTTGAACCCTTGCTTATGTAACACACCCAGAGTTCTCTTGGAATATGAAGAGCCATTTCCTATTGAAGAGAGATGATACACCCCCTCTTTGCCTCATAGCTTGCTGCGATTCGCAAGTTCTTGGTTCAGCTGATCCCTCAGGACCCTTCTCAGCAGCTTGTTTGAGGCAGTTCTCGGGAACACCGGGACGATTTTGACGTAGCTCACCTGTCAAGGCCAAAAAAAATAAAAAATCCTTCATTATGCGTGCGCCCATCCGATCATCTGAACTGGACATCAGAAAAGAGAAGCCCTTACCTTGAAAAGAGGATTGAGGTTCCTCTGGATGGCTCTCTGAAACTTGCTCTTCAGAAGATTTGCATCATATGGTGCGGATCTATCTTTTAGCACTGCCAAGATAGCCAGCTGTTCTGGTCCACCGCCAGAAGGTTTGATGCTAACTGCTGCTGTTTCTAGCAAACCCTCATCGGCTCTATTACAGACCCGTTCAATCTCCACTGAACTTGTCTGTTAAGGCAAGAACAATATTGAATTGGTTTCACCAAATGCAAGGGTGATAAGAAGGGGGTTGAAATTTCAAAACATTGAACGGAGGAGATTGACCTTAATTCCTCCAAGATTCATAGTGTCATCTGCTCTGCCCTGTACGACATAGTAACCACCTACTGTCCTCTGGATTATATCTCCATGCCGTCGGAGTTGCTGCAATACAATAAGTGGCTGAACATAAGCAACCGCATAGACTTCGTTGCTGAAATTTTGAATTATTCAGCGTCCACATAGGATTCTAAATGGAGAACTGAGATGAACAACTGGTATACCCTTCCTCTGTAAATGGGCATTCCATCAAAGTAAACCTTATTGTGGTCAGCATTGAGAAGCTGACTACTAGCACCAAAATATAAAGGGAAGAGACCTACTTCTCCAGCACAAGGTAGATCATCAGGCTGCCATACAAAACCTCAAATTAATGATTATGCCTCAAATACCATTATACCAAACCTATAAAAATCAAGGGACAGTACTTACGTATGGATTTCCCTGTTCATCAAGTATGACAAACCCAGTAGACATTGACGCACCACTGAAAGCTCCAAAAGCTTGTGGCTGCAAAAGACTCCCTTGAATGTATGAGGATGCCAGCTCCGTTCCTCCACAACACTCAACAATGGGCTTGTAACAGGCACGCGAAGATAACCATAGATTATCATCAATATCCGAAGCCTCCCCTGTTGTAGCAAGTACCCTGCAATTATGGTATTATAACTTCCTTCAGAAAGCTTGTAATGAAGCTGAATGCTCTCTCACAGTGTAAGTCGCAGTTCACCTGATTTTAGTCCAGTCTAGCCCTTTAGTAAGATTCCCAGTCTTCCATGACTTCACCAAGCTAGGCACAGTTCCCAACACATTCACACGGGCATCCTGCAAAGTATTTCAGTGGACATTACAATGGTGTGCATGAGTAAGAGGGATTTATATTATGCTCCCAATAATTGGTATCAACTAAGCTTTACCTATACTACATTCAAGAGAAGTAATGGATGTATAAATAAGATCAATACCAAGACAGCAAGGTCCACATAAATATAACTGATCTCTGGAGGCAGATGTAGTTGAATTATGTTTTTATCTATCTGCATTTTACATGGAAATAATCATTTTCGTGCCTTGGGCAGTCTGGAGAGTCAGGAATAATTGTATTTTTTATAGGAGTTCAGCCGAGCTTATTAAGATACAGGAAGAAATTTAAACAGGAGCTTGCCATGGTTATCCATAGGACAAACACGTCCTGCTCCAGTTTTCAATCATGGATATATAATTTTTGGTGGTTCTTTTTCTTTTTTTGCGCTACATATTCTTCTGTAAAATCTAAACATTCACCCCCCTAAAAGGAAAAGATTATATATACACACGTTGTACTGTGTCCCTATAACAACACGGATAAATCTCCTTTTAGCAGTTCAAAGTAAGTAATGGTGCAAATTATGCCACACCTGCACAAACTTGCAGAAACCACGTCCAAGCGGAGAACCGTGATACAAAGCCAAAGTTGCACCACTTAGAAAGGATGAGAAAACCATTATAGGTCCCATAACCCAACCCAGATTTGTAGGCCAGCAACCTATGTCCTGCGGGCGAACATCCAAATGTGCCCAGGTATCAGCTCCACATCTTATGGGACAAAGCTGTGTCCATGGAATAGCTTTTGGATCTCCTGCACGAGAAGCAAATAACAGAGCTCAAAATCACGTATAAAGTTGTGAACAAGAACAATGGTGCACCCAGAGATAAAAGGAAAATCGTAAGGAACTCAGGATAGTCTATACCAGTTGTTCCTGATGAAAACAGTATATTAATTAGCGCATCTGCAGATTGATAAACTGGAGGGTACATGGATGGCCTGCAAATCCAAGGCATTTTGTTGCCATTTTGATCACATAACAATCACCTTTCTTTTCCATCTAAACTCACATATTCATTTATTTCTGTGTGACACTGGACGGACCAAATATATTGCATACCTTCCAGCAGCACGAGAAAGAAAATCTTTCCAGGATATATCACCATGCCTTGGTGTAACTCCAAGACAGTCTCCAGTTGCAGGAATTACAATAGCTTTGGATGAAGTCCCTTCCGTGACACGGCTGAAGAACATAATTTGATCTACTTTAGAATTGTTGTGGGATGGTTCAGTAAGTTCATGCAAGAAAACTATAAGTAAAACATATATTGTTAATCAATGAAAAAAAAACTCATTTTCACAGGACGAGATCCTACCAGAATAACTGTATTTGCTTGTTAAAGTTGAGCAGACTAAGTTATTCAATCATATACCTGTAAAGTGGAAATTTCTTCATTCCCCTAATTATGAAATCCTGAAATCTCAAGAAATTAGTTTAAGCCCTACTACAGTACTGAATGATGTAAAGCTTGCTACGATCTAACCTGAGTAAAAATTGCCTTTGCATCTGAGACCCTCATGCGAGTGCCAATCTCCTGAGGTGCGAAACTGTCTGCTATCGACACAACAACGAACCCACCAAGGATGATTGCCAGATACACGATGACCGCATTGCATGTCATAGGCATGTCGATTGCAATCCGGTCCCCTTTCTGAAACATGGTATCAAGGGCATTTGCAACAGTCCTGAAAACACCAAAGAAGCAAAACCCTTATGATGACATTACAGAATAGGACGAAAGAGATTCCAAGGTTTCTGTATGCTCCATACTTCTAATTTGATAAGAGATGCATACATCACTTGAGTGCGAAGCTCCTTCAGTGACATACGGTTCACCGGATAATCATCAAGGCCCTCATCCCTCCAGACAATAGCAGTGCTGTCATCTGTCCTGTTTTGGGAGGGCCAAGGTAGCAGACAGCATTCAGCAATGTTAAGCACCGCGCCTTGGAACCATGTTCCTCCTTTCTTTGATCCATCTGATGTATCTAGAATCGACTTTGGTTCTCGTAGGAACTTGACGGAGAGCGTCTTTAGCACCAGTTTCCAGTAGGCCTAAGAAAATATCACCTATATATTAGGCTGAGCTTACATTTAAGATTATGAAAAGAAAGCTTCGAACTGATATATTTTAGCTGTTCACTTATATTGTGAGGTAGATTCCCAATTCAGAGAAACTGACCTCCTGATTCTCTACGGAGAACTTGTGGAAGAGGTTAAAGCTTGAAATGGGATCCTTATACGACGATCCTAGCAGCTTAGGACCATTCTCTTCCATCACTCTCCCAAGATTGGTTTGTTTACAGTCAGTCCTGTAACAATCGAAACAACCGCGTCATAAAGTGATAATCGTATAGTACATCCATCATCATATATTCATAGCACACAGCGCACATGGTCTGAAACTACAAGCCAGTTGAATTTTTACTGCTTTATCTTACTATCATGTGGTGCAAGCTATCAAAATTTTGCTGCTATATCTTACTGTTGTTGCTAGACATAATACAGTGTTAACTGGAATCACAAGCTTGACTGATTGGTGGAACTAGATGGTTGAACTGTTGAAGTCTAACATGGCTTAGCCTGAGTGTCTGACACTGGGCAGTCACTTTCGCAGTTCATTTTGCCATTGACTGCTCACCAGCAGCACAGCACCAGATGGTCCTTGGACTACTCAGGTGCATCTAACATTTGGCAACAAGACGCTAGCTGCGAGATAGGCTTGTGGGCGGCGACTTACGGGGAGGGGAACCAGTAGGGCGGCGGGCCCCGGGAGGCGCGGTCCCAGGCGGCGTAGACGGAGTAGTAGACGAGCTGATGGAGCGCGTGCGGGTGCTCCGGCCGCAGCACCCCCGCCGCCACCACCGCCTCCCACACGGCGGCCGCGTCCGACGACGACGACGACGCGGCGGCGGAGCGGAGCGCGGCGAGGAAGGAGGCCGCGTCGGCCGGGGCGAGCCCCGCCGCCTCCACGTCGGCCGCCCGGATCTCCCGTAGGCTCCCCCTCGCGGTCGCCGCCATGCCCGCCGCCCCGCGCGCTTCGGCCCTCCCTCCCAGTCTCAGAGCTCGCCTCGCAGTTGCAGTAGCAGCCTCTGCGCGAGTAAAGTACAGCGACACTTCCCGCTTACAGTACTATTTTATCGGCGAGCGCATTTGGACTTTTGGCTGATGATCCGGTGACGAGGAAGGCGATTGAAGCGGAAGAAAGGAGGTTCGGCTTTTCGTTGCAGGGTAGGTACACGTTTGGTAGGAGGTGTGGCCTGTAGTGGCGCGGTGCGTGCGCAGCGAATGGTGGTTAGGTAGACCAGCTCTCGGGTGTGGATCTCCACTCGCCGCCGGTCATCTTCCGTTGGTTCGACGTCGACGCCGGTCGCTTTCGCTTCCTCGTCGCACTCAACTCTCACGCAGCCGGAGAGATAATGTATTTTGACTTGGAGTACGTACTCACGGATGTCCAAATCCATGTCAAGATATTATGCCTACTATGTCAAACGCCTGGACTCGTCGTATGATCGGTATTGCGATGCCCTGAGACTACTCGTAGGCAGCAACATGCACCCTGCCAACAATACTAGGCAATTTGTTGACATAGCACGACATTAAATAAAAAGAGATGTTTGTGATAACTAGCTGTGATACTAAACGAGTCTACAATCCAATTGATGAAATATGCTACGATGACACCATACACTACAAAAGTAGTAACATATTTTCGTGTATACATGGCATTACTCTATGTTACACTTGCTATGACTAGGCTGAATAATTAGAGGTACGTCTCCATGCATTGTTGTGGGAATCGAAGAAGTAGGGATGCCATCCGCCCGTCCTTGTCCGCTAAATTTAGGCATGCAAATTTTCTAAAATGAATTGTTTAAAGGTATATACAATGTTTAATAAGACAATCTTATTATATGCATGTCATATAATTTTGATATAAAAAAAGATATACAACGGGTCTTTTTAGCCTTATCTTCGGCGACAGATATTCCTAATATTTGGTGAGACATATCTTGATCTCTTAGCTAAGAGAAGGTAAACATCTTTTTTATTTCCCTTTTCTCCAACTCAGAAATTATTAGTTATGATATTGCTAAGATAAAACCATTGTATATGCTCTAAATAGATTGGTCCAGCTCCCTAGATTAGACATAGCGGACAAGGTTTGTTGACTTAGTGGACATGTGCCTGCATCCCTACAGAGAAGGTATAGATAGGTATTGCAATTATTATCTGTAAAAAGAATTTTCATTTTTATTCTATTTTTTTGGTACCAACAATGTATGGAAAAAGTATTATTGGTAAAACTATGCTTTTCTCCATAGTTGTTAGCCAGATTTCACGTTGCTGCTTACGGTCGGGTGACCTAATAATGAGGTGGAGATGTGGTGTTGTATTTTTCTATGAAATGGAATGTCTTCATAGTGTATTTTTTTTTGTCAAATCTGCCCAAATCTGAAAACTTCAACCTAATCTGATCACTCCTTGAAACTAATTCGGAATCTGACCCCTGGTGTCAGCGTCATTTTAAATGGAGCCAAAGTTGTACAGGTCGACGCGTACACATCAGAAAACCGAAGGAGGTCGGCTCTCCCTAGGTTGCCCCCTGTTGTCCCATATTGCGCCGAACTGTATAACTTCGGCTCCGTTTAAAATGGCGCCGACTTTAGGGGTTAGATTTCAAATTAGTTTCAGAGAGAAGTTAGATTCGGTTGAAGTTTCTCAAAAAGGTCAGAAAAAAATACTACGCTAGTAGAGTGTCGATCTTTCTCCGATGTTACCTTCACTGGGAGACTTGGCTTGTAATAAAAGCTACTCCCTCCGTCTCAAAATAGATGTCTTAGATTTGTCAAAATTTGAATAAATTTAGACACTATTTAGTACTCCCTCCGTCCCAAAATAGATGTCTTAGATTTGTCAAAATTTCGATGAATCTATATACTAAATGGTGTCTAGATTTATCCAAATTTTAACAAATCTAAGACATCTATTTTGAGACGGAGGGAGTGTAGTGCCCCGATGATTTGGGCTGGATAGTTTTGGGGATTTTGGATTGAACTCAGGGGTAGTTGGTCGGGATCTGACGATCGCCGGCGAGGTGGTTGACGAGAACAAGCTACAGCTAAGGAAACTAAGTATATGGTAGTTACTTTCTTACTTCCCATTCAAGCCAGAGTCGTTCTGTGACAGGTTGTAATACAACTGTTTTAATAAAAATAATAAATTCATCCAGAAAACATGACAGCCGTAGATGAGATTCTCCTCGTCCGCTTCACTCTGAACCGTTGGATAACTGAAGATGTGTCATGAGTTGTCTTCAGGGTACTGACAATGCCGCCTCCTGGAGACAGACCTTGTCCTCAAGGCTGAAAGGACGGAAACTAAGTCTGAATGAAGCGAAGATCTTCCCAGGTGGCGTCTTCTGGACCCAGGCTCTCCCAATGGATGAGCAATTGTTTGACAGGCGTCTTCTGGTGTTGTATAATGCGCTCATCTAGAATTGCCAGTGGTGCTGTCTTGATCTTGCCTTCTGCTGTTACGAGGGGTACATTGGGTAGTGGTATTGCATTTGGGCCGACATGTTTTTTGAGTTGACTGATGTGGAACACTGGATGAATGGTTGTTGAGTCAGGCAGGTGCAGACGGTAAGAGACCTCCCCAACTCGCTCTGTAATCTTGAATGGCCCGTAGTACTTGGAACAGAGCTTGAGGGAGCCGCGAATGCCGAAGGCGTTCTGTCGGTATGGTTGGATCTTGATGTATACCATATCGCCCACATTGTATTGCTTATCAGTGCGATGTTGATCAGCATAAACCTTCATTCTATTTTGAGCTGCCAAAAGGTTTTCCTTCAGTTTCTGAATCATATGCTCCCTGGCTGTAACTGTCAAGGTAGCTGCAGGGCATGTTTCTTTGGTTAGGTCAAATTCACCCACTGTTGTGGGAGGATAGTGGTATAATGCCTCAAATGGGGTCATTTTCAGAGAGGAGTGGTATGAAGTGTTGTACCACCACTCTGTTGTGGGTAGCCATTTAGTCCACTGTTTGGGCTCCTGGAACACCATGCTGCGTAGGTAAACTTCCAAGCATTGGTTTACTCGTTCAGTCTGGCCATCAGTTTGGGGATGGTAAGCTGTACTGAACTTAAGAGCAACACGAAGAGCTCGGAAGATATGCTGGTATAGTGTGCTGGTAAAGGTCCTGTCACGATCAGAGACGATCTCCAGAGGAACTCCATGAAGTCTCACAATATTGTCCATAAATATGTCCACTATTTGTTCCATAGAATAAGGGTGAGATATTGCAATGAAGTGTGCATACTTTGTCAGTCTGTCCACCACCACAAGGATGACTTCTTTCCCATTGGATTTGGGTAAAGCTTCAATAAAATCCATACTGAGACAGGACCAGGGAGTACCTGGAATTGGAAGTGGTTGTAAGAGACCAGCTGGAGCTGTATGAGGAACTTTAACCAGTTGGCAAGTTGGGCATTCAGACACAAACTTTTCCACCATTTGTTTCAAATGTGGCCAACAGAAAATCTTCTTGATTCTTTGATATGTAGCTTTTGCTCCAGAGTGACCACCTATAGCAGAGCTGTGAAAAGTATCCAGCAATGTAAGTCTCAGGTTTGTAGCTGCTCCTACATAAATTTTGGAACCATGTTTGATGATGCCATCTTTGATACTGTATTGTGGTGGATCTGCCACATCTTTAGCCATTTTCTGGAGAAGTTTACCACTATCAGCATCTTGTACATAGCTCAGTTTCACATCTTCCATCCACTCAGGTACACAAATAGTAATGGCATGACAGTGGGAATCTCTTCTAGATAAGGCATCAGCTGCAATGTTTTCCTTGCCTTTTTTGTATTCAATAGTATAATCAAATTCCAGCAGTTTAAGGAGAAGTTTGTGCTGTATACCATCAGTGAGTTTTTGTGTGGTCATGAATCTGAGGCTTTGCTGATCAGTTTTAATAATGAGTGGGTTACCCAGAAGGTAGTGCCTCCATTTCTTGAGTGCCTCTAGAATGGCCAAGGCTTCTTTCTCATAGACAGATTGTTCTGCAGCTTTCACCCCCAAGCATTTGCTGAAATATGCTAGTGGTCTGCCAGCCTGCATCAGCATAGCTCCAATACCTGTCCCACAAACATCTGTCTCTAAGATAAATGGTTTAGAAAAATCAGGGAGAGCCAGTACAGGGCAAGTAGTCATAGTGGTCTTTAATTTTTCAAATGCATTTGTATGTTCCTGTGTCTAGACAAAAGCATTCTTTTTAAGAAGATCATGAAGAGGTCTGCAGATTTGTCCATATTGCTTGACAAATCTTCTATAATAACCAGTGAGACCAAGGAATCCTCTGAGTTTGCTGACAGATTTTGGAGTCGGCCAGTTGGTAATCGCTTCAATATTCTGTGGTTTTGTAGCAACTCCTTGGGCAGAGATGACATGACCCAAATATTCTAACTGGGTAGTGGCAAAAGAACACTTGGACAGCTTGACAAAGAGGGTATGTTGGTGAAGGATCTGCAGAGTAATTCTCAGGTGATTCAGGTGTTCAGGCATGTTCTTGCTGTAAATGAGAATGTCATCAAAGAATACTAAGATAAACTTTCTCAAATGTGCTTTGAATATATTGTTCATCAGATTCTGGAATGTAGCTGGTGCATTGGTGAGCCCAAAAGGCATAACTGTGTACTCATAATGGCCCATGTGTGTCTTGAATGCTGTTTTGGGAATATCAGCAGTGTTCATGCGTATCTGATGATAACCAGATCGAAGGTCAAGTTTGCTGAAAATGGTGGCTCCTTGTAGTTCATCCAGAAGATCCTCTATAACAGGCATAGGGAATTTGTTTTTGATAGTGATGGAGTTAAGCAGTCTGTAATCCACACACAATCTCCAGCTGCCATCTCTTTTTTTGACCATCACAGCTGGTGAGGAGTAAGGACTGAGGCTAGCTCTAATTTCTGCATTTTTGAGCATCTTGAGAATAATCTCCTCCATTGCATCTTTTTGCATATGTGGTACTCTATAGGGTCTGAGATTTGGAGGTTGTGCCCCATCCACTAAAGGAATACTATGGTCACAATCTCTAGCTGGAGGAAGGCCAGTAGGTTCAGCAAGCACTGGTTGAAATTCTTGTAGCAGTTTCTCAATTTCAGTTGGCATAGGAGGTGTTCCTGACTTACTTTCAGACACCAGGTTATGAATTTGGATGACATAACCCAAGACTGATTTGGAAAGAAGCTTTTTCATAACAGCTGGCTCCAGAATACACTGCTCAGGAGGGATAGTGTGGTCTGTCAACTGAATCTCCTTGCCTTTGTTATAGACTGTGAGTAGCCTCAGGGTAAAATCCAATGTCACAGGACTGAAATTATACATCCAGTCAATACCCAAAATAATATCATATGTGTGTAAGGGCAAGACATGAAAAGCAGATTCAAATTGGTGCCCCTGAATAGTGTATGGACTTTGTGGAACCATATGGTCAGATATCAAATGACCACCACCAGCTACTGCTATTTTCTTGGCCAGTATTGGTTGCATAACACAGTTACTCTTGATTGCAAAATTATAATCCATAAAAGTATTGGAGCTTCCACTGTCTACTAGTGCTACAGCTTGATGTCCCCCAATTGTAATCAGCAGGGAGAAGGTAGCCACACTGGATGTGCCTGCTGTAGCATGAGCTGAGAGATGCATGAATTCTGCTTTTACAGGGGTGCTGTCAGGAGTGTTTGGTGCTGTATGAAATGCTGATTCAGAGGTAGGAGAATGATTTGATTCGGGATCCTCCTGTTCATCTTCTATTTCCTGCATGATGTGTAAAGTTCTTCCCTGTCTGCATCTATGCTCTCTATTCCAAGGTTCTTTGCAGTACCAGCATTGCCTAGCAGGTCTGTCCTGAGGAACAGGCACATCAGGTGGTTTTTCAGCTTGAATTACTGGTGCTTGTTTGGTGTGAACCTTGAAGTTGGTACTCTGATAGTGTACCCTGTTTCTTGGGAGAGAGTTCTGATAATAAGCTTTCCTAGTTGTTGCTGCATTTTCATAAACCTTGGCATACCAATAAGCTTCTAGAATTCCACTGGGTCTCTGCCCACTTACATCATGTTTAATGTCTGCCCTGAGACCTCCAATAAGGTAGCTCATAATAAAAGCTTCTTGCAGATATGGGTGATCTCTTCTGACCAATTGCACACATTCCTCAAAGTTATCTATGTATGCTTGGATAGTTGTAGTTTGCTGAATGTTTTTGAGCTTTTCCACTGTCTCATGTGCATTAGCCTGAGTAAACCTATCTGCAATCATCTGACAGAATTGTTGCCAATTCACCATCTGCCAGGGAATACAAGTGTTTTTGAGCCAAATATTAGCTCTGCCATAGAAGTGTCCAGAAGCAATATTGACCCACTGCTCATATGGTGTCCCAGATATGTCAAAGAATTTTTCACACTGCTGTAACCAGCCAATTGGATCATCCCCAGCGAACAGAGGGATCTCCAGACGAGGACCTTTGAGCACAACATCAGCATAATAAGAAACAACTCCTACTTGTTGCATTTTATCATTCCTGTCTCCTTCAGGTTGTGTCAGTCTCACTCCTGAAGTGCCCTGCATGTCAGGTGGCTGGGTAGGGAGAAATTGGCCAGTAACTGGGTTAAAATTAGGTGGAATCGTCACCTGATATGGGTTGGTAGTGGTGTCAGACCATATGCCTGATAGCAGGGTTGGGGGTTATGGTGGTTTGAAATGTTGGCCTGGGTGGGATATGGGAGGGATCTGGAAGTGTTGTGGAACATTCAGTCCGTTTGGTTAACTGAAAGTGGGAATGGAGGTTTGAGTTGGCTGCAAGGTAGTTGCACAAATAACACTATCAGTGGTTATCATTCTATTACCCATAGCAACAGGACCAGTCTGCTGAATTCCTCGTACTGAACCCACCATTTGTGCTACCACTGAATGAGCCGATGGAATGTAAGCAGCCTGAGTTGATGACTGACCGATTGGTGGCTGTCGAGGGGGAGTCTGTGCGTGAGGTATACCTGACGAATCATGATGCTCGGTAATTGTTGAAGCAGCTGGGGTTGACAGATATTTCTGCATCAGTTTGTCCAAATCGCTCGCAGTCACCATGTTGGCTTTAATGTCCGCAATTCCAGAGGAAGCCAGCTTCAAATCGGCTAGTTCACCACGAATCTCCATCATCTCTGCTTCCAAACGCTCAACCGCAACCTGGGCGTCGAAAGCTCCTGCCGCCGCCGCGTGAGCCCTATTGTTTGCCGGTGGCCCCATCAGTTGTCGTTGTCTACCGCCGCCGCCCGATCCCGCCTCCGAATGGCACACGAATCAAGGTCGTTACCGGAATTTTACCACTGGAGGAGATGTTCCCCAGCAACCGTAACGAGCCCCTCGATTTGCGCCCGAGCAGTGCCGCCGCCGCCAAGCCGCCACCGTCGACCCGTCAAGTTGGACGTCGCCGCCGCCTACGCCACCTTCGACTATCGCCCCGCCGCCGCGAACAGGGTGAGGAGGGTGGGATTTTACGAGAGAACCCAACCACCCGCTCTACCCGATTCAAATCGCCTCCGCGGATCCAGGAACGAGTTCGTCCTGATTCGCCCTGCGCTGGAAAATCTTATCGGCCAAGAATCGTAGTGCTCTGATACCACTGTAGTGCCCCGATGATTTGGGCTGGATAGTTTTGGGGATTTTGGATTGAACTCAGGGGTAGTTGGTCGGGATCTGACGATCGCCGGCGAGGTGGTTGACGAGAACAAGCTACAGCTAAGGAAACTAAGTATATGGTAGTTACTTTCTTACTTCCCATTCAAGCCAGAGTCGGCTATAAGACGTGTTTGTTACAGTTGTAATACAACTGTTTTAATAAAAATAATAAATGCATCCAGAAAACATGACAGCCGTAGATGAGATTCTCCTCGTCCGCTTCACTCTGAACCGTTGGATAACTGAAGATGTGTCATGGGTTGTCTTCAGGGTACTGAGGGAGTATATAGGTTAATCCAAATTTTAACAAATCTAAGACATCTATTTTAGGACGGAGGGAGTAGTACAAAAAGCAATGGATGGGTAAACGAAGTTCAAAATCAGATGACTTGTATACGTTACATGTACATGTAAGATACAATATCATAAATGTATTTTAGTGAGGGTTTGATTTATAACGTGATATATATAGATCAGGCCTTGGGACGAGGTCATCTCGTCGAAACGTGAATACCAACGAGAGCCAAGATAAGGGAATGGATATTTGTTGAAGTGCTTAGAATTTGGTGTTTAGAATTGAAACAAAAACCATGTATTGACCAAACAACTAAATCTAAAATTGGTTTGAAGATGAAAAAAGGTATATCATGCCGTAGATAGTTGTTACTACTTCAGTGTGCCATGAATTAGAAAAATTAACAATGACACAGCTGATTTTTTTTCTTGAATTGTGGTTTGATTTTTGTACTCCCTCCAACTAGAAATAAATTCTAAATAAATGTGTTTGTCTAGATTTAAATGTATCTATACACTAAAATATGTCTAAATACATCTGAATTTAGACAAACCTAAATCAGTTATTTGTAGACCGAGGGAGTATTTAAAGTTTGTACATATGGTACTGAATGCCCACGGACCCGACAGAACTGAATAAGCTGCTGTCCGTCCGATTCTCATCCCACGCGCCAAAATAGGTTCTCTGACGTGTACCGAGCCGTGTCGGGCCGGAAGCTAATACTGAGCATTCACGAGGTCCTATCTGAAAAAGTGGTCGAGTCTCCGCCGAGAGCCGAGCGAGATGGGGTTCGTCGGCGACCAGGTGGAGTCGATCCGCTCGATTCAGGTCCGTCAGGTGCTCGCGCAGATCATCAGCCTCGGTGACGCCCGCTCTCCCATTACTCCTTCTCCTTCCTGCCCCCGGATTTAATTCATGATTTCTTTCTCATCCCAAGAAGTATGTGATTCCAGTAGTGTTTCGGTGGGAAATGCGCCATTGATTAGTAGATTTGGGGTTCTATCTGTTAAAATTGGGAGAAGAGGTTTTTGGGTTGTTGATCTGGTTCAATCAGCTTTATTAAGTTTTGTGTGAAGAACAATAGAGATGTAAAAAGATACATGCCTAATTGCGTCGGATATGCCAGCACTAGGGAAGTGAACTGGGAATTTTCTGCCCAACATGAATCACGAGTGTGATGTTTTTTTTTTACTTTAGCGGCTAGTTGTTACTAATGCTGTTCATTGCTTCTAGCGCAGTAGTATTAGGTATGAACTCATGATATTTAGGGAAAAGAAGGAATGGAGTTTATCACTCAATGTGTTATTGTTAGCTGTTTGGTGTTTTGATTCTCTTATTCTTAGGTAGGTTGATTGATCGATTGCAACAGTGCTCTTATTTGGGAGTTCCAAACGATTTCTGTGGCAGGTATGATTGTTACATCGGCACTGATCATATGGAAGGGATTGATGGTCGCGACTGGGAGCGAGTCCCCGGTGGTCGTGGTTCTTTCTGGTAGCATGGAGCCTGGATTTAAAAGGGTTAGTCACCTAGTTACACAATGCAAAAATCAGCTTACATGTGCGCTTTTGTTAACATTGGCCACTTGAGGTGGACTGAGTGTTCTATTGACTGCTTGTATGGAAATATACACTCACCTATGATCGATTTATATTTCCAAAGTGGCATGTGCAATTCATATAGACGAGCATATCTGTATATTTGGTTTCTTAGGAAATTCTACAGTATTGCCTCACTCATCCGAAAATTTTCCATCAAACTCCCTGTTTGACAATCTGTATCAGTGCATATCTTCTATAGTTTTTATTTCAATTTAGAGCTCATTTGTGCACCCTGTAACATTACATAATGTTTTACTTTGCTGTTCCTGAATGATTTAGTATCTGCTTTGCAGGGTGATATCCTGTTTTTGCGAATGAGCAAAGATCCCATCCGTACTGGAGAAATTGTTGTTTTCAATATTGATGTAAGTCCTACTGATTTTGTAAGTCATAAATAAGTAGCTGAATCACAGACTCAGTTGTTGGTCCTATATTCAAATTTACTGTGTGCTTCTACTACATGATCCTCACAACACTAATTCACATCTGATTTTTATGTATGAAGGGCCGTCCGATTCCAATTGTTCACCGCGTTATTAAGGTAATAGTTTTTCGAAGTCATCACACGAGTCATCCCTGAAGGGTTTTTTTTTTCGTGCTTGGTTTGAGTCTACTCTACTTTCTGTGCAGGTTCATGAACGCCAGGAAAGTGAAGAAGTTGATATCCTCACAAAAGGTATCCATCATTTTCTTTTTCAGTGCCGTAAATTTTCTTCAGTGATTATAGTGCTGACTGGTAAAGTAGTTAGTGCAATCCTGTAATAGTAATAATAAGCAGCTACTGATGTATAATTTACAGTAGATGCCACTACGCAGTTCTATTTCAACTTATAAACCGTGTTTCAGGTGACAACAATATCGGGGATGACCGAGTGCTGTATGCACATGGTCAGCATTGGCTTCAGAAGCATCATATCATGGGGCGGGCCGTAGGGTGAGTACCCATGACATTCGCATCATTTATCTGCCTTCATGCTGGTGAAAAAATAATTCAGCTAACGTTTCCCTATTGTTCTGCGAACAGCTTTCTTCCATACGTCGGGTGGGTTACGATTGTGATGACCGAGAAGCCAGTCATCAAGGTATGCTTAGTCTTATTAAGTATACCATACCGCCCTGGAGGTTAAACTATGACAGCTAGTCCATACGGAGAAATTTTTCCATCCGATTTTGCTCATTCATCTTCTGATTGATGGGAGATCTAAAATTGAAGAAAAATGCATGCAGTTGTACGATTACAATGCTGATGTCTGATGTTTCTTGCTGCAGTACCTTCTGATCGGCGCCCTTGGGTTGCTGGTGATAACGTCGAAAGACTGAAGATGTCACATACTCATGTTTGGTCTTGTAGTGCAAACTTAACTGAGGACAGAAGATATTTGTTGATCGTGCAGCGATTGAAAGACTTCTTTTATCTGTTTCGACTATTGGTGGAGCCTCAGTATAATGCAACACACGCTGACAGTCCTAACTAATGGGTTTAATCTGGTTATTGCACTGGATACAAATAGTAAGTCCTTACCAAAAGAAACTCTATGTAGTATATATTAATTTAATTCACTGTCATTGGTTTCATAGTGTATGTGAATTACACCGACAAGTGAATTGATTTGTGGCTGAACCTGATGATTTTTATCAGAACGAACCATAGAATGGTCTAGACGTAGTCACAAAACATTAGGGGAGAGTGTAACATTTGCCAAGAACTATTGGATGAATTATTATGAAACTGGATTGACAGATCAAAAGTATCCCAGGTTCCACTCCTGTTTTTTAACAAGAAAACTGCAGGGAGGCCCCAACGGTAAGATTTTATTAGGTCCGAGGGGGTAATTTCCCATAGTTCTGCAGACTACAGCTAGTACTTCTTATGAAACTAGTGCTCATGAACAATGCATTGATGTTCCATCACTCAGAACTACATTCCCTGATTACTTCTACAGCACAGCGAGCCTTTATCTTGTTCATCTCAGCTACGACATCGCTCATGGACAGCCTGTCAGTTGGTCTTTTCCTGCTGCATGCTAGTGCAAGTCTTGTGACAGAGTACATGTAACTATCGATATCTCCCCGTGTCTTCTCGACTGATAGCAGAAGGGGATCAATAATATCCATCACTTGTGCTGGATATGCCATCTTTGCATACTCAACCAAGGTCAATCCTTCTGTAAACATAGGGTGTGTAGGTGCTTTCCCTGTAAACATCTCAAGGAGCACAATACCGAAACTATACACATCTGCACTTGGAGAAATTTGACCACCTTCACCGTATTCTGCAGTGCACAAATAACATGAATGAGTAATATACAGAGCAAAGCTGCCTGGAACATTAATAAAATAGAATTTAGTTACCTGGAGGAACATATCCAATTGTTCCCACTATGGAACTCTTTGAATTGACCAATTGCTCGCCTTCTGGATCTATGAGGATCTTTGCAAGGCCGAAGTCTCCAACGTGAGCAACCATATCGTCCCCAAGAAGAATATTGCTGGGCTTGAAGTCGCAGTGAACTATTTTTGGCTGGCAGTGGTTGTGCAGATAGTCTAGAGCGGCGGCAATATCAGAAGCAATACTCAGTATTTGCATTAGTGTTAGAATTTTGACTGGATTTGATGCATATATGCCTGGATGTAACCACTTATCAAGACCCCCATAAGGCATGAAATCGAGAACAATGGCTTTGAAGTAATTCTGGTTGAAGTCGGAGCAAGAGCAACAAGTTATAACACCAATCAAGTTACGGTGGCGAATTTTGCCAAGTGCCTTACACTCGGCCACAAAACTTTCCGAGGAGCCAGATTGTTCAAGGTCAAAAACCTTCACAGCCACATTTCGTACTGACTTGTCGAGCGTCATCCTCCCCATATAAACGCATCCATATCGTCCAGTGCCAACCAAATTTTCAGTTCTGAAGCCATTTGTTGCTTGAAACAAGTTGGAGTAAGAAACTCGAGGATACATGTCACCTGTCAAGGAAGGAGCTACCCGAGTTGATGGCAGTCTTAATTTATTTTTCAATAAAAAGAAACCTAGTGCCACTATAAAGCACACGAAGATGATAGTAATGCTTGGGATCACTGCATTTCGAATAACTCGGGATATCCTTTGACTGTTCTCAATTGTTTTGGTTGGACATGAAGGCAAATGCAACTCTTGAATACCACCACAAAGCTTACCATTCCCATAAAAAGTGAACCCAGTCAAATTGGTGAACACACCATGTGCTGGGACTTGCCCATCAAGAAGGTTGAAGGATATGTCGAGCCGGTAAAGTGACGGCATGCTTTCCAAGGTCTCGGGGATCTGTGCAGACAAATCGTTGTGCGCAAGATACAGCTCGTTCAGGCCATTCATGAGTCCTAACCCTTGAGGGATCTCTCCCGTGAGTCTGTTTTTGGTCAAATTCAGCAGTACCAAGCCTCGCATTGTACTTATGGACAAAGGAATCATACCGTTGAAGTAGTTACCATCCAAACGGAGCTCCATCAAGCTCTGGCAGTTGCTGAGAGCGTCTGGTAGCATCCCAGATAAGTTGTTCTCATGGATGTACAAGTATGTGAGCTTTGAGAGACCACCAACTTGGGATGGAAGAGAACTACTAAAATGATTCCTAGACAAATCCAAAACGTATGACAAGGATGACAGGCTAAAGATCTCTCCAGGTAATGGACCTGAAAGCGCGTTGTTGGAAAAGGTTGCACTGACAAGCTGTTGTAGATTTCCAATGCTCATTGGAAGAGGTCCCTCCAACATATTGTTATCTGCCGAAAGGTGCTGCACCCGAGTTAAGTTCCCGAGCGAGGATGGAATCATCCCAGAGAGTTGGTTATTCTCTAATGTCAAGAACTGGAGCTTGTTCAGTCCTCCTATGATGTCCGGTATAGGGCCAGTAAAATGATTGCCAGAGAGCCCTAGCTTGAATAGTTTGGGAAAGCTGCCAATTCCATACGGTATCTTGCCATAGATTTCATTGTAGCTGATATCTAGGGCTTCAAGTTGCCCCGATAGGTTTGCAACAGAGCTTGGGAGCCCACCGCTAAACTTGTTGTTTTGCAGTGTGACCCAACGAAGGCTTGTGCAATTTGTCAGGAGAGTGATGAACCCCCAGTCCTGAATAGTGGTTGCCTTCAGCTGGTTTCCGTTGAGCATCAGGTATTTTGGGCAGAGTGTTCCAATCTCCGGAGGAACGATTCCGGTGATGTTGTTACCAGAGAGGTCCATGGATCGAATTGTGGTTGCATTTGCAATTGAAGCCGGAATTCTTCCCGTGAAATGTTTCAGAGCAAGAATAAGGTATTGGATGTTTGGGCCCAAATTGGAGGGCAGAGCGCCATTTAGTCGGTTCATTTGCAGACCGACATGGAAGAGTGATGAAATGTTGAAGAGCGTTTTTGGAATGTTTCCTGAGAGATGGTTTACTTCCAGTGCTAGAGACTCAAGCTTGCTGAGCCTGCCAAGGCTCTCAGGGATTGGGCCACTTAGGTGGTTTTCATTGAGGTACAATCTCCGCAGCGATGAGAGGTTTCCAAGTGATGGTGGGATGATCCCAGCAAAGCTGTTCTTCCCAATTGATATGGTGTCAATCCTTGACAAGTCACCAAGCCAATCAGGGATTCGTCCATCGAGTTTGTTCAGGTCAAGTTTGACACTTGCAAGACGAGTGCAGTTCCGCAGGCCATGTGTGATCTCCCCTTGAAGCGAATTGTTCGACAGGTATAGGTATGTTAACTGTGGTAACCGGCCAATTGTCCAGGGCATTTCACCTTGGAGCGAATTATTTGACAAGTCAAGATATGACATCTGCGTCAACTGGCCAATCGTCCATGGGATGTCGCCGTGCAGTAGATTGTAGCTGAGGTCTAAACTCCTCAGGTACGTGAGGTTCCCGATGGAAGGAGCTATGTAGCCGAGAAGCCCAGCCGAGGAGAGGTTCAGCGCCGATACCCTTTGCTTATTCCTGAGGCTGCAGATGACGCCACGCCACTCGCAGAAATCAGTGGTTTTGTTCCATGAAGCCAGTGCATCAGCTGCCTGGTGGTTTAGTCCCGCCTTGAATTCTAGCAAGGCATCGAGATCAGTCTCATTGCTGGATGGCAGTGCATGAGAATACGATGCCGTTGCCAGTAGAAGAAGATGCGGCAAGAGAAGCAGATTTAGTTGAGGAAACATTCTGGAGCAGTTCCCTGACATTTGTCAACACACAACAGAATTAGTCTGGGTTTTAGCTTCTCTTATGTTTTGTTTAACACACAAGGATGAACAAATATGAAAGAAAATACTAGCCACCATCATTATGGGATTGTACCATCAGGTATCAAATTAACAGTCCATTCACTAGAAGGAATTCTTTCTGAAGTCTGGTAAATTATTGTTACTACTTGTGTTGTTAAAAAATCTGTAATTTTGGCTTGTCTTGCAAATGCAGTATGAGATATAATAATAAGGTTAAGAGACAATACGAGGAATTGTGCAACTCCTACTCTTACACACACCATCTAACTGTTCTGTTTTCTAGAATTTATCTGATCATATCACATCACACCCCATTATTTGGCAAGAAATGTTCAGTGTAGAGTCTAGTGTCGGATGCAGTTTGTATGATGGGCACATACATGAAAAGAGAAAGATGAACAACCAAACAAGCAACAGCCCATCTAAGGAAAAAGGAAAGAAAGAGCGAGAGAGATCAAACAAGAACATGGGATAGCAAATGTTAGAAGTACCTGAACTCGTGAAGTTCTCCTGACGACCAAAGCTTTGCCTTGCTCTTGCTCTTTGCTGCCTTGCTCTTTTGGCCGCCTTTATCGCTGCCTCCGGGTCCGGGTACATTTCGCGCTGGAATTGGAAGCCGTGACTCTTCTGAGCTTGGGCCTGCAGAGTCAAGTCAAGTCAAGAAAACAGACGCACATTAAAGAAGACGGCAAAATAACGACGTGGCATCGTTCCTTGAGTAACTGACGCGGTAATTCGGATGTGCGGAATTCAGCGAGACTGTACCTGCTGCCGCTCATGTTCGCACATGTTCATAGAGTTGTCGCAGCAACCGTTCTCACGTGTGGAATTCATGGAAGTTCATACTATAAGAGGTTTCTAGGGGCAGCTACCGTTCGCCTGTGTTGTCGCTCTCTCTATTTCTGCCCTTCCATTAAGCGAGTCCACATCACCGTGCATCAAATTGTTCCCGAAATTTCAGCATCAACACGCTCCTATTTGAGGCTTCGACGTCCTACTCCTTTTAGCAGGTTTTTTTTTTCAAAAGACACTGCGGAAAGGGTAAGATTGATTGAATGCCATATGTGTTCTAGGTGCTAGCTGCAAGGCCGTGCCTGACGTCTGATCTTTTCAGATCAGTCTTCGTCGCCCGGCAACGCTTTTATGGTAACGGATTTGCTAGTTCTCAGGCGACTGAGAACTCGCCTCTTTCACCGTTTGATTTACCTCGTGCTTCGTGCTACATAAGTTGCAACTCGGGTGTAACTGAGAATTTAATGAGTTGCAACTAGGTTGTAACCGAGAACTAGTACAAATCTTATGAGTTGCAACTAAGAATTAACTCAAATATTAGGATGACATCAGCGACTTAGACAAACTAATTCTCAGGCGCCTAAGATCTAGACACTCCCTTATCTAGGTTTTGTAGTTATAGAGGTGGTTTCAAGTTGATCTAGGTATTCTTCTCGTAAAGTTTTATTGAATAATAAATAAAAAACGTTACATGCATCATTTTAATGCAGAGGCCAGAGGTATCACCCCTATTCAAAAAAGAAAATCATATCAGATCTTTATATCACAGAACCATCACATGCATGAGCGGTTACTTTGGTTTGTCTCATGTCTGAATGGGATCCTTTGTCACGATAACATAATCTACTATGTGCTTAGGCATATTTTTGCATATTCGAGTGGCCTTTTTTTTTAATCTCCACATCTGCCTTTTAGAAATAGCCGATTCTAAGTCCAGATAAAGTAGGACTGTGATAGGCTTGGCGAGCTAACATAAAAGTCCAGCCATTGCTATAGATATGAAAACTCATAGAAGTTTGTTGGGACCCTTTTAGCGACGCGCCATACCAGGACATGGGAGTGGTGTTAAATGAGCATGGGCAGGCCGCCACCGCCTAGTGGCTAGTGGGGCGCTACATCATCAACATAGATACGTTGATAATTGAGACGAGGTCTTCGCCTCTCGCTCGACGGATGCAAATGGTAAGGAGGCTAACTTCGTGCAACTAGTTGGAACGTAGGGAGTTGTGATTTGGAGGTGCGTTAATATCCTTTGTCTCCTGAAGACTACATGGGTGAGTCAAAAGGCGAGTAAAGTTGAGAATGCTGGTGTCAAGCTCAGACACCCCAGCCATGCTGACAAGACGTAAAGGAGGAAGCCATACCGATGATTTAGCCGGTGAGTTCATGCACAGTGCAACCGACACATCACTGTGCCCATGAATCGACATCCAGCGATAGTGTAGATGATGCATCGGTTGGGTCCCACTTTTGGGGGCCCACCAGCCGGCCATACCTTGTAACCGGTGCCCCAACTTGTATATAAGAGGCACAAGGGCCTCCATAGCGAGGCTAGCCACTTCATCTCCCTTCTTCCCATAGAGTACCGATACAACTCGAGGAACGATTGTACAATGCCTTACTGTTGATATCGATCTCTAGCAGAAGTAGGGGTGTTACCTCCATACGAGGGTGTAACACCCTCAGAATCGGACCTATGCAAGTTTTAGCAAAATTCGCCAAACCCGCATAGAAACGATTCAAAGGTGCCCACCAGGCACTTTCGTGCGGGTGGAAAACGAAGTAATAACATTACACAACAGTCCTCGATGGAACCCACAGAACAGATATATATATAACAGCGACTCAAAGAGTCAAGAATACAAATATAATATACAAGTTCTAAATCACCTTGAAAACGATAGAGCGTCCAGCTACGGACAAGATGCAAATGGGGCTAAGAGCCCTGAAGATTAACCAATGACGTCCATAACCCTGCCCAGGCCAAGCCGGAAGGGTAACCCTGCTAACGGCGTCGACCTCAAAACCTGCTTAAACAAAAGGGGTGCCGACAAAGGGCAAAGGAAAAAGAGGAGCGTCAGTACTGAGGCCAGTACACGGCGAGGCTAGAATTCGGCGGTCCTCGCCTACATAGGTATGGTGGGCTGAGCGCCAGCGGCAGCATGCACGAACAACCTACAGAGACTCGATCCAACTGGCCGTTATCAGAGAGGGATAAGAATGACCTATCCGGAACCAACCTGATACTACCACCAAACAAACCCATCCTGGCGTTTCCCCCTCGAGACCATCGAGGAAGTCAACCGAGGAACTCACACAGTTGGCAGTTTTATTTATTCAGTTATCGTTGCAGCAATTACTAGTCAGGTGTAGATAATCATCCTGATAAAATAAACAGTGGGCACTTTTAGTTAACCATTCCGTTATAGTGACAACACTTACTAGTCAGATACAATTAGCATGAGATAAACCCCAAAACCCAGCAGTTGTTGGTACTTTTATTTAGCCATTCCGTTGTAATTGCAATACTTACTAGTCAGGTACAATGGTCGCAAGCGACACTCCAAACAAGCAATCGTGGGCAGTATTAATTAGCCATTCCGTGATAGTGAAGCTGATTACTAGTCATTATAAAGTCAAATTTATAGCAATGAACTTTAGTTATGCTTGTCTATGGTCGAGATACTGTGCTCCAAGTCGTCCATAACCGCGGACACGGCTTTCAGAAAGTTTTACCCGGCCGGGGTGCACCAATAGCAACACACACTCGATCAACCTCGGAAAAATCAAATCAAAACCCAACGAGGCTTTCACGACAAAGCAATCACAGGATTCAGAAATATTTCAGGGGGCCACCCCTCTGAGTAGATCCCGCAACGAAGTAAGCAAGCTTCGAGACGGACTCAAGGTTAGCGCCAATGGCTGTAAGCGACTGGGAACCCGAAAACTCGGGGTGTCGATACCGCGTAATCACTCCGCCTTCCTAAACAGTACAGTGTGCAGTACCTCGCACAATCGTAAATAAAGCAGTAAAGCATGGCATAAGTACAGGATCGTAAATAAAACCTCAAACTAGTTGTGGCCCCAAGAAATAAGACTGAATCAAGCTCTGGCTAAGGGGGGTCCCATATACCTCCCGGATGTGGATAGCGCGATAAATCAAGGAACAGGTATCAAGTACTCGGGGTCCTACGGGACACAAGTGGGCGTTCGGAAACCAAATATTATCTATCACCCACCGATGCCTCTGCTTACTTCAATTTTAGTTGTTAAACAGAAATTAAAGTGAACGATAAGTAAAACTATGATCATCTCCAACATCAACATGCGGCACTACATCAACAACTGTGGCATTTGACAACACGCAACAGCATTTGAGCCAGCGACTACGACGCGCAAGTCCAACTATCTACCAAACAACAGGTAACAGGATGTGTCCAAGGCAATATAGGACTGCACGGTATATCACAGGTACGGAAACTAAAGCATCGCAACACAGATAGCAATAGATCAACAGGAGGGAAGTAAATACTATAAAAGTAAGATAGGTAGAAAGGGGGAGATGCTCGCCTGAAAACATTGTCGAAGCGTTCAACCGAAGATCGGGGCGAAGCTCACATCAACTCAACGGCCTTATCCGCGAAGAACCAAAACACTAGAAGAAACACCGGATGCAGTATTTAATACACGGCAGAAGATCGGCATGATGCATGTATGATGCATGGCATGGCAAAGGTGCGATGCACTTAGGTCATATTAAGCGGAACCGGGGTCCCGACAATTTAATTAAAATGGTTCAAGTTATTTAGCTACCCCGCAATTAAATGTTGATTAACATGGCAGGAGATAGCACCGGGTTCGCTACACAAATTTAAATGAGGCCGATATGAGACTGGATTTGCCCGCATATGAGCCCCATATTTAATTATTAGGTGAATCGGCATAAGGCCCCCTAACCACATGACAAGATGCATGCAAGTATGACAATTTAATATGCAACAAGTTGTTATTTTATTGTAAAATAGGGTTCGAGAAAAGGGGTCACACATTAGGGTCTCGACGGTCTTGAGGTTCCGGGGTTCGGGGTCGGTCTCAGGGTCCAGGGTTCTGACGGGGTCGTTCTCGAACTCCGGGGTTAGGGTCTCAGATCGGGGTAGTAGATCTTGTCGCTTGGTATCCGTGAAGCAGAACTTGTAGTTCGGTGCCGGGGGCGCATCGGGTCCGTCCTGGTCGGTGTTGATCTTGCCGGGCCCGCGAAGATCTTGTCAGTTCCGCGCTTCGGATTCCGTGAGGCGACCTTGACGTTCCGCGAAGGAGTACTTGTCGCACCGGGGTCTCGGCGTCCTCGGACCCGAGAGGAAGAACTATGCGTGCCGGGTGCGGTCTTCGGGGTCCGGGGGAAAGTTCATGTCGCATCCGCGGCCTTCGGTTACGGGTTCTCCGGGCTTCCATGTAGGAGATCTTGTCGTCGCGTCGAAGAACTCGGGTTCGGGGTCGGGTGTCGGTGGACTACTTGATGATTCCTTTTAGAAGATCTTCGGGTTGCCGGTGCCAGGCTCGGGTTCCACGCCGGGCTCGGTCTTCGAACGTTCATGAAGGAGATCTTGTGTAACCAACCACCTCACCGGGACAGAACTTGTGGAGCCATGTCCATCACCGATACAACGTCCCATCCACAAGATGATACGGGGTCGGGGACGGTAGAGAACGGGGCTGCTCGGGGAGGGGAACGCATGGCCGGAAGGGACGAGCTCGGGCGCTGCGCTGCAGGGCTCGCGAGAGAAGGCAGAGCGGCCCAGGGTGAGGAGGCGACGGACGACCCCGGGGCGGGGCAGAGGAGCTCTGGCGCCGTCCGCGGGGAAGGCGGCGCTCGGGCTGAGGGGAGCTTGACGGTGGCTGCAGAGGGGCGCCGGCGGCCCGGGCGGAGAAGACGGGGCGGCCGGCTCGCAGAGGCAGCCGAGACGACGGCCGATCAACGGGGGCCACGCGGGGAAGAAGGCCAGAGAGGAGGCGGTGAGCGGCGGACGCTGGCGAGGCAGCCGTCGACCTGGGGGAAGGGTAGGCCGGCCGGGCGAGGCCTAGCCCGCGCGGCGGCAGCGGTCGCGGAGGCGGCGTGGCCGGGTGCGGGGACTCCTGGGCGGCGGCAGACGGGGCCAGAGGTGGAGGGCCGCAGACGGAGGTCGGTGACGGTTGAGCGAACGGGGAAGTCGCCGGCGGCGGGGAAGGAAGGACCGGTGGGGGAAGAGGACCGAGGCCGGCCGGCGGCGGACGGGAGGTCGACGCCGCAGGGACAGCGAGCGGGGGGGGGGGGGGGGGGAAGGGAACCGAGAGAGGCGGCGGGCGGCTCGCAGAGAAGGAGGAAAAGGAGATAGGGGACGGGCGGCCAGGCGGTGGGTCCCGCGGAGGAAGAGGATCCCGAGGCGGGGCTGCGGTTGGTGGGAGGCACCTGGCAGATCGTGCAGGGGAGGCGGGAGTGTGAACGCGGGGTTGAGTGTGGGCCTGGGTGTGTGTGGGTCTGGTGAGAGAGAGGGGTGGCTGGGGTAGGCTTAGGTGGCAGATGGGGAGTGGTGGAGGAGAGGGAGAGGGCGAGGTGGCGACTAACCATTGGATGGGGTGATGTGGCCAGCGGGTGTGGGTAGGATTTTAGGTGGGATTAGGATTTAGATGGGGCTGGCAGGGTGGACCGATTTAAAAACAGGGGTGGTCGTTCGGGTCTACTCGGCCCGTTCGACTGCCCCACTAAAAATAACATAACATCTTATTTAATTTGCAATTCATTTTGTAACTAGTTTTTGGACAAACAAAATATTCCGGAAGCAACCGGGGTTTAATTTGAAAAAGAAGGAGGGCTATTTTCGGAAAACCATAGTCTTTCGCAAATAGTTTTTAGGCAAGATAATATGTATGATGATGACGATGCTCAAATGCAATGTGGCATGATGACATGAGCATGCGGTCATGATGATGCAATGCACAAAAACAACGCGATTTTCTAGTAGTGGTTTTGCGGGATGCCACAGAGGGTCCCGAGCCAAGGTACATCGCTGTGTTCATCGGTGTTTGTCCTCAATCTCGCCTACGGACGCTCGTCGCTTGCTCCTGCTCGTTTCCTCTCCCCTCTCATGACATTCTCGATGGCACTGCCGTGTTCCACACCATGACAAGTCCTTGGTCCCGATTTATATGAGATATGTGCCAATAAACTATATCATCCAAAACTTGAATATCTATTAAATGGTACATAATTTTTATGGCATATAGCTGAGATGTATACCTAAACCTCAAAATGCATGGATACCACCACCTAAAGTGTGAGACGCGGGGTGACATGGTTATACCCTACGGATACGTAACTTCAGCATACCTAGTCCAGCCCAAAGAAGGCCCACGGCAGACATACGCTGGCCCATGAAGATTTTCGGGTGGCCAAGGCCCATGACGTCTTCGGATCCTTGGAGAGCAAGACTAGAGGAGATAGAAAATTCAAAGGGGTAAAACCCTAGAACTTGTAACCGACTAGGACTACGCCCGGGACCTGCCTAAGTCTATATAAAGGCCAGGAGGGCACGTCCTAGGGAAACTCGACTCATACTTTCGCACACGCATCCACGCCAGATCGAATCTGCGCACCCTGTAACCTTCGGTTCCGCCGTAATCAAAGAGCAGACAAGCAGGAGTAGGGTTTTCCCTCCGGGGGCCTGAACCTGGGTAAATCTCGTGTCCCCTGGTTGCTTGTCTGTTAACCGTGCCACGATCTCCAGCATCCCCATCTTCTCCAAAACCCAAGTCCATAAAAATGGGAATTGACGAGATTAAACCTCGTCAATTGGCGCCGTCCGTGGGAATTGGGGCTGCTGATTGTGCGGTCGTGACGGTTCCGACCCGATCGATCTACAACTCCGCGGCGACGGAGAATCACCTCCTCTTCGGCGCTTTCGACTTCACCGCCCACTCGCCGGATACCATGAAGGATTTCGAGCCCGTAGGCGACGGACTCGAAATCTTGTTCGGGAGCTTCTGCTTCCAGGTGGGACAAACTGGCACCCTCCGCCTCCCTGAGCGGGTGCCCGTGCCGTCAATCAGGCCCGCTTCGTGGGCTCCACACCCCGTGCCACGCACGTCACCATCAACAGATGAGTTCTACAGCAGCTGCAACTCCGATCTGTGCGATCCACCTTCGGATGAAGGGACCTACGGTTTCGGATCCGAAAGATGCGGCAGCAGCCAACCAATCTGCAGGCGCTATCCGTGCGCCGCAGTCATCCAAACCGAAGAGGAAACGCCTAACCCGCCGCCCAACCCCAACCCGCAGGACGAAAACGGCGAAAACGGTGGAAACAGCGAAAACGGGGAAAACAGTGGCCACCTCATCCAACTTAGCAAAGAAGGATGGGTCGAAGCACGCCGCGCCGTCGCAGGCGAAATAGTCCTACCTCTGGACTCCCCACGTGATCTGCTGAGGGCATACCACTACCTCCTCATCGAGGAGCACAAGAAGCAAGTCAAGATGCAGGAGACACTTGACAAACGCAAGCAAGCAGCCTCTGAGTCCAGTGCGCGACGAGCTGCGCTCTCCTCCATGGGACCCGTCTCTAGCACAAACGGAAATCAGGGAAACAAGCACCGCTCTCGGGTGGAAAACATGTGAAGGGAATATGCCCTGAGAGGCAATAATAAAGTGTTTATTATGTGTATTCCAAGTATATGATATATGTTTATTTTGCATGCTATAATTGTATTAATACGGAAACATTAATACATGTGTGTTTAATAAACAAACAGAAAGTTCCTAGTTATGCCTCTCTCATAAACTAGCTCGTTGATTAACAAGATGATCAAGGTTTCCTGATCATGGACATTGGATGTTGTTAATAACGGGATCACAACATTAATGTAATGGTGTGATGAACATTCATCCGAAGTATAGCATTACGATCAAAGTCATTGAGTTTATATTGCTATAACAACTTACGAAGTGATCCTAATCCTTAGACCATGAGATCATGTCAATCACTAACACCGGAAGAGTTTCTTGATAACATCAAACGTCACACCGTAACAGGGTGATTATAAAGATGGATTCAGAACTAATAAAGTGTTATGTTGAGGCTCATGGATCGAGAGTGGAATTTGTTCATCCCGATGATGGATAGATATACTCTGGGCCCTCTCGGTGATATCACATTGATTAGCTTGCAAGCAAGTGATTTGATCACTAGAATGTTATATCACAGGAACGAGAAAAGAGTGCATGTCGGTAACGAGATCAAACTAGGTATGGAGATACCGATGATCTAATCTCGGACATGTAATATATCGTGAAACAAAGGGATTAAGATACTAGCGTAAAAGGTTCCGACGATCACAAGAAAGTCATCGTTGAATGTGTGGGAGTCAGTATGGGTCTCCAGATCCCGCTTCTGATTATTGATCCGAGAGGGGTCTCGATCATGTCCGCATTATTCACGAACCGTAGGGTGACACACTTAAGAGACACCGACATCCAATTGGAGCAAATGTTTCATGCCGAAAGAATGAACAAGCGCAGGAATTTATTTCACTAGATACCGAAACAGGTTTTCGGGTGAAATTGCATAAAGTGGTTATGCATGTGAAATAGAATTCTAGCAAGGGGTTATTTGTGAATGTTTGTCATTAAAGTAATTGACAAAATTCTGAATAAAATAAAAGAGTTTTATTTAATGAGAGTTTGCATTAAATTTGGTGGAAATTTAATGGGAATTTTGAGTGGACTTTTGAGTGGAGGGAATTTAAAGGAGATTTGTGAGTGGAGTGTCCACCCACATGAAGAGGGGAGGGCAAGTGGGCAGCCCCATGCGCCGTCCACCCCCTTGGGGTTCCCCCCCTCCTCCTATAAAAGGAGCCCCCCTCCTCACTTGTCTCTCACACCTCCTCGTGAAGGATCTCTCTCCCCCTCTAGAATTTATCCCCCATGGTCTCGGACTAGCGAGATACATGTTCCCGGTGGCTATTCGGCAAGAAAGAGTTGTGCTTCCGCTGCATCGCTGGAGCGAGGAGGCGGAGGTTGCTCGGTGCCTCGAACGTGTGTGCGAGCACGGATGCGCTGCTGATTTGCGGCGCTAGGACTTCCTCTCGATCTTGAGATCGGCAAGAGATCGTCTACATCAACCACGAGTTGAACTCGTTAAGCTTTGTCGGTCTTCAAGGGTATGTTCTCTACGGATATACATCCGCCCGTTGTTTGTATCTAGTAGATAGATCTTGGTATATAGTTCACATCGTAGGAAAATTTTTGTTTTCTATGCTGCGAACCCTACAGTGGTATCAGAGCCGGATCTATGCGTAGATACTTTACACGGGTAGTACACATATGAGTATGTGGGCGATGATGATCATGTTGTTGCTCCTTTGTTGTAATTTTGGATATTGGTGGCATAGTGGGATGAAGCGGCCCAGACAAACTTTACATGTCCTCGCACATGAGACCTGTTCCACGCTTGACATGCAACTAGTTTGCATAAGTGGCTAGCGGGTGTCTGTCTCTCCTACTATAGTCAATATCTATTTTGCAAGCGAGTTGTCAACAATTTGATTATCCTCGTTGTGGTTCATGTTCGTAGGTAAGAACGGTTCTATCTCGAAAGCCCTAAACCACGTAAAACTTGCAATGGATAAATTAGAGGCGTCTAGTTTAGATTGTTGCTGGGCTAGTGTTATGATATGGTAGTGTTGTAAGTAGAAGTATGAGATGATACTCTTACAACACACATAGCGTGTAAAATCCATAGACCTTGGATTTACACATATAGGTATGATAGTGATCATACCACGATGCACATGATAGAGATCATCTGCGGGAACCATATCATTTCACTAATAAACATATGATGTTTTGATTGCATCTTATATTGCTTGTTTAGCGCTTTGTTAGCATAATAAGATGATCCCTCATTTAAATATCAAGATAAGAATGTGTTCTTCCTTTAGTATGCACCGATTATGTTTTCGTCGCTCCAAGACATCACGTGATGATCGGGTGTTCTTGGATCCACGACCATATTTCGGGTGTAAAACAGTTACACACGCGAATACTAAGGTTCTAACTTGGCGAGCCTAGCATGTACAGACATGGCCTCGGAACACGGACCGAAAGGTTAAGCATGAGTCATATAGTTGATATGATGCCCATTTGATGCTCGCCTTTGAAGCTATACCGACTCACGTGATGATCGGACTTGGTGTAGTGGATTTGGTTCATGTAATCACCAAAAAGGCACGAGGGATGTCGTTTTTGAGTGGGAGTTCATTCGTAATATAGATTAGTTGAACTCAATCTATCATACACTTAGTCTAAACTTTACAAATTCTGTTGTAGATGGCACCACCTGCTTTTAATTTCAATGTGTTCATGGAGAAAGAGAAACTAGCAACGAACGGTAGCAACTTTACCGAATGGGCCATGAATTTGAGGATTCTCCTCTCTGCTGCACAAAAGCAATATGTGCTAGAAGCGCCGTTAGGCCCCCCACCTTTTGATGATGCCCCTGACGAGGAGAAGAATGTCTATCAGACTCGTCAGGAGGACCACAACTTAGTTCATTGCGGCATATTGTATGGGCTAGAGCCGGAACTTCGAAAGCGTTTCGAAAACGGCAATGCATTTGATACAATGGGTGAGTTGAAAATGATTTTCGACACACATGCTGCTGTAGAGAGCTACAACGCTTCAGAAAAGTTCTTTAGCTGCATGATGGAAGAGCACAGCTTCGTTAGTGAGCATGTACTCAAGATGTCGGGTTATGCCGATAAGCTTGTGTCCTTGGGAATATCGATTCCCATTGACTTAGGCATCCATCGTGTTCTGCAGTCTCTGCCACCTAGCTATAAGAGCTTCGTGATGAACTATAATATGCAAGGCATGAAGAAGTCTCTCCCCGAGCTTCTGTCAATGCTTAAAACTGCAGAAGTGGAGATCAAAAAGGAACATCAAGTGTTGATGATCAATAGAAACACTGGTTTCAAGAAAGACAAGAAGGGAAAACGGAAGGGAAGTAAGGGCGGCAAGCCTGTTGCCGCGCCTGAAAAGAAACCCCGAGTTGGACCTAAGTCTGATTCCGAGTGCTACTATTGTAAGGGGACTGGCCACTGGAAGCGCAACTGCCCCAAGTATCTGGCAGACAAGAAGGCCGGCAAGGCAAACAAAGGTATATATGATATACATGTTATTGATGTGTACTTGACTAGTGCTCGCAGTAGCACCTGGGTATTTGATACCGGTTCAGTTGCTAATATTTGTAACTCGAATCAGGGGCTGCGGAACAAGCGACCGCTAGCAAGGGGTGAGGTCAAGATGCGTGTCGGCAATGGATCAAACGTTTATGTGATCGCCGTCGGAACGCTGCCTCTCCACTTGCCGTCGGGATTAGTTATAAACTTGAATAAATGTTATCTGGTGCCTGCACTGAGCATGAACATTGTATCTGGATCGTGTTTGATGCGAAGTGGTTATTCATTTAAATCCGAGAACAATGGTTGTTCCATTTATATGAATGAAATCTTTTATGGTCATGCACCGATGATGAATGGTTTATTTCTATTAGATCTCGATGATAATGTTACACATATTCATAATGTTGATGCTAAAAGGATTAAACTTAATGATGATATATCCGCATATATGTGGCACTGCCGTCTAGGTCATATTGGCGTTAAACGCATGAAGAAGCTCCATTCGGATGGACTTTTGGAACCACTTGATTATGAATCATTTAATACATGTGAGCCATGCCTTATGGGCAAGATGACTAGAACGCCGTTTTCCGGTTCAATGGAACGGGCGACAGATTTATTGGAAATCATACATTCTGATGTATGTGGTCCAATGAGTGTGTCGGCGCGAGGTGGATATCGTTATTTTGTTACTTTCACGGATGATTTGAGTAGATACGGTTATATCTACTTGATGAAACACAAGTCTGAAACCTTTGAAAAGTTCAAGGAATTTCAGAATGAAGTGGAAAATCATCGTAATAGAAAGATCAAATTTCTACGGTCCGACCGTGGAGGTGAGTATCTAAGTTACGAGTTTAGCACTCACATGAAAGAGTGTGGAATTGTTTCACAACTCACACCTGCCGGAACACCACAGCGAAATGGTGTGTCAGAACGTCGTAATCGTACTTTATTAGATATGTTCGATCTATGATGTCTCTGACGGACTTGCCGTTGTCTTTTTGGGGTTATGCACTAGAAACTGCTGCATTCACTTTAAATCGGGCACCATCTAAATCCGTTGAAAAGACACCGTATGAATTGTGGTTTGGAAACAAACCTAAGCTGTCATTTCTTAAAGTTTGGGGATGCGATGTTTATGTGAAGAAACTTCAACCGGATAAACTCGAACCCAAAGCGGAAAAATGCGTCTTCATAGGATACCCTAAAGAAACTATTGGGTATTCCTTCTATCACAGATCCGAGGGCAAGGTTTTTGTTGCCAAGAATGGATCCTTTCTAGAGAAAGAGTTTCTCGCGAAAGGTGTGAGTAGTCGGAAGGTAGAACTCGAAGAGGTTGTGGAACCTTGTCTTCAAAGTATGGTGAGTAGCGCAGCGCCGGAAGTTGTTCCGGAGTTGGCTCCACCTGTTGAAGAGGGAACTAATGATAATGATCATGAAACTCCGAAAGAGAGTACTACCGAACCTCGCAGGTCAAACAGGACGCGTGCAGCTCCCGAGCTGTACGGAAATCCTGTCATGAATTTCATGGTTGATGAAAATGATGACCCTGCGACGTATGAAGAAGCGATGATGAGCCCGGATTCCAACAAATGGTTAGAAGCCATGAAATCCGAGATGGAATCCATGTATGAAAATCAAGTTTGGAACTTGGTGGAATTACCTCACGACCGAAAGGCCGTGGAGAACAAATGCATTTTCAAAAGGAAAACTGATGCTGATGGTAATGTGACCGTCTATAAAGCTCGACTTGTCGCAAAGGGGTTTCGACAAATTCAAGGAGTTGACTACGATGAGACTTTCTCTCCCGTAGCGATGCTAAAGTCAGTTAGGATTATGTTAGCAATAGCTGCATATTTCGATTATGAGATATGGCAGATGGATGTCAAAACCGCGTTTCTCAATGGTAATATTGAAGAAGAGTTGTATATGATACAACCAAAGGGTTTTGTCGATCCTAAGGATGCTAACAAGGTGTGCAAGCTTCAGCGATCCATCTATGGATTGAAGCAAGCATCACGAAGTTGGAATCTCCGCTTTGATGAGGTGATCAAAGAGTTTGGATTTGTCCAAACTTATGGAGAATCTTGTATTTACAAGAAAGTGAGTGGGAGCAATGTGGCATTTCTGATATTATATGTGGATGACATATTATTGATCGGAAATGATATAGAACTTTTAAACAGTGTTAAAAGTTATCTAAACAGCAAATTTTCAATGAAGGACCTAGGTGAAGCGTCATACATATTAGGCATAAAGATCTATAGAGATAGATCTAGGCGCCTAATAGGGCTATCGCAAAGTACATACCTTGATAAGATTTTAAACAAGTTTAAAATGGACGGAAGTAAGAAGGGGTTCTTACCTATGTTGCAAGGCAAGACATTGAGTAAGACTCAAAGTCCGGCTTCGGCGGAAGAAAGAGAGATAATGGACAAAGTCCCCTATGCTTCAGCCATAGGCTCTATAATGTACGCCATGCTATGTACAAGACCGGATGTGGCACATGCTATTAGTTTGACTAGTAGGTACCAATCGGATCCAGGTTCGGAACACTGGATAGCGGTCAAGAATATCCTTAAGTACTTACGAAGAACTAAGGATATGTTTCTTGTATACGGAGGTGAAGAAGAGCTCGTCGCTAAGTGTTATGTCGACGCTAGCTTTGACACCGATCCGGATGACTCTAAGTCTCAATCCGGATACGTATTTCTCATGAATGGCGGAGCGGTTAGTTGGAGGAGCTCCAAACAACCTGTGGTAGCAGGATCAACAACGGAGGCCGAATATGTTGCTGCTTCAGAAGCGGCTCAGGAAGCAGTTTGGATGAAGGAGTTCATATCCGAACTAGGAGTTGTGGCAAACGCGTTGGACCCAATGGTGATCTATTGTGACAACAATGGTGCCATTGCCAATGCCAAAGAGCCAAGGTCTCACAAGCATTCCAAGAAGCGCCGGTTTCACTCCATCCGCGAGCATGTCAAGGATGGAGATATAAAGATTTGTAAAGTACATACGGATCTCAATGTAGCAGATCCGTTGACTAAAACTCTCCCTAGAGCAAAACATGATCAACACCAGAACTCAATGGGTGTTAGATTTATCACTATGTAACTAGATTATTGTCTCTAGTGCAAGTGGGAGACTGAAGGGAATATGCCCTGAGAGGCAATAATAAAGTGTTTATTATGTGTATTCCAAGTATATGATAGATGTTTATTTTGCATGCTATAATTGTATTAATACAGAAACGTTAATACATGTGTGTTTAATAAACAAACAGAAAGTTCCTAGTTATGCCTCTCTCATAAACTAGCTCGTTGATTAACAAGATGATCAAGGTTTCCTGATCATGGACATTGGATGTTGTTAATAACGGGATCACAACATTAGTGTAATGGTGTGATGAACATTCATCCGAAGTATAGCATTACGATCAAAGTCATTGAGTTTATATTGCTATAACAACTTACGAAGTGATCCTAATCCTTAGACCATGAGATCATGTCAATCACTAACACCGGAAGAGTTTCTTGATAACATCAAACGTCACACCGTAACAGGGTGATTATAAAGATGGATTCAGAACTAATAAAGTGTTATGTTGAGGCTCATGGATCGAGAGTGGAATTTGTTCATCCCGATGACGGATAGATATACTCTGGGCCCTCTCGGTGATATCACATTGATTAGCTTGCAAGCAAGTGATTTGATCACTAGAATGTTATATCACAGGAACGAGAAAAGAGTGCATGTCGGTAACGAGATCAAACTAGGTATGGAGATACCGATGATCGAATCTCGGACATGTAATATATCGTGAAACAAAGGGATTAAGATACTAGCGTAAAAGGTTCCGACGATCACAAGAAAGTCATCGTTGAATGTGTGGGAGTCAGTATGGGTCTCCAGATCCCGCTTCTGATTATTGATCCGAGAGGGGTCTCGATCATGTCCGCATTATTCACGAACCGTAGGGTGACACACTTAAGAGACACCGACATCCAATTGGAGCAAATGTTTCATGCCGAAAGAATGAACAAGCGCAGGAATTTATTTCACTAGATACCGAAACAGGTTTTTGGGTGAAATTGCATAAAGTGGTTATGCATGTGAAATAGAATTCTAGCAAGGGGTTATTTGTGAATGTTTGTCATTAAAGTAATTGACAAAATTCTGAATAAAATAAAAGAGTTTTATTTAATGAGAGTTTGCATTAAATTTGGTGGAAATTTAATGGGAATTTTGAGTGGACTTTTGAGTGGAGGGAATTTAAAGGAGATTTGTGAGTGGAGTGTCCACCCACATGAAGAGGGGAGGGCAAGGGGGCAGCCCCATGCGCCGGCCACCCCCTTGGGGTTCCCCCCTCCTCCTATAAAAGGAGCCCCCCTCCTCACTTGTCTCTCACACCTCCTCGTGAAGGATCTCTCTCCCCCTCTAGAATTTATCCCCCATGGTCTCGGACTAGCGAGATACATGTTCCCGGTGGCTATTCGACAAGAAAGAGTTGTGCTTCCACTGCATCACTGGAGCGAGGAGGCGGAGGTTTCTCGGTGCCTCGAACGTGTGTGCGAGCACGGATGCGCTGCTGATTTGCGGCGCTAGGACTTCCTCTCGATCTTGAGATCGGCAAGAGATCGTCTACATCAACCACGAGTTGAACTCGTTAAGCTTTGTCGCTCTTCAAGGGTATGTTCTCTACGGATATACATCCGCCCGTTGTTTGTATCTAGTAGATAGATCTTGGTATATAGTTCACATCGTAGGAAAATTTTTGTTTTCTATGCTGCGAAACCTACAACATGGACCCCAAGGAGCGGCGTGACGTGACCCGAACTCTCCATACATCGTTCATGGATATGGACGCTGACGGCAACATCATCCCGAAGACGCCACAAGCTGCGATCATGGCAGCCACTGCGTATCTCGCGGCTCACCCACCTCCGGAGGGGGACCCGAAAAGGGCCATGCATAGGTCCGCGCTCACCGGACCAGGACTAATTGGAGCTGCGCTCCACGAAGACGCTCCTGCGGAACCGAAGAAGAAAGCTCCGGCCAGGCGCGACCGGAGTCCCACCCCCTCATCCGAAGAGGAAGAGGAGCACGATCTTCCTCGAAGGAAGAAGAGCTCGCACCGCCATAAAAGCGACTACGACGCCAGAGACAATCTTACACAGCGAAGATCGATAAAGCACGCGCTAAGCGCGCATGCTCGTCTGAATCTGAGATGGATGAAGACGAAGGAGAACTCTGCGGGGCTCGATGCTTCAGCAGATCCGTCCGGCGAACACAGATGCCACGCAACTTCAAGCTTCCTTCGGATACTCCGAAGTTCAACGGCACGCAAGATCCAAAGTCCTGGCTCAGTGACCATCTGTCATCCATCAAGCTTCACGGAGGCAACAAAGAAACCGCCATGCAATGCCTTCAGCTGCAGCTAACAGGCGCAGCGCGGGTCTGGCTTAGCAGCCTATCATCAGGATCCATCCGAAGCTGGGAGGAGCTCGCTTACAGCTTCATCCGAAACTTCAAAGGCACCAGCAAGAGGCCCGCCTCAATTGAAGAATTGCGAGCCTGCACTCAGAGAACGGGTGAATCTATTCGCTCGTACATACTACGCTGGTCTACAACCAAGAACTCCGCAGCACACATCTCCGAAGAGCGGGCCATCGACGCCTTTAGGGACGGCGTCAAACGCCCAGAATTCAAGGAGAAACTTGGACGTGTAAAGCCCAAGACACTCGACCAGCTCATGGAAATCGCCAACAGTTGGGAAGACGGCGAAGATTGCATCCAGCGGGCGCAATCAGATGAAGAGGACGACTACGGCCGAAGACGCAAACGCCGCAACAAGAGGAGATCGCGCGTCTACGAGGACCGCGACGGAACCGACATGGTCGCAGCCGGCTACGCCGACCGCCGTAATGACAACAGTCGCAACAGCGGAGGATACCGCAGCGAAAACTTCCGCGACAACGGACGACCAACGCAGTCGTGGCAACGCCGCGACCGCGAGAACGGACCCTCAGCATTCGACAAACTTTCGGGTCCATGCACCATCCACTTCTACATCGATAAACAAGATGGCAAAAAGAAAGCTAGCCACATGCTCAAGGACTGTCGCGAGTTCCAGAAACTCAGCGAAGGCATGGTGCAGATGAGGCAACAAGCTCCAATCCCTGCGTTCGGAAACACACCTGCGCCAGGTGAAATAGCACACGGAGCTCCTCCACCGCCGCCTATTGGAGGCCCAAATCAACCAGTCGCACCAGCGCAAAACAACGCCGGGGTCGCATACCCCCCACCAAAAGGAGCACTCAATATGATACAGAAGGGACGCCCCACAAATAGGGTGCAGAAGAAAATCACCCGACAAATCAACTTGGCCGTGGCAACTCCGCCTGCAATCCCTGAGTACCTCAGCGGATCGGAGTCCTGCATCACATTCACTCGCGCGGATCACCCTTGCCAGATCCCTCGCCCAGGTCATGCTGCCCTGGTGCTGGAGGCGCAGATCGGAGGCTTCTAGATGAGTCGCGTCTTCATGGACGGCGGCAGCGGCATCAACCTAATGTTCGCAAGCACTCTAGCAGCTATGCGGATCCCGCAATGCATCCTGGAACAATCAGACACAACGTTCCACGGCATTGTCCCAGGGAAGGGCATCTTCCCCCTGGGAAAAATAGGGCTCGACGTCATCTTCGGGAAGCTGGACAACTTTCGGCAGGAGCGCCTAGAATTCGAAGTGGTGGACTGGCCGTCGCAATACCATGCCATCCTGGGACGTGTAGCATTCGCAAGGTTCCTGGCCGTCCCACACTACGCATACGTACTACTCAAGATGCCAGGACCAAGGGGCGTCATCACAGTCCACGGGAGCTTCACCCGATCGGACCAATGCGACAGGGATTTCAACAAAATCTCCCAGTCCTTCGGCATGCAAGACGAGCTCGTAAGGCTCCGCGAGGTGACGGACAATGGGCTACCCCCAGTCACAAGGCAGAATGCACCCGACATGTCCTTCGACTCCACCGTTAACACCAAGAAAGTGAAGGTCCATCCGACAGACGCCTCCAAGACGGCGCTGATCGCCAACGACCTCAGCACCGCATAGGAAGGCGCGCTCGTCGAATTCCTCCGTGAGCGCTGGGAAATATTCGCCTGGTGTCCTGCGGACATGCCAGGAGTTCCCAGGGAATTCGCCGAGCACGCACTCAATGTCTTCCCAGACACCAAGCCAGTCAAGCAGTCTATCCGAAGACTGTCGGAGCCACGAGCCGAAGCTATCGGCAAAGAGATCAACAGATTACTCGCAGCAGACTTCATCCGGGAAATCAAGGAAAGCGAGTGGCTGGCAAATACGGTGATGGTCCCGAAGAAGGACACGGACATCCTACGGATGTGCGTGGACTTCACGTCACTAAATAAACACTACCCAAAGGACCACTTCCCTCTACCTCGGATCGACCAGATCATCGATTCGACTGCTGGTTGTGAGAAGCTCTCCTTCCTCGACGCCTACTCAGACTATAACCAGATTCGACTCAAGGTCGAAGATTAAGAGAAAATGGCGTTCATCACACCGTTCGGAGTATTCTGCTACAACACAATGCCCTTCGGGCTAAAGAACGCGGGTGCCACGTACCAGCGATGCATGCAGGCCTGCCTCAAGGACCAGATCGGTCGCAACGTCCAAGTCTATGTCGACGACATAGTCATAAAAACCAAGGAGGCAAGAACACTTATCGACGATCTCCGCGAGACGTTCGACAACCTTGATCGCTATAGGATCAAGCTCAATCCAGAAAAGTGCGCCTTCGGCGTCCCCTCGGGTCAGCTGCTCGGGTACTTCATCTCTCAACGAGGGATCGAAGCAAACCCGAAGAAAATCAAAGCTATCATAACAATGGAGAAGCCGAAAAACCTCAAGGGTGTTCAGCAGCTCGCAGGGCGAGTTGCGGCACTAAGCAGGTTCATCAGCCGCATGGGCGAGAAGGCCCTACCATTTTACCAGCTGTTGCGCAAGGCAGACAAGTTCGAGTGGACACCAGAAGCCAACGACGCATTCGAAAGCCTCAAGCGGCTCCTCTCCACCTCGCCCGTTTTGGTCATGCCAAAAGAGCGCGAGCCCCTGTTGCTGTACATAGCAGCCACACACCAGGTGGTCAGCACAGTACTCGTGGTCGAACGACCCGAAGAAGGCAAGACCCACGGGGTACAACGCCCAATTTACTACCTCAGCGAGGTTCTCACTCCAACAAAACAGCGGTACCCGCACTACCAGAAGCTGGCCTACGGCGTGTTCATGACGGCTCGACGACTGAGCCACTACTTCCAGGAGCATCAGGTGGTGGTCGTCAACGAGGCACCCCTAAACAGCATCCTGAATAACCCAGAGGCCACAGGACGCGTGGCCCTGTGGGGCATTGAACTATCACCCCTGGACATCATCTACGAGAAGCGACACGCCATCAAATCTCAAGTCCTTCCAGACTTCCTGGTACACTGGATGGAGCTGCAGCTGCCTGACACCCCAGATATGTCACAGTCCTGGACAATGCATTTCGACGGCTCCAAGCGCGAAGCAGGAGCAGGGGCAGGAGTCATACTGACCTCCCCGCAAGGTGACAAAATGAAGTACATTCTTCGGATGAAATTCAGAGCCTCCAACAACGAGGCCGAATACGAAGCCCTCATCCATGGCATGAAGATGGCAAAAATATGTGGCGCAACGCGCCTGGTCATCTACGGTGACTCCAACCTTGTCGTACAGCAGACGATGAATGAGTGCGACGCACACGCCGAAAACATGATCGCGTACCGCGCGCTATACAACGCACTCGAAGGAGAATTCGACGGCTGCGAACTTCGGCACGTTGGAAGAGAGAGCAACGAGGAGGCCGATAGACTCGCCAACATTGGCTCCACTTGTGCAAAGGTGCCACCAGGTGTGTTCCTCGAACAGATCTGCGTGCCATCCATCAAGCGAAAATTCCCCAAAGGATCACCCGAAGAAGCAAAACACTCGGGGGCTACGCTACCCGAAGGTCATGAAGGACCCGAAAAGTTGGATACCGAAGTTTCCATGGTCAACCTGATGCAGGTCATGGCAGTTGAAGAAACTTGGACACGTCCATACCTCCAGTTCCGGACAAACGGAGAATTGCCTGACAGCCCGACAGATGCCCGGCGCATATCTCGTCGATCGAAAGCCTTCACCATCATCAACGGCGAGCTGTACAAACATAGCATTACGGGTGTATTGCAACGGTGCGTCACCATCAACGACGGCAAGGCCATACTCCAAGATATCCATGAAGGCATCTGCGGCCACCATGCAGGCAGTCGCTCCCTCGTCGCCAAAGCTCTGCGAGCAGGATTCTACTGGCCAACGGCCATGAGCGACGCGAAGGACATTGTCCGAAGATGCAACGGGTGCCAACGGTTCGCCGACAAACCGCACGCACCTGGGTCCGAACTTCGACCCATACCCATAGCCTGGCCTTTTGCCCAATGGGGCCTCGACATGATCGGCAAACTGCCAAAATCTTCGAAAGGAGGACACGTCTTCCTCCTGGTCGCAGTCGACAAATTCACCAAGTGGATCGAGGCCATGCCAGTCACCAACCAGAAGGGCAAAACCGCCATCAAGTTCTTCGAATCCATTGTCTACAGGTTTGGCGTACCGCACATCATCATCACCGATAACGGATCAAACTTCATCTCCGAAGAATTCCAGGACTTCTGCGAAGGCCTCAGGATCAATATCACGTATGCCTCAGTGGCACACCCGCAAACAAACGGGCAAGTGGAAAAGGCCAACGGCCTAATCGGCGCTGGCATCAAGAAGCGCCTCATGAGCTCACTCGAGCACAAAGCTGGAAACTGGACGAAAGAGCTACCGGCTGTCCTGTGGAGCTTACGCACTACGCCAAACAGCTCCACCGGCTACACACCATTCTTCATGGTGCACGGAGCTGAGGCCGTGCTACCAGCCGAAGTACGCCACCAGGCTCCACGAGTCGTCGCTTACAGCGAAGCCGAGTCCACGACTGCACTCGACGATGCCGTCGACACACTCGACGAAGCACGGGATATAGCAGCAGCTCGATCAGCGGTGTACCAGCAGAGTCTCCGCAACTATCACAGCCGCCGGCTGCGCCCAAGGTCCTTCGTCGAAGGAGACCTCGTCTTGCGACTCAAGCAAAAGCGACCGAACAAACTCGATTCACCATGGGAAGGACCCTATGTCATCACCGAAGTCATCCCAGGTGGCGCCTATCGCCTCAAGCACGTGGAGTCTGGAGTCTCATACTCCAACCCATGGAACATCTCGCACCTGCGACGATTCTACCCGTAGCAACCAACCCCCCTATTTTACTTTCAATAAGGCTTTCAGCCAAGGCTACTCGGCCGAACCATGTACCTCCTCCATTACGATATAAATAAAGCTAAGTGTCTCGCCCCCAACCTTCAGTTGACCATTTTCTGCAACTTTACTACATGCTACATACGCACTTGGGGGCTCCCCCCACCTCACGATTTCATCGACTGAGGACCAAACGTGTACACCTGAGTAGCTGACTACGTCAGGCAAACGAAAAGGGCACGTACTCAATCAAAGCACTGCGTGCTCACAAACAAGCAAACCTTTACAACAAAGGGCACATAAACGCCCAGCCGCAATATACAAATTTTACATCTATCTGTTTATTTTCAGGTCCTACCTATTCTGAAGAATAACCTGAGCACGCTGCTCAAACAAATCTACAATTTGTTCGGCATACTGCCTTACAGCCGCGTAATACGGACGCATGTTCCACTCGCCACCATCTGGTCGAGGAGGTGGCCCAGTCGCCACAGCAGCCAAATCTACGTCAGGGCGGTGCACCCTCACAAGAGACAAGGCAGCCTTCACCCCTGCGACGAGCTGCTGCCGCACCAGCTTCTTGACATTGCTGGCACTCCGAAACTTCGTCAGAAGACCTGCAAGGGTCGTTGGCACGACATCAAATGGAAACATGACGTGCAGCACCGAGGAAAGTGATGTCTGCACCTGGCGGAGCACCCGCGAAACCTGGTAGACACGATCCTGCACCATCGCCAGAACCATGGCGCGATCACGATCCATCCAGAAGAAGCCGCCGGCCTCCATGTCCTGTTGAGTCAAGCAATTGACTCGAACAACGATACGCTCCTTTTCTTCCCTCGGAGCAAGATTGGCACCTGTGACAACCGCACAAAACAAGAATAAGGCCAGCAGGCTCACCCGAAGAACTGAGCTACAGCCCGAAAGAAGGGTCAACTTACATTGCAGCTGCTCGGACAGCCGACCCAGCTCCGCCATCAAATACTCCTCTCTGGCTGCACCACGGTCTGCCTTGGATTTCCAAACGTCGGCGCGACCGCGTAACCCAAGAAAATCCCTCTCCAAGCTGCGCACGCGATCTCGAAGAAAAGCGAGCTGCGAGGAATCATCCAATGATGGTCGCAAGGGCCTTCCGGATGAAGTGTCAACTGGGTCAGCACCCGAAGGATCCTATAGCAGCAGAAAAAAAAGGCACACCGACATTCAACGAAGGATAGAGCACAACTCAGAGGAATTCATTAAAATATATAAGGCCACTACGTGGCATAAGGATGGTACTACAACAGATATTTACAACAAAAGTAGACTACAAACTACCCTACGTCTACTATGCCTAAGGCGGAGGACACTGAGTCGCCTCAGAACCAGACTGCCTAGCTTTGGCCTCGCCCTGCTGCCGCAATGCATACTCAGACAGCAAGTCAATGAGCTTGGGCCCATATCGTCTGCAGCGAGCGGACTAGGCGGCGAAGGCTACCTCGGATCCATCCGCAGCCGTAGGCATCCGAGAAGTAATCTGGGGCAGGTCCAGCTCCGCCCCAGCCGCCATGGCCATCGCCAGCCCGACGGACGCGCTGATGCCCTTCTGCTTGCGCTTATACGCTGCAGGCGCTTCAGCTGACAGAGCCTCTGCCAGGGCATCCACATCTTCAAGGGATGCGCCCTTCGGGAAGAGCTCCTGGTAGAAGCGAACAAGGACCTCTTTCGCCTTGGCAAGGGAGTTGACGACGGTGCTGCAGCGGTCTTCGACCGCTACAGTGGCATCATCTAGAGCACTCCCGTGCTCCAGAGCACCGCGGTCGAACTCGATGCCTGCGGCATCTGAGACAAAAAAGAAGAAAACATGAAGAAAGGCAACATAGAAGAAGATCCGTAGAAAAAGAAGCAAGTACAAAAGCTAACGCTCACCCGAAATAGCCTTGGCAGCAGCCATGAGCTTCTCCGCCACCCCTTTTTCACGAGCAGCCGCAACGGTGGCCAGCTGCTCCTCACGATCTGCGGCCTCCTGCTGCAGACGCTCTTTCGCTTCGGCTGCCTTCGTCAGCTCCAGCTCAAGGCGCTCTCTCGCACCAGCGGCAGCTTCGTCCTTCTGCTCCGATTGGCCAAGGCTCTTATTCAGAGCATCGACCTCACGGAGAGAGTCGTTATGCTCCTCTGCATTTACAACAAGCAAGTGTTAAAGAACAGGACCAGGATAAGCAAGAGAAGTACTACAAGGCAGACGAATACCTTGAAGCTGCCGCAGTCTCGCCTCCAGCGTCAGGCGTTCCTCCACCAGTCGCTTGGCCTCTTGGACAAAAGGCTGCAGCAACAGGCAATAGTAGTAAAAGTAGGACTTGGGGGCTACGCCCAACACAAAGAAGCATAAACAACATCAGCATACGAAGACACTCGGGGGCTCCCCCCGTAACATCAAGCGGAAAAACTTACGTGCTCCGAAGGCGAACCCGCAGGCCCGCCTGCGAAATTCTGAGGCGCAACCACCAGCCTCTCCGGCACAGGAGGAACTGGCGCAGCGTCACCAGAAGTCGCCACCGTCTGAGGAGGAGGCAACGCAATGTTCGACTCCCCCATCATCTCGCGCGCACCATCACTAGAGCCGTCGGAGGATTGCCTGCATACGAACCAATCAACACAGGTGCAAAAATATCAAGGGAACAAAGGACAACAGTGGCAACAAGAAAACTTACGAGCCCAACGCGCTCAGGTCGAAGATAGGAGAAGCCCTTCGGGCCCTCTTCTCCTCCTTATTTTCTTCCTTCTTCTCCTCCTTCTTCTCTTCCTTCTTCCGCTTTGCTGGCGGGTGCGGAGCAACAGCCCGCACAGGAATGGCAGGAAGGGGAGAGGAAGAAACCCCATGAACATCATCATGACGCTCAAGGCCTAGAGGATTTCTGGGAGTCGGAGGAGTCGAGGCATCTGACGACTCGCTAGAGCTCCGTGATCGCTTGCGCGAATGGTCCTCACTCGATTCGTCGGCATCCTCCGCTGGGTATCGCGCTGACGGTAGCTCGGACACGGAATCCACCACTTCATTATCCGGGGCATTCGGATACCTTTCGGGCAACGGTGGTGCCATGCCCGGCACTTTGAAGCTCTGCAAAAGGAAAAGGAACTTTATTAGCAAACAAAGGAAAAAGTACACAGCTGACAAAAACAAAAGGGGAGCACTACGTGCGCAAATCTACACCTTCGGTACGACCAACGTCGAAGAAAAGGGAGAAGTCAGCGACTTCCCCAGGATTTCTTCGTCGGCCTTGAACTTCAACAGCGCGCGAAGAGCCTTGTCAAGTTCCACCTCGGAGATTTTCTCACTCGAAACCCTCGTCGGATCACGGCGCCCAGAGTAAAGAAACATCGGATGCGCCCTCGCTTGGAGAGTCTGCACCCGACGCTCAAGAAACGTCCGGATGATGTCGACACCGTTCACCTCCTTCTCAGGAATCAGTTGGAGATCCTCCACCCGACGGTACACGGCCTCTATCTCCGCCACCTCACCGTCTAAGATTTGGTTTTTCCAGGATCTTTTCTTCTCAATCAATTGGGAGGGGTCAAAAGGAACGAGACCAAAATCTTGCCTAGGCAGTACGGAGTCACGGATGTAAAACCATTTCCTCCGCCAGTACTGGATAGATTCGGACATGGAAAAGGAAAAGAATTGCACATTGGGACTGAGGGAGATGATGAAACCCCCAATGGGATACACACCATCCGAACCAGACTGCCTCTTCACGGAATAAAGCTTCCGGAAGAGGCCAAAGTGCGGCTCAATGCCAAGCCAACACTCGCAAAGCGTGATAAAACACGCAATGTGGAGAAGAGAGTTAGGAGACAGATGATGGAGTTGAATCCCATAGAAAAAGAGCAGTCCACGAAGGAAGTCATGGACCGAAAAAGAAAACCCGCGAATCATGAAGGCAACAAACATAACCCGATACCCAGATGGGGGACGGGGGATTACCTCATTGCCGGGGAGTCTCACGGCCGTCGTGTCTTGCGGGATCAGGCTCCGCTCGCGCAGTTTGCGGAGATCGCTCTCCCGCGTTTCTGATCGCCGCCAGCCACCGTCGGTGACGCGAGCAGTGGTGGTGCCCTTCTTGCCTCCGGCGGCGCTGGTCCCAACCGCAGATGAGGATTTCTTTGTTTTCCCCATGGCGCTAAGGCGGTGGTGGCGTTGCCAACGAAGAAAGACAAAGGAAATGTGGAGGAAACTCTCAGCGCCCAGCCAGAATAGCTCAAGAACGAGGAGGCAGTGAATAGATGAACTGCTGCGGTGAAAAACAAACCACGATTTCACCAGGAATTATAACAGCGAAGACGACGCACGCTGGCCGTCCATCGAGAAGACCTAACGCCAACGGTAGATCTGGCCGTACACGTGTCAGCACCAAAACGAACCGTCGTTACCACGCCGTCCACTACGTGCGGAAATCGAGGAGACGCCGTAATCATCTCCACGCCGCGCGTGACCGGTCAATTCAAAGTCAGCAAGTGGGACCCACGCTTCGTCCAGTCAAGTCATCTCTGGCGTAGCAGACGCTTGAGGTCATCGATCGTAAGCACTGACGTCATCAAAAGCTATACTAGCACCACTTCAGCTCCACAGTTAAAAGTACTCACTCGAATCTATGATTCGACTAAATACTTGGGGGCTACTCCTATCAGGAGCGCTGGCCGCGCACCCGACAGACAAATGAGGACAAAATTACTTATCTGAGTCCTACGTCGAGTCTACAACTCCACTACGGACTCGGGGGATACTCCCATAGGGAGGATGGATTTAAGCATCCGAAAATTTTCGAATCCTGCGGACCTAATGATTGAAACAATGCTTGAACTGAAAGTCTCCGTTCGAGTCTACGACTCGAACAGACACTTGGGGGCTACTCCCATAGGGAGCGCTGGTCGCGCACCCTATGAAATCTTCGACTGCGATCTTCCGGATCCGCATGCAAAAACTTTTTTGGCAACTCTGCCCCAACAAAACGCTAAGTGAGCAACAATCTCCTTGGCCACCCGAAACACCTCCGAGGTGATAAATGTTCAGATGCTGCGTCTGCGACGCAAAGATAAGACCTACAGATATCATCTGATGGCCTGGCAACGCACCTGACTGCGCTCTGCTAGTATGAATCCGTACCAGCAGGTACGATGAAAAATCCTGAGGGACGCGTTGGGTACACCAATTAAAATCACTGGAATTCCACTCCTATAAGTCCTCCGCGGCCTGAGTTGAATTACGCCAGCATATGTTCCAGGCCCGGGTTAAGGGACCCGAACCTGAAGAAGATCATGTTGCTTCGTCCTAAGACAGTTAACTGACCCTGATCCGTCGGATGAGTCAGGCACACGCATCAACAATCCCTACACACATATACTATTAACATATAGCTGTTCCCGAAGGATGGAAGAGTCCTCAGCCGAATCTACGATTCGACTGATCACTCGGGGGCTACTGACATGGTTATACCCTACGGATACGTAACTTCAGCATACCTAGTCCAGCCCAAAGAAGGCACACGGCAGACATACGCTGGCCCATGAAGATTTTCGGGTGGCCAAGGCCCATGACGTCTTCGGATCCTTGGAGAGCAAGACTAGAGGAGATAGGAAATTCAAAGGGGTAAAACCCTAGAACTTGTAACCGACTAGGACTACGCCCGGGACCTGCCTAAGTCTATATAAAGACCAGGAGGGCACGTCCTAGGGCAACTCGACTCATACTTTCGCACACGCATCCACGCCAGATCGAATCTGCGCACCCTGTAACCTTCGGTTCCGCCGTAATCAAAGAGCAGACAAGCAGGAGTAGGGTTTTCCCTCCGGGGGCCTGAACCTGGGTAAATCTCATGTCCCCTGGTTGCTTGTCTGTTAACCGTGCCACGATCTCCAGCATCCCCATCTTCTCCAAAACCCAAGTCCATAACAATGGGCATTGACGAGATTAAACCTCGTCACGGGGAGTACTCACTAACAAATACTACTCCCTCCGGTTTGCGTTACAACTCACAAGGCCAACTCGTAATTTGGATCTAAAGATCAACACAATATATGTTGTATGCCACAAAATATACCATCCGATTCGTATTTGAAAGTGTTTCGAGGTTTATTTTTGGGGGGCATAGAACACAAATTTTGTTTGTGAAACCAATGATCAATTAGGTAGGTGAACTCGTCATGATGAATGGAGGGAGTGACACTTGGAAAACAAAAAAAAAATCATTGGAGACAAAAGGACTAGTGTACACTAATACTACGTTGTATATTACAATGTCAATTACAAGTGCGGTTCCTCTTGACCATGTAGTGTGCCCTGGGTTTCTATGTCTCCTTGTGTCATCATGAAACCGAACCCCACCGGCCCCAGAGCAAAAATGAGAAGCACTATCATCTTATAGGGGTCTTGCAGGTAAGGATCCAAGTTGAAATGTCGCGCCACGAAAATCCCAACCATCAATGAAATGCTCAGCGCCGCCATAAAACACTGCAAGTGGAACCATGCGAAGTTGTAAGCACGACGGATAGAAACATATATTGAAATACATACATGGACCGATTATAAAGAACTAAAACGGAGGAGTGAAGAAGAACTCATATGACTGTGCTAGTCCAGTCTAGTGCAGGAGCTAATTAATCAATCGTTTGAACGCTCTAATCCGTTAATATGGAGTCGAATTAAATGTGTATGTGAAGATGAATTGTGAGAGGCAAAGGAAGGAAGGGGGGTTTGGTTAGTGTATACGTACTCTACAGATGATTTTGAAGTACTTCCAGGCTGCGGCGTTGGGCGGTGGCGGCTGTGGTCGGACGTGGAGGCCTTCTTCGAGCGCGCGGATGCGGCGGAGCAGGAGCTGCTCGTCTGGTAAGTCTGTCGACAGCAGCGGCCAGTGCCGGTCAGCAGATCGAGGCTGGCTGTCGTCAGAGGAGCAGGGCATGTAGAAGCAGACGCGGCCGCCGTAGATGAATCTACCCATCGACGGAACACGCCGGCCGGCCGGCGAGAGCAGATCGATTCGACGCCCGTCAAGTCTAAAGCGCAGGGGACCGAAAATCCCTGGCCTAGTCGGAGCCTAGTTTGCGGGCCGTACCTGTGCTGGATACTGAGCCCGGGCCTTTGTTTCCTATGGCCCGCTCGGGCTCGTAGATCGCATGGTTTGGCCCGGGCTCCGCGCCAGGCATTTCTCAGAAAAATAATATTCTAGCGCGCAAGATTGTAATTCTTACGTCTGCGTCGCTGACATCGCAATCTAGTTATAACTTATACAATTTATATTAATTTTTAGTTGCAACCTAGTTATAACTCATTAAAATCTCAGTTACAACCTAATTACAACTCCTTGCTAATTCTTAGGCGTCTAAGAACTTCTTAGTTCACAGTCATCTCTCTCACCATTGAATTTACCTCACGATTCGTGCAACGTGAGATTTCACATGAGTTGCAACTAAGTTATAACTAGGATTTTAATGAGTTGGAACTATTAGTACAAATTATATAAGTTGCAACTAAAAATTAGCATAAATAATAGAATAATATTAATGACTTAGATACAAGAAGTTCTCGGGCGTCTAAGGTGCAAAAGAAATAACGGATGGGGTTGTGCGTGCGTGCCTGTTTTATCATGCAAGCTGTGCTCGGTGTCTAACTTAAGTGATGGTTCACTCAAGAAAAATAGACTTCAGTAACAGTGAATTTAATAAATCAATGTGTTATTTGTCTTTTTTGCTACCTACGATATTTGTGTTACTACCATCTTCGTGCGACAAGACACTGCCTCAGCTTTACCATGCATGTTTTCTTTAACGAGCTTTACTGATAAACCATACAAATAGTACTCCCTCATCCGTTCCAAAATAGGTGTCGCAATTTTCTTTTAAAAAACATTTAATAATTTAGACATCTATTTTGTAACAAAGGGAGGAATAGTAGCATAGTACAGTGAACCATGTATGATGAGTTCAATGGTTATGACAAGAGCCGGCGAGTTGTTGGCAGATACAGTATTTGATTCTGGACCATCATGGGCTAGAACGGTGATGGCATGTGCCAACGACATGCCAGAGCCTCCTTCATTAATGAGGTTTCTGATGTGGGCCCTAGATTGTTAATTTGTGGCAATATATATGAGTATCATCTGCTAAGCAAGCTATGTGGTTAGTCTCAAATTAGAGGGCATTTACGAGCATTTTTGTACGAAAGGTAAACAATAATATTCTCCAATGAAACATGATTACCGGTACGTGGTTCCATAGCCTAACACAGGCTACAGGGTTGAAAACTTGATTTCGTAATTTCAAAATATTTTTGGGAAAGATACATGGATGTAATCAACTAAGGCACTATGAGCGTGCATATTTTCAAAGTGAAATAAGTTGGTTTTCTAGCTCACCAAATAGACAAATTGGACAAAAATTTACCCACAGGTGGAATAAAGCATTGACTTTATCTTGGTATTTGTTTGTTATTTTCTTAAACTTCAGATTTAAAATTTTCGAAACTTCAAAAAATGGGCTACCTAGAGCCTGGGAACCATATTGTTGTACTCGTAAATATGGAACATGAGCTACAAAAAAAATTCTAATTTTTTTGAAAATTCAATTTCAAAGTTTTTGAAAAATCCCCAAAAAATATAACTAGATGCGGTGACTATGTACACTACGAGCGCACAATGTTCAAAGTCAGTTATGTTGTATTTTAGATATAGTAAAAAGACAAATCCACCAAATTTTAGAAATTATAATGCTTTTTTAGATTTTTTTTTCAAAATTGGAAGCCATATAACTTGGATGCTGAAAGGGGAGGCTAGGAAGAAAATTGTTGCTTAGGTGGTAAAGTTGGCCTAGAGTCATAAATGCATATTGGCCTAATTAGATAGACATGGTCCAACATCACTGTTTAGGCACATGTATCCTATTCACTAAGCACAACCAAATTTTAAAAATTATATTTTTTTAGGCTGGTCATAATGGGAGTATTATATTATTAGTATCATATTATTAGTATCATGCATATGATACTATTATATGATACTATGTCTATAGTGCATCGTATCATGTGATAGTATCATACTAGTAGTAGTATATTTATTAATTTGCAGAATCTTTATGTAAATTTGTGTACAAAATTTCTTGTCATTAGGATTTCTAGTTTTAAGTGCTATATATGATACGATATCTACCTATGATACTCTAACCATCTTTTTTTTCAATAATTATTGTACTATATTAGATTTTTGCCAACATGACATACATGATACTCCCTCTGTCCCAGCGAATACGGCGTAAAAAAATTGCCGTTTTTCCTCAGCGCTTAAGGCGCACGTAGTTACTCCCTCCCGGCCCACGCTAAGTTCCCGAAAGTGCCCCCGCCTCGATAGCTATCGCCTTCCTTTTCCGGGTTTTCCTCAGAGCTAGTACCGAGGAGTCCGGGATTTTTTTGAGAGGCAATTAAGGAAGGGATTCGGTTGCATGCAGGGGCAGGAAAGGAAACGTTCAGATCTTTTTTCTCTCCTGGCTAGCGATACATCAAGTATCCTTAATAAGCGTGCAAATTTTTATACGCCGTATTCCCTGGGACGAAGGGAGTACTAATTATGATGCTCTCACTATAGCTAGCCTTAGAAGGAAGAAAATAATTATTGAGCTGGTAAAGTTGGCAAGAGTCATAAATGCATATAGGCCTAATCAGATAGACATGGTCCAACGGTTTAGACACATGTGTCCTATCCAGTAGGCACGGCCAAATTTAATCTTTTTTAGCGGAGACAGAGAAGAAAAAGCTGTCGAGTTAGTAAAGCTGGCCCATAGTCATAAATACATATAGGTCTAATCAGACAGACATGATCCAACAAGATACTCTCTCCATTCCAATTTAGGTTACATATAAATTTTTATCAGAGTCAAACTGTATAATATTTGACCAAGTAGTTTGATAAAACTATAAACTTATAGGATACCAAATTAATATTATTGTCTTGAAATATATTTTCATTATATATACATTTTATATCATATATATTCATATTATTTTATATATTCTTGATCAAACTTTATAAAGTTTGACTTTCACGCAAAATTACGCGCAATATAATATAGGATGGAGGGAGTACACTCCACTGTTTAGGCACATGTATCCTATCCCGTAGGCATAGCCAATTTTAAAAATTATATTGTTTTAGGCGAGGCTGAGAAGGCCGAGCTGCTAAAGTTGGCTTAGAATCATAAATGCATATCGACCTAATCAGATAGACATGGTCCAACAGTATATGATCCACTGTTTAGACACGAGTATCCTATCATGTAGGCACCGCGAGGATACCGAGCATCATGTAGCTTGTCTTTGGACGCTCTTATTCTAGAAGCTTTTAGGCATTTCACTTTCACGATGGAATGTATCTTAGCATATTATCATAAAAAAATTAAAATACAACCTTTTCAATGTATTGTTTCTTAAGTGGTGCCTCTATATTTAATGATTTAGATAACATGTATGCATATGATTTAAATAACAACCTGCTTACCACACCTTTTACACCATTGGCGTTTAGTGACAATCTTCTCGATAGCAGTACACATGTATACTAGCACCGTGACAACTAAGAAAATAACAAAATAATTTTCTCGTGAACTACACTCACATGCACTAGCTACTCCCATGCATCTTGTAACAACTTGAGAAAATCATTTGTTGAACACTTACTCAAACTCACTTAGTCACAATTCATATATCACTTGTTAGTACGATGCAAGTAGCTAGTCAACTTAACATGCATGCAGGATGAGTGCGTCACTAGTGCACACACAGGCTTCTAACACCGGTTCGGACCAGCCTATAACAGCGGTTGTAGAACCGCTGTTGGCGGTTCGGTGTTAGAGCCCCTCCTTTAACAGCGGTTCTTATACAAACCGTTGTTAAAGGTGGCGCACGTGGGGCTGTCGCAGCGCTCAGCCCCCCGCCGCGGCAGGAAAAAAGGCATAAATCTCTGTCGCGGCAGAAAAACGGCATAAATCTCTGCCGCGGCAGAGTTTCGCCGCCGTCCAGTTCTGGGCGTATTTCTGCGGCGCGGCGGGGACGGGGAGGGGGAGGGGGAATCGATCGGAAGAGGTATACACATACATCGTTGGTACATACGAGTACATGAATAATTAAGCAATTATTATTATACACAAACATCGTCATTGTGGTATTCTCCGTAAACGTTGAAGCATCAAGTACAAGACAAACACGTTCAAGCATATATACAATATAACATCTCCGTACACGTTTATTTTGGTGGATATCTAAAGAGTTCTCCGCCAGGTGTGACGACCTTATCAAGTATGAACCCCGCCAATTCCTCTTGAATGACTCGTATGCAGTCAAATGGTAGGAGTTGGTCCCGCATACGTTCGATCTAAATATATATGAAGAATGGGGTCAATATATATATAAGAATAAAACTCAACACAATTGATGGTAATAAAATAATGTTGTGTACTTTGTTTACTTACTCTAAGTTGTTCTAGTGCGGCTTGGCCAGTCGCACATATCGTGTTGCGAATGAACTCACAAACATAGTATCCACATAAGTTATTGCCGGGTCCCTGATGCGCGCACTTTACGAGAATAGAGAGTTCAATCAAAATAATAATCAATAAAGCATGATATAATGGAATTGGAAGCAGAATCAAAGAGATACGCATACCTAGCTAGCTAGTATTACTTATATTTTGGTCTACAAATTTTAGTTCTTCTGACCATTCACCCACGACCCTGCCCGTGAACCTTTTCCAAACCCTGTCCGGCAAAGAAAATGGATAAAGGAGTAATTAATTACTTGTTGTCACGAAAGTTGCCGATCTAGTGCGATAATATAATTGAAATTACCTCTGGAGCATCTCTTTAAAGTCTGCCCATAGCTCTTGGTCTTTTCGTAACGAGTCCATGACAAGGACTTTTCTTGAGTCAGGTTGAATGACCAGCAGAATAAAGTAGAACCTGTGCAAGCATAACTCATCATCAGTTACACTTAACATCGAGTAAACTGAAACATAATATGTACAAGAGAGGGTAACAGTACTCACGAGAAGTTGTAAGGCAATAGTATTTCCCTTTTGGTTTGTTGTCTCATTAAAGACCTTAGCAAGAAATTTTCTGTTTGCCCGGGTATGTGTTTTACCACTTGTTCATGAACTCTATTTGGGTCAACAAACCCAATGTCAAAAGGGCCTCCTTTCATGCATTCCATAACCTTTTTCCTGCATAATATTATATACATATATGGTGAGCATATATATACATGCAATTAATGAATTGAATGAGATGAGATAGAAATTACAGAAATAGTACTTACACACAATAAAGGCTGATGGCAGCTTTGTCGAGTTCCTTCTGATTGAATAGAAAATGCAAGTCTTGAATGTTGAAGGCGATCTCGTCGTCTCCGCACAAGAAAATCTCATCTCTTATATGCGTCGTGATCCATTCTTCCTTTCTCGTCTTGCAGAAATCAAGGTACCACTTGTGCAATCTTCATATCTTTGTTGGTAGATTCTTGAGCTCCTCTTTTTTGACGAGATTCTTCCCATACTTCCATGGCTGTATGGGGTTGACATCGCCTTTGGGCAAGTTGTATCCCATGATATTCAAGTATGCAATGTAAGTCATCCCCATCTCATTGGCCTTTCTTTGTAGCTCTGCCTCGTAATCATTTACAGGAGGAGCTATTCGTGTGTCGAACACTTGGAGCGGGGTGCATGATTAGTTTTCCTGCTCTCCGGGCATGGGAACTGTTTTCTGGGGTTCCGCACGACTGCTACTTTCAGTCTTCCTCCGCCTTGCATCCCCCTTCATAATCTGGTGCTCGTAGTCCGGCACAAGTGGGGTTTCAGGTTTCAAAAGATTATTGTAAAACTTCTCCACCACCGTCGGATCTAGTTTCTCCTTTGGCTCGGCCCATCTAGGTGCAAAGAATTTCTTGACCTCTTCTTCTGAGATCCTATTGGTCTCCTCGTTGCTGCGATTCCACGGTAATACCGGCAATGGCTTGGCGGAAGGCTGCGGGATGTAGTTTCTTGAACTCTTTGGCGTACGGTTTCCTGCGGATTTCTTCGTGGCAGTGCTAGTGATGCTCTTTGTGCAGTGCTCTTCCGCTTACACTGAGGAGATGGGTGAAGCGCCGGAGATGGCTGACGCGCATGAGATGGCTGGCGCGCTGAAGATGGCTGGCGCGCCGGAGATGGCTGCCGTGCAAGAGATGGCTGAAGCATCGGAGATGACAAGGGAGTATTCTGATGACTTGGAGACGGCTGAGGCGGCTGAAACTGCTGACGCTGCGAAGATGGTGGGGGTGCCAGTGGCCTCCAATTTGGAAGCACGATGTGTTCCTTCTTCCAAAGAATGGTTGTTTTCACTGCAAATTTGAGTTGAGTTTCCCCTTCACCTGTAGCATGGTCAAGCTGTGCTTCCTCATATTCCTTCACAACCTCATCCACCCCGACAATAGCATAGCCATCTTGAATCGGTCGGCAGTGGTAAGTTCCACCAGCTACAGGAGGTAAGGCATAGCCGACCGCCACCTTAATGGATAAGCCCATTAATCTCACATGCAGCTCAGCGTGTTCGCTCTCCGTGATCTCATCCACGGGGTATCGAGGACCCGTCATTTCAAGCGTGGGTTGCACGTTCTCCGTGGAAGCCACGCTGCTTTTCCGCGCAGAGTCTGGGCCGCCGGCAGCTTCCAATGCAGGCTCTTCGTGCCGCTGAGATGGGCCGGTAGCTTGCTGACTCTTTTGTGCATTACTTGCGCCTGCAGCGCCACAAGTGCATGTTCTATCTGTGTCATCCGGTCTGTACGCTCTTTTTCTTTTCTGCCACGCCATCTGTAAGAGTCGCCCCACTCGGCAAACCCATCCTTCCACGTCATACCCCCTGTGCCTCGTGCAAGTCCAGGGTGTTCTTTTTTACCGATGGCGCGTGTCAGCTGGTCATTCTCTCTGTGAGGATGGAAGGTCCTGGCGGCTGTTTCCTCGTATGCCGTGATGAGTTCAGTGATGGGTTTGGCAAGGAGGGTTGGGAAGATACACAATCCCGTTTCTGGGTCCAATCTTGCCCCGATTCCGTAGAACCAAGTCTTTGCACGTAGGTCCCACCCATGTGTCTGGGGTGTGTGAAGGGTTTCGCGGCATAGTAAATCAAAATTTTCTACGGATGCGAACAGAGGGAAAGCCAAGATCTAATCTAGGAGATGCAATCAACGAGAGAGATTGGATTAGATCTTCATACCCTTGAAGATTCGCACAGCGGAACGTTCGTCGGAACGTGGGTGATGTAGTCGTACTCGCTTCTCCTCCTCGCGATCCGATCCGATCTAGCACCATAAGTGGCGGCGCCTCCGTGAGATGCACACGTGCAGCACCTCGACGTCTCCTCCTTCCTCGGACCAGCAAGTATGGTGGAGAGATATATTGGATCTACAACACGACGGCGTGGTGTATATGGTGGAGAATTTCTGCAGCAGGGCTTCGCCTACAAACAGTCGGGAGGGAGAGAGGAAAGCTAGCAAGGCGGCTAAGGTTTAGAGGAGAGGTGTGGGGGGTTGGTGTGCCCCCACCCCTCTTTATATAGAGGGGGGGCGCAGCCCTAGCCCCTCCCCCAAGCCCAAAGGATAAGGAGTGGGGGGCATGGACTCTCCCCTCTTCTAGAAACCCTATCTCTAGTTTAAACGATTTAAACTCTCTAGGATCGGATGGGCCCTATGGGGCCTTGTGCCCCTGTCCCAATGCGGCCAGGACACTCCCTCATAGGCCCATGCCCCCTCCCGGAAGGTGGGGCCACGTTGGTCCCCTTCCGGAAGGTTCTAGAAGCTTCCGGTACAATACCGATTAACCCGGAACAATTCCGAACTCCAAAAACTGCACTGCCTTATATGAATCTTATTCTCCGGACCATTCCGGAACCTCTCGTGATATCCCGGATCTCATCCGAGACTCCGAACAAAAATTCATAAACCAATTATCCAATCTATCCTAGCGTCGAGACACGTTAAGTGTGTGACCCTGCGGGTTCGAGAATATGCAGACATGATCTTCTATCAATAATCAACAGCGGGGTCTGGGCAACCATATTGACTCCCACACATTCATCGATGATCATATCGGATGAACCACGATGTCAGGATTCAAACAATCCCATATATATATTCCCTTCATCTCGCGATATTTTACTTGCCCGAGATTCGATCGTCGGTACCGTCATACTGAAGGGTTTCGCGGCATAGTAAATCAAAATTTTCTACGGATGCGAACAGAGGGAAAGCCAAGATCTAATCTAGGAGATGCAATAAACGAGAGAGATTGGATTAGATCTTCATACCCTTGAAGATTCGCACAGCGGAACGTTCGTCGGAACGTGGGTGATGTAGTCGTACTCGCTTCTCCTCCTCGCGATCCGATCCGATCTAGCACCACAAGTGGCGGTGCCTCCGTGAGATGCACACGTGCAGCACCTCGACGTCTCCTCCTTCCTCGGACCAGCAAGTATGGTAGAGAGATAGATTGGATCTACAACACGACGGCGTGGTGTATATGGTGGAGAATTTCTGCAGCAGGGCTTCGCCTACAAACAGTCGGGAGGGAGAGAGGAAAGCTAGCAAGGCGGCTAGGGTTTGGAAGAGAGGTGTGGGGGGTTGGTGCGCACCCACCCCTCTTTATATAGAGGGGGGGGGGCGCAGCCCTAGCCCCTCCCCCAATCCCAAAGGATAAGGAGTGGGGGGCATGGACTCTCCCCTCTTCTAGAAACCCTATCTCTAGTTTAAACGATTTAAACTCTCTAGGATCGGCTGGGCCCTATGGGGCCTTGTGCCCCTGTCCCAATGCGGCCAGGACACTCCCTCATAGGCCCATGCCCCCTCCCGGAAGGTGGGGCCACGTTGGTCCCCTTCCGGAAGGTTCTAGAAGCTTCCGGTACAATACCGATTAACCCGGAACAATTCCGAACTCCAAAAACTGCACTGCCTTATATGAATCTTATTCTCCGGACCATTCCGGAACCTCTCGTGATGTCCCGGATCCCATCCGAGACTCCGAACAAAAATTCATAAACCAATTATCCAATCTATCCTAGCGTCGAGATACGTTAAGTGTGTGACCCTGCGGGTTCGAGAATATGCAGACATGATCTTCTATCAATAATCAACAGCGGGGTCTGGGCACCCATATTGACTCCCACACATTCATCGATGATCATATCGGATGAACCACGATGCCAGGATTCAATCAATCCCATATATATATTCCCTTCGTCTCGCGATATTTTACTTGCCCGAGATTCGATCGTCGGTATCGTCATACCTAGTTCAATCTCGTTCACAGCAAGTACTTTACTCGTTCCGTAATCCGATATCACTTTGTGATTAACTCCTTAACCACATGCTTGCAAGCGGTGTTGATATCGATTACCGAGTGGGCCCGAAGTATATCTCTCCGACTTGGGAGGGACAAATTCCATCTCGATACATACAACCCAACAGATACTTTCCGATCACCTGAGAGACACCTTTATGATCACCCTCTCATAGGATGACGTTTGATGACCTCAAAGATTTCTTCCGGTACCAGGGAGTTGCATTATCTCATGGTCTAAGGAATACAATATTTGACATAGGAAAAGCTTCGCAAAGATGAACACGATGAAACGATCTAATTGCTTCGCTTAGTTTGGGTCTGTCCATCATATCATTCTCCCAATGATATGATCTCATTATCAATTGACAACTCATGTCTATGGTTAGGAAACCTTAACCATCATTGATCAATGAGCTAGTCCTTAGAGGCGTACCAGGGACACAGTGTTGTTCACAAACCACACAAGTATTAATGTTTCCGCTTAATACAATTCTAGCATGGAATATAAACTTTATCATGAACAAGAATTATAATAATAACATCTTTATTATTGCCTCTAGGGCATAATTCCAACAGTCTCCCACTTGCACTAGAGTCAATAATCTAGTTTACATCTGGCAACAATCTCACACCCATGGCACTGAGGTGTTGATCATGTTTTACACGTGGAAGAGGTTTAGTCAATGGATCTGCGACATTCAGATCCGTATGTACTTTGCTAATCTTCAGATCTCCATCTGCTATATAATCTCGGATTATATGAAACTTGCGGTTGATATGCTTGGTCTTTTGATGATATCTTGGTTCCTTAGCGAGTGCTATGGCGCCAGTGTTGTCACACAATATCTCCAGTGGGTCCAATGCACTTGGAACCACACCAAGCTCAGTGATGAAGTTTCTGATCCAAACTCCTTCACTTGACGCTTCTGCAGCAGCCATGTATTCCGCTTCCACTGTAGATCCCGCGATCACGCTTTGCTTGCAGCTTCTCCAGCTCACAGCTCCTCCATTCAAAATATAAACGTATCCTGTCTGAGATTTGGAATCATCCTTGTCGGTGTCGAAACTAGCATTGACGTAACCTTTTACGACAAGCTGTTCATCACCCCCATAGACTAAGAACATTTCTTTAGTTCTATTTAGGTACTTTAGGATGTTCTTCACGGCTGTCCAGTGTTCCACTCCTGGATCACTTTGATATCTGCTCGTCAAACTAAGAGCATTGGACACATCCGGTCTAGTACACAGCATGGCATACATGATGGAACCTATGGCCGAGGCATAAGGCACTTTGCTCATAGCTTCCCTATCATTTACCGTAGCTGGACACTGAGCCTTGCTCAATATCTTACCTGACAACATAGGCACTGAACCTTTCTTTGCCTTATCCATTCTGAACCTTTTCAGAACTTTGTCTAGGTATGTACTCTGGCTTAAAGCTATCAGGCGTCTTTGTCTATCTCTATAGATTTTGATGCCCAATATATAAGCAGCTTCACCTAGGTCTTTCATTGAAAAACACTTGTTCAAATAACTCTTCACATCGTTAAGCATGTTGATGTCATTTCCGATAATCAATATGTCATCCACACATAGTACCAGAAACGTCACCGAGCTCCCACTCACTTTCTTGTAGATACAAGCTTCGTAGCAATTTGGAACAAATCCAAAACTCTTGATCACTTGATCAAAATGAAGGTTCCAACTCCGAGATTCTTGCTTCAGTCCATAAATGGAACGTTGAAGTTTGCATACTTTACTACCATCCTTAGGATCGACAAAACCTTCGGGTTGCATCATATACAACTCTTCATCAATGTTCCCATTGAGGAAAGCAGTCTTGACATCCATCTGCCATATTTCATAATCATGAAACGCAGCAATTGCTAATAAAATCCGAATGGACTTAAACATCGCTACGGGAGAGAAAGTCTCATCGTAGTCAACACCTTGAACTTGTCGAAAACCTTTTGCGACAAGCCGTGCTTTATAGACGGTAACATTACCATCCGCGTCCGTTTTCTTCTTGAATATCCATTTGCACTCAACGGCCTTTCGGTCGCTAGGAGGATCCACCAAAGTCCATACTTGGTTTTCGCTCATGGATCCCAATTCGGATTTCATGGCTTCCAGCCATTTCTCAGAGTCTGGGCTCATCATCGCTTCCTCATAGTTCGTAGGTTCACTGTCTTCTACCAACAAGACAGTCAAGACAGGGTTGATGTACCACTCAGGAGGGGCACGCGACCTTGTCGACCTGCGACGTTCAGTAGCAGCATCGTCTGAAGCTTCATGATCCTTGTCATTAGCTTCCTCTATTGTTGGTGCAGGCGGCACTGGAACAATTTCAGGTGCTGCGCTACTCTCCAATTCAAGAGAAGGTTCAATAACCTCGTCTAGCTCTACTTTCCTCCCACTCACTTCTTTCGAGAGAAACTCCTTCTCAAGAAAGGAACCGTTCTTTGCGACAAACACTTTGCCTTCGGTTCTGTGATAGAAGGTATACCCAATAGTTTCCTTAGGGTATCCTATGAAGACGCATTTCTCTGCTTTGGGTTCGAGCTTGTCCGGCATCAACTTCTTGACGTAAGCTTCGCATCCCCAAACTTTAAGAAACGACAACTTAGGTTTAGCACCAAACCATAGCTCATACGGTGTCGTCTCAACGGATTTAGACGGAGCCCTATTTAAAGTGAATGCAGCGGTTTCTAATGCATAACCCCAAAATGATAACGGCAAATCAGTAAGAGACATCATTGATCGGACAATATCTAATAGGGTTCGATTCTGGCGTTCAGACACACCATTGCGCTGTGGTGTTCCGGGTGGCGTGAGTTGTGAAACGATTCCACTTGCTTTAAGATGCGTGAGAAAATCATAACTCAAATATTCACCTCCACGATCGGATCGTAGAAACTTAATCTGTCTGTTACGATGGTTCTCCACTTCATTCTGAAATTCCTTGAACTTTTCAAATGTTTCAGATTTATGTTTCATTAAATAGATATACCCATATCTACTTAAGTCATCGGTAAAAGTGAGGAAATAGCGATATCCACCGCGCGTCGAAACACTCATCGGTCCGCATACATCGGTATGTATGATTTCCAACAAGTCCGTTGCTCGCTCCATCATACCGGAGAACGGGGTTTTGATCATCTTGCCCATGAGGCATGGTTCGCATGTGTCAAATGATTCAAAATCAAGAGACTCCAAAAGTCCATCAGAATGGAGTTTCTTCATGCGCTTTACACCAATATGACCTAGACGACAGTGCCACAAATAAGTAGTATTATCACTATCTACTTTGCATCTCTTAGCCTCAATGTTATGGATGTGTGTTTCATCCCTTTCGAGATTTAGAAGAAATAAACCATTCACAAGAGGTGCATGACCATAAAAGATGTTACTCATATAAATAGAACAACCATTATTCTCCGATTTAAATGAATAACCGTCTTGCAATAAACACGATCCAGAAATAATGTTCATGCTCAACGCAGGCACATAATAACACTTATTAAGGTTTAAAACTAATCCCGAAGGTAAAACTAAGGAGAGCATGCCGACGGCCATCACATCAACTCTTGATCCGTTGCCAACGCGCATCGTCACCTCATCCCTCGCAAGCCGCCGTCTATTCCGTAGCTCCTATTTCGAGTTACAAATATTAGCAACTGAACCGGTATCAAATACCCAGGCACTACAACGAGGGCTAGTAAGGAAAACATCAATAACATGTATATCAAATATACCTTTGATGGTGCCAGCCTTCTTGTCCGCTAAGTACTTCGGACAGTTGCGCTTCCAGTGACCCTTATCCTTGCAATAGAAGCACTCAGTGTCGGGCTTAGGACCAGACTTGAGATTCTTCTCAACAGGGGCATTGCGCTTGCCGCCGCCCTTCTTTAAGGGTTTCTTTGCTCCCTTACCTTTCTTAAAGGAGGGCTTGTTGACCATCAACACATGATTATCCTTCTTGATGTCCACCTCTGCAGCCTTCAGCTTTGCGAAGAGCTCGGTGATCGTATCAGTGGAACCAATCTGGTTATGAGTCACTACAAAACTTTTGTAGCTGGGAGGGAGTGATTGCAGAACCCTGTCAATCTTGAGCTCCTCTAGAATCGTGCATTCCAGTTGATCAAGGCGTTGAGTGTAGCCCGTCATCTTTATGGCGTGCTCACTAACGGAACTCCCTTCCTCCATCTTGCAGTTAAAGAACTTCTCGGAGATCTCATATCTCTCAGAACGGGCCTGAGTCTAAAACATGGTTTTCAGCTCCTCGAGAATCTCGAAGGGCCCGGGATACTCTTCAAAACGATTTTGAAGCTCCGGTTCCATAGCAAACAACATGGTGCTCTTAATCACACCATAATCTTCTTTACGCGACTGATAGACAGCTTTCTCATCAGCCGGCGCAGTTGCAGCAGGGGGGTCACCTAACGCTTTCCCAAGGACATAGTCCTTTTGTCCGCCGGACAGAATGTTTCTTAGATTGCGGAACCAATTGGTGAAGTTAGACCCATTATTTCTAAGCTTTTCCTTCTCAGCAAAAACGTTGAAGTTGAAGTTGGACTTGGCCATGTGATCTACAGTATTGGCAAGTACAATTTAGACTATGTTCATGATAAATAGTTCAACTTAATCAAATTACTAGATGAACTCCCACTAAATTCAACATCCCTCAAGTTGTTTAGTGAACACGATCCAAATTCACCACACCTAATCCGATCATCACGAGAAGAGATGTGGTTTCAATGGTGGACAACGAAGTGTCGATCATATCATTCATATGCCTCATGCTTAACCTTTCGGTTCTTGTGTTCCGAGGCCATGTCTGTACATGCTAGGCTCGTCAAGTTAGACCCAAGTATTTCCGCGTGTGCAAAACTGGCTTGCACCCGTTGTATGTGAGCGTAGAGTCTATAGCACCCGATCATCACGTGATGCTTGGAAACGACGAACTTTCGCAACGGTGCATACTTGGGGAGAACACAACTTTTATCTTGATCTTTAAGTGAGGAATCATCTTATAAGGCTACCGTCACGATCTAAGCATAATAAGATACATAAAGGGATAAACATCACATGCATATAACTTTATGTGACATGGTATAGCCAATCCTCGCGCAATGATCTCCATCTTGTGCGTTCCGGCATGATCTCCATCACTCCACCATGATTGCCTCCACCACGAATAGCAACTACAACTATTGCTAACTACTTAGTGATAAAGTAAAGTTATTACATGGCGTATAAGAAGTTGACTCGCAGGTCATACACAATTATAAAGACAACCATATGGCTCCTGCCGGTTGTGTACTCATCGACATGCAAGTCGTGAAACATTACAAAACATGATCATCGCATACAATATACACATCACATCTTGGGCCATACCATATCACAGAAAACACTCCCTGCAAAAACAAGTTAGACGCCTCTACTTTGTTGTTGCATGTTTTACGTGGCTTATGGGAGTAGATGCTAAGAACGATTCTTACCTACGGAAAGCCACAACGGTGATATTATGGTTGCCAAACTCCGGTGTTAATCCCATGACAACTATAGTGAGAGAAACTGACATCCACCAGCCGCATGTGTGGAACAAGCCACACGTCAAGTGCGGAGCCGGTCTCGCGAACGACGCCGCGTAAGGTTGGCCTGGACCGCTTCAATCTCACTATCCCGCGTCATAAGAAGAACACAAACAAGAGGCTTGCAACAGAAAACATCAACGCCCGCAACAACCATGTTGCGTTCTACTCGTGAAACACATCTACGCATAGATCTAGCTCTGATACCACTGAAGGGTTTCGCGGCATAGTAAATCAAAATTTTCTACGGATGCGAACAGAGGGAAAGCCAAGATCTAATCTAGGAGATGCAATCAACGAGAGAGATTGGATTAGATCTTCATACCCTTGAAGATTCGCACAGCGGAACGTTCGTCGGAACGTGGGTGATGTAGTCGTACTCGCTTCTCCTCCTCGCGATCCGATCCGATCTAGCACCACAAGTGGCGGTGCCTCCGTGAGATGCACACATGCAGCACCTCGACGTCTCCTCCTTCCTCGGACCAGCAAGTATGGTGGAGAGATAGATTGGATCTACAACACGACGGCGTGGTGTATATGGTGGAGAATTTCTGCAGCAGGGCTTCGCCTACAAACAGTCGGGAGGGAGAGAGGAAAGCTAGCAAGGCGGCTAGGGTTTGGAGGAGAGGTGTGGGGGGTTGGTGCGCCCCCACCCCTCTTTATATAGAGGGGGGGCGCAGCCCTAGCCCCTCCCCCAAGCCCAAAGGATAAGGAGTGGGGGGCATGGACTCTCCCCTCTTCTAGAAACCCTATCTCTAGTTTAAACGATTTAAACTCTCTAGGATCGGCTGGGCCCTATGGGGCCTTGTGCCCCTGGCCCAATGCGTCCAGGACACTCCCTCATAGGCCCATGCCCCCTCCCGGAAGGTGGGGCCACGTTGGTCCCCTTCCGGAAGGTTCTAGAAGCTTCCGGTACAATACCGATTAACCCGGAACAATTCCGAACTCCAAAAACTGCACTGCCTTATATGAATCTTATTCTCCGGACCATTCCGGAACCTCTCGTGATGTCCCGGATCCCATCCGAGACTCCGAACAAAAATTCATAAACCAATTATCCAATCTATCCTAGCGTCGAGATACGTTAAGTGTGTGACCCTGCGGGTTCGAGAATATGCAAACATGATCTTCTATCAATAATCAACAGCGGGGTCTGGGCACCCATATTGACTCCCACACATTCATCGATGATCATATCGGATGAACCACGATGCCAGGATTCAATCAATCCCATATATATATTCCCTTCGTCTCGCGATATTTTACTTGCCCGAGATTCGATCGTCGGTATCGTCATACCTAGTTCAATCTCGTTCACAGCAAGTACTTTACTCGTTCCGTAATCCGATATCACTTTGTGATTAACTCCTTAACCACATGCTTGCAAGCGGTGTTGATATCGATTACCGAGTGGGCCCGAAGTATATCTCTCCGACTTGGGAGGGACAAATTCCATCTCGATACATACAACCCAACAGATACTTTCCGATCACCTGAGAGACACCTTTATGATCACCCTCTCATAGGATGACGTTTGATGACCTCAAAGCTTTCTTCCGGTACCATGGAGTTGCATTATCTCATGGTCTAAGGAATACAATATTTGACATAGGAAAAGCTTCGCAAAGATGAACACGATGAAACGATCTAATTGCTTCGCTTAGTTTGGGTCTGTCCATCATATCATTCTCCCAATGATATGATCTCATTATCAATTGACAACTCATGTCTATGGTTAGGAAACCTTAACCATCATTGATCAATGAGCTAGTCCTTAGAGGCGTACCAGGGACACGGTGTTGTTCACAAACCACACAAGTATTAATGTTTCCGCTTAATACAATTCTAGCATGGAATATAAACTTTATCATGAACAAGAATTATAATAATAACATCTTTATTATTGCCTCTAGGGCATAATTCCAACACATACCTAGTTCAATCTCGTTCACAGCAAGTACTTTACTCGTTCCGTAATCCGATATCACTTTGTGATTAACTCCTTAACCACATGCTTGCAAGCGGTGTTGATATCGATTACCGAGTGGGCCCGAAGTATATCTCTCCGACTTGGGAGGGACAAATTCCATCTCGATACATACAACCCAACAGATACTTTCCGGTCACCTGAGAGACACCTTTATGATCACCCTCTCATAGGATGACGTTTGATGACCTCAAAGCTTTCTTCCGATACCAGGGAGTTGTATTATCTCATGGTCTAAGGAATACAATATTTGACATAGGAAAAAGCTTCGCAAAGATGAACACGATGATACGATCTAATTGCTTCGCTTAGTTTGGGTCTGTCCACCATATCATTCACCCAATGATATGATCTCATTATCAATTGACAACTCATGTCTATGGTTAGGAAACCTTAACCATCATTGATCAATGAGCTAGTCCATAGAGGCGTACTAGGGACACGATGTTGTTCACAAACCACACAAGTATTAAAGTTTCCGCTTAATACAATTCTAGCATGGAATATAAACTTTATCATGAACAAGAATTATAATAATAACATCTTTATTATTGCCTCTAGGGCATAATTCCAACAGTCTCCCACTTGCACTAGAGTCAATAATCTAGTTTACATCTGGCAACAATCTCACACCCATGGCACTGAGGTGTTGATCATGTTTTACACGTGGAAGAGGTTTAGTCAATGGATCTGCGACATTCAGATTTGTATGTACTTTGCTAATCTTCAGATCTCCATCTGCAATATAATCTCGGATTATATGAAACTTGCGGTTGATATGCTTGGTCTTTGGATGATATCTTGGTTCCTTAGCGAGTGCTATGGCGCCAGTGTTGTCACACAATATCTCCAGTGGGTCCAATGCACTTGGAACCACGCCAAGCTCAGTGATGAAGTTTCTGTTCCAAACTCCTTCACTTGACGCTTCTGCAGCAGCCATGTATTCCGCTTCCACTGTAGATCCCGCGATCACGCTTTGCTTGCAGCTTCTCCAGCTCACAGCTCCTCCATTCAAAATATAAGTGTATCCTGTCTGAGATTTGGAATCATCCTTGTCGGTGTCAAAACTAGCGTCGACGTAACCTTTTACGACAAGCTGTTCATCACCCCCATAGACTAAGAACATTTCTTTAGTCCTATTTAGGTACTTTAGGATGTTCTTCACGGCTGTCCAGTGTTCCACTCCTGGATCACTTTGATATCTGCTCGTCAAACTAAGAGCATTGGACACATCCGGTATAGTACACAGCATGGCATACATGATGGAACCTATGGCCGAGGCATAAGGCACTTTGCTCATAGCTTCCCTATCATTTACCGTAGCTGGACACTGAGCCTTGCTCAATATCTTACCTGACAACATAGGCACTGAACCTTTCTTTGCCTTATCCATTCTGAACCTTTTCAGAACTTTGTCTAGGTATGTACTCTGGCTTAAGGCTATCAGGCGTCTTTGTCTATCTCTATAGATTTTGATGCCCAATATATAAGCAGCTTCACCTAGATCTTTCATTGAAAAACACTTGTTCAAATAACTCTTCACATCGTTAAGCATGTTGATGTCATTTCCAATAATCAATATGTCATCCACATATAGTACCAGAAATGTCACCGAGCTCCCACTCACTTTCTTGTAGATACAAGCTTCGTAGAAATTTGGAACAAATCCAAAGCTCTTGATCACTTGATCAAAACGAAGGTTCCAACTCCGAGATGATTGCTTCAGTCCATAAATGGAACGCTGAAGTTTGCATACTTTACTAGCATCCTTAGGATCGACAAAACCTTCGGGTTGCATCATATACAACTCTTCATCAATGTTGCCATTGAGGAACGCAGTCTTGACATCCATCTGCCATATTTCATAATCATGAAATGCAGCAATTGCTAATAAAATCCGAATGGACTTAAACATCGCTACGGGAGAGAAAGTCTCATCGTAGTCAACACCTTGAACTTGTTGAAAACCTTTCGCGACAAGCCGTGCTTTATGGACGATAACATTACCATCCGCATCCGTTTTCTTTTTGAAGATCCATTTGCACTCAACGGCCTTTTGGTCGCTAGAAGGGTCCACCAAAGTCCATACTTGGTTTTCGCTCATGGATCCCAATTCGGATTTCATGGCTTCTAGCCATTTCTCAGAGTCTGGGCTCATCATCGCTTCCTCATAGTTCGTAGGTTCACTGTCTTCTACTAACAAGACAGTCAAGACAGGGTTGCCGTACCACTCAGGAGGGGCACGCGACCTTGTCGACCTGCGACGTTCAGTAGCAGCATCGTCCGAAGCTTCATGATCCTTGTCATTAGCTTCCTCTATTGTTGGTGCAGGCGGCACTGGAACAATTTCAGGTGCTGCGCTACTCTCCAATTCAAGAGAAGGTTCAATAACCTCGTCTAGCTCTACTTTCCTCCCACTCACTTCTTTCGAGAGAAACTCCTTCTCAAGAAAGGAACCGTTCTTTGCGACAAACACTTTGCCTTCGGTTCTGTGATAGAAGGTATACCCAATAGTTTCCTTAGGGTATCCTATGAAGACGCATTTCTCCGCTTTGGGTTCGAGCTTGTCCGGCATCAACTTCTTGACGTAAGCTTCTCATCCCCAAACTTTAAGAAACGACAACTTAGGTTTAGCACCAAACCACAGTTCATACGGTGTCGTCTCAACGGATTTAGATGGAGCCCTATTTAAAGGGAATGCAGCGGTTTCTAATGCATAATCCCAAAATGATAACGGCAAATCAGTAAGAGACATCATTGATCGAACCATATCTAATAGGGTTCGATTCCGGCGTTCAGACACACCATTGCGCTGTGGTGTTCCGGGTGGCGTGAGTTGCGAAACGATTCCGCTTGCTTTAGGATGCGTGAGAAAATCATAACTTAAATATTCACCTCCACGATCGGATCATAGAAACTTAATCTTTCTGTTACGATGGTTCTCCACTTCATTCTGAAATTCTTTGAACTTTTCAAACGTTTCAGATTTATGTTTCATTAAATAGATATACCCATATCTACTTAAGTCATCGGTAAAAGTGAGAAAATAGCGATATCCACCGCGCGTCGAAATACTCATCGGTCCGCATACATCGGTATGTATGATTTCCAACAAGTCCGTTGCTCGCTCCATCATACCGGAGAACGGTGTTTTGATCATCTTGCCCATGAGGCATGGTTCGCATGTGTCAAATGATTCAAAATCAAGAGACTCCAAAAGTCCATCAGAATGGAGTTTCTTCATGCGCTTTACACCAATATGACCTAGACGACAGTGCCACAAATAAGTAGTATTATCACTATCTACTTTGCATCTCTTAGCCTGAATGTTATGGATGTGTGTTTCATCCCTTTCGAGATTTAGAAGAAATAAACCATTTACAAGAGGTGCATGACCATAAAAGATGTTACTCATATAAATAGAACAACCATTATTCTCCGATTTAAATGAATAACCGTCTTGCAATAAACACGATCCAGAAATAATGTTCATGCTCAACGCAGGCACATAATAACACTTATTAAGGTTTAAAACTAATCCCGAAGGTAAAACTAAGGAGAGCGTGCCGACGGCCATCACATCAACTCTTGATCCGTTGCCAACGCGCATCGTCACCTCATCCCTCGCAAGCCGCCGTCTATTCCGTAGCTCCTGTTTCGAGTTACAAATATTAGCAACTGAACCGGTATCAAATACCCAGGCACTACAACGAGGGCTAGTAAGGAAAACATCAATAACATGTATATCAAATATACCTTTGATGGTGCCAGCCTTCTTGTCCGCTAAGTACTTCGGACAGTTGCGCTTCCAGTGACCCTTGTCCTTGCAATAGAAGCACTCAGTGTCCGGCTTGGGACCAGACCTGAGCTTCTTCTCAGCAGAGGCATTGCGCTTGCCGCCGCCCTTCTTGAAGGGCTTCTTTGCTCCCTTACCTTTCTTAAAGGAGGGCTTGTTGACCATCAACACATGATTATCCTTCTTGATGTCCACTTCCGCAGCCTTCAGCTTTGCGAAGAGCTCGGTGATCGTATCAGTGGAACCAATCTGATTATGAGTCACTACAAAACTTTTGTAGCTGGGAGGGAGTGATTGCAGAACCCTGTCAATCTTGAGCTCCTCTGGAATCGTGCATTCCAGTTGCTCAAGGCGTTGAGTGTAGCCCGACATCTTTATGGCGTGCTCACTAACGGAACTCCCTTCCTCCATCTTGCAGTTAAAGAACTTCTCAGAGATCTCATATCTCTCAGAACGGGCTTGAGTCTGAAACATGGTTTTCAGCTCCTCGAGAATCTTAAAGGGCCCGGGATAGGTTTCAAAACGATTTTGAAGCTCCGGTTCCATAGCAAACAACATGGTGCTCTTAATCACACCATAATCATCTTTGCGCGACTGATAGACAGCTTTCTCATCAGCCGGCGCAGTTGCAGCAGGGGGGTCACCTAACGCTTTCCCAAGGACATAGTCCTTTTGTCCGCCGGACAGAATGTTTCTTAGATTGCGGAACCAATTGGTGAAGTTAGACCCATTATTTCTAAGCTTTTCCTTCTCAGCAAAAACGTTGAAGTTGAAGTTGGACTTGGCCATGTGATCTACAGTATTGGCAAGTACAATTTAGACTATGTTCATGATAAATAGTTCAACTTAATCAAATTACTAGATGAACTCCCACTAAATTCAACATCCCTCAAGTTGTTTAGTGAACACGATCCAAATTCACCACACCTAATCCGATCATCACGAGAAGAGATGTGGTTTCAATGGTGGACAACGAAGTGTCGATCATATCATTCATATGCCTCATGCTTAACCTTTCGGTTCTTGTGTTCCGAGGCCATGTCTGTACATGCTAGGCTCGTCAAGTTAGACCCAAGTATTTCCGCGTGTGCAAAACTGGCTTGCACCCGTTGTATGTGAGCGTAGAGTCTATAGCACCCGATCATCACGTGATGCTTGGAAACGACGAACTTTCGCAACGGTGCATACTTGGGGAGAACACAGCTTTTATCTTGATCTTTAAGTGAGGAATCATCTTATAAGGCTACCGTCACGATCTAAGCATAATAAGATACATAAAGGGATAAACATCACATGCATATAACTTTATGTGACATGGTATAGCCAATCCTCGCGCAATGATCTCCATCTTGTGCGTTCCGGCATGATCTCCATCACTCCACCATGATTGCCTCCACCACGAATAGCAACTACAACTATTGCTAACTACTTAGCGATAAAGTAAAGCTATTACATGGCGTATAAGAAGTTGACTCGCAGGTCATACACAATTATAAAGACAACCATATGGCTCCTGCCGGTTGTGTACTCATTGACATGCAAGTCGTGAAACATTACAAAACATGATCATCGCATACAATATACACATCACATCTTGGGCCATACCATATCACAGAAAACACTCCCTGCAAAAACAAGTTAGACGCCTCTACTTTGTTGTTGCATGTTTTACGTGGCTTTATGGGAGTAGATGCTAAGAACGATTCTTACCTACGGAAAGCCACAACGGTGATATTATGGCTGCCAAACTCCGGTGTTAATCCCATGACAACTATAGTGAGAGAAACTGACATCCACCAGCCGCATGTGTGGAACAAGCCACACGTCAAGTGCGGAGCCGGTCTCGCGAACGACGTCGCGTAAGGTTGGCCTGGACCGCTTCAATCTCACTATCCCGCGTCATAAGAAGAACACAAACAAGAGGCTTGCAACAGAAAACATCAACGCTCGCAACAACCATGTTGCGTTCTACTCGTGAAACACATCTACGCATAGATCTAGCTCTGATACCACTGAAGGGTTTCGCGGCATAGTAAATCAAAAATTTCTACGGATGCGAACAGAGGGAAAGCCAAGATCTAATCTAGGAGATGCAATCAACGAGAGAGATTGGATTAGATCTTCATACCCTTGAAGATTCGCACAGCGGAACGTTCGTCGGAACGTGGGTGATGTAGTCGTACTCGCTTCTCCTCCTCGCGATCCGATCCGATCTAGCACCACAAGTGGCGGTGCCTCCGTGAAATGCACACGTGCAGCACCTCGACGTCTCCTCCTTCCTCGGACCAGCAAGTATGGTGGAGAGATAGATTGGATCTACAACACGACGACGTGGTGTATATGGTGGAGAATTTCTGCAGCAGGGCTTCGCCTACAAACAGTCGGGAGGGAGAGAGGAAAGCTAGCAAGGCGGCTAGGGTTTGGAGGAGAGGTGTGGAGGGTTGGTGTGCCCCCACCCCTCTTTATATAGAGGGGGGGCGCAGCCCTAGCCCCTCCCCCAAGCCCAAAGGATAAGGAGTGGGGGGCATGGACTCTCCCCTCTTCTAGAAACCCTATCTCTAGTTTAAACGATTTAAACTCTCTAGGATCGGATGGGCCCTATGGGGCCTTGTGCCCCTGTCCCAATGCGGCCAGGACACTCCCTCATAGGCCCATGCCCCCTCCCGGAAGGTGGGGCCACGTTGGTCCCCTTCCGGAAGGTTCTAGAAGCTTCCGGTACAATACCGATTAACCCGGAACAATTCCGAACTCCAAAAACTGCACTGCCTTATATGAATCTTATTCTCCGGACCATTCCGGAACCTCTCGTGATATCCCGGATCCCATCCGAGACTCCGAACAAAAATTCATAAACCAATTATCCAATCTATCCTAGCGTCGAGACACGTTAAGTGTGTGACCCTGCGGGTTCGAGAATATGCAGACATGATCTTCTATCAATAATCAACAGCGGGGTCTGGGCACCCATATTGACTCCCACACATTCATCGATGATCATATCGGATGAACCACGATGTCAGGATTCAAACAATCCCATATATATATTCCCTTCGTCTCGCGATATTTTACTTGCCCGAGATTCGATCGTCGGTACCGTCATACCTAGTTCAATCTCGTTCACAGCAAGTACTTTACTCGTTCCGTAATCCGATATCACTTTGTGATTAACTCCTTAACCACATGCTTGCAAGCGGTGTTGATATCGATTACCGAGTGGGCCCGAAGTATATCTCTCCGACTTGGGAGGGACAAATTCCATCTCGATACCTACAACCCAACAGATACTTTCCGATCACCTGAGAGACACCTTTATGATCACCCTCTCATAGGATGACGTTTGATGACCTCAAAGCTTTCTTCCGATACCAGGGAGTTGTATTATCTCATGGTCTAAGGAATACAATATTTGACATAGGAAAAAGCTTCGCAAAGATGAACACGATGATACGATCTAATTGCTTCGCTTAGTTTGGGTCTGTCCACCATATCATTCACCCAATGATATGATCTCATTATCAATTGACAACTCATGTCTATGGTTAGGAAACCTTAACCATCATTGATCAATGAGCTAGTCCATAGAGGCGTACTAGGGACACGGTGTTGTTCACAAACCACACAAGTATTAAAGTTTCCGGTTAATACAATTCTAGCATGGAATATAAACTTTATCATGAACAAGAATTATAATAATAACATCTTTATTATTGCCTCTAGGGCATAATTCCAACAGTGTGATCCCTCTATCGCGCAGGGCCTTCTCAGCTTCCTCCCACTTAGGCCTCTGAGATATGTAGCCACCTTACCTCGTCCTCTGGTGATATTCCTTCTTCTGGGCATTTAGCGTATTGGTTTCTGACCTCTTTATAGCTATAGCACCTTCCTTATACACCACAAATTCGGACCAGTGAGGTCTTATCTTCGCATAATATGCGTATTCAAAATCTGAAGTCTCACGAGCTTTGACAAATTTGTTTAATTTTGTCTTCCAGTTGCGGAAAGCGTCAACCATCTTCTTTAGAGTCCACTCTTTGACCTTTTTCTTTATAACCAGTTTATTTTCATCCTCCTCTAGCGGTAGGGTAAAATTTACCAACAGCAAATTCCAAAGCGTTTCTTTGGATCTTTCATCGACAAAGGTATCGTCGCCCTTCTTTGGCTTATTCCAATATTCAATTATGATTGGGATTTGGTCCCTAACAAGAACTCCAGTCTGACGTATAAATTTGCCTGTGGCCTTCTTGGGCTCCATCGGCCTGCCATCAACACGGACTTCTTCGATCGTGAACTTTGCACGATCTTTCAACCAATGGCTCGCGCCTTGCTTGCTCTTTTTCGTAGAAGAAGATTGTTGCTGGCTGGTCGATCCGGAGGGCTAAAAGAAGAAAGAACCGTTAATATATACAAATCAATTTTTGCAAGTCAGCAGAGGCTTAATCCATGCATTTATATACCTCGACGAACTTTCTAATCACTAAAGTGCGTTCACCGGAGTCGTCATATTCTCCATGACTACTTGAGTTGTCATCATGTCCCTCCAAGTTCAGATATTGTGAGGTGTCCTCGTGGATCATGTTCTCCATTATTTCTTCCTCTTCAAGGTTTCTACTGAGTGGATCCATAGTTCATAAAACAATTATATTATCTAGAGTAAGAGAGTAAACATTCAATTGGACTTGGATTCATACACAAATATACATATTATTCATACAAAAATACACAAATGTTATCTAGAGTAAGAGAGCGAGCTAGGACGCGCGAGCAAGCGCGTTCGACTCAGCGCGATGCGGCCTACCTAAAACAGGCGGCGCCACTACCTAGGGGTCCCCGGAGCGACGACAACGACGACGGCCAGCGGTAGCGCTTGCAGAGCAGCGAGGCGACGACGGCTCCGAGAGATAGGGAGCGAGCGGAGGGGCGGGTGAGCACCGTGGGCGCGACGGCGACGACGGCGTGGGTGGGCGCGGCGGCGATGACTCCTCTCTGTGTGCTCCTCTGCTCCTCGATCTGGCTGGGGGAAGAGGAAGAGGAGGTGCGTGTGTTATCATAGGATTGATATCATAATTATTAATATCACAAAATATCCATATATCCAATTAATATCCTAAAATCAATTCCCTAACACTAAATTCCTAAAACAAAATATCCTATGATTATGATTATTCTCTAAACTTAATTATGATTATGACACAAAATATCCGAACAAAATATTCTAACAAATTTGCTAAACAAAATTGTCTAAACAATCCTAAAACAAAATATTCTAACAAATTCTCTAAAAAAAATATTCTAAAAAAATCCTAAAACAAAATATTCTAACAAATTCTCTAAACAACCCTAAAACAAAATCCTAAAACAAAATATTCTAACAAATTCTCTAAACAAAATATTCTAACAAAATCCTAAAACAAAATATTCTAACAAATTCTCTAAACAATCCTAAAACAAAATATTCTAACAAATTCTCTAAACAAAATATTCTAAAAAATCCTAAAACAAAATATTCTAACAAATTCTCTAAACAATCCTAAAACAAAATCCTAAAACAAAATATTCTAACAAAATCTCTAAACAAAATATTCTAACAAAATCCTAAAGCAAAATATTATAGCAAATTCTCTAAACAATCCTAAAACAAAATCCTAAACCAATAATCCTAGGCGCGCGCGGCTCACCTAGGGCACGGCGGCCGACGACGATGAGGAGGCGCGGACGACGATGGGGGCGCGCGCGCGGTGCGGACGGCGAGGCAGGGGCGAACGTCGAGGAGCGCGGTGGCGGACGGCGCGAGCACGGTGGCGAATAGCGCGGGTGCGGTGGCGGCCGTTCCTGGCACAGCGGACGTCGACGGCGCGGTTGAGCAGCCTGTCGGCATCGTCGTTGTTCTCCGCGCGCTCCTCTGCTTGATCGATCCAAAAATTTGCTAAGTGTCTGGTTGGGGAAGAGGATGTGCGCACTGTGTTATAACCCCCCCCCCCCTTAACACCGGTTCTAGCCATGAACCGGTGTTAAAGGGGGGAGAATTCGTTTCGCGCGCACCTCCCCTTTAACACACTAGTTCGTGGCTGGAACCGATGTTAAAGGGGGGTGCGCGTGCGAAACAAAATAAATGCCCCCTTTTAACACCGGTTCGTGGCTGGAACCGGTATCAAAGGGGGGCATTTATTTCGTACATTAAAGGGGTGGGGGCTTTTTTAATTCAAAAAATAGGATAGAATTAAGGAAATTCATATCTTTTTCATTGTAACTCGGAAAAATATGAATAATATATCATAATTTTCAGAAAAATAAGATCTATCCATTGATATAAAAACATTTTATAGTTATTGTAGATGAAAATTTTCAAAATGATTAAAACACTTACATATAAATTTTGATTATTCAATTAAGACAAAATTAAAATAGTCAAACCCTAAAACTTTGAACTTAAGAAATATTAAGCATCTGAAAAGGAATGTAACCATATTTTATTAGAGAAAATCATATTTTATTTTGTATTAACATTTTTGAATTGTTTGGATATTTAAATTTAGCATCTTTTGTACACTTTGGAATATGATAAAACTTTCAATATGAAAATTGTTTGTATTTGAATAATTAATCCTAAAACTTTTTTGTTTTTAAAAAATAAAATTCTAACTATTCAATCTAGTAACATTAGGAAAGGGCGGGCAGAATGCGCGGGGGAAAAAGGGAGGGAAGAAAATTATATTACGATAGAACTGGAATTAAAGTACATAACGCAACTAACAAAGCACGACTGAAAATTAAGATACATAGAAGAACTGAAAATTAAGATACATCCAGATTAAGTCACAATCGGCCGAACTTGTTTTGGAATGTTGGAGTGATTCAGTCATACTTCTGCCTACACCTGTAATACTCGCCATTGTAGTCGTCTTACTCGCCGTGGCCATCGTCGTTATCGTCGTTGGGGTCGCCATAGTTGAACCTTGAAGGTTGAGTACGCGTGGGCTGGACTTGAGGATAATATAGACGGGGGTTAGAGTCGGTGGCGGCGTCGTAGGCCATGACGCTCTGGAGAGTTCGATCGCTCCACCAAAGCCGACGGTCGGCCTCATTGAAGTTCAGAGGAGGTGGGCCGTCCTCCTCGTGCCTGGTGATCGCCCTCTCACGCCGATCCCCGAAGAAGGCTTCCCAAGTCGGGAAATAGTCGGGATGCCATCTGGGATTCCTCCGCTGCTCCGGCGTGAGCTCGAAGTACTAGTGGTTCGTGATGGCCATCCAGCGCGCCACACCTAGAGGGCCAGGAGGAACCGGCACGCCTCCGGCGCTTATCATCCAGCCGACGGGGACGCGGTAGCCTGGCGGGCAGGGGTAGTTCGAGGCGCAAAGTGCCTCCGCCTCCCTGGGGGTTAGTGGTATGGTGGAAGCCATGGGAAAGAGTGATAAGGTTGTAGATATGAGTCTAGAGATGTGCAATGACAATGGAGGCCAACCCTACATATATATATATAGTGAGAAATGGCAGGAAGATAACTGGAGGGAAGAACTGGCGGGAAAAACTGGCAGGAAGAAATGGCGGGAAGAACTGGTGGGAAAAAAATGGCGGGAATAAAATGGCGGAAAGAAAAAATGGCGGGAAGAAATGGAGAGAAGAAAAATGGCTCATTTAATACATATAGTGTTAACAGAAGAAACATGACATTGATTTCCATTTTGAGATACATATGTGTGCCAAAAATGGCTCAATTAATACATATAGTCAATCTTATGATCGCGTCGGCTGTAACCATGGAGTATCAGCACCGTTTAACAGGATGGTTCGGTCAGTCTTCACTCTGAAGGTCGGAATTTCATCAAACTTGTTATAATCTTCTGACATGTCTGTCTTGTCCTCCACTCCCACGATGTTTCTTTTCCCTGAAAGAACTATGTGACGCTTTGGCTCATCGTGTGATGTATCTGTTTGCTTTTTTTTATTTTTTTTCGGTTTGGTAGACATGTCCTTCACATAGAAAACCTGAGCCACATCATTGGCTAAGACGAATGGTTAGTCTAAGTTCTTGTCTACCTTCATAAGATTGTTGAGATCCACTGTTGTCATTCCGTACTTCTTGTCTATCTCAACCCCTCCTCCTGTTAGCTTGACCCATTTGCACCGAAACAAGGGGACCTTAAAATTAGGTCCATAGTCAAGTTCCCATATCTCCTCTATGAACCCATAATACGTGGTTTTTGCCCATTGTCTTCTGCTGCATCGAAGTGGACACCACTGTTTTGGTTGGTGCTCTTTTTATCTTGGCCTATCGTGTAAAATGTATTCTCATTTATCTCGTACCCTTGGAAAGTATATACAGTCGAAGATGGTGCCCTGGCCAACAAGTACAGCTGATCTCCAACAGTGGTGTTATTCATGAGAAGTCTTTGTAGCCAGCCTCCAAAACTCGTCATATGTTGACTTATAATCCATTCATCAGACTGTCCCGGGTGTTTGAGGCGTATAAAATTCTTGTGTTCATTGATATATGGGGCAACCAAGATAGATCTTTGTAAAACTGTGTAGTGTGCTTGATTGAGAGAATGCCCGTCCCTACATATCATTGCTTTACATCCTAGGGTGCCTTTTCCACGCATTCTCCCCTCATGTCATGATTCTGGAACACCAATCGCCTTAAGGCCATGAATAAAATCAACACAGAACTCAATGACCTCCTCTGTTACATAGCCCTTGGAGATGCTTCCTTCTGGCCTAGCACGGTTATGAACATATTTTTTTAAGACTCCCATGTACCTCTCAAAGGGGAACATATTGTGTAAAAATACAGGACCGAGAATGGCAATCTCTTCTACTAGGTGAACCAGGAGATGCGTCATAATATTAAAGAAGGATGGTGGGAACACCAACTCAAAGCTGACAAGACATTGGGCCATATCTGTCTGTAACCCTGATAGGCTTTCTGGATCGATTACCTTCTGAGATATTGCATTGAAGAATGCACATAGCTTCACAATGGGCACTCGAACATTTTCAGGTAGAAGCTCCCTCAATGCAATCGGAAGCAATTGCGTCATAATCACGTGGCAGTCATGAGACTTCAGGTTTTGGAATTTTTTCTCTGCCATATTTATTATTCCCTTTATATTCGACAAGAAGCCAGACAGGACCTTGATACTGCTCAAGCATTCAAAAAAAATTCCTTCTCTGCTTTGGTAAGAGCATAGCTAGCAGGAGTTAAGTGACATCGTTTAACCAGGGCCGGCTCTATGTTTTATGGGACCCTTGTACGTAGTCGAAGCATGGGCCCCTATGGCTAATGTATACGTAGGAATACTAGAAATATAGAGAAATGTGTATCTACTTTCACCATTCGAGCATCATACTAAGGCTGCAAATTTTCCTCCTTCGTGTTGTCATCATTAACATTAGGATATGTGTTTAAATTCAAAAAATTATAGATAGTTACTAACTTACTTTTGCGAAAAAAAACTATTTAGTTACTTACCGTCACCCAAAGACTGTTCATTGACTTCATGATCGGCATTTGAATTAAGATCATCGTCTTGTCCGGGTTAAGATTTTTACTTTTATTATCGCGATTGACATGAACACTACTTGCTACCCGAGAATACCTTTTTAAAGAACCTTTTTGTGATTCAGTAAGTTCAAACTCCCACTTTCTTTTATTCCTTTTCGTAGCACCAGAATTATGTTTGGACACCATACCACCTAAAATATATTACACCAATAGTTAAAGATATAATACTAACACTTTTGAACATGATTGGATGAAGGACAAAGGACAAGATTTAAAGATTGAGGGAAGATTGGATATACCATAGCAGGGGCTAGGAGCGGGTCAGCGACTCAGTGGACACAGCTGCACACGATAGGTGAGAAAAGGACGCGCAACATTCGTCAGTCATTCGGTAAATAGAGGCTCATTTGGGGCGATCTTGTAGGGTTCGCAGCATAGAAAACAAAAAATTTCCTACGATGGGAACTATGTACCAAGATCTATCTACTAGATACAAACAACGGGCGGATGTATATCCGTAGAGAACATACCCCTCCTCGGCGTGTCTAAACCCTAGATCGTCGAGGGACTCTCTCATACTCCACCATACTCGCTCCGGCTTAAGGCGAAGCCCTGCGAGATCTCCCCTCTACTTCCGGTACCACGCCGTTGTGCTGCCGGAATCGCGAGGAGAGTGCTACAACCTCCGCTGCCTGCTGGAACAAGGGAGAGGAAGGTCTTCGTCGAGTACCGAACGTGTGACCGACTGCGGGAGCACTGCCGGAACGCAGCGCCGGAAGGATCGTCTACGCGATCTTGAGATCGGGAAGAGTACGACTACATCACCCACGAGAATCCGCTCTCGTTAAACACTTTGGAATCTTCGAGGGTGAGTTATTCCATCGACTCGTTGCTACAATCTAGTAGATAGATCTTGGCTTGTTTGTTTGTATGCGATAGAATTTTTTTGTTTTCCATGCTACGAAACCCTACAGTGGTATCAGAGCCGTGTCTATATGTAGATCTGTTATACCCTACACGGCTATGAAACCCTACAGTGGTATCAGTGATATCAAACCCGACACGGCTCTGACATGCTACGAAGCCCTACAGTGGTATCAGAGCCGTGTCTATATGTAGATCTGTTATACCCTACACGGCTACGAAACCCTACAGTGGTATCAGTGAAAAATTTTGTTTTCCATGAGCGGCGGTGGCTTGACCTAGGGCGGCGGCGGCAGCAGGTGGCGGCGCCGACGGCTTAGGGTTTGGAGGCGGGGATCTTGTGTGTCTTGGAGGGGAGCCCTGCCCCTCCTTATATAGGTGGAGGGGCCGGCCGGCCAAGGGGAGGGGAGTCCCTCCCCAACTCGGCTTGGAGGTGGGCCGGCGGTGGAGGAGGGACTCCTCCCCAACTCGGTTTCCTCCTCTTTCTCCACTTCCCAAAAATAGCCGTTTGACTTTCAAACTAGGCGTTTGACTTTTCAAACTAGGATTTGAATAAACCCTCTATTTTGTTCAGCGATGACACCGAGTACATGATGCAATCATACCAACTTGATACAACACATTCATGTACCCTTCCCCTCCGGAGTGCCGAACATTCTGGAACCTTCTAGAACATTCCCGATGAAAACACCGAAACCATTCCCCAACTCCGAAACGGGACTTTCCTTATATGAATCTTATTCTCCGGACCATTCCGGATCTCCTCGTGATATCCCGAATCCCATTCGAGACTCCGGACAACATTCAGACTCTTTCTCATCATTCCATAACTACTCAAACAACGTCGAATCCTTAAGTGTGTCTCCCTACGGTTCGTGAATTATGCGGACATGATCGAGACACTTCTCCGAACAATAACCAATAGAGGAATCTGGAAATTCATATGGCTCCCACATATTTCTACGATTACTTTGCGATCGAATGAACCACTTACATACGATATCAATTTCCCTTTGTCTCATGATAGTTTACTTATCCGATGTTATGATCGTCGGTATCTCTGCATACCTAGTTCAACCTCGTTACTGATAAGTACTCTTTTCTCGTTCCCGTGATATGTGATCCCTTGTGAGTCAGTCACATGCTTGCAAGCTAATTGGATGACATTTCCCCGAGAGGGCCCAGAGTATATCTATCCGTCATATGGATGGACAAATCCCACTCTTGATCCATGTGTCTCAACCAATACTTTCCGAACACTCAATGCCACCTTTATAGCCACCCAGTTATGGTGTGGTGTTTGATGTCATCAAAGCATCCATCCGGTAAAGGTGATATGCATGATCTCATGGTCGAAGGAATTAGATTACTATGTATCAGAAAGCATATATCAATTGAACTAATAAAATGACTTGATCTTTATGCTACGCTTATCTATAAAAGTATGTCCACCATATCATTCTCCTAACGATATGATCTTGTTGTTAATAACATCCCAATGTTCATGATAGGGAAACCACAATCATCTATTAACCAAAAAGCTAGTATTATATAGAGGCTTTACTAGGGACTCTTATTTTAGTCTACAAATCACACAAGTATTAATGTTTCCTTGTTAATACTATTATAGCATGAATGTAAACATTTATCATAAACACAAAGATATAATAATAACTATATTTATTATTGCCTCTAGGGCATATCTCCAACAGACATGGTCTTGGAACACGGATCACCGAAAGGTAAAGCATGAATCATATAGTAGATATGATGAACATGTTGATTGTTCGCCATTGAAACTATATCAACTCTCGTGATGATCGGTGTTGATGTGGTGGATTTGGTTCGTGTGATCACTAAAACAATGTGAGGGGTATTGTTTTGAGTGGGAGTTCACCTAGATTAATTTTATTATTAATTTGAACTCAATTTGTCATAAACTTAGTCTAAACTATTGCAAATATGTTGTAGATCAATGGCAGCCCCTACCATCAATTTTAATGCGTTCCTAGAGAAATAAAAGTTGAAAAACAATGGAAGCAACTTCGCGGATTGGTTCCGCAATTTGAGGATTGTCCTCACAGCTGGTAATTTGACCTATGTGCTGGATACACCGCTGGGTGACCCACCTGCAGCTGATGCTGCCGATGAAGTAAAGAATGTTTACCTCACTCGGAAGACTCAGTACTCCACAGTTCAGTGTGCTATCTTGATGGTTTAGAATCGGAGCTTCATAAAAGGTTTGAGAATTCAGACCCATATGATATTGTCGAGGATCTCAAATTGATCTTTGAGACTCATGCGGCAATTGAAAGCTATGAGGCTTCTGAAAAGTTCTTTAACTGCAAGATGGAAGAGGGCAGCTCCGTCAGTGAGCATGTGCTTAACATGTCTGGGCACGCAAACAAACTTCAAAGATTGGGTATAGTGATTCCTAATGCTTTGGGGATCTACCGCGTCCTCCAATCACTACCACCAAGTTACAAGAACTTTGTGATGAACTACAACATGCAAAACATGAACAAGACGTTGCCAGAACTCTTTGCCATGTTGAAATCTGCAGAAGTGGAGATCAAGAAAGAGCACCAAGTGTTGTTGGTCAATGAGACCACCAAATTCAAGAAAGGCAAGTCTAAGCAGAAGGGACACTTCAAGAAGGGTGGTAAGAAAGTTACCACGCCAACGAAGAAGACCAAGGCTGGACCTAAGCCTGATACTGAGTGCTTTTACTACAAGGGAGAAGGTCACTGGAAGCGGAATTTCCCAAAGTACTTGGCGGATTTGAAGAACGGCAACATCAAGAAGAAAGGTATATCTGATATACATGTTATTGATGTGTATCTCACTAGTACTCGTAGTAGTGCCTGGGTATTTGATACTGGTTCGGTTGCTCATATCTGTAACTCAAAACAGGTGCTGCAGAATAAACGGAAGCTAGCGAAGAATGAGGTGACGATGCGCGTGGGAAACGGATCAAAGGTTGATGTGATCGCGGTCGGCACGCTACCCCTTCATCTACCATCGGGATTAGTTTTATACTTAAATAATTGTTATTTGGTGCCTGCGTTAAGCATGAACATTATATCGGGATCTTGTTTATTGCGAGACGATTACTTGTTTAAGTCCGAGAATAATGGTTGTTCGATTTATATGAGTAATATGTTTTATGCACATGCACCTTTGATAGATGGTCTATTCTTGTTGAATCTCGATAGTGGAAATACACATATTAATAACATTGAGGCTAAACGTTTGAAATCAAGCGATAACTCGACCTATATGTGGCACTGTCGTCTTGGTCACATTGGAGTGAAGCGTATGAAGAAACTCCATTCCGATGGACTTCTTGAATCACTTGATTTTGAATCACTTGAAAGATGCGAAGCATGTCTGATGGGTAAAATGACTAAGACTCCATTTTCTGGTGTGATGGAGCGAGCTACGGACTTATTGGAAATCATACATACCGATGTGTGTGGTCCAATGAGTGTAGCATCGCGCGGTGGTTATCGTTATGTTCTTACCTTCACGGATGACTTGAGTAGATATGGGTATATCTATTTCATGAAACATAAATCCGAAACTTTCGAGAAGTTTAAGGAATTTCAAAGTGAGGTAGAGAATCAACGTAACAAGAAGATTAAATTTCTACGTTATGATCGTGGAGGTGAATATCTGAGTTACGAGTTTGGCGAGCATTTGAAGAAATGCGGAATACTTTCACAATTGACACCGCCGGGAACACCATAGCGTAATGGTGTGTCCGAACGTCGTAATCGAACTCTCTTAGATATGGTTCGTTCTATGATGTCACTTACAGATTTACCGCTATCATGTTGGGGTTATGCATTAGAAACAGCCGCATTCACTTTAAATAGGGCACCATCTAAATCCGTTGAAACGACACCGTATGAATTATGGTTTGGGAAGAAACCTAGATTGTCGTTCCTTAAAGTTTGGGGTTGCGAAGCCTATGTAAAGAAGTTACAGCCGGACAAGCTTGAACCCAAAGCGGAAAAATGTGTCTTCATAGGATACCCGAAGGAAACTATTGGGTATACCTTCTATCATAGATCCGAAGGCAAAATCTTCGTTGCCAAGAATGGATCCTTTCTAGAGAAGGAATTTCTCTCGAAAGAAGTGACTGGAAGGAAAGTAGAACTCGACGAGGTTGTCGAACCTTCTCTCGAAATTGCGAGTAGCGCAGCACCGAAAGAAGTTCCTGTGGTGCCTGCACCAATAAGAGAGGAAGCTAATGATGATGATCATGAAACTTCGGTTGTAGTTTCTATAGAGCCTCGCAGGTCAACGAGAACTCGTACCACTCCAGATTGGTATGATCCTGTTATGAGTGTCATGTTGGTGGACAACACCGATGACCCTGAGACATATGAGGAAGCGATGATGAGCCCAGATTCCAATAAATGGCAAGAAGCCATGAAATCCGAGATTGGATCCATGTACGAAAACCAAGTATGGACTTACCGGATGGCCGGAAGGCTGTCGAGAACAAATGGATTTTCAAGAAGAAAACAGATGCTGATGGTAATGTTACTGTCTATAAAGCTCGACTTGTCGCAAAGGGGTTTCAACAAATTCAAGGAGTTGACTACGATGAGACTTTCTTGCCAGTAGCGAAGCTAAAGTCTGTGAGGATTATGTTAGCAATCGCCGCATATTATGATTATGAGATATGGCAGATGGATATCAAAACAGCATTCCTCAATGGAGACATTGATGAAGAGTTGTATATGATGCAACCCAAAGGTTTTGTCGATCCTAAAGATGCTAACAAGGTATGCAAGCTTCAATGGTCCATCTATGGATTGAAGCAAGCATCTCGAAGTTGGAATCAACGTTTTGATAAGGTAATCAAAAGTTTTGGTTTTGTACAAACTTATGGAGAAGCTTGTATTTACAAGAAAGTGAGTGGGAGCTCTGTAGCATTCTTAATACTATATGTAGATGACATATTGTTAATTGGGAATGATGTAGACCTTCTTAATAGTGTCAAGGAATATTTGAATAATAGTTTTTCAATGAAGGATCTTGGCGAAGCAGCTTACATATTAGGCATAAAGATTTATAGAGATAGATCAAGATGCCAAATATCATTGTCACAAAGTACATATTTGGACAAAGTTCTAAAGAGATTTGGAATGGAAGATAGCAAGAAATGGGTTCTTGCCCATGTTGCCCAATACGACCTTGATTAAAACTCAAAGTCCGACATTGGCAGAAGATAGAGAAAGGATGAGTAAGACTCCCTATGCCTCAGCCATAGGATCTCTAATGTATGCCATGCTATGTACTAGACCCGACATTGCATATGTTGTTAGTTTAACTAGCAGATATCAAAGTGATCCAGGAGTGGATCATTGGACAGCGGTCAAAAACATCCTTAAGTACTTGAGAAGAACTAAGGATATGGTTCTTTCTTATGGAGGTGATGAACAGCTCGTTGTTAATGGTTACACCGATGCTAGTTGGAACACCGATCCGGATGATTCTAAATCACAATCTGGATACGTATTTATTTTGAATGGTGCAGCAGTTAGCTGGAGCAGTGCAAAGCAAAGCGTTGTGGCGAGATCTTCAACTGAATCGGAATACATGGCTGCTTCGGAGGCTTCACAAGAAGCGATATGGATGAAAGAGTTCATTACAGAGCTGGGTGTGGTTCCTAGTGCGCTGGACCCAATGTCTATCTACTGTGATAACATGGGTTCCATAGCCAATGCGCAAGAACCAAGGTCACACAAGAAGCTGAAGCACATCAAGCTACGTTTTCACGCTATTCGAGAACATATCCAAGATGGGGATATAAAGATTTGCAAAGTACACACAGATCTGAATGTGGCGGATCCGTTGACTAAACCTCTCCCGAGGGCAAAACGTGACCAACACCAAACTGCCATGGGTGTTCGGTATATTACCATGTAATCTAGATTAGATGACTCTAGTGCAAGTGGGAGACTGTTGGAGATATTCCCTAGATGCAATAATAAATATAGTTATTATTATATCTTTGTGTTTATGATAAATGTTTACATTCATGCTATAATAGTATTAATAAGGAAACATTAATACTTGTGTGATTTGTAAACTTAATTTGAAGTCCCTAGTAAAGCCTCTATATAATACTAGCTTGTTGGTTAATAGATGATTGTGGTTTCCATATCATGAACATTGAGATGTTATTAACAACAAGATCATATCGTTAGGAGAATGATATGGTGGACATACTCCTATAGATAAGCGTAGCATAAAGATCAAGTCATTTTAATAGTTCAATTGCTATATGATTTCTGATACATAGTAATCTAATTCCTTCGACCATGAGATCATGCATATCACCTTTACCGGATGGATGCTTTGATGACATCAAACACCACACCGTAACTGGGTGGCTATAAAGGTGGCATTGAGTGTTCGGAAAGTATTGGTTGAAACACATGGATCAAGAGTGGGATTTGTCCATCCATATGACGGATAGATATACTCTGGGCCCTCTCGGTGAAATGTCATCCAATTAGCTTGCAAGCATGTGACTGGCTCACAAGGGATCACATATCACGGGAAAGAGAAAAGAGTACTTATCAGTAACGAGGTTGAACTAGGTATGCAGAGATACCGACGATCATAACCTCGGATAAGTAAACTATCGTGAGACAAAGGGAAATTGATATCGTATGTAAGTGGTTCATTAAATCGCAAAGTAATCGTAGAAATATGTGGGAGCCATATGAATTTCCAGATTCCTCTATTGGTTATTGTTCGGAGAAGTGTCTCGATCATGTCCGCATAATTCACGAACCGTAGGGAGACACACTTAAGGATTCGACGTTGTTTGAGTAGTTATGGAATGATGAGAAAGAGTCCGAATGTTGTTCGGAGTCTCGAATGGGATTCGGGATATCACGAGGAGGTCCGGAATGGTCCGGAGAATAAGATTCATATAAGGAAAGTCCCGTTTCGGAGTTGGAGAATGGTTCTGGTGTTTTCATCGGGAATGTTCTAGAAGGTTCCGGAATGTCCGACACTCCGGAGGGGAAGGGTACATGAATGTGTTATATCAAGTTGATATGATTGCATCATGTACTAGGTGTCATCGCTGAACAAAATAGAGGGTTTATTCAAATCCTAGTTTGAAAAGTCAAACGCCAAGTTTGAAAGTCAAACGGCTAATTTTGGGAAGTGGAGAGGGAGGTGGAAACCGACTTGGGGGAGGAGTTCCTCCTCCCACCGCCGGCGCACCACCAAGCCGAGTTGGGGAGGGACTCCCCTCCCCTTGGCCGGCCCCCTCCACCTATTTAAGGAGGGGCAGGGCTCCCCTCCTAGACACACAAGTTCCTACCTCTAAACCCTAGCCCCAAGCCGCCGCCGCCTCCATAGCCGCCGCCGGCCCTAGGGCACTCGCCGCCGCCTAGGTGAAACCCTAGCCACCGGCCTAGCCCCCTCCTCGGCGTGTCTAAACCCTAGATCGTCGAGGGACTCTCTCATACTCCACCATACTCGCTCCGGCTTAAGGCGAAGCCCTGCGAGATCTCCCCTCTACTTCCGGTACCACGCCGTTGTGCTGCCGGAATCGCGAGGAGAGTGCTACAACCTCCGCTGCCTGCTGGAACAAGGGAGAGGAAGGTCTTTGTCGAGTACCGAACGTGTGACCGACTGCGGGAGCGCTGCCGAAACGCAGCGCCGGAAGGATCGTCTACGCGATCTTGAGATCGGGAAGAGTACGACTACATCACCCACGAGAATTCGCTCTCGTTAAACACTTTGGAATCTTCGAGGGTGAGTTATTCCATCGACTCGTTGCTATAATCTAGTAGATAGATCTTGGCTTGTTTGTTTGTATGCGATAGAAAATTTTTGTTTTCCATGCTACGAAACCCTACAACTAAGAGCAGGCTAATCATTGATGGTTACGAAAAGCAACGCTCGTAGGTCAAATGGCTCCCCTTTGTGCTCATCCCACATACGTACACCTGGTTTGGCCCACAGCTGTAAAAGTTCTTCAACTAATGGCCTTAGGTACACATCAATGTCATTGCCGGGTTGCCTCGGGCCTTGGATGAGCACTCGCATCATAATAAACTTTCTCTTCATGCACAACCAAGGAGGAAGATTATAGATACATAGAGTCACAGGTCAGGTGTTGTGACTGCAGCTCTGCTCACCAAAAGGATTCATGCCATCTGTACTTAGACCAAACCTTAAGTTCCTTGCGTCACGTGCGAAGTCCGGGTACTCTCGCTCGACTTTTCTCCACTGTGACCCATCATCGGGGTGTCTCAACATCGCGTCTTTCTTAAGGTCTTCCATGTGCCATCGCAACAACTTGGCATGCTCTTTATTTCTGAAGAGACCCGTTTTAACCGTGGTATTATAGGAGCATACCACATAACCTTGGCAGGAACCTTCTTCCTAGGGGCCTCGCCCTCAACATCGCCAGGATCGTCTCGTCTGATCTTATACCGCAGTGCAGTGCATACCAGGCATGCATCCAAATTCTCGTACTTCTCACTGCGGTAGAGTATGCAGTCATTAATGCAAGCATGTATCTTCTGCACGTCTAATCCTGGAGGGCAGACAACCTTCTTTGCTTGGTATGTACTGTCGGGCAATTCATTATTTCTTGGAAGCAGATTCTTCATTTTTACCAACAACTTTGAAAATGCGTTGTCAGTCACACCGTTCTCTGCCTTCCATTGCAGCAAATCCAGTGTGGTACCTAGCTTTTTATGGCCATCTTCGCAAGTTGGGTACAACAATGTTTTGTGATCCTTTAACATCTGCTCCAACTTCTCCTTCTCCTTTTCAGTTTCACATTCTTCCTTTGCATCAGTAATGGCCCGAACAAGATCGTCATCAGCGGGCCCATCTGCTGCCTCTTGATCTTCATTATCTACCCCCGTTGTAGTATCATTGTATTTAGGATACATATTATGATAGTTGTCAGCATCCTCTTCTTCTTTGTTGTCTTCCATGACAACCCCTTTTTCTCCGTGCTTGGTCCAACAATTATAGCTGGGCATGAAACCGGATCGAAGAAGGTGGGCGTGAATGGTTCTGGTATTTGAGTAGTCTTTCTTGTTCTGACAGTGAACACACGGAAAACACATAAAACCATTATGACCACGGTTTGCATTAGCCACAACGATGAAATTTTGGAGGCCCGTAATGTACTCGGAAGTGCGTCGGTTACCGTACATCCATTGCCGGTTCATCTGTATTAATATATAGTATATCAAAAATTAATAGGGAGATGACCATTTATATAGTACATCAATGACACATGAAAGGATAAAGTTGCCGACCTCGACCGAGAAGGAAATAGCAACGAGAAAACTTATTTTGAGCTCTCGGGTATTTCACCGAACACCTCTTGTGCATAGGAAAAAAACACAAACTAGCACACCTCTCACCCTCTTGCTATGTTCCAAAATGAGAGAGTGAAAAAATGAGACAGAGAGGTGTGGGCTGCGGTGTGTTGTATATGCACACCCCCTTTAACACTGGTTCAAGCCACGAACTGGTGTTAAAGGGGGGCTACGCGCACTAGTACAGGGCCTTTAATACCGGTTTGTGGTTCAAACCGGTGTTAAAGGGGTGCTCCTTTTTGCTTTTTAGACCACGCTGGTACGGGCGCCTCCTTTAACACCGGTTCGTAGGCCTCGTTTCCACTAGTGCGTGTAGCCTTGTAGAGTTGTACTTTACCCCCGACATGCATCGGAGGTACAATAATTTGTATCGTTGACCTGACCAAATAGCATATGTAGTTACTCCATGATATTATATGACTGGTGCACTGTTTGACTGATGCATGGATTAGCCAACCTGGCCTATGTTAGCTTCTACACGCATGGCAGTGCAAGCAAGGCCAGCGCGGTCTTTAATGTTTGTTGATTATGTAGGCTTAGCATGAGACATGTACTATCGGCAAAATTAACAAGCGCCTTAACGATAATGAAGAGATAAGATCAGCCTGCTAGTAGCTCGTATATGTAGGAGCGATATGACTTCAGTCCTAATATGGATGCACTTGTTATGTAAGATTGAAAGGTCCTAACACGTCTGGGCGTATCAGTTCTTTCTGTGCTTGCATGCATATTTTTCGTCCTTTCTGTAAACAGAGGCCACATGACAGAGCAGCTTCCTCGTGTCTTCCATGTTCCTCTCCCTTAAGAGTCGCTAGCAGACCACCGGGCCGATCCGATGCGCCTCGCGGCGGCACTGCCTGCCGGAGGTGGCAAAGGGGAGGTACCGGATCTAGTAGTCTAGGATTTAGTATTTCGTTTTGTAAGATTTGTCCCCTCGTGGCGTCTTGGAGTAGGCTGCTTGATCCCATCGGCCGGATCGGGCATGTCCTCTGCTTCCTCCTCCTTCTGGCTCCGCTCCGGTGGCAAGAGTGGCAGCAAGATTGGAGCCTGGGGCGAGGCATATCCATCAATAAGGCCGTCCTCCCCTTTCCTCCGAGGTCTACCGAGCTGAGGCTTCTCCGCGGCGTCAGACGGTCACCGACGCGGCTGTTTGTCAAGCTTCCGAGGCGGGAGCTGGAAGGCAGTGGCGGATCTGGTGGGGGCCTCTTCAATAAGCGGATTTTGCTGATTCGTCTTCACCACCATCTCCTACTCTTGCCTCCCCGCGTCCGTGGCAGGTTCGTCGGGTCTGATGGTGAGACGATTTTCATGGCGTGGTGTTGGCCTACCTTTGCTGCCCCTGTTCTGCTGTTAGGCCTGCTACTATTCTCCTTCCTAAGCTCCAAGGTGGAGTGGGAGAGAGATTATGTCAGGGCTGAAGCTCGACGGGGACGGTCATGGAGTCTTGGAACCTACTCTTCTTGGAGCTTCTCTTCTGCGTCGATTTGGATGACGCCGAAATCTTTGGCCGAAGAGGCCCTCTTCATGCCGGTGTGCTCCGGCAACTCTACAACCTCCAGCGGGAGGCCCTATTCGAGCTCAGCCGTTGGGCGCGTCGCTGGGCCGAAGGCAAGTGGCGTAGTCCCCGTCTTCGTCCATGGCTGCAGCTGCCTGATCTCCTTGCTCCGCAGTGGGGAAGAGAAAGGACTAGCTTGCAACTCCAGATTTTTTAGCAAGGTTCTTTCTACAAATGTCAGGGGTCTATATGTATTTTTCTCTTCTTACGGGGCTCTCTGTAATTTCTCTGTACCTCCACTGTTAAGTTAAATGAAGGTTCCAGCCCCTTCGGGTGTAACACCCTCAGAATCGGACCTATGCAAGTTTCAGCGATTCCCGCCAAAACCCGCATAGAAACGATTCAAAGGTGCCCACCAGGCACTTTCGTGCGGGTGGAAAACGAAGTAATAACATTACACAACAGTCCTCGATGGGACCCACAGAACAGATATATATAACACCGACTCAATAAGTCAAGAATACAGATGTAATATACAAAGATCCAAATCACCTTGAAAATGATAGGGCGTCCGACTACGGACAAGATGCAAATGGGGCTAAGAGCCCTAAAGAATAACCAATGGCGTCCATAACCCTGCCCAGGCCAAGCCGGAAGGGTAACCCTGCTAACGACGTCGATCTCAAAACCTGCTTAAACAAAAAGGGGTGCCGACAAAGGGCAAAGGAAAAAGAGGAGCGTCAGTACTGAGGCCAGTACACGGCGAGACTAGAATTCGGCGGTCCTCGCCTACATAGGTATGGTGGACTGAGCGGCAGCGGCAGCATGCACTAACAACCTATAGAGACTCGATACAACTGGCGGTTATCAGAGAGGGATAAGAATGATCTATGCGGATCCAACCTGAAGCTAACACCAAACAAACCCATCCTGGTGTTTCCCCCTCGACACCGATCGAGGAAGTCAACCGAGGAACTCACACAGTTGGCAGTTTTACTTATTCAGTTATAGTTGCGGCACTTTACTAGTCAGATTTAGATAATCGTCCTGATAAAGTAAGCAGTGGGCACTTTTAGTTAACCATTCCGTTATAGTGGCAACACTTACTAGTCAGATACAGGTAGCATGAGATAACCCAAAACCCAGCAGTGGTTGGTACTTTTATTCAGCCATTCCGTTGTAGTTGTCATACTTACTAGTCAGGTACAATGGTCGCAAGCGACACTCCCAACAAGCAATTGTGGGCAGTATTAATTAGCCATTCCATTATAGTGAAGCTGATTACTAGTCATTATTAGTCAAATTTATAGCAATAAACTTTAGTTATGCTTGTCTATGGTCGAGATACTGTGCTCCAAGTCGTCCATAACCGCGGACACGGCTTTCAGAAAGTTTTACCCGGCCGGGGTGCACCAATAGCAACACACACTCGATCAACCTCGGAAAAACCAAATCAAAACCCAACGAGGCTTTCACGACAAAGCAATCACAGGATTCAGAAATATTTCAGGGGGCCACCCCTTGGAGTAGACCCGCAACGAAGTAAGCAAGCTCCGAGACGGACTCAAGGTTTGGGTAGACGGCTGTGAACGACTGGGAACCCCAAACGAGGCTTGTCGACACCGCGGAATCGTGTCCCGCTCCTAAACAGTACAGTGTGCTATCTGTCGCACAATTTAAATAAAGCAGTAAAGCATGGCATAAGTACAGGATCGTAAATAAAACCTCAAACTAGTTTGTGGCCCCAAGAAATAAGACTAAATCAAGCTCTGGCTAAGGGGGGTCCCATATACCTCCCGGATGTGGATAGCGCGATAAATCAAGGAACATGTATCAAGTACTCGGGGTCCTACGGGACACAAGTGGGCGTTCGGAAACCAAATATTATCTATCACCCACCGATGCCTCTGCTTACTTCAATTTTAGTTGTTAAACAGGAATTAAAGTGAGCGATAAGTAAAACTATGATCATCTCCAACAGCAACGTGCGGCAATACATCAACAACTGTGGCACTGGACGACACGCAACAGCACTTGAGCAAGCGACTACGACGCGCAAGTCCAACTATCTACCAAACAACAGGTAATAGGATGTGTCCAAGGCAATATAGGGCTGCACGGTATATCACAGGTACGGAAACTAAAGCATCGCAACACAGATAGCAATAGATCAACAGGAGGGAATAAATACTATAGAAGTAAGATAGGTAGAAAGGGGGAGATGCTCGCCTGAAAACATTGTCGAAGGTTCAACCGAAGATCGGGGCGAAGCTCACATCAACTCAACGGCCTTATCCGCGAAGAACCAAAACACTAGAAGAAACACCGGGTGCAATATTTAATACACGGCAGAAGATCGGCATGATGCATGTATGATGCATGGCATGGCAAAGGTGCGATGCAATTAGGTCAGATTAAGCGGAACCGGGGGTCCCGGCATTTAATTAGGTGGTTCATGTTATTTAGAAACCCCGCATTTTAAATGTTGTTTAACATGTCAAAAGATAATACGGGTTCGCTACACAAGTTTAAATGAGGCCAATATAAGACTAGATTTGCCCGCATATGGGCCCCATATTTAATTATGAGGTGAATCGGCATAAGGCCCCCAAACCACAGATATGCATGCGAGTATGACAATTCAATATGCAACAAGTTGTTATTATGTTATAAAATAGGGTTCCGGGAAGGGGTTCACACATTAGGGTCTCGACGGTCCTGGGGATCCGGGGGTTCGGGGTTCGACAGGGTCCAGGGTTCGACGGATCGGTCTCGGCGGAAACGTTCTCGGACTCCGGGATCGTTCTCTCGTTCTCGGTAGCGGGGCAGATCTTGCGTTCCGGGAAGAAGGGCTTGGTGTTTCTGACTTCACTTGTCGGTGCCGATCTTGTCGTCGCCGTGGTCTCGGTGTCCGGGGTGAAGTACCTGACATTCTCGAGGGAGTACTTGTCGCACATGAGGTCTTCGGGTGTGATGACGACGATCTTGTCGTTTCGATGTCGGGGTCTCGAAACCCGTGAAGAGTCTTGTCGCCCTTGGTGAAGAACATGTCATCCCGTGGGTCCGTGTAGAAGAGCTCGAGGATCCATGACAGAGGTCTCCGGGTCCGGCTCCGATTTCCGTGAAGGAGATCTTGGGGTTCCTTGTAGATGACCTTCGGATTCGGGGTCTTCAAGTTCCTGTCGGTAACCTTGTCGATGTTTTCCTCGGGTACTAGCACGCATGGTGAAGACGCACAGGAGGTTGCCTCAGCGGGGGCAGCTTGGTGCTTGGTAGCTGGAAGCAGACGAGGGCGCCAGGAAGGAGGGGTGCGGCCACGGGGTTCCAGGACTCGGGGACGGCGAGCGGTGAGCATCAGGGCCGAGGTTGGCGACGGCGGCGCGGATGCGAGGCCACAGGGGCGGCGCTCGGCCGGAGCTGCTGCGGGGAGGGAAGGCTGCAGGCCAGGCGGGACGGTGGCGAGGCGCAGAGGGAGAAGGCGGCTGCCGCGGCGGCGCGCCGGAGCGGGGTGGAGCGGCGGAGGCGCGGCGGCGGATGCGAGCGGGGCGGCGCGGCGCGCCGGAGGAGGAGAGGGGGCCGACGGAGAGGGGCGCCGGGCGGAGAGCGATGGAGAGGTGCGGTTGGGGGACGCGCCGGAGAGAGGGGAGGCGAGCGAGATGGCGCCGGAGGGGAAGAGGGAGGTGGAGCGGCCGCGGCCGGGCGGCTGCTGCGGGGGGGGGTTGAGGCGAGCGTCGGGCGGACGGGGGTTGAGGACGAGCGTCGGGGCGGAACAGGTGGAGAGGGGTGGGGCCGGACGGTAGCGCGCGGGAGGAGGGAGCGGTGGAGGCGGCGGCGAGACGGGGGCCGCGGCTCGGGCGCGCTGCTGGCGAGCAGAGGACGCGGCGGCGCCACGCCGGAGAGAGAGAGGGAGAGCGGCTGCGCGCGGGAGGAGGGCTGCGCGCGAGGCCGGAGAGAGAAAGAGGAAGAAGGAGGGTGAGGGCGACGGGGTCGTCTGGGCTGGTGGGGGCTGGCAGGTGGACCACTGGGGGGGACGGGGCCCACTGGCAGGGGGTGGGGAAGGGGCAGGAGAGTGGAGGAGGGAGGTTGGTGTGTGGCGCGGGTGGGGCCCAGGGCGGGGCAGGCGGTGGCTGCAGCGTGCGTGGCGTGCGTGTGTTTGCGTGGTGGGGGTGGCGTGTGCCTGAGAGGGAGAGAGAGGGAAGGGAGAGAGGGAGTGACGTGGCGACGTGTGATTGGGTGAGGGAGAGGGAGGAGGTGAGGTGGCAAGAGTTGATTGGGGGGAGTGAGGTGGAGACTGGGTGTGGGTAGTTTTCTGGGTAGCTGTAGGATTTGTTGGGGTGTTTGGGGTGGACCGATTTAGAAATGGGGGTGGTCGTTCGGGTCGATTCGGCCCGTTCGACTGCCCCCGCTAAAAACAATTGAACTTTTTATTTGATTTAAACGGGCCATGTGCAAACCGATAGCGGCCAAAACAAAACAATCCGGTGACCCGGGTTTGGCGTTTGAATAAAAGAAGGGGCGTTTAGAAAACATGAACCGGTTTTATCCGCAAATAATTTTATGCAACCAAATGCAAGACGATGACGATGCTCAAATGCAATGTGGCATGATGACATGAGCATGCGGTCATGATGATGCAATGCACAAAAACAACGCGATTTTCTAGTAGTGGTTTTTGCGGGATGCCACAGGGCACTCCGTTGTTCAAAAAAAAAGACAGAGGCCACATTGCATTAGAGTACAAGCTTGTCTTGTAAACTCAAAAGGTTTGTCTTATACTCCTTCCGTTTTAAAATATAAGATGTTTTAGATTGGTGAAAAGAATGTATCTAGACTTGTTTTAGTGTGTAGATTTACTCTAAACAGGAATGGACCTATATACTAAAAGAAGTCTAAATACATTTACGTTATAAAGCTAAAACATCTTATATTTTGAAACAGAGGGAGTACTTCTCAATTCTCATGCCAAGAAAGATGCTTGCATCTGACACACCATGGCAGGCAACACCCTCTGTAATCGCTGATTACTATTAATGTACTTTGCTTGATGTCGCATGGGTGAAGTCCATGCTCGCATCTTTAGGTAAATCATGCGGTGGCTACATGGGGCAGCTATCCCCTGTGGCAGTAAATCCGCACTTGACTATCATTAACATATCTTTTATGGTGCGTTTTTAGTAGATAGGGTGATGAGTTATGAGTAGCCCTTTCTATTTAATAAAATTAGTAAAAAATTTAAAAAAAATTCTACTTCCTCCGTCTTAAAATAGATGTCAGGAATTTATCAAAATTTAGATGTATCTATTTTTATTTTTTTGTGAAAAATTAGATGTATCTATAAATTAAATAGTGTCTAGAATTATAATTTTTTTAATAAATCTGCAACGTTTATTTTGAGATGAAGGAAGTAGAAAAGATTATACTTATGTTATCAACGACATATTCTCTAAGCATGCAAAAATTTAATATAAAACACTTTGCATCCACGCTACACAAAATGTTGTGGGTCCAAGTACTATAGTGAACACTGCATACTCTAAAAACCAAATATGTTACTCCTTCCGTCCTAAAATAGATGTCTTAAATTTGTTAAAATTTAAATGAATCTAGACACTATTTAGTATATAGATTCGTTCAAAATTTAAAAAACCTAAGACATCTATTCTCGGTCGGAGGAAGTAGATTTTATCAGTTTTATGTAGCTCGAAATATCAAGAGTTTTACACTGAGATTCTGCACGCTAGTAAGAAACATCACTGATTAAACCCAAATTGTTTTTCTTATTTATTTTAAAAAATTGAAGTGAATTATTTTAATTTTTTAAAAAATAAAGGGCTCTCTAGATCTTTTTTTTTGAACGGTAAAGGGCCAGAATGCCCAGGAAGCTGCTCAATTAACGACGGTGGGTACAGTTACAAAGAAACCCCTGAACAAAGGGGCCAAATAGAAAGGGGACAACACATTTGCAAAAAGGACCTTAACAAAACAATAAGAAACGCGATCAGGTCCTGGCCCTTCTCCACCGCATTTGGTCGTCGTCGACGCCCTGGAGCCCGCATCGTCGTCGGGGAACCTGCCACTTGGGGCGATGCCAGCTTTGGACCACACGCGCAGGGCGACGAGAAGATTCCGCCTTTCGCGGAAGATCAAGCTCGGCTTCATCCGAGCAGAGATGTGGCCCTTCTCGCCACAGATAACACCGGCACATCTTTGCCGATGTTGAAGAAAGATCAATGACGCAGCTTCACAGACTGCAGCACCAGGGTACTGCAATCTTGGCGTAGCAACCGGCCAGCTCCCGGCATCACCGCCCCAGCTCTCCTCGCCACCATGGCCGGCCAGAGAGGAGCAGTGAACACCCGAATCAAGCTTGCGCAAGACAAAGCAACTGACCTTACGAATGGGGCTTCCAGAGACGAGGCTACCGCTGAATCTGGCTCCGACCGAGGGAGCTCTGCAGCGGAGCGGGTCAGCTCCAGAAGATGGCAGCTCTGGCCAGAAGAACTGCGCATCAGATACCCCGACCTCCTCATGAATCTCGCAGCCACCAGCACGGCCTCCTCTCCCCCCTCGCCACCGCGGCCGGCCAGGAAGAGAAAGAGCACCCGCAGCTACCAGATCTAGAGGCGACAGCACTTTATTCAGCTGTCCTCCATCCGCAACAGCAGCATCAGCAAGCTCCGACCATTGGAGTTTACCAACCCACCGCGATGACGGCCGACCGACGCCATGCAGGAGCGCCGGGGGGACAGGACCAACGGCATCTCGCCAAACGCCACATAGGCAAACACAAAACCTAAACCTAGCCCTACGACACCTACGGCGAGAAGGCCGGAACCTAGACTACGGGGAGGGTCTCGCCGCCACCACTCTCCGACGGCAGCGCCTTGGCTCGACCAAAAGTGGAGAGGAAGGAGCTCAACTACCGTAGAGAGCGGAGGGGTGGATGGGGTTGGTTAGTGCTCCCTCGCTCAAGGGCTCTCTAGATCGGGATTTGTTTTAGAACTTCACTTTGGTCTCTGGCCCTACACAAGCGGCCACTGGCAGACCACGTGTGCTGCCGGGCGGCAGGTAGACGTGGCGATTAAGTGGCGCCGGGCGCCGGCGAACCGCAGCCGCAACCGCGCGGGCGCGCATCCCTTCCCGCTCCCCTCCCGCGCGCCACTCCCCCACAGCCACATGCTCTTCTTAAACTCCTAGCGTCCTCGCCGTCCGCCGCCGCGGGATCCATCAAGCGACACGACATGGATCTCCTCTCCCTCCTCATCCTCCCGCGCGCGCGCCCTTCGCTCCCGCTTCGCGCCTCCGCCCCGGCGCCCAACACCGCCGGCAGAGCATCACCATCCGCCGCCCGCCTAACGCCGGCGCCACGGTGGCGAACGCAGCGCGCGCGGCTCTCGTCGCCGATCTCGGCCGTGGCTGCCGAGGCGCCGCCATCGCCGTCTCCATCCGGCGGTGGGGAGGAGGACTCGGAGGGGCAGTTCGACTGGCTGGACCAGTGGTACCCGTTCGCCCCCGTGTGCGACCTCGACCCCGCCGCGCCGCACGGCAAGACGGTGCTGGGCCTCCGCGTGGTCGCCTGGTACGACCGCGCCGTCGACGAGTGGCGCGTGTTCGACGACGCTTGCCCGCACCGCCTGGCCCCGCTGTCCGAGGGCCGGATCGACGACAAGGGCCGCCTCCAATGCGTCTACCACGGCTGGTGCTTCGACGGCAAAGGCTCCTGCCAGTTCATCCCACAGGCACCCGCTCTCGGCCCACCTGTAATTACGCCTCCCCATGGTCCTTCTTCCTCCTCCGATCACGATACCAGAGTCCAAATCCTTCTCTCGTTTGATTCTTGGCAGGTGCACAAGAACAGCAAGGCGTGCGTGGCGTCGTACCCGAGCGTGCTGCAGAACAACATCCTCTGGTTCTACCCGAGGGCCGACGCCGAGCACCAGGATGTGCTGGAGAGGAAGCGTCCGCCATTCATCCCGGAGATCGACGACCCCTCCTTCGTCACCGTCTACGGCATCAGGGACCTATCCTACGGGTACATTTCTCTGAATCTCGGAACCTCCATTAATTGTTCTTACCTGCATTGCACACTCTCTCATCACAACTGTTCTGACATTTGCAGGTATGATGTGCTGGTGGAGAACCTCATGGACCCTGCTCACGTCCCCTACGCGCACAAGGGGTTGATGGGCAAGCTCCGCAAGAAGGAAGACCCCGGAAGATATGACCCCTGCCCCGAAATGATCAGTGCTCTCGAATTCAGATTACAGTGTCACTGGCTGGGAATGTTGATTTAGTTGTTGTTCTTCTCTTCACAGTTGAGTTTGACATAGAGGGTGGTGGGCCAATGAAGATGAAGATAGAGGAGGCCAACGTTAAGGGGTTCCTGTCGCCGCAGGAGAACGGCGGCTACTTCCGGTACGAAGCGCCATGCACCTTCTATGGCTCGCCGCTTCCCAGGGAGACCAAGGGAGAGGTATGAATTTGATCTATCCCATCTCTCATTGTTTCTGATGAAAGTTAACTCACAACAATCCAGAAAGGAACGAACCACCATTTAGTCAGAAGTTCACAGTTTGTGCTTGAATCGTGCAGGAGAAGAAAAAGAAGCCCCAGTTCATGCTGGTGTTCATGTGCATTCCAGTGGCACCAGGCAAGAGCAGGGTGATCTGGGCGTTCCCAAGGAACGTCGGCGTCTGGCTTGACAAGATCATACCGCGGTGGTACTACCACATTGGCCAGAACGCCATCTTGGACTCAGACATCTACCTCCTCCACATCGAGGTAACAATTCAAATTCTGATCATTCTCCTAATCCAGGCTATGGAGCTCAAGCACCATTGTTTTTTCCTTCATTTCAGGAGCGCAACTTCGCCGCAGCCGGCATTGAAAACTGGCAGAAAGCTGTGTACGTGCCCACGCAATCAGACAACATGGTTATCGCCTTCAGAAACTGGTTCAGAAAGCACTGCAAGAACCAGGTCGGCTGGGCTGCGCCAACTGTCGATCAGCTGCCGGCTACTCCAACCAAAGACAAGCTCATGGAAAGGTAAAACAAAATCAAGCCACCATTCTTCTTCACGGCAACCTGGAGCTTGGAATACCTGAGAAATCTAACAACCGTGTCGATTTCGATTTTGCGATGGTGTCCACAGGTACTGGTCGCATGTTGCGCAGTGCAGGAGCTGCAGCATGGCACTGAAGGCCATGAAGGCGCTGGAGGTCGCTCTGCAGGTTGCGGCGGTCGCCGTTGTGGGGTTCCTTGCCATTGCCAAGGGGACTCTGGTGACGTCGGTCGTACAGAAAACTGTCATTGTGTCCTTAGCCGTGTTGTGCTTCGCCGCGTCCCGCTGGCTCGCGAACTTCATCGAGAAGAACTTCTATTTCCAGGATTATGTACATGCTTACAAGTGAAGAGGCATGCTGTGTCTATTCGTTGATAGGATTTTTGTAGCTTCTGACTTGATGCAGCTTAGAAAGTGTACATGAAGAACATCACATTATTTGGTATCGATATAGCTGTATATAAAGCAATTAGTTTTTCTCCTACCAACACTGGCTTCCACTTTTCAAATCCTGTGTCAAAATGCTATGTAGGCGTGACAAAAGAAAGATTATGTATCAAGTACCAGGTGCTATTACCAAGCGAATGGAGAAAGTTGTTACAGAAAAACCATATAAAGAACAATAATAGAACTTCATATCAAATATATGATCGGCATTTCCACATGGAATTGCAGATATTGAGCAAATACCAGTATTATTTCATTATTACAAAACTGCAAGTTATACAAGGGCAAAACATTTCAATGTCAGCACGTACAGCAGTCCCTGACGTACAGTACAGCAGAACATGCATTCATTATCAGCGTTTCCCCATAATTTAAAACAAGAAGCCTATTAAAACTATATCTATATATGTTGTTGAATACTGAACTCTTGGTAAAGCTGTGCGCCTTTTTTGAGGAGGCGGCAGATTCAGATTTGTGTCAATATTACAAGCAAACATCTAAGAAGGCAAGCGCAAGTCCAATCCCAATTTTGGAGCACACAATGCCATCTACATGACACAGCATTTAGGCCCTGAAATGCAAAATAGCTCCAGTGAATTTACAAAGAAATTAACTATCAAAATATAGATGGTTATCGCAGCATTCACTTACAGAATAATAAAGCATCATATTATCCCACAACTTACCTCGTCATATATGAGTCATCCACAGTACTAATAACGATGTTCTCGCCTACTTCAATAAAAGGAGGAGCCTACAATTGGCAAAAAAGATGATGGGAAGTGAGAAATGCATCGAAATTGCAGGACTCCATCAAATTTCGTGGCTTCTGATTTTTACTATTGATAAAAAGCTATTTCATGGTAAAAAACTACTAGATGTTGCATTGATTAATTAAAGAGGGGAGTGAAGCAGGTTTGCAGTGGCTACATTTCTATCACTAAAAAAGGCAAAAAAAAATGGGTTGTGAGAAATTAATATAAAAGGAATGGATCGAGACTTTTAAACATCAACTACTTCTAGATGTACTTCAACAATTCATTGAAGGGCTATGTGAATAGACTCTACGAAATGGTACGCATCGACTTACAAGCACTGTAAGACCATTATCCAGCACGACCCTTTTATATCTGCATTTTGTATAAAACATGAGCTTAGTTACCACATAATGCTGGGCCTTAAGTATTTGATAATAAAAGATAAAATAAATCTGATTAAAGTGAAATATGCGATGAGCATGTGCATTGATACAATTCCATAGTATTGCAGGTCAAAAGCATCAGAGAAAATATGTGCTTAGTGTAACGTGTAAGGAGAATGATAAAACAATGTTCAACAAGTCTAGTTCCCAATAGTACTCTACAGCATTAGATAATGCACTTCTAGATCTTTATCGAATATTAAGGTTTTCATACTCCACCTTGCTGATACGGATTTATGCACAAAATACATGTAATATTATTTATTAACAGATTTTTTAGGACATTACTAACACGGTAGCAGATATCTGAGGTAAAACAAAAACAAATTATGGGTTAGTGAAAGTTTGCAAGTAACTAAGTGGGATCCAGCAATAAATGTTTTGGACAACTCTAGTACATATGACATAGTGTTATTGCTTTTGCTGCTTTTTTGTTATGAAAGCTGGCCTTTTGTCATACATTCACTGCCTGTAACTACTAACTATGCAAGTAATTACAAAGTCCAGGTTAGTTCTAAAAAAGTAACTTCCAAGTCTCTTCTCAGCGCAAATAGTTATGCATCTGGTTAGATTACTCCAGACTAAAAAGGCTCATATTATAGTTAGATCACTATGAACACTCACTCCAAGCAACATATGCAACAATAGGATGGACAAGACTGCTTATACTGAGCCACACAATATGAAAAGCCATTTGACATAAACCTAGTAATATTCAGCCCAGTAAAGGTAGCAGAACAATGAATAAGCCAAAAACCGTCAAGACATACTAAACAAATGTTGCAGATATGAGATTAATTTGATGATGGATAGTAATATGAAACTCACTGTGGTTGAGAAGTTAGCCCTTTCGTATTAGGTTGTGCTTCAACAACAGTGCAAGTCACACGAGGAGGCACCGAGCCAGACAATGGTCGGCCATCAAAGTACTGTAAACTCACTTTCATCTCATCTGTCACAAGTGAGAAAATGAGCAGGATGCCATGATATGAAATAATAAATTTTAAACTGCAATTCTGAAAATGAGCAAGAAATATCAACGTCGAGCGAGTCATCTACACTGTGCATTGGATACGGTTAAGCCCACAAATACAAGGCACCAATACAGATCACTATCATTTGTAAGGTGAAACTCAAGCGCCCCACATATTATATTAACCGGAATAGACGCTTTAGTCAGCTGTGATCGTATTAGAAGCAACTACTGTAGCAACACTAACTTGCATATATGAGAGCAAGAGGCACAAAACTAAACAAAGCATCTAACTATTCAGAAGGTAAAAGCACAAGCACATTCTTAGAATCCAGTATTGATAACAATTGGTGTGCCTACTGGTTGTCGATTAATATTGTTAGGACCTTTCAGATATGCAGCGGCTTTGCCAAACAGTTCCTTTGAAACCTCGAGTTGCTCAAACGTTTTAGGCCTGACAAAAAGGATTCCAGATAAGTCATCGCTAAATGGGTATAAATGAATATGGATGGTATCACAGCATATCATGTGAACGAAGGAATGAAAGAAACATACTCCATAAGAGCCACATTGTCTCCTTCCTGATACAGATAGGTAAAAGATTTCTCCTCAACAAAAACTCCTGATTGTGATAAAAAGAGTATGTAATGATTAGAATTTCAATATGAACATGAACTACAAATTTTGAATTTAAACAACCAAACGAAACTACTGTTTGTCACAGCTGTGCTTTTAAGAAAACTCTGCCACTGGACTAGAAACTTTTGGAAAAAAGTTGCTTAGCCGGTAACTCAAACCAGAGCCTGTTGAAAACCAGGTTATTTTGGCCGCCTTCTGGCAAAATATAGTTCAATTCGGCATCCAATTACTTGTTTCTTCAATAATTATTGGTACAATGTGTTTATGTGCAAAAATAACAACAAATGTTGCCCAAAGCCCGACAAACATAGTGAAAAACCATTAATTTGTAGAAGCTATGGTTGTGATGAGTATATGAGGTGCTGGTTGTAAGACTCCGAACAGGCTGGCAATGCATGCCGTTTCTAGAATCCTTATCATAATTTTAGCTAATTGTAGATGGTCATCATCTCAGGTTTCTTTGGTAGCTTATGAGTGTATAACACAGCTCGAGTAATGACACATGTATGACTGAATGTCATAAAATACATTAGAAGAAATTATTGCTCGAGTTATGTAAACAGGAAAAAGAGCTGCCCAACAAAGATTGCAAAAAAGTAAAGATGTAAGTTTGTGACCCTTAGGGTACCCTCTAACCTTTTCTAGTTCAAACAAATGAAAGAGGGTAGAGGGTACCCTAAAGGTTACCCAGTTGCATGATTACGAAAGAAAACATTTTAATAAGGACAGGATATATCTGCACAAGAGAAATCAAGGTACAACACAAAAGACTATAACTTTGTTCTACAATGCCTTTTATATACACAGAGTGAAGAAATGTCCATACTCTCAAGAGCCTCATCGGTACGGAATCTTTCTACTGTTTTGTTTCCAGTGTCAACATCCCTCAGTTCCACCTGCAGCAACCAAGAGTTGAGAATAAAAGTCAGAATGATGATCAAACAAATGGCAAGTTTAAGCTCCAGTTAAGTTAAGCACAAATGTAAGTTAACAAAAAAACTGTGCCCCAAACTTAATTCTTCATCGTTTGATGGGACGTTTGCATGAAAGTGCAGATATGCCAATGGGGTAACAGTGAGTCAACCAGATATCATTGGGTTTATTCATACGTATTTCTTGGTCTCTAGTCGTTTATTTAACTGTCCTCGTTGTTATTCATTTGCGTTTTATCACTAAGTTATCTTCTCCATGTTGGCATCTTCTCTCGCTGATGCTTAAATAAGTACTCTAATGACTCGAAGTGATATTCATTGTGTCCAATGCCATAGATGCAAGAAAAAACTGTCAAGTTTACATTAGCCTGTCACCATGATAGTCATTAAGTATGCAGTGTTAAGTGTTGGAACAGATTGAAAGAATGAAACAAAATAAATGACCTGTATTGTGGCTCCTCCTCTTCCTTGATGTGAATGGTTATATTTTATCACCTAAGCAAAACACAACCAAGAGGATAAAGTGATTGCTCTTAGCACACAAGAAACATAGACAAATATAAAATCATAGTTTGTGTAAAACAGGAACATGCATGGATGCAGAATACGAGAAGCGGTTAATCGTACCTGATAAATGCGGCCTTGATTTTAAGGTTGACCCAAAAGATGGATAAGTAAATGGTCCATGACACTTGGAAGTAAAAAACGAAATGAAAGGGATGTAATCAGTTAATCACACACCTCTTCTCTGTATTACATTTCCAAGTTTCACCTACAACATATGAATAATCTCAAGTCAATGGAAGTATCATTATGTGCTTCTGCAAAGATCAATGAATAACAGAACTGAATAAAAACAATACCAAAATTCAGGCTGAGGATATAATCGACATGTCACTAATCTGAACACCGAAATTTGTTTTTGCAGTTAATATGAGGACAAACGGAAGCTGGAAGCCTCCCTGCTAAATATAAACTGGAGACTGCAACTTCGACAATAGCTTCTAAAAGTAGCATCCATCTCAATTCTCAACCTGATCAATCAATTAAGGTGTGCAAAAATGGTTTCATGGTTTCCACTAGTTCATTGTTTTGTACTAGCTCAGAAGTGGGGAATGAATCCGTGATAGGAAATGAACTAAGCTACCACCAGTCAGTTTCACCGGTTTCCATGTTCCTTATTAACAAAAATATACTCAGCTAAATCCACTATCGAATACTCAGCTAAATCGAGCATTACACAGCATCTTTCCTTCCGAATTGAACAGAACAGCATCAGCCAGAAGAGTGATCTGCACTAGCTTTGGCAGAACCCTAGGTAAACCCTGGGCAGGCACGGGTGAGGCAAGCATAAACGAGAGCAAGGGAATTACGTCGGAGCCGAGCATCTTCGCGCCGCGGCGCTGCGTGGCGGCCCACGGGGTGGCGGCCAGGGAGCCGGCGGAAGGGCTCCGACGGGCGGCGGAGAGGGTGGCCACGGCATGGGCGTGGGCGTGGTGGGCGGCGGGAGGTGGGGACCGGAGGAGGAGGGAGAGGCGGCGGGAGGCTTCGAGAAGGTTCCGCCGGAGGACCTGCATCGGCATCGCGGAGGCGGAGTGGTGGCCGGTGGGGTGGTGGCTCGTCGTTTGCTCCTGCGCGGCGCGGGGAGGCCGGAGGCGGAATGGACGAATGGTGAAGGCTGCCGTGGCCCGTGGCCGATGGAGGCATGGAGCCTCCGGAATGGGCCGGGTCTGATGAGTGGGCTGAATTCCTGCCCGCGAGAATGTGCCCATTTTCTTCATTTTGCAATTTGCACACATCCAATTCGGATTAGCTCCCCTAAAAAAATCCAGTTCGGATCAGAGCATCTCCACTCGTCTCATGGTGCGTCCAGCGCGGCTCGGTTTTGAGGCGTACAGTAGGTACCAAATTGGTTCACGATTTGGGAGACGTTCCCTGTCGTATCCCATTGCAAAAAATTAAATAAGTTTATTTATCGAATCAACAAGTTTATGGCAAATAAATAATTCAAACTAATCAAAAAAATTAAAAAGTTCAATATAGCAAATAAAGAAAAATAAATAAACTAACTAGCTAGCTCCTTTGAGCCTCCACAAATGCTTTACCAGATCATCTTGCAGTTGACTATGAGTATTCGTGTCTTGTTTTCAGCTTCATTTGGTGCTCCCGCTTGCCTCCCGTGGATTGAGTTCAGCATTGGGGCGCCAGATGACAAAAGACACGAAAAATGATTGGGGGCCGGCTGGGCGTGATTTTAAGTGTCGGCACCCCATAGCCCTTTAGGGCGTCTTTTGAGACCTGAGTGAAGATGCTCTTAGCTTTTTCAAAAAGAATAAAAACATATCCAACGTTAAAAAATCATATTTACAAGTAAAATAATATGAAAATAAAATCTAAACATAGTAAAAGTTGTATCCTACAAGCATGCATAATCACAACCCAAAATTCTTTATAGATTATTCGAAAATTGATTAGGATAATCTGAGTGTTTCAAATTGCATAATCATATTTTTGTATCAAAATTCAAGTTCAATCTGCAAAAAATAGTAATTATTTAGTTACCGAGTTTATTTGACAAATATGGTCTAGCTCTGAATTTTATTACCGTCTCCCTTTTTTATTAACTAGTTGATTTGGTACATACTGATTTCAAGCTATTCATATTCTGTATAAATTCATACATCATTATAAACACAACTTAGTGAATATTTAGTATATCAATTCAATCACAGTTGATTGCATATTCACTGTGCTGTCCGTGCAAATAAGGCGGGCTATCTGCACATTCATTACGACCTCCCAGTACAAATAGAATGCAAATTCATTGCATTATTCTTGAAAATTTTAGAAGGAATTCATATAACATTTTAAGAACAACTCAGAGGTGTTCACTACGAATTCAGAAATACTGCATTTCAACATAACCAATCGATGCATAATAACTACAACCATTACAACCACAATCTTGCGCAATCCAAATAATTACATATGCACAATTCAATCTAACTACCCGCTCCAAATATTCTTCAGTTGCACCAAATCTCAGTCTCCACTTGAGAGAAATCAGAACCATCGGCTTGTCCTCGCTTAGTTTGACCTCTGAAACTATGCGCACCATGGTGAAAGGTGGCGGTCCCGTGCCATCAACCCTTCTAGACCAACAATTGAGGCGGCGAGGACGTTTTGTGCTTGCCTCGTCGGGGTCCTAAATGCCAGCGACGGCCCCAGCAACTCCTCTAGGTGGATGATGACCGGGTGCTTCCAGTTAAGCTATCGTATTTTCCTGTTGGTAATCTAGGGATTTGGAGGCAAGGTGAGCTCCAATTTGGGCGTACAATGGAGCTACATTTAATGATTTTGGATACATGCATGCATGTGATTGGACTAACCATGTATTTTGCCTATGTTACCGTGCAAGGCTTGTAGCTAAGCTACTCCCTCCATCCCAGGGCTTAAGGCATATAACTTTTTTGAAAAGTCAAGCCATGTAAAGTTTGACCAAACTTTTAGAAAAAACTATCAAGAACTATTATATTATATAAATACCATGTGAAAATATGTTTCATGATGTATGAAAGAGTATAGATTATGTATTGTAAATATTAATATTTTTCTTTAAAAACTTGGTCTAACTTTAGATAGTTTGACTTTTGAAAAAAGTTATATGCCTTAAGCCTTGGGACGGAGGTAGTAAGATACAACCCCAACTTCTCTCTTCATTAACTATAGTGCCACATAAGCAATTTGCCTATAATACCGTGCTAAGAAACACCCATCGGAAAAGGCCTTAATTATTTCCAAATCATCAATTTCTCGGAAACAAATCCCATAAGGGCAACAAGTAGCTGCCATACTGGTAGAGACCGGCGGAGGGTGCCAGCGATGAAACCAATGACAAGGAAGAAGAAGAAGCTCAGGACGGCGACGTTTGTGGGAGACACCAGCAGCCCGGTATGGATAGCTGCTGGTGGGCCTGGTGCTCCGGCGGGTGGTGGTTGCTGAGTGAGTCGACCCAGATGCAACCGCGGGTCGCCGAGGAAGGATTGCTCATCGAAGGTGCCGAACTGGCCAGTGCTGGGGAATTCTCCGGAGAGAAGCGGGTTGTACGAAACATTGAAGGTGTTGAGTTGGATGAGCTGGCCAAGGCTCGCCGGGAGCTCGCCGGAGAAGTTGTTGTAGGACAGGTCCATCCTCTCGACGCACAGCATCTGGCCGATCTCAGACGGAATCGGGCCCGAGATGCTGTTTCCCGAGGCGTTGAGCATGACGAGCGGGAGCTGGCCGATCTCCGGCGGCAACCGCCCTGTAAGACGGTTGCTGTCTAGGTGCAGCAGGCTGAGGTGCCGCATCCCGCCGATTTGCGAGGGTATCTCCCCGGACAGCAAGTTCCGGGACAGCTGCGCGTACCCGGTCCCGGAGATGGTGTTGGAGTTCACCCGAGACGACCGCGAGTTGTTGGTGCAGCTCGGGAATACGCCGTCCGGTCCGTAGCCCTTGAGGATGCGGTCCCGCATGCTGCGGCAATTCTCCCTGGTAATCACGGAGTAGAGGAAGCTGAACGGCGGGTAGCTCACCGGGATCCACCGCTTCATGGCTTGGCAGTTGCCGGAGCCGGCCAGCACGCCCGGATCATTCCCGTTCTTGGCGAAGGTTGGGCCAGGATCACTGCCGATCTCTGCCAACTCCCTCGGGATCGTGCCGGTTAACCGGTTGTCAGCCAGGTTCAGCCAGAGCAAGCTGGCGCAGTTGCCGATTTCAGGCGGTATGGTGCCGGAGAGCTGGTTCCTGGCGAGCATCAGCCAGAGCAGCGATGTGAGGTTCCCTATGCTCGACGGGATCCCGCCCGAGAGCGTGTTGCTGGACAGGTCCAGCGCCTGGAGTTCGGCCAGCCGGCCGTACTCCGGCGGTATCTGGCCAGAGAAGTTGTTGTCGGCCAGCATGAGGTACTTGAGGCTTCTCATGTCGGCCACCTCAGGAGGGAGATGGCCGGTGAACGCGTTGGAGCTGAGGTCGAGCATCACGAGCTCCGGCAGCCGGAGCACGCCGGAGGCCACGATGCCGCCGGTGTAGTTGTTGTCGTGCAGCAGCAGATGCTTCAAACCAGCAAACTTGCCAAAGGTCTCCTGCACATCCCCGCCAAACATGTTGCTGCTAATGTCCAGGACCTGAAGCTTCCTGCAGTTGGTCAGTTTATGCGGTATCTGGCGGTCAAGCCGGTTCGTCCCAAGAACCAGCGTCTCCAGAACGGCGAGCTCTCCTAGTGCGGCAGGTATCATCCCGGTGAAGTTGTTCTCCCACAGGGATATGTACGTCAGATTCACGCACTTGGCCACGGAATCCGGGATGTCTCCGACCAGCCGGTTCCCGGAGAGGTCCAAAGACTGGAGCCTGCAGCCGCCGTCAGGAAACGTGCTCCACGGGACGCTCCCTGTGAGGAAGTTCTCGGTGGCGCTGAATTGCCTGAATCTTGCGACGCCCGGCCATAGCTCGCCGGTGAAGTTGTTGGAGCTCAGGTTGACGACCTCCAGCCTGGCGCAGCCGTCGAACAGGCCGGTGATGTTGCCGGTGAGCGTGTTGGTGGACAGGTCGAGCACGGCGAGGTCGGCGCATATGGCCGGGAAGTTTCCCGCGACGCCGCCCTCGAGCCGGTTCCCTGACACGTCGAGCACCCGCAGCTTGGTGAGGCCAGAGATGTCCAGCGGCCCGGTGATGAGGTTGTGGGAGAGGTTGAGGTGCTCGAGGCCATGGCATTGGTTGAGGTCGCCGGTGGGGAGCGCGCCGATGATAGAGTTGTCGGAGAGGTCGAGCGACGTGAGCGCGCCGAGACGCGAGAAGTTGGCGAACGCCGGGCCGGAGATGGACGAGCCCGTCAGGTTCAGCGACGCGACGCGGCCGTCCACGTCGCAACTGACACCGCGCCACGCGCACGCCGTCGGGTCCGACTCCGGCCACCCGTCGTAGTCGCCGCGGTTGACCCTGTTGTTCGCAACCAGGAACCGCTTGAGCTCCACCAGCACCTCCTTGTCGCCGCTGGCGCTGCCTATCACCGCCGCCCCACCTTGGAGACAAGACAACAGAATTCCTACAGAATCCATGCATTTGCAGTTCAGCTCATCACGTACAAACAGCAGAGCAAAATCAAGAAGGAACCTGGCTGAGCATGCATGACTGAAAACCTTGGAGTACCTGCAACGAGAAGTGAACAGAGGATTTGAAGGAGCAGTACTGGGGAAGACATGTTCGCCTTGAAGCTGCTTCTCCGCTGTAAAATGTTCTCATCGCCTCACCACACATGCTAGCTTCATCTCTTTGCAACGAGAAGACACATGCATGGTGCACGTCCACAAATTTAAGCGCGATAGTCAAGCAAATTGAATCAAAACGCAGCAGAAAACTCAACATCAGAACGACTTTTCTACGGCGCGTTCGGTACGCAACGCTAACCTCCTCCGTCCACGGAGCCAAAATGACAGAAATGAATTTACCAGCACGTACAAATGCTTCCATTTTATACGGTCACTTCTAATATACCTACGTAATTGGTAGAAGTACATTTGACATAGAGAAGCATTTTGCAAGACGACAATACTATTTTTACTTACTAGTTGAATGCCCGTGCATTGCTACAGTTTTCTCAATTTTTCATTTGGTAAACATGTAAAAATAACACAAGGAAATTCATATGTATAGAAAATACACATTTACAAGTTACTACTCCCTCCGGCCCATATTAATTGATTTGGATTTGTCAAATTTTGGATGAATCTATATACTAAATAGTGTCTAGATTCATCTAAATTTTGACAAATCCAAGTCAATTAATATGGGTCGGAGGGAGTACTCCTTTTGTTCACAATTTACTTTGTGTATCAAAGCCTAATTTTATAAAGTTTAACCAAATATTTAGAAGAATAAATGAACATCCACGAAACGTAAAATCCTAGCATAGTTCCCGCGTGGTACATTCATCCTCTTAAAAGACCAAAAGGAAAAAAACACTCCAGGCATAATTTCCTACCCTCTTTGTGTGCATCACAGTTATCCAGATATAAGTTATGATGTCTATCATGCAGAAAATATTCAGTATACGATTAAACCATTCATGTTCAAATTTGCTAAATTACATGAAAAAAATTAGTACATAGAAATTATTATAAAAATATTATGAAATATATACTATTAAATTGAAGTGGGTGGTGCTGGTACGTTGCCCAGTTTTCTGTTTTAGCCCTACGAATATCATGAAATCAACCCACGGTTCCTCCAAGATCAGGAATTGAGAAGTCAACGCATAGTCCAAAACCATTACTTGTCTAGCACCCATATGTGTCTCTAGCTCTATCCTGACCTCGCTCAGCAACATGTTCTAGCCGTCATGCCCCCTCTCTCCCTCTTCTCGGCCTCCGCCCGCGTACAAGCTCTAGGCCCGGACTCCTCTGACCCGCATCGTGTCTGCCTCCGGGCTCCTAGCCCGCGACCGGGTCGATGTCACATTTATCTCCCCTGATCGTGACCACCAGTTAGACTCACGTGAAAACATTGTAACATCCATTGTAAGTGTCATAGTGTTGTACCTCACAGGCTGAAAAGTGTTGCAAATAGCCCCAAAACAATGAAATTAGTGGAGCTCCCAGTAGGGCAAGGTAGGGCATGCCCTACCTTGAGTTTTGTATAAAACTTTTAGATGCGTATGTTTTTTCTGAACTGTTTGAGTGGTCATACGTTGAAAACGGACTTCGTATGAGAAAGTTATGCTTATTTTAGCAAACACTGCGCAAAATTGATTCTGAAGTGAAATAAGGACTAGGTGTAGTCTAGTTTAAACCAAATCTTTCTCTCCACAATCGCTAATTCTCAATCTAATAAAAATTAACTCTAAACAATGTCCTAGATGAGGTATCTAAGGAGTTCATGGGAGTATTTTGGCCACCTTATGACATGTGGTCAAAACCAACTTTTATTATGTGATAGTATATGTTTTATGTTTGTACTTTGGCTTACTATTGGTAAAAAATTATAATTGCATGCTTTCTCAATTAGAGAAATGATGGTTTAGAACCCTCCTAAAGATGTGAATTCGCGCAAAAAAATAAGATCACAATTCTAAGTATGGACAAAGTGATAACAAAAAATGAGTGAAAAGTCATTAAAAGCAAGAAGACACTAGCTCACTATTGATTATTTGGGAGTGTGGCCACATCTATTTCTTAATAAAACCTATTACAACTTATTTTGACCATCAATTTGATGAGTTGTCTTTAGAGTTTCTTCAGAATTTTTTGTCTTGCCTGAAATGAATCATTTTATAGGTTCAACGCGAATAAGATTTCTTGGCTTACAGAGATTTATCATGGGGATTTATATTATTATGAGCATGAGCTTATATAAGATAACCTTGAGATATTATTTATTCATATGCAGAGAATTAAAGACTTTAGAGATTATCTTAATATTTGAATGATACATCATGCTTCGTATCGTTTATCACCTTGTTAAGTTGGTATTGCTTTTACTGGTAGAAACGACAATAGTTGAAAGGGCTTTCTCGATAAAAAAGGTCATCAAGAATGAGTTAGTATTATACTTTTTTTTGGAGTTTGCCCTACCTCGGATTTTTTCCGTCCTCCGCCACTGATAATGCAAGTAGGGTATATGTACATCTACTCCAAAGTACATATATCTTCTCATAAATGTGACAATGGAATATATCTTACAGGTATAGGTACATCTACTCCAAAGTACATATATGCCTCTTCTTGTTTGTTATTTCTTTGCCTATCAGTTTTGTTTTCTCCTTACTCATCTTGATCTTCTCAAAGTATCCAAATGTAGAGGATTGTACACACATTTGGTCATGCAAGTTGAATCGAAGCTTTCGTGGTTCCCTCTTCTCATTCTCAGTAGCATAATCATCAAGAGACATGACCCACCAGGTCCAACTTAGATATGCACAAAGTATCCAATTTTTACATGGAACCATAAAGTACTTTTATTAGATAGTAAACCTTTGATGACATAAATTATTATATCGACAAGAAGGAGTGTACATGGGTGTCCGAAAACATGAACACATGGCAGCTAACGGCAGTTGGTGGGGGCTAAATTACATACATATAAAATGTATGTGGGCTAAATAGAGTACCAAACTTGTGCATTATGCAGGAAAGAGCCTATTCAAACTCATAGACTTATAGTTTAGAATCAAATTTTGTACTTATACATTTTATAGAATTTTAAACACGACTGCGGACGTTTGGAGCTGGGGCTACAAGTAGATTGCTTTTAAACAATTCGAAAACACCAGTTCAAAGTTTCAAACAGTTCTAGATGTAAAAAACAATGTATTCGACTAATTTGAACAACTCACAACCCGAAATATCCAGTATTTTTGGCTAAAAGACAAAATTTGACATCTAAAATAGAACCATGCACAAATTTATTTTTTAAAACAATTGTTAGATTTGTCATTTTTATTAGGCCCGGAATATAAGGTATTTTAGGTTGTGGGTTTTTCAAGTTGGTAAAGTACACCATTATATACGTCTAGGATTTTTTTTCGATTTTTTTTAAAACTTTAAAACTGATGTTTCAAATTTTGGAAAAACCAATCTCCATGTAGCTCGAGTCTTAAAATGGTCTTTTGTCTAAACAATTTAAGTACTTACTCTTGTACTAGCATGCAAGTGGAAAATTGGCAAAAAAAAGAGAAGGGAAAGGAATGTTCTAGATGAGAAAAGATTCATGGAGAGGGAGCAAAAAATCCGTTGCGAAAACAACACCAGGTGACAGAGCCGCTGACCGACGGGCCCGGCCAGCCCCCGTCGTCACACGTGACGCCGATCTGCCGGCCAACTAGCCCAGCCGGGGAACAGCACACGTCCGTACCCGCGCGACAACCACTAACCCCGTGCCACGTCATCACCGTCCAAATTAAGCTCGAGGCGAATCCCATCTACCAGTCTCACCTCTCCCTCCCTGAAGTCCCCACCTCCCGGCACGCGCGTCAAGAAATTCCCCAAGGAATCAGTGAGGAAAGGAGGCCACGAATCCGACCATGCGCTGCGCCGCCGCCGCCGCCGCCGTGCTCGTCCTCGTCGTCGTCGGCACCGCCGTGGGCTCCCCCCGGGCCGGTGGTCCGGAGCCCACCTGCCCCCGGATTGTGGGCCCGCCCTTCGTCGACGCGCTCGGATCGCGATGCCCCCGCGCCCGGATCGAACCGTCAACGCCTCTCGAGGTAGCCGTCCTGCCCTCCCCCCCCAAATATTCGCGACCTGATCCCTGACCCCATATTCTCCCTATTGTGGGAAGTCTATTCGCGAAAATTTTCATGTCAATGCGACCAAAGCTGTAGCGGTGCGGGGTGATCTGGACAGTTGAATCGTTGATGAGGCGTGTGATTAGGGCTCGAAGCAGAGCGATTTTAGAGGGAGGATTTCGATAGGGTGGGAAATGTTTGTGAGTTGTGGTCGCTGATGCTACCGGGATGTAGCAATAGCGTTGGTGGCTGGATAAAATCAGCCAATTAACGGGAGCAAACAAGTGGACTTTTAACATAGCAAACAAAGCATAGGTGGCGTGGCTAATGAGAACCGTTGGGATGCGTTGCTACAGTGGTTTCCGGCCCCCAGTGGTCTGATAGGATGATGCTGTGTAGGGTTGCTATGTGTGTGTAATGTCTGGAGCATCTAGGTTTATTGTTACTACATTAAGAATGAGATTTTTGGTTTGAACAAACCGATCCGTGATGAGGATCGAGGATACAGTGTGGATATGAAGCGAAATTTTGTTATAAATAAGCCTGTATCTTAGAGCTACATTCATTTGATTTTCTAGAAATAATAAGTAAAACCCTGCACCATAAATAATGCTGGCATGCATGTTGCAACGTGCGAAACTTGCAAACTTCTTGTTTTTTCTGTACCTATTGACTATATCTGTTAATAATTTCAAATATGTATACTCCTATTCTCCTACTGAAGGTGACGGGAGATGCTTTCGACAAAGAGTTGAAACTTCGTCACAGCGGTGCTTCATACTCCATTCTCTTCTATGCTGCATGGTGCCCTTTCTCCAGCAAATTTCGACCAATATTTGAAGCTCTCAGCACTATGTTCCCTCAGATACATCACCTGGCTGTTGAGGAATCTTCTGCGATGCCTAGGTAATTGTTGTCAGACTCTTTTTTTCAGTGCCTGTACTTGAGGCGGCGCATCTTGATTATTTTTTTAATAACATGTTATGTGACCAGTGGAATTACAGCTCATCCTACCTCTTTTTCCTACTGTAGTTTGTTTTCAAGATATGGTGTCCGTGCCTTCCCAGCCATTCTTCTGGTGAATGAGACTACAATGGTTCGTTACAGGGGTACAAAAGATCTGCAGTCTCTGATTGATTTTTATAAAGAGACCACAGGTACAATCTTTATCCTTGCTATTTGATTTTGTAAATAATTTCTTGCACGCAGGAAAATAGCCTATTCCTTTGTTTCCTGCAGACATAGTTTATTTAATGGTGACAGCTTCTTTGAAATATGCCTTGTTTGAAACTTGAGAAAAACTCAGGATTAAGAGTACAGGGTTGGGTTCCTTTTATTGGAAGTTTGAAACATTTTTGCTTCTAATCCTTGCAATGCTACTTTACATTGGAGAATATAGAGTTACTTGGTGGGGAATTTAGCTGCGCCCTTGATTCCATGAATGGTATTCTTGACCCCATACATCAAAATTGACACCTTGCTGCTATGATCTACTCGTTGAAACGCTTTAATGTAGACAAGCGGCATACTAGATTATTCCTGGGACAGTTGAGCATGCTCGCAATAATCTTTCTTGATAATAAGGATTTATTCCATTTCCCAATTGATTTTGAACATGGAGACATATATGCGTGCTGCAGTGCTGCACATTACACTACTACAGCTATTGATGATTAGATTATTTTGTTGATTTTATTACTTGAATCATTGAAGTAAGTTATTTTTTGCTGCAGGCCTCAATCCAATTGCACATGTTGATGTTATTCAGCAAGAGAGCCCTGGAAGCTTGGGATCAGTCATGCCAGGAGGCCGGTCTCTTCGTAAAATGGCCAAAGACGAGCCCTTCGTGTTTCTCTCAGTGCTTTTTATCATCCTCAAGGTCGCGGCACACTTCGTCCCCACGGTCATCTCCCGTCTGAGAGCCTTCTTGACTGTCCGTGTTACAAACTTGAACTTAGGAATACGTAGGGGATCAAGCCAACTTATGGAACGTGCATCGACTGTGCTTGATGTTAAGAGACTTTGGAGCAAGCTTAGACTGAGCAGTAAGACAAGGGACCTTAGAAAAGGGGCGAGTAATGCTCGAGCCTGGGCTTCGTCATTTGCGTCTGTCTCACTGGGTGAACCGTCCTCCTCAAGGCAAGGGTAGCCTTTCCGGTCTGTTTGATAGTCTAGCTGCTGATATATGATCCAAAAATCATTTGATCTTGCTTCCCCATCCTGCTATGTATGTGAGTTCACGCACGTGGGGAACCTCACAGGAATGTAAATTTTCAGACCACATCTTGTTGTATAGAGGAATACATTTTGTGTTGCTGTTTGCAATACCTAATCTTTCTGTTAATTAACTCGAGTAATTCTTTGATGTATGGTGAAGATCTGAGTAATTTCCTGGAAGTCTTTCATTTGTTGGTACAATTTGGCTTCACTATGCAGCTGTGCACCAGCTTCATGCTTTTGGCTACCGACTCCTGCCCTGAATTGGAAAACTGGCTTGATTTGCTATACACAGTTCTGAATCTTGACTTCATGCTGTTTGAAAGAAACAAAGCAGTTCTGAATCTGTCCTGTTCGCATTTTCAAATGATTTTGTATTACTCTTTTGTCCTGTTTCATTTTTTTTCCCAGTTACATTGTCCTGTGCATAATTCTGCTCTTACATTATTATCCATCGCTGTCTTGGGTCACACCACAACTTTTCAGAGTTATGTTTCTGCAGAAGCTTCTAAACACGCGTCTCATTCTCTGCTCATTTCCGTGTTTAACTGGTATGTGTCCCTATCATTCTTCATTTCCTGTTGATTTCGTTTACTGTCTCCTTTGTTTATAATCTACCGTGCAATAACTTTGACCATCTCCATTATGATACACTTACCGTGCAGTTTTCTGTGAATTGGACCTGTATTTGATTTGCTGGAAGCATGCTTCATAACTTGATTGAAAAGGATGTTCGTTGAAAGCCCTTTAGGATTTGGTGTGATGGCATCCTAATATTTGACAGCAACTGACAAGATCTGATTAATTAAAGTTTGTTACGTCGTACAAGTAAGATTGCCAAGTAATGTTGTGCCGTGCATGGGATTATCTTAGGATTGTGGAGGAGTTTACCAGTCTGGGCATCGACACTTCTAATATTTTTATCCCCGTACATGATTACTATAATTGTGGATTTTCTGGAAGAACTAATATCTTCAGTTGCTAGGATCTTGCAGAAAACATGGCAACTGGAAATAATTGAGTAAGGAGGAAGGAAGGAAGGTCCCAATTGGTAGGCTCGAAAGAACATTTTTCAGCTTTTCTTTTTAATATGTAGTAATTTCCGCTTTGTCAGTTAGCAGGAAGGCAAAACCCACATACACACACAAGCACCTTAAATTGGCTGCCATCTCCATTGGTGCAAGCCAAGTTGTTCCCACTAGCCTTTTCAGTTGCTGTTCCCCTCCACAAACCAAAGAAAGTATCCTTCCAAGCCATCACTTGCGTAGATTCTTGGGGAAGCATCCACTCCATAGCATCATAGCTGCAAGCAGGTGAGCAGCTATATTTATTACTCCCGGATCCAAACCTGTTCTTGCAACTGGTTTGCCATGACCGGAGGGGATTCCATGGATCAAATCAGCCTGGACGACTGGGAGATCCTGCCTGACCACGAGAGCCCCTTCTTCATGGAAGAGTGCACCGTTGGTGGTAAGGATCAGCTCTCTCTTGGTCCCGATCTGGTCATGATCAGCATGGACTACTTCCCCCCTGGCTCTGCATCCCACCCTTCTCCCTATGATTGTGTCCTAGATGAAGAGGCCAAGAAACCATCTCCACAACCATTGCAAGATGCCTCTGTCCAGGATCCCGTCGTCGAATTCAAGGACATCGGTGACGTGCAGACCGAGTCGAGCCGAGGGGAGTTCACGGCGAAGGTGACCGAGGTATGGATCTCTGACCCAGAAGAGGAGGAAGAGACGATCAAGTCTCCTGCTGGTTTTGCAAAGGAAGCGTTTGAGGACGAGGTGATTGTGGAAGCAGCACCCGATCTACGTGACGAGGAGGAAGGAGGTGTCAGGGGAGACAAGGCAGGGCTGGAATTCGTTGGTTTCAGCGTCGGCAAACTGAGGGTTAACGGTGCCGGGGCACTCTGCTCGTTCGGGGTTGCGGCTGCCACCTTCTGCATCTTCCTGCTTGGTGGCGGCAAGCATCAGCTAAACCAGAAGAAGACGCAGAGCCAGAAGATCCGGTTCCAGATGTGCGCCGCCGGCGATGAGGTTAGTGCCTTTTTTCTCTTGTTCTTGTTTTAATTCGTAATCATCTTTAATCTGTGCACTGTTCTGTTCCCTTAACGGCATCGGCTTGCTTTGCTTGAACTTCACTCATGCTTGGCTGCGAAAACAGTTGCGGTGGATGAGTTCAGCAACTTTGCGTCATTCTTTCCAACTAAAAAGAGGCTTCAATAGTTCAGTCTTCTTGTTTTAAGATTGGATCAGATCTTGCAATAGATTAGGCCGATGCACATAATTTCGGGGACAGTGGCCCACTGGTCCTGACTGTTTCGCCTTGTTTGATGTGCAGAGGATTCATGAGGTCGTGGAGCAGGCCTCCATGCTGAACCAGGCCATGTCGTCAGTGATGGGAGGCGCGTCCACCAGGGCAAGCATATCATTCGGTGGCTACTACGATGGGTTTTGATGTGCTGGAAAGAATCTCTTTCTGTGTATTCACGACCGTAGTATTAGATGCAGTATTTGTATTGAGATTCTTTACATTGGCAGGGCCCAGTAGCCTGCGTGTACACTAGCTACTAGCATATTTTTTTTTGAGGGATACTAGCTACTAGCATCTGCTTCCTCACTAGTATTGTACAGTCATTACTTGATGTGAATATTTTGGGTTGATGAAAATAGGTCCCAATTGACATGTTTCTTTTTTCTGCGATTTCAAAGAAGAAGATACAGACGCTCGCGCGCTAGAACTGACGGCATAATAAGAGCATGTACAGCGTGAAGATGGTGTCTAAGAAAAAAGTACGCATGTGTCTAAGAAAAGGAACAAGCTCCACCGTTTAGACAGTGTCTAGTAAAATTTGTGGGGTCTACTAAACATAAGATACTAGTACTTTTAAAGTTTGGTCATACACTGCCAAGTGGGACCATTAGTTGCTTTTTTCTTAGACACTTGTGTCTTGTACTAGACATAGGACTAAGGATTTCCTAGCTAGCACCACCCTCTCCACTGTGTTAGACACCACTTGAAAGAAAAAAGGTGCTCTTAGACACCCTATTTTGACAACACTGCACTTACTCTAAGATACTACTTGCAGGTTGCTTCAGGACACTGCCACTTGGCCTTGTGGTCACTGAATCTGGCCGGTAATTGGGACTGCTGATTTGTCGGTTTGTGGTACTATCACCAGTTCACCACCCACGTCACGGCTCTCTGAAGTCGACGGCATTTTTCTGTCTGAATCATTTCCTGCAGGGTATGGCAACGGTACGCGGTCGCCTGAAGATCCCGTCGTTTCGCCGTGCGCTGCCCGTGCGTGCGGTGACCACTATTGTTTCACCGGATGGCCTGGCCGGCACGTCGCCGTGTCCCACTTTTCCGTGATCGAAATTGCTGAAAGTAACGCATCGAAGCTCGTCGTGCCAGTTCCTCAAGATGGCAACTAGTCTTTGTCCATGGAACCATAAAAATCTTGCATCTACGTCATGTCCAAGAGGCGAGGCCCGTGCCGGAGCACTGCTCTGTGACAGCAATGGATGGGCCGGGGTGGGAGCTGTCCATTAAGACGAGCTCGTTTTGTTTTATTATCCAGGGAAGACGAGTCACCGCCGATTCCAACGCTTTCAGAAAATCCAAAGTTTCATACCTTCCCCCTGAAAAAACAAAACCCAAAGCTTTCTCGAGCCACGGCACTCCTGCCCATAACGTTTGGTAGCCACCAGCGATTTTTTTGCCCTACCTGGCACTAGGCCCCGAGGTGCATGACCACGCGAAAACACGATCAGGATCATGTTCTGCATTTCGTTTGGTTGGTTGGTTTCCATTTTCTTGCACAAGGACAGAAACCGGCACCCAGTGTGTTTGGTTGCCACATGAACAACATCATTAACGGTCACGTGTCAACACCTTGTGTAATAAAGAGCTATAGAGATCTACTCATCTACGCTTTCAACAATAGAGTTGTGCGAAACGACGAGGTGAAGCTACTCTAAAAGAAATTTCCAACAGTCGACCACATGCAATGAATCTAGCGAAATTCGTCTAGGAAAGGTCCAAACATGTAACACGGATTTGAGAAGATATTGTTAACAAAACCACCGTGCCGATTGTCTGAATTGAGCCCATCGCCGACGTGCATTTTTTTTCATGTAGATCTTATTTAGGAGTGAAGCATGGTTGTGTTAATTAGAAGGAGTCAGGGAAGCAACAGTTTAATGAAGGAAAGAGAATCAATCTCACTTACACGTTGCATATCGGGAGGGCCCGACCAAAGGTGATCTGGTGTTTGCATTGGCCACAACGTACGGTAGATACGCAGACATCCAATCTGCTCGTTTTCATTTCTCCTGGGCCTAGCTGGAGAGGGTCTGCAGGCTAGCCTCCATAGTTGTTGTGAAAAGTCTAAGTCGAAGAGTTGTGCTCGATATGTTTCTGATCACTTTCTCTTATGAACTACTCAATACTTCTTCTCAACGAAAAGACTGCATGTAGCTCGAAGAAATAAAGAGTTTTACTCGATCCATGGAAGTCTCTTAGTTAATTTTCAGCTACTCATTCCGCAAAAAAAAAAAAAAAAACTCAGGACTCGCCAAATGCAGTGATGCGGGTGCCCCTGGCTGCCATGTCCGACCTGCTCTTCTAATACCATAAACCGTTGGACCAAATCTACCCAAATGCCAATCGAAGAATTATTGACACGTTGGCACGAGCAATGGTTGTTGTAATGACATGTAAATTTGAGAGACTCGAAAATGGGTAGAACATAGTTGTGTGCATTGCATCCATGCATATAAAATCCGGAAGAATCATTTTTTTGATAGAACTTTTCAAAATGATTGAAGTTCCCGTTGAGCTGGTGATTTAGGACTAATTCATCATGCTAAGTGTTAAAACTTTAAAATAATCTTTGGTAAATTTCTATATTAGGAAGGCTAGATGTAATACTCGTGAATAAAAGTGAATCAACACACAAAACACTTGAATAAACAAATAACAACTTAATGCTTAACTTATCTTCTCTAAATGTCATTTAGCGCATGTGCTGAATAATCTTTAGCACATGATCACTCCACCAAAACAAGATCAAATCTATTCTTATCTAGTTATCTTATATCGATGATCATTTTATCTATCATCACTTCTGTCGGAAAGAGAAGAGATACAAAAAGATATGCACTCTTCTATCAGAAAGTCTTAGACGATGCTTCCATCTAGATGGGACCTCTTACGAAAGTATCCTTTAATGATCCCATTCATCCTTTCAAACGACATCATGCTATGCAGGAATGTCGGCCCGAGATCAATGGTATCATCCACAATGTGGACCAACAGATGCACCGTAGCGTCAAAGAATGTGGGCGGGAAGTATATCTCATGCTCACATAGTATGACAACAATCTCATCCTGTAGCCTTTCAAGTTGCTTCAAACTGATATGCTTTCGAGAGATGACGCCGAAAAAATGACACAGGCCAAAGAGTGTTTCATAGATATGATTATCCACTATCCCTCTAAGTACAATAGGAAGTATATGTGTCATCATCATGTGACAGTCATGAGACTTCATCCTGCTGAACCTTTGTTTTTATGGGTCTATATATCTGCTGATCTTCCCCGAGGAACCGGAACTTGTTCTGACTCCCATAAGACACTTGAAGAATTGATCGATCTCCTTGTGACTTAGAGTGAAGAAAGAGGGAGGGGGCAATAATCAGATTCCTTCTTAACTTTTTTGACCCTACCTCCCGTCTCCATCTGTGACTGATCGGGGACTCCTCCATGAAGCCCATTCCCGATATTCAATGCTATCAAATCTTTTCTTGATTTTGGCCCATCTTTGGTCTTTTAGGGCATGCCGAGTAGTGTGCCAAGAAAACTCTCTCACAAATTCTTCGTGATATGCATGGCATCGAGGCGTATCGAGGATTTTACAGCATGGCAAGTCCCAAAAAAGGATCTCGCTTTCCAGGTCTTCATAAGCGGCTTCAACGCCTTTCGCTTCTTTCCTAGCTCAGGGGTCAATGCACTCTTTCCAATCTTTCAACAAATGATCATTTTCGAAGCCGCTCGTCTTATGTGGAGGTTCTCTGGTCTCAACCTGACCATGAACAGGTCCTTATGCTTTCTCCACGTGTCATCTGGCTGAGGTGTTGGAAGCCTACTTCGGATTAGGATATGCGAATTAGACTTGGCTTAGAATCCTAATTGGCCTCTAAGGTAGAGGTCCATCATGGAGGTATATATAAAGGAGAGTAGGACACACTATTTAGGGTGGATGCACACACTACAACCTTCCACGACAAGCGCCACTCCTATGCCCAAGTTGCACGTGCGAACCTAACAATCTAGTGTATGATGCTGAAGGGAATATGCCCGAGAGGCAATAATAAAGTGGTTATTATTGTATTCCTTATTTATGATAAATGTTTATTTTACATGCTATAATTGTATTAATACGGAAACGTTAATACATGTGTGTTTAATAAACAAAAAGGAAGTTCCTAGTTATGCCTCTCTTATAAACTAGCTCGTTGATTAACATGATGATCAAAGTTTCCTGATCATGGACATTGGATGTTGTTAATAACGAGGTCACAACATTAGTGTAATGATGCGATGAACATTCATCCGAAGTATAGCATTACGATCAAAGTCATTGAGTTTATATTGCTATAACAACTTACAAAGTGATCCTAATCCTTAGACCATGAGATCATGTCAATCACTAACACCGGAAGAGTTTCTCGATGACATCAAACGTCACACCGTAACTGGGTGATTATAAAGATGGCTTCAGAACTACTAAAGTGTTATGTTGAGACCCATGGATCGAGAGTGGAATTTGTTCATCCCGATGACGGATAGATATGCTCTGGGCCCTCTCGATGATATCACATTGATTAGCTTGCAAGCAAGTGATTTGATCACTAGAATGTTATATCACGGGAACGAGAAAAGAGTGCATGTCGGTAACGAGATCAAACTAGGTATGGAGATACCGATGATCGAATCTAGAACATGTAATATATCGTGAAACAAAGGGATTAAGATACTAGCGTAAAAGGTTCACACGATCACAGAAGTCATCGTTGAATGTGTGGGAGTCAGTATGGATCTCCAGGTCCCGCTACTGATTATTGATCGGAGAAGGGTCTCGATCATGTCCGCATTATTCGCGAACCGTAGGGTGACACACTTAAGGGATACCGACACCATTCGGAGCAAATGATATGCCATAAAAAGAAAAAGGAAAGCGCAGGAATTTATTTCACTAGACACCGAAACTGTTTCGGTTGAAATTGCTGAAACTGGTTCTGTATGTGAAATTGAAATGTTGTAAGGGGTTTTATATGAATGTTTGTTAATTAAAGTAATTAACAAAATTCCGAATAAATAAACAAAAGAGTTTTATTTAAATGAGAGCTTGCATTAAATTTGGTGGAAATTTAATGCATGTGAGTGGATTTTTGAGTGGAGGATTTTTAATGTGAGTGGAGGCTTTTCATTTTGAGTGGGAGCTCCACCCACATGAATGTGGAAGAGGTGGGGGCAGCCCCCATGGCTGGGCGCCATGCCCCTTGGGTGCCCCCCCTCTCCCCTATAAAAGGCCCCCCTCTCCTCCTCTCAAGACACACCTTCTCGTGAAGGATCTCTCTCCCCCCTTTAGAATTTCCCCATGGTCTCGGATCAGCGAGATACATGTTCCCGGTGGCTTTTTCTGGAAAGATTTGTTGCTTCCGCTGCTTCGCTGGAGCAAGGGCACGAAGGTTGTGGGGGTGCCCGTACGTGTGTGCGATCACGGATGCACCACTGCTTTGAGGTGCTGGACTTGATCGTGCTGGACCGGCTGGACCAGATGGACTTCATCACGATCTTGAGATCGGCAAGCGTTCGTCTACATCATCCACGAGTACAACCTCGTTAACACTATTCGGTCTTCGAGGGTATGTATTCTATGGATGTATATCCACCCGTTGCTTGTATCTAGTAGATAGATCTTGGTACTTAGATGTTCCCATCTTAGGAATTTTTTTGTTTTCTATGCTGCGAACCCTACAGTGGTATCAGAGCCTGATCTATGCGTAGATAATTTGCACGGGTAGTACACATATGAGTATATGGGCGATGATGATCATTTTATTGCTTCTTCGTTGTACTTTGGATATTGGTGGCATAGTGGGATGAAGCGGCCCGGACAAACTTTACATGTCCTCGCACATGAGACCTGTTCCACGCTTGACATGCAACTAGTTTTGCATAAGTGGCTAGCGGGTGTCTGTCTCTCCTACTATAGTCAATATCTAATTTGCAACAAGTTGTCAACAATTTGGTTATCCTCGTTGTGGTTCATGTTCGTAGGTAAGAACGGTTCTATCTTCGAAAGCCCTAAGCCACGTAAAACTTGCAATGGATAAATTAGAGGCGTCTAGTTTAGATTGTTGCTGGGCTAGTGTTATGATATGGTGATGTTGTAAGTAGAACTATGATATGATACTCTTACAACACACATAACGCGTAAACTCCATAGACCTTGGATTTACACATAAAGGTATGATAATGATCATACCACGATGCACATGATAGAGATCATATGCGGGAACCATATCATTCCACTAATTAACATGTGATGTTTGATTGCATCTTATATTGCTTGTTTGGCGTTTTATTAGCATAATAAGATGATCCCTCATTTAGATATCAAGATAAAAATGTGTTCTTCCTTAAGTATGCACCGACAATGTTTCGTCGCTTCAAGGCATCACGTGATGATCGGGTGTACTTGAATCCACGAGCATATCTCGGGTGTAAGACAGTTACACACGCGAATACTAAGGTTCTTACTTGGCGATCCTAGCATGTACAGACATGGCCTCGGAACACGGACCGAAAGGTTAAGCATGAGTCGTATAGTAGATATGATGCCCATTTGATGCTCGCCTTTGAAGCTACACCGACTCACGTGATGATCGGACTTGGTGTAGTGGATTTGGTTCATGTAATCACCAAAAAGACACGAGGGATGTCGTTTTTGAGTGGGAGTTCATTTCTAATTTGGATTAGTAGAACTCAATTTATCATAAATTAAATCAAAGTGAATTTGCATAATTTGTTGTAGTCATTGGCATTCGTTCACCACTTTATACTTAGTTGTAATTGAGATAATAGAACTATAGAATTCTGGATATATACTTTACGAACTGGTATCGTATTGTGTTGAGTGTCAATCAAAGTTTAAAGTCCTATTGCAAACTTTCAGCAAACTCTATTTACTCCGTGAAATTTAATAGTTGGTATTAAATCGAGAGTAATAATTCCAGTGTTAGTATCTTAAGTATCATGTTTGCCTCCATGATTCTTGATTGTTTTAATATCAAGTTTATCTAGGAGCTGAAAGAATTGTTTCAGAAACCATCATGTGTGGCAGATATAACGATATCTAAAACAATGTTTTGGTTGCAATATGATAGAGTATAATATGTGTTCTCATATAGGATGAGAATTTACAAAGGTTGGAGATGCTAGACATCCTAATCATCCAAAAGGGTTTTGGAAAGCAACATTATACTCACGATTCTCCTTATAAGCTACATTAGCTTGATCATGAAAGTCGTCATGATAAGGATGAATAGAAGATGTATGTAAAATGTTTACTACACTAAAAGATTACTAAAGAATAGATTTTGAAAGAATACCGATCATTTTGATGATGGTGATCTACTTCAAAGTGCAAGTCCAAAGGTATTATTATTTGAATATACACGCTTTGGACTATGTGTCATGTATATGTCACCACTGTTGATGTTGATAAATTCTTTTAAAAAGGAAAAGGAAATGCTGAAAGAGAATCTATAAAATATATTTGGCAGAAAAGAAAAGATTGGAAATATCTAATTTAGGTTTATGGATGATATACATGTTATGGTTGTATTCTTTGCTTGTTAAACAATGTGGTTCTTGGGTATTGGATACCGAATTGGTTGTTATGAAATTTCATACGGAACGACGCAATTCATGAACTACAATGGCCTAAGTAACTAGCAAGAGAATATGTGATGATGTTCATCGAAAACAAACAAACCGTTGTTTGTATTTCTCGTTGACATCAAAGCTTGACTTCAAGATTTGTTTTAATAATTGTTATTTAAATCAGGTATTATGAGAACAAAGGTTGTTCAAATAATTACCGTATTCCATATAAGATGGATGATTTACAAATCTAGTTGGAGAAATCACATCCATAAAGCTAATGCTAAAATGTCGCAAGACAAATGATTGAAAGATCACTTATGAAGTGACATCGCTGTTTAAATTATATTGGAAAGAAAACATGAAGAATCTCCATTTTCATGGATTTTTGGAGTCTTTGATTTGATCAAATGACGCTTGTGAGACTTTCCTCGGGATAATTAAAACTTCGTTCAAAGGCCAAAGAAGAACGAACGACTAAAATATTGGAATTTATACATATCGATGTATCTAGTCCATTATGTGTAGTCGTAAGCGATGGGTTTCAACTTCATATACTTTCTCTAGAAATTTGAGTGAATGTTCACTTAATGAGAAAGAAGTATGAAATATTTGAAAAACATTTCAAATACTTTCAAGATGAAGTGAAAATCATTGTAACAAGAAAATAAATGGTTTATGATTTTATTATAAGGGATTTATTTGAGTTACAAGTGTAACAAGAAAATAAATGAATTATGATTTTATCATAAAGGGATTTATTTGAGTTGCAAGTTTAGCAAAACACCTAGATTTACATTTCCCGAAACACCATAGGAGTATGGAGTGTTTGAGATTTGTAATGAAACCTTGTTTGACCTGGTTGGATCAAAGGTGTTATTTATAAAACTGCCATTATGTTTTAAAAAGATTAAAGCTTTAGAGACTTCCGCTTTTTACACTGAAAAGAGATCCATCTTGATCCGTTGAAATGACACCATATGAGTTATGGTTTGGGGTAAAACCCAAGTTGTCATTTCTTAAATTTTGGTATGCTAAACATAAGTAAGATGTTTACAACCAAAGCCGGATGAGCATGTCTTTGTAGGTTATTTCGAATAACAATCGGTTATTCCTCCATAACACCGAGGACATAAGGGTTTGTCGCTTGAAATTTGAAGTTTCTTGAAGAAGGAATTTTTCATAAATGTTAAGTGGGAGGACAATAGAACTTTGATAAGGTTAACGAACCTTAGCTAAATGTGCTGAGTTGCCCAGCGCCAGAAATGGTTCTGGAGGCTGCCATAATGCTCATAGCTTATGTGCCTCAAAGGTTGCGGTCACGGAGATCTAAGTTCCTATTGAACCAAGTAGGTCGGTTAAACAATCAAATGCTAAGATTTGAGATTAAATCATTATTGTTTGACAATGATGAACCGAATACATACAAAGAAGCGATGATGGGCCCTGACTCCGTCAAATGGCTTGAAGCCATAAAATCCGTGATAAGTCCATACACGATAAATCAAGTTTTGAACTTGGAAGACCCTCCGGAAAGGTGTAAAAACCTATCAGTCGTATTTGGATCTATAAAGAAACAGACATGGATGTTTCACATCTATGAAATAGTCGACATGTCGTAAAGTATTTTACGACATGTTCAAGGAGTTGACTATGACAAGATTGGATCTTTCATAGCGATATTTAGTCTGGACGGATTAAAGTAGCAACCACTACATATAATTTGGTATATGGTAGATGAATAAACAAAACAAAGTTCTTCTAATAGAATGGTTACCTAGGACGTGTACATGACACAGTCCAAAGGGTTTTGTTCAATTCAAAGGATGCTAAAAGGGCATGCAAACTTCAATGGTTGAAGTAAGCATCGCGGAGTTGGAATCTTCACCTTAATGAAAAGGAGTTTTCATCAGGAGACGATGAAGATGCTTGCATTTGCAAGAAATTAAGTGGGAGCGCTGAGACATATTTCTAATACATTATGTGGAGGACATCTTGTTGATTAGAAATGATGTATCTTTTATCGACAAAGGTTAAGAATTGCATTTTGATGAAATACTTAGGCAAAACCCGAATATTTAGCGTGAATGTCTATAGTGGATAGACTGTGACGCCAATATGGTTGTGCCAAACGTACATATATGATATATTGAAGGAGTTCAATATAGAAACGACAAGAAACAGTTCGTGTTGCATGGAGAGGAATTGAATCAAGATTCAAGTGTATCGACACTTGATAAGTGAAACAAGATTCAAGTGCTTTGACACTTGATGAGTGAAATCACGAGAATGTTTTGATCAATCATACCATGATATGTACACATCCAGATATGTCATATGCTCTAAGTGTTATGAGCATATACCAGAATGAATCATAAATTGATCATTGGACAATAGTAAGGAAATTCTTATGATCCTTTGGAAGAACTAAGAATATATTTGTGTAGAGGTGACAAACAATTACAAATAGTTCATTGTAAAGCGTTACATTGATACTAGGTTTGTCACAAGATACAAATTAAGTTTATCTCAATTTAAACTATGGGTGGCACAATGTAATGGAAAGGAGATTCCATGATGAATTTGGATGAAATCCAAAGTTAAGACATTGTGACGAGTACTACAACAAAAGGCTAAGTATATGACTGCTATAGTAGCAGCAAAGGAGGGAATTTGTGTCAAGTAGTTTGTTATCAAACTAAGGTGTTGTTCGCAACGGGCTAACACTAAAGATATATTGTACGACAATAGTATCGACATGGTTTAACCCCAAGGAACTAAAGGTCTCACCAAAAGACCAAATTTATACAATGCCATCTCATTGGAGAATGAGTGATGCGTGGAGACGCAAAGACATGTAAATACACACGGACCTGAAAGCATCAGATCCGTAGATTATGTTAACCACTTGCAGTTGCGTATATGGAACACCAGAAAGCCATAGGTGTTCAATACGCAAAGTTTTCAAACTAGATTATTGTCTCTAGTGCAAGTGGAAGACTGAAGGGAATATGCCCGAGAGGCAATAATAAAGTGGTTATTATCGTATTTCTTATTTATGATAAATGTTTATTTTACATGCTATAATTGTATTAATACGGAAACGTTAATACATGTGTGTTTAATAAAAAAAGGAAGTTCCTAGTTATGCCTCTCTTATAAACTAGCTCGTTGATTAACATGATGATCAAAGTTTCCTGATCATGGACATTGGATGTTGTTAATAACGAGGTCACAACATTAGTGTAATGATGCGATGAACATTCATCCGAAGTATAGCATTACGATCAAAGTCATTGAGTTTATATTGCTATAACAACTTACAAAGTGATCCTAATCCTTAGACCATGAGATCATGTCAATCACTAACACCGGAAGAGTTTCTCGATGACATCAAACGTCACACCGTAACTGGGTGATTATAAAGATGGCTTCAGAACTACTAAAGTGTTATGTTGAGACCCATGGATAGAGAGTGGAATTTGTTCATGCCGATGACGGATAGATATGCTCTGGGCCCTCTCGGTGATATCACATTGATTAGCTTGCAAGCAAGTGATTTGATCACTAGAATGTTATATCACGGGAACGAGAAAAGAGTGCATGTAGGTAACGAGATCAAACTAGGTATGGAGATACCGATGATCGAATCTCGGACATGTAATATATCGTGAAACAAAGGGATTAAGATACTAGCGTAAAAGGTTCACACGATCACAGAAGTCATCGTTGAATGTGTGGGAGTCAGTATGGATCTCCAGGTCCCGCTACTGATTATTGATCGGAGAAGGGTCTCGCTCATGTCCGCATTATTCGCGAACCGTAGGGTGACACACTTAAGGGATACCGACACCATTCGGAGCAAATGATATGCCAGAAAAAGAAAAAGGAAAGCGCAGGAATTTATTTCACTAGACACCGAAACTGTTTCGGTTGAAATTCCTGAAACTGGTTCTGCATGTGAAATTGAAATGTTGTAAGGGGTTTTATGTGAATGTTTGTTAATTAAAGTAATTAACAAAATTCTGAATAAATAAATAAAAGAGTTTTATTTAAATGAGAGCTTGCATTAAATTTGGTGGAAATTTAATGCATGTGAGTGGATTTTTGAGTGGAGGCTTTTTAATGTGAGTGGAGGCTTTTCATTTTAAGTGGGAGCTCCACCCACATGAATGTGGAAGAGGTGGGGGCAGCCCCCATGGCTGGGCGCCATGCCCCTTGGGTGCCCCCCTCTCCCCTATAAAAGGCCCCCCTCTCCTCCTCTCAAGACACACCTCCTCGTGAAGGATCTCTCTCCCCCCTTTAGAATTTCCCCATGGTCTCGGATCAGCGAGATACATGTTCCCGGTGGCTTTTTCTGGAAGGATTTGTTTCTTCCGCTGCTTCGCTGGAGCGAGGGCGCGGAGGTTGTCGGGGTACCCGTACGTGGGTGCGATCACGGATGCACCACTGCTTTGAGGTGCTGGACTTGATCGTGCTGGACCGGCTAGACTTCATCACGATCTTGAGATAGGCAAGCGTTCGTCTATATCATCCACGAGTACAACCTCGTTAACACTATTCGGTCTTCGAGGGTATGTATTCTATGGATGTATATCCACCCGTTGCTTGTATCTAGTAGATAGATCTTGGTACTTAGATGTTCCCATCGTAGGAAATTTTTTGTTTTCTATGCTGCGAACCCTACAGATGCTCCCCCCATATGTGTGGCTACCTTAGAGGCCATGCAATTGTAGCACTTGGATGAGACACGCGGGAGGAGATATTAATAGGAAAAGGAGACAAGGACTAGGAAGCAGTATCGATACATTGTCTCGATGTGCTTCATCGAGTTCGGCAACTACATATCTTGTGGTACTCTCGGGATCTAGAACTACAGTAGTCGTGGTTTACGTGGTAATTTTTTAATTTGTGCTAGTGTAGACTATCATCCCTACACATTTCATCCTACATAAACTGTGTGGAATCTAGGCGACGAAGGTGAAGTCATGTGGGGAGCCACTCTTTGATGGTGAAGGTAGAGTCTTCCTTTCTTACTAGACAAACTTGTTGGAATCTAGGCCATGAAGGTGAATGCATGTCGAGACTTATTTTAAAGATGAAGATGGATCCTTCCTTTTGACTGAGACCCGCTTGGTAAAATCTAGGCAAGAAGGAAAGGCATGACAAGTTGTACCTTGCGTTGAAGATGGAGCCTTCCTCTTGCCCTAGAAAAACTGTGTGGAATCTAGGCGACAAAGGTGAAGGCATGGGGAGACACTCTTTAATGGTGCCTTTCTCCCTGGACAAACTTGGGGGAATCTAGGCGATGAAACTGAAGGTATGCCGATACTTAGAGCATCTCTAACGGTACCTGTAAAAGCCATGCAGAGTACTCAGGATTTTCAATCTTCACGTGCTTGCCGTTGGTGTCCTCAACTTCAATCTCCTCTATGGGGGCAACCTCTAGGCCCTTGACCAGATTTAGGACTCGGGCACCACGCAACACAAGGATGACAAGTGCTTTCTAGACGAGGGCATTATCACGAGTGAGGAGCTGAGTCGGCGGCGCTCCCAGAGCTGCAGCCAACGCAATAACTGATGATGTCGAAGAGGATGTTGAAGTCATGATGGTGGCAACAAGAGGATTGCATCGGCGATGGGATTTTGTGGTAGTGATGCGGCGGCAGAAATTGCGGCAGCGCAGCTGTATGGGCTTGTATTTGATGGGTTTTGGGTATCAGGTTGTAGGCGGCGGCAATAGAGGGGCTGTGCGGCGGTAATTTTGTGGGCTTTTGTGGCGACAACAGAAGGCTGAAGTGGCGACAGGTTTGTAGGCGGCAACACAGGAAGGCTGTGCGGCGAAGGTTTTGAGTTTTGCGGCAACGACAGCGAGCTGAGGTGGAGGCGGGTCGTGGCGGTGCAGAACACCGACAACGACGGCGATGTAGTTTGTGGCAGCTAGGTTTTAGGGAAGTGGAGGCGAATACATGTGAGCTGATGCCTTGATTTGCCTTAGGCTTGCTTCAGGTATGCCGTGGTAGGGGCTTATGCTCGTGTTAACTACAGTTAACCTTGAGCGGCTAGCATTCAGACTTTGGAGCTTTATGCTATATTCTAACAAGAAAAATCACCATATAATTTGTCTAGCTAGTCTTACAACATCAATTTGTTTTCTTCTTAATTAAATAAAAGACAGAGCTCAAGTAAAAACAAGTCCGCAAAACTAGATTGGCCATGTGGATATGGGGTGAAACTTACATGAATTTCAAATCACAAACATAAAGCCCCAGCCCCCAAAAAAGTACAAGACATCCTGAATTTTTATGGGTGCACTCTCCAGAGGGCAGTGCCAATATTTCTCTTGTAAGCTAGGCTTCCCAATTTTCATCGGTTTGTTCTCCCTAGGCTTTCCCAAGTTTTAACCTTCCCATGTCATTTTTTTCCTATTCCTTAATGAGATGAAGCTGGCAGGTATGCAAGACCGAAGCAAGGAATAAGTTAAAGCGGATCGCGTGATCTTCGCACTCTCTTGCTTAAGGAAGTTTCCTCGATCCAGTGCACTCCAATCTGCTCGTTTGGTAGCCTCCACCGAATTTTGCGCTCACTATGACGAGGTTTAATCTCGTCAATGCCCATTGTTATGGACTTGGGTTTTGGAGAAGATGGGGATGCTGGAGATCGTGGCACGGTTAACAGACAAGCAACCAGGGGACACGAGATTTACCCAGGTTCAGGCCCCCGGAGGGAAAACCCTACTCCTGCTTATCTGCTCTTTGATTACGGCGGAACCGAAGGTTACAGGGTGCGCAGATTCGATCTGGCGTGGATGTGTGTGCGAAAGTATGAGTCGAGTTGCCCTAGGACGTGCCCTCCTGGCCTTTATATAGACTTAGGCAGGTCCCGGGCATAGTCCTAGTCGGTTACAAGTTCTAGGGTTTTACCCCTTTGAATTTCCTATCTCCTCTAGTCTTGCTCTCCAAGGATCCAAAGACGTCATGGGCCTCGGCCACCCGAAAATCTTCATGGGCCAGCGTATGTCTGCCGTGGGCCTTCCTTGGGCTGGACCAGGTATGCCGAAGTTACGTACCCGTAGGGTATAACCATGTCAGTAGCCCCCGAGTGTTCAGTCGAATCGTAGATTCGGCTGAGGACTCTTCCATCCTTCGGGAGCAGCTATATGTTAATAGTATATGTGTGTAGGGATTGTTGATGCGTGTGCCTGACTCACCCGACGGATCAGGGTCAGTTAACTATCTTAGGACGAAACAACACGATCTTCTTCAGGTTCGGGTCCCTTAACCCGAGCCTGGAACATATGCTGGCTTAATTCAACTCAGGCCGCGGAGGACTTATAGGAGTGGAATTCCAGTGATTTTAATTGGTGTACCCAACGCGTCCGTCGGGATTTTTCATCGTACCTGCTGGTACGGATTCATACTAGCAGAGCGCAGTCAGGTGCGTTGCCAGGCCATCAGATGATATCTGTAGGTCTTATCTTTGCGTCGCAGACGCAGCATCCGAACATTTATCACCTCGGAGGTGTTTCGGGTGGCCAAGGAGATTGTTGCTCACTTAGCGTTTTGTTGGGGCAGAGTTGCCAAAAAAGTTTTTGCATGCAGATCTGAAAGATCGCAGTCGAAGATTTCATAGGGTGCGCGACCAGCGCTCCCTATGGGAGTAGCCTCCAAGTGTCTGTTGGAGTCGTAGACTCGAACGGAGACTTTTAGTTTAAGCATTGTTTCAATCATTAGGTCCGCAGGACTCGAAAATTTTCGGATGCTTAAATCCATCCTCCCTATGGGAGTAGCCCCCGAGTCCGTAGTGGAGTCGTAGACTCGACGTAGGACTCAGAGAAGTAATTTTGTCCTCATTTGTCTGTCGGGTGCGCGGCCAGCGCTCCTGATAGGAGTAGCCCCCGAGTATTTAGTCGAATCGTAGATTCGAGTGAGTACTCTTAGCTATGGAGCCGAAGTGGTGCTAGTATAGCTTTTGATAACGTCAGTGCTTACGATCGATGACCTCAAGCGCCTGCTACGCCAGAGATGACTTGACTGGACGAAGCGTGGGTCCCACTTGCTGACTTTGAATTGACCGGTCACGCGGGGCGTGGAGATGATTACGGCGCCTCCTCGATTTCCGCGCGTAGTGGACGGCGTGGTAACGACGGTTCGTTGTGGTGTTGACACGTGTACGGCCAGATCTACCGTTGGCGTTAGGTCTTCTCGATGGACGGCCAGCGTGCATCGTTTTCGCTGTTATAATCCCTGGTGAAATCGTGGTTTGTTTTTCACCGCAACAGTTCATCTGTTCACTGCTTCCTTGTTCTTGAGCGATTCTTGCTGCGCGCTGAGCTTTCCTTCCACATTTCCTTTGTCCTTCGTCGTTGCCAACGCCACCACCGCTGTAGTGTCATGGGGAAGACAAAGAAATCCTCGTCTGCGGTTGGGACCAGCGCCACCGGAGGCAAGAAGAGCACCGCCGCTACTCGCGTCACCGATGGTGGCCGGCGGCGATCAGAAACGCGGGAGAGAGATCTCCGCAAACTGCGCGAGCGGAGCCTGATCCCACAGGATACGACGGCCGTCAAACTCCCCGGCAATGAGGTAATCCCCCGTCCCCCATCTGGGTATCGGGTTATGTTTCTTGCCTTCGTCTTGCGTGGGTTTCCGTATCCAGTCCATGACTTCCTTCGTGGACTGCTCTTCTTCTATGGGGTTCAGTTGCATCATCTGTCTCCCAATTCTCTTCTCCACATTGCTTGTTTTATCACCCTTTGCGAGTGCTGGCTGGGCATTGAGCCGCACTTTGGCCTCTTCCGGAAGCTTTATTCCGTGAAGAGGCAGTCTGGTTCGGATGGTGTGTATCCCATTGGGGGTTTCATCATCTCCCTCAGTCCCAATGTGCAATTCTTTTCCTTTTCCATGTCCGAATCTGTCCAGTACTGGCGGAGGAAATGGTTTTACATCCGTGACTCCGTACTGCCTGGGCAAGATTTTGGTCTTGTTCCTTTTGACCCCTCCCAATTGATTGAGAAGAAAAGATCCTGGAAAAACCAAATCTTAGATGGTGAGGTGGCGGAGATAGAGGCCCTGTACCGTCGGGTGGAGGATCTCCAACTGATTCCTGAGAAGGAGGTGAACGGTGTCGACGTCATCCGGACGTTTCTTGAGCGTCGGGTGCAGCCTCTCCAAGCGAGGGCGCATCCGATGTTTCTTTACTCTGGTCGCCGTGATCCGACGAGGGTTTTGAGTGAGAAAATCTCCGAGGTGGAACTTGACAAGGCTCTTCGCGCGCTGTTGAAGTTCAAGGCCGACGAAGAAATCCCGGGGAAGTCGCAGACTCCTCCCTTTTCTTCGACGTTGGTCGTACCGAAGGTGTAGATTTGCGCACGTAGTGCTCCCCTTTTGTTTTTGTCAGCGGTGTACTTTTTCCTTTGTTTGCTAACAAAGTTCCCTTTCCTTTTGCAGAGCTTCAAAGTGCCGGGCATGGCACCACCATTGCCCGAAAGGTATCCGAATGCCCCGGATAATGAAGTGGTGGATTCCGTGTCCGAGCTACCGTCAGCGCGATCTCCAGCGGAGGATGCCGACGAGTCGAGTGAGGACCATTCGCGCAAGCGATCACGGAGCTCCAGCGAGTCTTCGGATGCCTCGACTCCTCCGACTCCCAGAAATCCTCTGGGCCTTGAGCGTCATGATGATGTTCATGGGGGTTCTTCCTCTCCTCTTCCTGCCATTCCTGTGCGAGCTGTTGCTCCGCACCCGCCAGCAAAGCGGAAGAAGGAAGAAAAGAAGGAGGAGAAGAAGGAAGAAAAGAAGGAAGAGAAGAGGGCCCGAAGGGCTTCTCCTATCTTCTACCTGAGCGCGTTGGGCTCGTAAGTTTTCTTGTTGCCATTGTTGTCCTTTTTCCTTGATGGTGTTTGCACCTGTGTTGATTGGCTTCGTATGCAGGCAATCCTCCGACAGCTCTAGTGATGGTGGGCAGGAGATGATGGGGGAGTCGAACATTGCGTCGCCTCCTCCTCATACTGTGGCGACTTCTGGTGACGTTGCGCCAGTTCCTCCTGTGCAGGAGAGGCTGGTGGTTGCGCCCCAGAATTTCGCAGGCGGGTCTGCGGGTTCGCCTTCGGAGCACGTAAGTTTTTCTGCTTGATGTTACGGGGGGAGCCCCCGAGTGTCTTCGAGTGCTGATGTTGTTTTTGCTTCTTTGTGTTGGGCGTAGCCCCCAAGTCCTGTTCTTACTGCTATTGCCTTTTTCTGCAGCCTTTTGTCCAAGAGGCCAAGCAGCTGGTGGAGGAGCGCCTGACGCTGGAGGCGAAACTGCGGAAGCTTCAAGGTATTTGTCTCCCTTGTAGTACTTCTCTTGCTTATCTTGGTCCTGTTCTTTGACACTTGCTTGTTGTAAAATGCAGAGGAGCATAACGACTCTCTCCGTGAGGTCGATGTTCTAAAGAAGAGCCTTGGCCAATCGGAGCAGAAGGCCGGAGCTACCGCTGGTGCGAGAGAGCGCCTTGAGATGGAGCTGGCGAAGGCAGCCGAAGCGAAAGAGCGTCTGCAGCAGGAGGCCGCAGATCGTGAGGAGCAGCTGGCCACCGTTGCGGCTGCTCGTGAAAAAGGGGTGGCAGATAAGCTCATGGCTGCTGCCAAGGCCATTTCGGGTGAGTACAAGCTTTTTGACTTGTTTCTTTTCTACGGATCTTCTTCTATGCTGCCTTTCTTCATGTTTTTCTTCTTTTTTGTCTCAGATGCCGCGGGCATCGAGTTCGACCGCGGTGCTCTGGAGCACGGGAGTGCTCTAGATGATGCCACTGTGGCGGTCGAAGACCGCTGCAGCACCGTCGTCAACTCCCTTGCCAAGGCGAAAGAGGTCCTTGGTCGTTTATACTAGGAGCTCTTCCCGAAGGGCGCATCCCTTGAAGATGTGGATACCCTGGCAGAGGCTCTGTCAGGCGAAGTGCCCGCAGCGTATAAGCGCAAGCAGAAGGGCATCGGTGCGTCCGTCGGGCTGGCGATGGCCATGGCGGCTGGGGCGGAGCTGGACCTGCCCCAGATCACTTCTCGGATGCCGACGGCTGCGGATGGATCCGAGGTAGCCTTCGCCTCCTACTCCGCTCGCTGCAGACGATATGGGCCCAAGCTCATTGACTTGCTGTCTGAGTACGCACTGCGGCAGCAGGGCGAGGCCAAAGCTAGGCAGTCTGGTTCTGAGGCGACTCAGTGTCCTGCACCTTAGGCATAGTAGACGCAGGGTAGTTTGTAGTCTTCTTTTGTTGTAAATATCTGCTGTAGTACCATCCTTGTGCCACGTAGTGGCCTTATATATTTTAATGAATTCCTCCGACTTGTGCTCTATCCTTGGATGAATGTCTGTGTGCCTTTTTTTTCTGCTGCTATAGGTTCCTTCGGGTGCTGACCCAGTTGACACTTCATCCGAAAGGCCCTTGCGAGCATCATTGGATGATTCCTCGCAGCTCGCTTTTCTTCGAGATCGCGTGCGCAGCTTGGAGAGAGATTTGCTTGGGTTACGCGGTCGCGCTGATGTTTGGAAATCCAAAGCAGACCGTGGTGCAGCCAGAGAGGAGTATTTGATGGCGGAGCTGGGTCAGCTGTCCGAGCAGTTGCAATGTAAGTTGATCCTTCTTTCGGGCTGTAGCATAGTTATTCGGGTGAGCCTGCTGGCCTTACTCTTGTTTTGTGCGGTTGTCGCAGGTGCCAATCTTGCTCCGAGGGAAGAAAAGGAGTGTATTGCTGTTCGAGTCAATTGCTTGACTCAACAGGACATGGAGGCCGGCGGCTTCTTCTGGATGGATCGTGATCGCGCCATAGTTCTGGCGACGGTGCAGGATCGTGTCTACCAGGTTTCGCGGGTGCTCCGCCAGGTGCAGACATCACTTTCCTCGGTGCTGCACGTCATGTTTCCGTTGGATGCCGTGCCAACGACCCTTGGAGGTCTTCTGACGAAATTTCGGAGTGCCAGCAATGTCAAGGAGCTGGTGCGACAGCAGCTCGTCGCAAGGGTGAAGGCTGCCTTGTCTCTTGTAAGGGTACACCGTCCTGACGTAGATTTGGCTGCTATGGCGACTGGGCCACCTCCTCGACCAGATGGTGGCGAGTGGGATATGCGTCCGTATTACGCGGCTGTAAGGCAGTATGCCGAACAGATTGTAGATTTGTTTGAGCAGCGTGCTCAGGTTATTCTTCAGAATAGGTAGGACCTGAAAATAAACAGATAAATGTAAAATTTGTATATTGCGGCTGGGCGTTTATGTGCCCTTTGTTGTAAAGGTTTCTGAGCACACAGTGCTTTGATTGAGTACGTGCCCTTTTCGTTTGCCTGACGTAGTCAGCTACTCAGTGTTGGAGATATGCCCTAGAGGCAATAATAAATGTAGTTATTATTATATCTTTGTGTTTATGATAAATGTTTACATTCATGCTATAATAGTATTAACAAGGAAACATTGATACTTGTGTGATTTGTAAACTTAATTTGAAGTCCCTAGTATAGCCTCTATACTTCACTAGCTTGTTGGTTGATAAATGGTTGAGGTTTCCCTATCATGAACATTGAGATGTTATCAACAACAAGATCATATCGTTAGGAGAATGATATGGTAGACATACTCCTATAGATAAGCGTAGCATAAAGATCAAGTCATTTCAATAGTTCAATTGCTATATGCTTTCTGATACATAGTAACCTAATTCCTTCGACCATGAGATCATGCATATCACCTTTACCGGATGGATGCTTTTATGACATCAAACACCACACCGTAACTGGGTGGCTATAAAGGTGGCATTGAGTGTTCGGAAAGTATTGGTTGAGACACATGGATCAAGAGTGGGATTTGTCCATCCATATGACGGATAGATATACTCTGGGCCCTCTCGGTGGAATGTCATCCAATTAGCTTGCAAGCATGTGACTAGATCACAAGGTATCACATATCACGGGAACAAGAAAAGGGTACTTATCAGTAACGAGGTTGAACTAGGTATGCAGAGATACCGACGATCATAACCTCGGATAAGTAACATATCATGAGACAAAGGGAAATTGGTATCGTATGTAAGTGGTTCATTCAATCGCAAAGTAATCATAGAAATATGTGGGAGCCATATGAATTTCCAGATTCCTCTATTGGTTATTGTTCGGAGAAGTGTCTCGATCATGTCCGCATAATTCACGAACCGTAGGGAGACACACTTAAGGATTCGACGTTGTTTTGAGTAGTTATGGTATTATGAGAAAGAGACCGAATGTTGTTCGGAGTCTCGGATGGGATCCGGGATATCACGAGGTGATCCGGAATGGTCCGGAGAATAAGATTCATATAAGGAAAGTCCCGTTTCGGAGTTCGGAAATGATTCCGGTGAATGTTCTAGAAGGTTCCGGAATGTCCGGCACTCCGGGAGGGGGGAGGGGTACATGAATGTGTCATTACATATTGGAATGATTGCATCATGTACTAAGTGTTCTTGCTGTTCCAAATAAAGGATTAAATTGAATCCTAAAACAGAAAAGTCAAATGTCCAGTTTGAAAGTCAAACGGCTAAAACAAGAAACTGTGGGAAACAAGCAAGAGGAGTTGGGAACCGACTTGGGGGAGGAGTCTCCTCCCCAAGCCGGCGCGCCAAGCAAGGCCGACTTGGGGAGGGACTCCCCTCCCCTTGGCCGCACCCTCCACCCATAAAAGGAGGGGCAGGGTCTCCTCCTCAATACACACAAGTTCCTATCCTCTAATCTCCGGTTTAGAGCCGTTTTGGTTTAGAGCTTCTAATTGCCCTAGCCTTCGGTTTAGAGCCTTCTAATTGGTGTGTCTAATCCCTAGACCACTAATAGCCCTCTCTCATACTCCACCATACTCGCTCCGGCTTAAGGCGAAGCCCTGCGGGATCTCCCCTCTACTTCTGGTACCACGCCGTTGTGCTGCCGGAATTGCGAGGAGAGTGCTACAACCTCCGCTGCCCGCTGGAACAAGGGAGAGGAAGGTCTTCGTCGAATACCGAACGTGTGACCGACTGCGGGAGCGCTGCCGGAACGTGGCGCCGGAAGGATCGTCTACACGATCTTGAGATCGGGAAGAGTACGACTACATCACCCACGAGAATCTGCTCTCGTTAAACACTTTGGAATCTTCGAGGGTGAGTTATTCCATCGACTCGTTGCTACAATCTAGTAGATAGATCTTGGCTTGTTTGGTTGTATGCGGTAGAAAATTTTTGTTTTCCATGCTACGAACCCCTACAGTGGTATCAGAGCCGTGTCTATATGTAGATCTGTTGCACGAGTAGAACACAATGGTCATTGTGGGCGTTGATGCTTTTATTGTCGATTGCTTCTTGTGTACTTTGCATCTTGCGGTATGTTGGGATGAAGCGGCCCGGGCTAACCTTACATGACATCGTTCATGAGACTTGCTCCACGCTTGACATGCAACTTGTATTGCATAAGTGGCTTTGCGGGTGCCTGTTTCTCCTAGCATAGTTAAGATCCAATTTACAACGGGTAATCAACAATGCTAGTATCAATGTTGTGGTTCTTGTTCGTAAGTTAGAACGACACTTATTGAAAGCCCCAAACCACGTAAAACATGCAAAGAAAGTAGAGGCGTCTAACTTTGTTTTGCAGGGGTGTGCAGTGATGTGATATTGCCATGATTGTGATTATATATGATGTATGCAATGTTCCTTATTGTAAGTCGGCAACCGGCAGGAGCCATATGGTTGTCTTTAATTTCTGTTAAGACCCGCGTGTCTATTCAAAGTAGTTGTAATAGTTGAAGCTGGTGTAAGACAACCATGAAGAAGCGTCATTGACCTTGATGCTATGCCGGTGATGATGGAGATCATGTTCGTGCTTGAAGATGGAGATCGGAAGCACAAAGAAGAAAGGCCATATCATATCACATATTATGAATTGCATGTGATGTTAATCCTTTATGCATCTTGTATTGCTTAGTAGACGATGGTAGCATTATAAGATGATCCCTCATGCACATGAATTTCAAGTTCTAAAGTGTTCACCCTTAGTATGCACCGTTGCTAAAGCTTGTTGTTTCGAAGCACCACGTGATGATCGGGTGTGTTAGATTCCGCAAGTGTATACAACGTAAGCAAGCCAGATTTGCTTATGCGGTAGCTAAGGTTTGATCTTGACGAGCCTAGCATGTACAGACATGGTCTCAGGAACACGGATCACCGAAAGGTAAAGCATGAATCATATAGTAGATATGATGAACATGTCGATTGTTCGCCATTGAAACTATATCAACTCTCGTGATGATCGGTTTTGATATGGTGGATTTGGTTCGTGTGATCACTAAAACAATGTGAGGGATGTTGTTTTGAGTGGGAGTTCACCTAGATTAATTTAATTATTAGTTAGAACTCAATTTGTCATAAACTTAGTCTAAACTATTGCAAATATGTTGTAGATCAATGGCAGCCCCTACCATCAATTTTAATGCGTTCCTAGAGAAAGAAAAGTTGAAAAACAATGGAAGCAACTTCGCGGATTGGTTCCGCAATTTGAGGATTGTCCTCACAGCTGGTAATTTGACCTATGTGCTGGATGCACCGCTGGGTGACCCGCCTGCAGCTGATGCTACCGATGAAGTAAAGAACGTTTACCTCACTCGAAAGACTCAGTACTCCACAGTTCAGTGTGCTATCTTGTATGGTTTAGAATCGGAGCTTCAGAAAAGGTTTGAGAATTCAGACCCACATGATATTGTCCGTGAACTCAAACTGATCTTTGAGACTCACGCGGCAATTGAGAGCTATGAGGCTTCTGAAAAGTTCTTTAACTGCAAGATGGAAGAGGGCAGCTCCGTCAGTGAGCATGTGCTTAAGATGTCTGGGCACGCAAGCAAACTTCAAAGCTTGGGTATAGTGATTCCTAATGCTTTGGGGATTTACCGTGTCCTCCAATCACTACCACCAAGTTACAAGAACTTTGTGATGAACTACAATATGCAAAACATGAACAAAGAATTTCCAGAACTCTTTGCCATGCTAAAATCTGCAGAAGTGGAGATCAAGAAAGAGCACCAAGTGTTGTTGGTCAATAAGACCACCAAATTCAAGAAAGGCAAGTCTAAGCAAAAGGAACACTTCAAGAAGGGTGGTAAGAAAGTTACCACGCCGATGAAGAAAACCAAGGCTGGACCAAAGCCTGATACTGAGTGCTTTTACTGCAAGGGACAAGGTCACTGGAAGCGGAATTTCCCAAAGTACATGGCGGATTTGAAGAACGGCAACATCAAGAAGAAAGGTATATCTGATATACATGTTATTGATGTGTATCTCACTAGTATTCGTAGTAGTGCCTGGGTATTTGATACTGGTTCGGTTGCTCATATTTGTAACTCGAAACAGGAGCTACAGAATAAACGGAAGCTAGCGAGGAACGAGGTGACGATGCGCGTGGGAAACGGATCAAAGGTTGATGTGATCGCGGTCGGCACGCTACCTCTTCATCTACCATCGGGATTAGTTTTAAACTTAAATAATTGTTATTTGGTGCCTGCGTTGAGCATGAACATTATATCGGGATCTTGTTTATTGCGAGACGGTTACTTGTTTAAATCCGAGAATAATGGTTGTTCGATTTATATGAGTAATATGTTTTATGCACATGCACCTTTGATAGATGGTCTATTTTTATTGAATCTCGATAGTGGAAATACACATATTAATAACATTGAGGCTAAACGTTTGAAATTGAGCGATAACTCGACCTATATGTGGCACTGTCGTCTTGGTCACATTGGAGTGAAGCGCATGAAGAAACTCCATTCCGATGGACTTCTTGAATCACTTGATTTCGAATCACTTGAAAGATGTGAAGCATGTCTGATGGGTAAAATGACTAAGACTCCATTTTCTGGTATGATGGAGCGAGCTACGGACTTATTGGAAATCATACATACCGATGTATGTGGTCCAATGAGTGTAGCATCGCGCGGTGGTTATCGTTATGTTCTTACCTTCACGGATGACTTGAGTAGATATGGGTATATCTATTTCATGAAACATAAATCCGAAACTTTCGAGAAGTTTAAGGAGTTTCAAAGTGAGGTAGAGAATCAACGTAACAAAAAGATTAAATTTCTACGTTCTGATCGTGGAGGTGAATATCTAAGTTACGAGTTTGGCGAGCATTTGAAGAAATGCGGAATACTTTCACAGTTGACACCGCCGGGAACACCACAGCGTAATGGTGTGTCCGAACGTCGTAATCGAACTCTCTTAGATATGGTTCGTTCTATGATGTCACTTACAGATTTACCGCTATCATTTTGGGGTTATGCATTAGAAACAGCCGCATTCACTTTAAATAGGGCACCGTCTAAATCCGTTGAAACGACACCGTATGAATTATGGTTTGGGAAGAAACCTAGATTGTCGTTCCTTAAAGTTTGGGGATGCGAAGCCTATGTAAAGAAGTTACAGCCGGACAAGCTTGAACCCAAAGCGGAAAAATGCGTCTTCATAGGATACCCGAAGGAAACTATTGGGTATACCTTCTATCATAGATCCGAAGGCAAAATCTTCGTTGCCAAGAATGGATCCTTTCTAGAGAAGGAATTTCTCTCGAAAGAAGTGACTGGAAGGAAAGTAGAACTCGACGAGGTTGTCGAACCTTCTCTCGAAATTGCGAGTAGCGCAGCACCGGAAGAAGTTCCTGTGGTGCCTGCACCAAATAGAGAGGAAGCTAATGATGGTGATCATGAAACTTCGGTTGAAGTTGCTACAGAGCCTCGGAGATCAACGAGAACTCGTACCACTCCAGATTGGTATGATCCCGTTATGAGTGTCATGTTGGTGGACAACACCGATGACCCCGAGACATATGAGGAAGCAATGATGAGCCCAGATTCCAATAAATGGCAAGAAGCCATGAAATCCGAGATTGGATCCATGTACGAAAACCAAGTATGGACTTTGGTGGACTTACCGGATGGCCGGAAGGCTGTCGAGAACAAATGGATTTTCAAGAAGAAAACAGATGCTGATGGTAATGTTACTGTCTATAAAGCTCGACTTGTCGCAAAAGGGTTTCGACAAATTCAAGGAGTTGACTACGATGAGACTTTCTCACCAGTAGCGAAGCTAAAGTCTGTTAGGATTATGTTGGCAATCGCTGCATATTATGATTATGAGATATGGCAGATGGATGTCAAAATAGCATTCCTCAATGGAGATATTGATGAAGAGTTGTATATGATGCAACCCAAAGGTTTTGTCGATCCTAAAGATGCTAACAAGGTATGCAAACTTCAACGGTCCATCTATGGATTGAAGCAAGCATCCCGAAGTTGGAATCAACGTTTTGATAAGGTAATCAAAAGTTTTGGTTTTATACAAACTTATGGAGAAGCTTGTATTTACAAGAAAGTGAGTGGGAGCTCTGTAGCATTCTTAATATTATATGTGGATGACATATTGTTGATTGGGAATGATGTAGACCTTCTTAATAGTGTCAAGGAATATTTGAATAATAGTTTTTCAATGAAGGATCTTGGCGAAGCAGCTTACATATTAGGCATAAAGATTTATAGAGATAGATTGAAACGCCAAATATCATTGTCACAGAGTACATATTTGGACAAAGTTCTAAAGAGGTTTGGAATGGAAGATAGCAAGAAAGGGTTCTTGCCCATGTTGCCCAATACGACCTTGAGTAAAACTCAAAGTCCGACATCGGCAGAAGATAGAGAAAGGATGAGTAAGACTCCCTATGCCTCAGCCATAGGATCTCTAATGTATGCCATGCTATGTACTAGACCCGACATTGCATATGCTGTTCGTTTAACTAGCAGATATCAAAGTGATCCAGGAGTGGATCATTGGACAACGGTCAAAAACATCCTTAAGTACTTGAGAAGAACTAAGGATATGGTTCTTTCTTATGGAGGTGATGAACAGCTCGTTGTTAATGGTTACACCGATGCTAGTTGGAACACCGATCCGGATGATTCTAAATCACAATCTGGATACGTATTTATTTTGAATGGTGCAGCAGTTAGCTGGAGGAGTGCAAAGCAAAGCGTTGTGGCGAGATCTTCAACTGAATCGGAATACATGGCTGCTTCGGAGGCTTCACAAGAAGCGATATGGATGAAAGAGTTCATTACAGAGCTGGGTGTGGTTCCTAGTGCACTGGACCCAATGTCTATCTACTGTGATAACATGGGCGCCATAGCCAATGCGCAAGAACCAAGGTCACACAAGAAGCTGAAGCATATCAAGCTACGTTTTCACGCTATTCGAGAACATATCCAGGATGGGGATATAAAGATTTGCAAAGTACACACAGATCTGAATGTGGCGGATCCGTTGACTAAACCTCTCCCGAGGGCAAAACATGACCAACACCAAACTGCCATGGGTGTTCGGTATATTACCATGTAATCTAGATTAGATGACTCTAGTGCAAGTGGGAGACTGTTGGAGATATGCCCTAGAGGCAATAATAAATGTAGTTATTATTATATCTTTGTGTTTATGATAAATGTTTACATTCATGCTATAATAGTATTAACAAGGAAACATTGATACTTGTGTGATTTGTAAACTTAATTTGAAGTCCCTAGTATAGCCTCTATACTTCACTAGCTTGTTGGTTGATAAATGGTTGAGGTTTCCCTATCATGAACATTGAGATGTTATCAACAACAAGATCATATTGTTAGGAGAATGATATGGTGGACATACTCCTATAGATAAGCGTAGCATAAAGATCAAGTCATTTCAATAGTTCAATTGCTATATGCTTTCTGATACATAGTAACCTAATTCCTTCGACCATGAGATCATGCATATCACCTTTACCGGATGGATGCTTTGATGACATCAAACACCACACCGTAACTGGGTGGCTATAAAGGTGGCATTGAGTGTTCGGAAAGTATTGGTTGAGACACATGGATCAAGAGTGGGATTTGTCCATCCATATGACGGATAGATATACTCTGGGCCCTCTCGGTGGAATGTCATCCAATTAGCTTGCAAGCATGTGACTAGATCACAAGGGATCACATTCACGGGAACGAGAAAAGAGTACTTATCAGTAACGAGGTTGAACTAGGTATGCAGAGATACCGACGATCATAACCTCGGATAAGTAACATATCGTGAGACAAAGGGAAATTGGTATCGTATGTAAGTGGTTCATTCGATCGCAAAGTAATCGTAGAAATATGTGGGAGCCATATGAATTTCCAGATTCCTCTATTGGTTATTGTTCGGAGAAGTGTCTCGATCATGTCCGCATAATTCACGAACCGTAGGGAGACACACTTAAGGATTCGGCGTTGTTTTGAGTAGTTATGGTATTATGAGAAAGAGACCGAATGTTGTTCGGAGTCTCGGATGGGATCCGGGATATCACGAGGTGATCCGGAATGGTCCGGAGAATAAGATTCATATAAGGAAAGTCCCGTTTCGGAGTTCGGAAATGATTCCGGTGAATGTTCTAGAAGGTTCCGGAATGTCCGGCACTCCGGGAGGGGGGAGGGGTACATGAATGTGTCATTACATATTGGAATGATTGCATCATGTACTAAGTGTTCTTGCTGTTCCAAATAAAGGATTAAATTGAATCCTAAAACAGAAAAGTCAAATGTCCAGTTTGAAAGTCAAACGGCTAAAACAAGAAACTGTGGGAAACAAGCAAGAGGAGTTGGGAACCGACTTGGGGGAGGAGTCTCCTCCCCAAGCCGGCGCGCCAACCAAGGCCGACTTGGGGAGGGACTCCCCTCCCCTTGGCCGCACCCTCCACCCATAAAAGGAGGGGCAGGGTCTCCTCCTCAAGACACACAAGTTCCTATCCTCTAATCTCCGGTTTAGAGCCGTTTTGGTTTAGAGCTTCTAATTGCCCTAGCCTTCGGTTTAGAGCCTTCTAATTGGTGTGTCTAATCCCTAGACCACTAATAGCCCTCTCTCATACTCCACCATACTCGCTCCGGCTTAAGGCGAAGCCCTGCGGGATCTCCCCTCTACTTCCGGTACCACGCCGTTGTGCTGCCGGAATTGCGAGGAGAGTGCTACAACCTCCGCTGCCCGCTGGAACAAGGGAGAGGAAGGTCTTCGTCGAATACCGAACGTGTGACCGACTGCGGGAGCGCTGCCGGAACGTGGCGCCGGAAGGATCGTCTACACAATCTTGAGATCGGGAAGAGTACGACTACATCACCCACGAGAATCTGCTCTCGTTAAACACTTTGGAATCTTCGAGGGTGAGTTATTCCATCGACTCGTTGCTACAATCTAGTAGATAGATCTTGGCTTGTTTGGTTGTATGCGGTAGAAAATTTTTGTTTTCCATGCTACGAACCCCTACACTCAGGTGTACACGTATGGTCCTCAGTCGATGAAATCGTGAGGTGGGGGGAGCCCCCGAGTGCGTTTGTAGCATGTAGTAAAGTTGCAGAAAAATAGTCAACCGAAGGTTGGGGGCGAGACACTTAGCTGTATTTATATCGTAATGGAGGAGGTACATGGTTCGGCTGAGTAGCCTTGGCTGAAAGCCTTATTGAAAGTAAAAGGGGGTAGGTTGCTACGGGTAGAATCGTCGCAGGTGCGAGATGTTCCATGGGTTGGAGTATGCGACTCCAGACTCCACGTGCTTGAGGCGATAGGCGCCACCTGGGATGACTTCGGTGATGACATAGGGTCCTTCCCATGGTGACTCGAATTTATTCGGTCGCTTTTGCTTGAGTCGCAAGACGAGGTCTCCTTCGACGAAGGACCTTGGGCGCAGCCGGCGGCTGTGGTAGTTGCGGAGACTTTGCTGGTACACCGCTGATCTAGCTGCTGCTATATCCCGTGCTTCGTCGAGTGTGTCGACGGCATCTTCGAGTGCAGCCGTGGACTCGGCTTCGCTGTAAGAGACGACTCGTGGACTCTGGTGGCGTACTTCGGCTGGTAGTACGGCCTCAGCTCCGTGCACCATGAAGAACAGTGTGTAGCCGATGGAGCTGTTTCGCGTAGTACGTAAGCTCCACAGGACAGACGGTAGCTCTTTCGTCCAGTTTCCCGCTTTGTGCTCGAGTGAGCTCATGAGGCGCTTCTTAATGCCGGCGCCGATTAGGCCGTTGGCCTTTTCCACTTGCCCGTTTGTTTGCGGGTGTGCCACTGAGGCATACGTGATGTTGACCCCGAGGCCTTCGCAGAAGTCCTGGAATTCTTCGGAGATGAAGTTCGATCCGTTGTCGGTGATGATGCTGTGCGGTACGCCAAACCTGTAGACAATGGATTCGAAGAACTTGACGGCAGTTTTGCCCTTCTGGTTGGTGACTGGCATGGCTTCAATCCACTTGGTGAATTTGTCGACTGCGACCAGTAGGAAGACGTGTCCTCCCTTCGAGGATTTTGGCAGTTTGCCGATCATGTCAAGGCCCCATTGGGCAAAAGGCCAGGCTATGGGTATGGGTCGAAGTTCGGACCCAGGTGCGTGCGGTTTGTCGGCGAACCGTTGGCACCCGTTGCATCTTCGGACGATGTCCTTCGCGTCGCTCATGGCCGTTGGCCAGTAGAATCCTGCTCGCAGAGCTTTGGCGACGAGGGAGCGACTGCCTGCATGGTGGCCGCAGATGCCCTCATGGATATCTTGGAGTATGGCCTTGCCGTCGTCGATGGTGACGCACCGTTGTAGTACACCCGTAATGCTGCGTTTGTACAGCTCGCCGTTGATGATGGTGAAGGCTTTTGACCGACGAGATATGCGCCGGGCATCTGTCGGGCTGTCAGGCAATTCTCCGTTTATCAGGAACTGGAGGTATGGACGTGTCCAAGTTTCTTCGACTGCCATGACCTGCATCAGGTTGACCATGGCAACTTCGGTATCCTATTTTTCGGGTCCTTCATGACCTTCGGGTAGCGTAGCCCCCGAGTGCTCTGCTTCTTCGAGTGATCCCTTGGGGAATTTCAGCTTGATGGATGGCACGCAGATCTGTTCGAGGAACACACCTGATGGTACCTTTGCACAAGTGGATCCGATGTTGGCGAGTCTATCGGCCTCCTCGTTGCTCTCTCTTCCAACGTGCCAAAGTTCGCAGCCGTCGAATTCTCCTTCGAGTGCGTTGTATAGCGCGCGGTACGCGATCATGTTTTCGGCGTGTGCGTCGCACTCATTCATCGTCTGCTGTACGACAAGGTTGGAGTCACCGTAGATGACCAGGCGCGTTGCGCCGCATATTTTTGCCATCTTCATGCCATGGATGAGGGCTTCGTATTCGGCCTCGTTGTTGGAGGCTCTGAATTTCATCCGAAGAACGTACTTCATCTTGTCACCTTGTGGGGAGGTCAGTATGACTCCTGCCCCTGCTCCGGCTTCACGCTTGGAGCCGTCGAAATGCATTGTCCAGGACTGCGACATGTCTGGGGTGTCAGGCAGCTGCAGCTCCATCCAGTGTACCAGGAAGTCCGGAAGGACTTGAGATTTGATTGCATGTCGCTTCTCGTAGACGATGTCCAGGGGTGATAGTTCAATACCCCACAGGGCCACGCGTCCTGTGGCCTCTGGGTTATTCAGGATGCTGTTTAGGGGTGCCTCGTTGACGACCATCACCTGATGCTCCTGGAAGTAGTGGCTCAGTCGTCGAGCCGTCATGAACACGCCGTAGGCTAGCTTCTGGTAGTGCGGGTACCGTTGTTTTGTTGGAGTAAGTACCTCGCTGAGGTAGTAAATTGGGCGCTGGACCCCGTGGGTCTTGCCTTCTTCGGGTCGTTCGACCACGAGTACGGTGCTGACCACTTGGTGTGTGGCTGCTATGTACAGGAGCAGGGGCTCGCGCTCTTTTGGCGTGACCAAAACGGGCGAGGTGGAGAGGAGCCGCTTGAGGCTTTCGAATGCGTCGTTGGCTTCTGGTGTCCACTTGAACTTGTCTGCCTTGCGCAGCAGCTGGTAAAATGGTAGGGCCTTCTCGCCCATGCGGCTGATGAACCTGCTTAGTGCCGCTACTCGCCCTGCGAGCTGCTGAACGCCCTTGAGGTTTTTCGGCTTCTCCATTGTCATGATAGCTTTGATTTTCTTCGGGTTCGCTTCGATCCCTCGCTGAGAGATGAAGTACCCGAGCAGCTGACCCGAGGGGACGCCGAAGGCGCACTTTTCTGGATTGAGCTTGATCCTGTAGCGATCAAGGTTGTCGAACGTCTCGCGGAGATCGTCGATAAGTGTTCTTGCCTCCTTGGTTTTTATGAATATGTCGTCGACATAGACTTGGACGTTGCGACCGATCTGGTCCTTGAGGCAGGCCTGCATGCATCGCTGCTACGTGGCACCTGCGTTCTTTAGCCCGAAGGGCATTGTGTTGTAGCAGAATACTCCGAACGGTGTGATGAACGCCGTTTTCTCTTGATCTTCGACCTTGAGTCGAATCTGGTTATAGCCTGAGTAGGCGTCGAGGAAGGAGAGCTTCTCACAACCTGTAGTCGAATCGATGATCTGGTCGATCCGAGGAAGAGGGAAGTGGTACTTTGGGCAGTGTTTATTTAGTGACGTGAAGTCCACACACATCCGCAGGATGTCCGTGTCCTTCTCCGGGACCATCACCGTATTTGCCAGCCACTCGCTTTCCTTGATTTCCCGGATGAAGTCTGCTACGAGTAATCTGTTGATCTCCTTGCCGATAGCTTCGGCTCGTGGCTCCGACAGTCTTCGGATAGACTGCTTGACTGGCTTGGTGTCTGGGAAGACATTGAGTGCGTGCTCGGCGAATTCCCTGGGAACTCCTGGCATGTCCGCAGGACACCAGGCGAATATTTCCCAGCGCTCACGGAGGAATTCGACGAGCGCGCCTTCCTATGCTGTGCTGAGGTCGTTGGCGATCAGCGCCGTCTTGGAGGCGTCTGTCGGATGGACCTGCACTTTCTTGGTGTTGATGGTGGAATCGAAGGACATGTCGGGTGCGTTCAGCCTTGTGACTGGGGGTAGCCCATTGTCCGTCACCTCGCGGAGCCTTACGAGCTCGTCTTGCATGCCGAAGGACTGGGAGATTTTGTTGAAATCCCTGTCGCATTGGTCCGATCGGGTGAAGCTTCCGTGGACTGTGATGAGGCCCCTTGGTCCTGGCATCTTAAGTAGTAGGTATGCGTAGTGTGGGACGGCCAGGAACCTTGCGAATGCTACACGTCCCAGGATGGCATGGTATTGCGACGGCCAGTCCACCACTTCGAATTCTAGGTGCTCCTGCCGAAAGTTGTCCGGCTTCCCGAAGATGACGTCGAGCCCTATTTTGCCCAGGGGGAAGATGCCCTTCCCTGGGACAATGCCGTGGAACGTTGTGTCTGATTGTTCCAGGCTGCATTGCGGGATCCGCATAGCTGCTAGAGTGCTTGCGAACATTAGGTTGATGCTGCTGCCGCCGTCCATGAAGACGCGACTCATCTCGAAGCCTCCGATCTGCGCCTCCAGCACCAGGGCAGCATGACCTGGGCGAGGGATCTGGCAAGGGTGATCCGCGCGAGTGAATGTGATGCAGGACTCCGATCCGCTGAGGTACTCAGGGATTGCAGGCGGAGTTGCCACGGCCAAGTTGATTTCTCGGGTGATTTTCTTCTGCACCCTGTTTGTTGGGCGTCCCTTCTGGATCATGTTTAGTGCTCCCTTTGGTGGGGGATATGGGACCCCGGTATTGTTTTGCGCTGGTGCGACTGGTTGGTTTTGGCCTCCAATAGGCGGCGGTGGAGGAGCTCCGTGTGCTATTTCACCTGGTGCAGGTGCGTTTCCGAACGCAGGAATTGGAGCTTGTTATCTCATCTGCATCATGCCTTCGCTGAGTTTCTGGAACTCGCGGCAGTCCTTGAGCATGTGGCTAGCTTTCTTTTTGCCATCTTGTTTGTCGATGTAGAAGTGGATGGTGCATGGACCCGAAAGTTTGTCGAATGCTGAGGGTCCGTTGTCGCGGTCGCGGCGTTGCCACGACTGCGTTGGTCGTCCGTTGTCGCGGAAGTTTCCGCTGCGGTATCCTCCGCTGTTGCGGCTGTTGTCATTACGGCGGTCGGCGTAGCCGGCTGCGACCATGTCGGGTCCGTCGCGGTCCTCGTAGACGCGCGATCTCCTCTTGCTGCGGCGTTCGCGTCTTCGGCCGTAGTCGTCCTCTTCATCTGATTGCGGTCGCTGGATGCAATCTTCGCCGTCTGCCCAACTGTTGGCGATTTCCATGAGGTGGTCGAGTGTCTTGGGCTTTACACGCCCAAGTTCCTCCTTGAAGTCTGGGCATTTGACGCCGTCCCTGAAGGCGTCGATGGCCCGCTCTTCGGAGATGTGTGCCGCGGAGTTCTTGGTTGTAGACCAGCGTAGTATGTATGAGCGAATAGATTCACCCGTTCTCTGGGTGCAGGCTCGCAACTCTTCGATTGAGGCGGGCCTCTTGCTGGTACCTTTGAAATTTCGGATGAAGCTGTAAGCGAGCTCCTCGCAGCTTCGAATGGATCCTGATGATAGGCTGCTAAGCCAGACCCGCGCTGCGCCTGTCAGATGCAGCTGAAGGCATTGCATGGCGGTTTCTTTGTTGCCTCCGTGAAGCTTGACGGATGACAGATGGTCACTGAGCCAGGACTTTGGATCTTGCGTGCCGTTGAACTTCGGAGTATCCGAAGGAAGCTTGAAATTGCGTGGCATCTGTGTTCGCCGAACAGATCTGCTGAAGCATCGGGCTCCGCAGAGTTCTCCTTCGTCTTCATCCATCTCAGATTCAGACGAGCATGCGCGTTTGGCGCGTGCTTTGTCGATCTTGCGCTGTGTAAGCTTGTCTCTGGCGTCGTAGTCGCGTTTGTGGCGGTTGGAGCTCTTCTTCCTTCGAGGAAGATCGTGCTCCTCTTCCTCTTCGGATGAGGGTGTGGGGCTCTGGTCGCGCCTGGCCGGAGCTTTCTTCTTCGGCTCCGCAGGAGCGTCTTTGTGGAGCGCAGCTCCGATTAGTCCTAGTCCGGTGAGTGCGGACTTATGCATGGCCCTTTTAGGGTCCCCCTCCGGAGGTGGGTGAGCCGCGAGATACGCAGTGGCTGCCATGATCGCAGCTTGTGGCGTCTTCGGGATGATGTTGCCGTCAGCGTCCATATCCATGAACGATGTATGGAGAGTTCGGGTCACGTCACGCCGCTCCTTGGGGTCCATGTTTTCCACCCGAGAGCGGTGCTTGTTTCCCTGATTTCTGTTTGTGCTAGAGCCGGGTTCCATGGCGGAGAGCGCAGCTCATCGCGCACTGGACTCAGAGGCTGCTTGCTTGCGTTTGTCGAGCGTCTTCTGCATCTCGACTTGTTTCTTGTGCTCCTCGATGAGGAGGTAGTGGTATGCCCTCAGCAGATCACGTGGGGAGTCCAGAGGTAGGACTATTTCGCCCGCGACGGCGCGGCGTGCTTCGACCCATCCTTCTTTGCTAAGTTGGATGAGGTGGCCGCCGTTTTCCCCGTTATCGCCGTTTCTGTCCTGCGGGTTGGGGTTGGGTGGCGGGTTAGGCGTTTCCTCGTCGGTTTGGATGACTGCGGCGCATAGATAGCGCCTGCAGATTGGTTGGCTGCTGCCGCAGCTTTCAGATCCGGAACCGTAGGTCCCTTCATCCGAAGGTGGATCGCACAGATCGGAGTTGCAGCAGCTGCTGCTGTAGAACTCATCTGTTGATGGTGACATGCGTAGCACGGGGTGTGGAGCCCACGAAGCGGGCCTGATTGACGGCACGGGTACCCGCTCAGGGAGGCGGAGGGTGCCGGTTTGTCCCACCTGGAAGCAGAAGCTCCCGAACAAAATTTCGAGTCCGTCGCCTACGGGCTCGAAATCCTTCATGGTATCCGGCGAGTGGGCGGTGAAGTCGAAAGCGCCGAAGAGGAGGTGACTCTCCGTCGCCGCGGAGTTGTAGATCGATCGGGTCGGAACCGTCACGACCGCACAATCAGCAGCCCCAATTCCCACAGACGGCGCAATTGACGAGGTTTAATCTCGTCAATGCCCATTGTTATGGACTTGGGTTTTGGAGAAGATGGGGATGCTGGAGATCGTGGCACGGTTAACAGACAAGCAACCAGGGGACACGAGATTTACCCAGGTTCAGGCCCCCGGAGGGAAAACCCTACTCCTGCTTGTCTGCTCTTTGATTACGGCGGAACCGAAGGTTACAGGGTGCGCAGATTCGATCTGGCGTGGATGCGTGTGCGAAAGTATGAGTCGAGTTGCCCTAGGACGTGCCCTCCTGGCCTTTATATAGACTTAGGCAGGTCCCGGACATAGTCCTAGTCGGTTACAAGTTCTAGGGTTTTACCCCTTTGAATTTCCTATCTCCTCTAGTCTTGCTCTCCAAGGATCCAAAGACGTCATGGGCCTCGGCCACCCGAAAATCTTCATGGGCCAGCGTATGTCTGCCGTGGGCCTTCCTTGGGCTGGACCAGGTATGCTGAAGTTACGTACCCGTAGGGTATAACCATGTCACACTGGCGCTAGACCCTAGGGGCTAGGGCGTGGGTGCATGACCACGTGAAAACACGTCCGGGCCGGGGTCACTTTCTGCATGCCTGGTTTGATTCTCTTGCACGAGAACGGAAACTGGCACCCCAATGTTTGTTGCCACATGGACAACATCATTAACGGTCACGTGTCAGCACCCCGTGTAATAAAGAGCTACAGATCTACTCGTCTACTTCGACGTAAACGAGAAACTTACAACAAAAGAGTTGTGCGAAACAACTACTCCTAGAAGAAAATTTTGAACGGTCGACCACATGCGATGGATCTGACGAATTTCGTCTAGAAAAGGTTCAAACACATGTAACCCGAATATTGAGAACATGTGGTTAATGAAACTTGGTGCCGATTGTCAGAATGGAGCCTATCGTCGTCTCGTCGACATGCACTTTTTCATGTAGATCTTATTTTAAAGTGAAGTGTGGTTTCCCAATTTTCATCGGTTTGTTCGTTCTTCTTAGGCTTTCCCAAGTTTTAATCTTCCTATGTAATTTTTTCCTATTTATTCCTTAATGAGATGAAGCTGGCAGGTAGTATGCAAGACCGAAGCAAGGAATAAAGTAAAGAGGATCGCGCGCGTGAGTTTCGCACTCTCGGTCTGGACAGGAATAATAATAAATGAAAAAGAAAAAGGTACATCTTTGAAAAGAAAAAGGTACATCTTTGAAAAGAAAAAGGAAAAGAACATCTACTTAGAAAAAGAATGCAGCGGCCCCAAATAAAGAGGAAACGGCTCTTTGATTAATTGTGCCAGTTAGTTGGTTGTATAGATCCGTGTCCTCCTTGCAAAGCATGCCCTCAAACCAACAAACTACCTATATATATATATATATATATGTTCTCCTGGTGGTATATGCGTGTTCTGCAGGAGCAAAAGATCAAGCAAGTCACGATCGGTATATACTCGTGTTGGAATTTCAGCAGAGCTAGCTCGGTCGCCGGTCGGCTGGATCAATCACTGACTAGCTAGCTTAAGGTAATTAAGTGAATCCTTAATTAGTTTTCTCTTTTGTGTTGGATTCATGCTTAATCTAGTAGCTTTTGTTCGTCGATCGAGCTCTTGAGATGTATGTGGCGCCTTTTCCAGCAGTATATGTATGTACTAGGTTTAATTGGAGCATGCATCTGTGTCAACAATAACTAACCTGGGCTAACGTACGTTTCAATCAGGTGGATCGATCGATCATGTCCAGCCCCCCCGTTATTCATCTTCGCGAAAGAAGATGCACCGGCCCTGATGCACAGGATTCGTTCTGTAAGATCATGAATGGGTCATTGCTGCGAGTCAACAGTCTCATGATGGTGAATACCATTCTGACTGCGGTCATGGTCGGGATAGGCGCCTACGGACGTCGCTATCGCCACGGCCATCCACTGACCCGCTTCCTGTTCCTGACTGCCACCGCATTGTTCCTACCCATCGTCTCCTATATTGTCACCACTATTGATAACCAGCGTTCAATTTCCGTTTTCATTGATGATGTTTGGCAAGTCATAGCAGGGAGGTGCTTGGTAGGCAAGCACTTCATCCTAGTAATGGCATGGACTGGCCTCGTTCAGATTGTTGGCATCAATATTACTCCAACAGTTGCTACTGATGCTAGAGAAGGTCGGAATGTTGGCCCCCCTGTGGTACTGCTTGTTCAAGCATTATGGACCTCCTACCTTGCATTCACTACTTTGGGCCAGATTAACAATAGTAGTATCTTGCAAACTTTGGGCCAGAGTAACAATGCAAACAGCCATTTCAAACTGTCCCTAGAAAACACATTCAGTGTATTCGGAGTGGTCCTTGTTCCACCATTCGTTATCATCTTTGCCAAATTGATTTTCAAGTTGTATGCATGGTACAAGGCTGGACAATCGGTAGCGCTTGGACGTGTTCCTCGCCTTATTGTTGGATACATGGAGCAGCTTCAAAGTGGAAGCAAGAAGAGCCCTACCGAGCTGCCGCTGCTGACACTGACAATAGATGAGCATATGCAGCATATACCTCCTCCTCCTCCTCCTCCACTTATAGTCATGGGAGAGGACACCGTATTGGTAGAGAAGCAGCATCATGGTTACAGCTTCAAATGGCCCAACAGATCAGTTGATAGGCCCACAAGGAGACGCAATAATGATGCACTGCTGGTGACCATTGACAGGATTTGGCAGTTGAATAATGCTGGTTTTCTTATTGAGATGTCAACACCTACACCACAGCTGCTCAAAGACGTATGCTTATCATTCTCATTGTTCAAGCTGCTACGATGCCGATATGCAAGGTACACAATTGCTGAGGCTGGCTTCACCGAGGCACGTAACTTTTTGTGGCATATGTTGCTTGAGGATTGTGATGATGAAAGGCTACTTATGGTGATGGTGCACGAGCTTTCCTTTCTTCATGATTATTACTATTCATCATTGCCCATCTCATATTCAAAAACTTGGCTGCTCTTCATGAGCATATTTATCTCACTCGTAAGCATGGCCTACTGCCTACTACTCCCAACATTTATCCTCCCTGGTATTTTCTCTTCTTATCAGCTGGGATGCGAAGTGCATTATTACAACTCAACATCCAGCAACACTACTGCTGAGAATAGTAATGATCAAGCTGTTATAGTACAAATTGGAAACGTTTTATATGATTATGTGCAGTTGGTTTTACTTCTTGCATTAGTCATGCTTGCTGAGGTGAGGGACATTGCTTCTTACATCTGCTCCAACTGGACAAAAGTAGCACTAATCTGCCGCTACGTGAACAATACATCTTGGCAGCAGTCTCCTACCATTCAGAAATGCATTCGACGCATATTACAGTGCAGATGCACGTTGTTGAAGCATTGGGAAGGCAAAATGAGCCAGTGCTCAATCCTGGTGCTGCGCCCATGGAGAACGCCACTGGCTCTTCTTCGGCGCCTCATTCATTTGCCTGATGAGAAGAAGTTGGTACCGAGAGCCGTGAAGGCTGCTGTGCTCCACGCACTGAGAAGCTATGATGAGGGAAGCCGGAGCAATGGCGTGGCGCCTCTGCCTAGCCGCCTGCGCGGGCGCGGCGGCAATCTTATTTGGGAGTTCGATGGCACCAAGGGCACGGCACACACCATGCTGGTGTGTCACATCGCCACAAGCATACTTGAGGTGAGAACGGGATCACAGCCAGCCCAGCATCTCTCTGACCATCACATAGCTGCTACTCACCTCTCAAGGTATTGTGCCTACCTGGTGGCCCACTCCCCCGAGCTGCTTCCCGATGACGACGGCTGGTGCAAGAGCTTGTACAAGGCCGTCAAGAAGGACGCCGATCGTGTTCGTGTCAGCCGTATTGCGGTGTCGACGCCCCAACTGGAGTATCAACAGCTGGTTGAGTTGCTTGGCACAAGATCGAAGCATGAGGTCCTCAAGAATGGCTTGGAGCTCGGGAAGCGATTGGTGGACCTGGCTGAAGCGGAGGAGGCGGCGGCATGGAGGGTTCTCGCTGGCTTTTGGTCGGAGATGATCCTGTACGTAGCTCCCTCGGAAAACCTCGACGGCCATGCCGAGGCCATCGCTCGGGGCGGCGAGCTGATAACGCTCCTATGGGCGTTGCTCACTCATGTCGGGATCGTCCGTCGGGCCGACTACACAACTACTACTGCCGCCGCTGGCAGTGCTCCGGCTGTTGTTTAAGGTGTTTTATTCCTGCTTGCTGCATTAGTGTCTTTTATCTTCACAACTCGCAACAACTTTGACAACGATAAAGGGTTTCACTCTCTTTTGTTGTTATAGATTCTTTTAGGGCCTGTTTGTTTTTGGCCACAGTTTGCCAAGCTAAAATTTGGCAAGGTTGTATGTGTTTGATTTTTTGCAACAATTTAGCATTGCCATATTATTTATATGGCTCATACTATGTTAGGTTGATCTTTTTGCCCAATTTTATCCCTTTCTATGACATCTAATTTCATGGCCACACTTTTGTGGCTGTCACACTTGCCAAATAGGCTTGCAAAAGTGAGAGCTATCTCTAGATATTTAGGGCTTGTTTGGTTCTGGTGCGAGTTTTTTTCCACACATGCAACTTGAATCCGTGGGGAGTGCACGCGTGGATCTGTATCTGGACCAAAATCTCCCAGTTATTTGGTAGCCTGCATTGATACTATTCAGAACTTGGGCAGAATTGAGGCTCTGTTGTTTGTTGGGTTGTATTAGACCTAGGAGAAAGGATTGCACGTGTTTGGTTTCAGTTTTCACGTGTGGTCCGGTAACCTCTTCCCCAGATGGTGAGCTTACCAGGACGTATGCACATGACACAACCATTGTAGCAAGGCAACCACATGGCATACAGAGAAGTTCACATCAAACAAAGACAAACAAAGTTCACAGGTCAATCATGGCAAGGGCTGGATCATGCTCCGGACACTTCTTCATCACTTCAATCATGGTGTAGTCGAAGATGGTGACCTTGAACAGGTCACTTCAGCATCTTGAAGGTCATGAAGTACCCGATCTTGATCTGGTGGGCAATGGCGAAACCATCCCACCTCTGGTCAAGGCAAATCCTGCCGCTGACATCTCGGAACTTCACCATCCAGCTGCATTTGATGTTCGTCTTGAGCACTATCGTCCTTGGCACAGTGTCGAGGAAAGGCCTAAAGCCATCTAGGATTGGCAGCAGGTCTAACCCAGGTGTCAAGATCACCTTGGAAAAATGGGTTGGACCTAACTGATCGTGGAAGGGCCCAATCTTCAGAGGCCTGCCCCTCGTCCTCTTGGCGTCGCTTCCCTCACCACCACCATCATTGGCCCTCTTGGAGGCACTACCCTCACCAGCATCCCTAGAGCATGCTCATCCATTGGTAGGGAGAGAACCTCCGATCATCATCTTCGAGCACAACAAAAAGAACCAACACATGTAAGTATATTCATTTTGGTGATCAGACATGAACACTCAACATGACCTCATATGTAATGACACATATGAAAAGAGATTCTCATAAGCAACCGAAATGAACAATGAATTTGGTTAGCACATAAGTTTATTCATAAAGAGGATCTCCTTGCATGTCATTGTGCTGCTTAGTAATCATCGGACCAAGGAAGCAAAACACAATGACCAAACCAATGCACAGCTTCAGAATAACTAGCACAAACAAGGTAGAGCTGGTGCTACAGGAAACCAGAAGACGTGCACAACCAATTATGTTGTGCATACCATCCGGTTCCTACAACACCAGATCTATGAATGAATTATACTCATTATCATCACAAGCTGGGTTCACAACATTTATAAAATTTGCCTCATAGTTCACAACATTTACAACATAGAGCGATGATTCTACCGAACCAAGTTCCATCAGCTTGAATATATGGCAGTACCAGGTTCCATAGGATCATCGCTTCCATTTTTTGTGTTGCGTATATAGTCATCGATAGTCCCATAAATTGTGCCTCATATTAGGGATTGTGTATCCAAAATCAATCATAACAGGCATGCTATGAAGCAACCTATTGGGATCTTGGCCACAGAATGGAAAGTAATCATTGACCTATAAGAAGAACATGAACAGTGAAATAATCCCCAATTTTCAATGTCTGCATTACTCCAAATCCAAAAATTTACATACATCTAGCCACTAACAAGCACAGATGAAACCAATGTGTCGGTAGATCTAGTGCTTAGGAAGGCACAACAAGGAAAGAAAAGACCCTAACCCATCAAATAGACCAAAACTAGCAAAAATTGGCACAAATTTACCGTGCATGTCACTCATACTCGGAGAATCAGACTATAATATATAGATCTGCGTAGCTAGAAGCTTAGAGAGTTGGTGATTCGAGGCCTTACCGCCATTACTGCAGGTTTGGAGCTTCGGGTTTGCTGAGAAAGAAGAAGAAGCAGTCGCGGTCGCAGTAGCAGATCTGTTGCAGCTAGGAGAAGCGTAGTTCTCGCCTAGATCTACCTACGTCTGCTGCCCTCGCGGTGGTCTTTGATCTTCCGACGGGAGAGGAACCGCCGATGGTGAGACGAGAGGAAGGAGCGGTTGTGAATGGGGAGAGAGTGAGAGTGGTGAGTGAGAGGTGAGGGGATTTATGACACGCATTTCGCTGATAATTCGTAAACGTATCTATAATTTTTGATGCTCCATGCTTGTTTTGTACCAACTATCTTATGTTTTGTCTACACTTTGAGGAATTTTTATACATTTTCTGGAACTAACCTATTAACAAGATGCCACAGTGCTAGTTGTCTGTTTTATGTTGTTTTTGGTTTCAGAAAGCTAGTAAAGAAATATTCTCGGAATTGGACGAAACAAAGGCCAAAATTCCTATTTTTCTAGAAGCAACACGGAGCCCGAAGGAGAGACGAAGTGGAGCCACGAGGTGGCCACACCTAGGGCTGGTGCGGGTCCACCCTAGGCCACGTCGCCCTATCGTGTGGGCCCCTTGGGAGTCTACCGACCTTTCCCTTTCGCCTATATATACGTCTCCCCGAGACGAAAACCCTACCCAGATCAGAAATCCACGAAAAGTTCCGCGGCACCGCCACCACCAAAGAGGAGATTCGGGGGACAGAAGTCTCTGTTCCGGCTGAAGGGAATATGCCCGAGAGGCAATAATAAAGTGGTTATTATCGTATTCCTTATTTATGATAAATGTTTATTTTGCAAGATATAATTGTATCAATATGGAAACGTTAATACATGTGTGTTTAATAAACAAATAGAAAGTTCCTAGTTATGCCTCTCTTATAAATTATCTGGTTGATTAACAATATGATCAAAGGTTTCCTAATCATGGACACTGCATGTTGTTAATAACGAGGTCACAACATTATTGGAATGATGTGATGAACATTCATCCGAAGTATAGCATTACGATCAAGGTCATTGTGTTTATATTGCTATAACATCATACGAAGTAATCTTAGTCCTTAGACCATGAGATCATGTCAATCACTAACACCATAAGAGTATCTTGATAACATCAAACATCACACCATAACAGGGTAACTATAAAGATGGGTTCAGTACTACGAAGGTGTTATGTTGAGGCTCATGGATCAAGAGTGGAATTTGTCCATCCCGATGACGGAGAGATATACTCTGGGCCCTCTCGGTGATATCATATTAGTTAGCTTGCAAGCAAGTGATTTGATCACTATAATGTTATATCACGGGAACGAAAAAAGAGTACATGTCGGTAACGAGATCGAACTAGGTATGGAGATACCGATGATCGAATCTCGGACATGTAATATATCGCGAGACAAAGGGATTGAGTTACATGCGTATAAGGTTCACACGATCACATAAGTCATCGTTGAATGTGTGGGAGTCAGTACGGATCTCTAGGTCCCGCTGCTGATTATTGATCGGAGAGCGGTCTCGGTCATATCTACATTATTTGCGAACCATAGGGTGACACACTTAAGGGATACTGACACCATTCGGAGCAAATGATATGCCAGAGAAAGAAAAAGGAAAGCTAAGGAATTTATTTCACTAGACACCGGAACTGTTTCGGTTGAAATTGTTGAAACTGTTTCTGCATGTAAAATTAAAATATTGTAAGGGGTTTTATGTGAATTTTTGTTAATTAGAGTAATTAACAAAATTCTGAATAAATAAATAAAAGAGCTTTATTTAAATGAGATCTTGCATTAAATTTCCATTAAATTTGGTGGAAATTTAATGCATGTGAGTGGATTTTTGAGTGGAGGCATTTTTATGGGAGTGGAGGCTTTTCATTTTGAGTGGGAGCTCCACCCACATGAATGTGAAAGAGTTGGGGGCAACCACCATGGCTGGGATCCATGCCCCTTGGGGTGCCCCCCTCTACCTATAAAAGGCCCCCCTCTCCTCCTCTCACAACACACCTCCTCGCGAAGGATCTCTCTCCCTCCTTTAGAATTCCCCATGGTCTCGGATCAGCGAGATTAATGTTCCCGGTGGCTTTTTCTGGAAGGATTTGTTGCTTCCGCTGCTTCGTTGGAGCGAGGGCGCGGAGGTTGTCAGGGTACCCAGATGTGTGTGCGATCACAGATGCACCACTGCTTTGCGGTGCTGGACTTGATGGTGCTGGACCGGCTGGACCAGATGGACTTCATCACGACCTTGAGATCGGCAACCGTTCGACTACATCATCCATGAGTACAACCTCTTTAACACTATTTGGTCTTCGAGGGTATGTATTCTATGGATGCATATCCATCCGTTGCTTGTATCTAGTATATACATCTTGGTACATAGTTGTTCCCATCGCAGGATTTTTTTGTTTTCTATGCTGCGAACCCTATAGTGGTATCAGATCCGGATCTTTGCGTAGATGCTTTGCACGGGTAGTACACATATGGATATGTGGGTGCTGATGGTCGTGTTATTACTTCTTAGTTGTACTTTGGATATTGGTGGCATAGTGGGATGAAGCGTCCTGGACAAACTTTACATGTCCTCGCACATGAGACCTGATCCACGCTTGACATGAAACTAGTTTTGCATAAGTGGCTAGCGGTTGTCTGTCTCTCCTACTATAGTCAATATCTAATTTGCAACGAGTTGTCAACAATTTGATTATCCTTGTTGTGGTTCATGTTCATAGGTAAGAACGGTTCTATCTTCGAAAGCCCTAAGCCACACAAAACTTGCAATGGATAAATTACATCTAGTTTAGATTGTTGCTGGGCTAGTGTCATGATATGGTGATGTTGTAAGCAAAAGTATAAGTCGATTCTCTTACAACACACATAACGTGTAAGTTCCATAGACCTTGGCCTTACACATAAAGGAATGATGAGGATCATACCACAATGCACATGATGGAGATCAAGTGCAAGAACCATATCATTTCACTTATTCACATGTGATGTTTGTTGCATCTTATATTGCTAGTTTGGCGTTTTATTAGCATAATAAGATAATCCCTCATTTATATATCAAGATAAAAATATGTTCTTCCTTAAGTATGCACCGACTATGTTTCGCCACTTCAAGACATCACGGGATGATCGGGTGTACTTGAATCCGCATGCATATCTCGAGTGTAAGACAGTTTTACACACGCAAATACTAAGGTTCTTACTTGGCGAGCCTAGCATGTGCAGACATGGACTCGGAACACGGACCAAAAGGTTAAGCATGAGTCAGAGCATCTCTAGTGGCTCGTCTATATTCCCGTCTAAAGCGATTTGGATGACCGTGGATGGAAAAAACCTTCCGAGTGGCTCGTCTAAACGAAGGTCTAAATTTAGACGTCCTCCCAAACCTGCTACCCATCGTCTATATATGGACGACGGTGCCACGGCCTTCCAAAGCAACTTCTTTCCCGGGAGCTCACTCCCGTGCCAGCAGTTGGAGCGTAGGACGCATGTGGCACTCGCACGAGGTCGCCGTCCCTCTGCTCGTCGGCTCCATGTACTCTCCTTTTCCATGTAGATTTGGCGAGAGGGAGAGATAAATTGGACGGGAACGAGAGGGTGCTCAACCATGGTGCCTAGGCGCACGCTTGATCCATCCGCTGGCAGCCAATTTTTGTCGGATCCGAATGCAAATCAGTGTAGCCGGGTACGGTCTCGTCTGGTCCTGTTGGGGACAGGCTCGGGCGTGGAGGGGGCATGGGGTCGCGCGAGGCGTCGGGTCTAGAGGCGGACAGGGAGGGGAATGGGAAGGGGCATGGCGGTGGTTTGTGAGGAGCAACGGCAGGGGCATGGTGGAGGGCTGCAGATACTCCGACGGTGTTGAAGAGAGGAGGCTTGTCTAGTACTGAACTTGCTGCTTGTGCATCAATACAGAATATAGAGATGAGGTGATGTACTATTGAATGTTGTTGAAATTACTTGTATCGCTGCATAATATACAAATATTTGCTTGTATTAATAATCATGTTGTTGTCATGTTTGCTACTGAATATTGCTTCTAAATTTTGATGGTAGTTATAAAAAAATATTAAAATATCGGAGAGAGGATGTAGACGTCCTACATATACACGTTCCGCTGAAAAACTAAGATCGTCTATATTCTCTTTCCTTTTAGACGGTCGTCTATATAGACATATAGACGTTCAGATTTAGACGTTCCACTAGAGATGCTCATATGTTGTGATATGATGACCATATGGATGCTCGCCTTTGAAGATACACCGACTCACGTGATGATCGGACTTGGTGTAGTGGATTTGGTTCATGTAATCACTAAAAAGACATGAGGGATGTCTTTTTTGAGTGGGAGTTCATTTCTAATTTGGATTAGTAGAACTCAATTTATCATAAATTAAATCAAAGTGAATTTGCATAATTTGTTGTAGTCATTGGCATTCGTTCACCACCTTATGATTAGTTGTAATTGAGATAATAAAACTATAGAATTCTGGATATTTACTTTACGAACTGGTATCGTATTTTGTTGAGTGTCAATCTAAAGTTTAAAGTCCTATTGCAAACTTTCAGCAAACTCTGTTTACTCCGTGAAATTTGATAATTAGTATTACATCGAGAGTAACAATTCCAGTGTTAGTATCTTAAGTATCATGTTTGCCTCCATGATTCTTGATTTAAATATCGAGATTATATAGGAGCTGAAAGAATTGTTTCATAAACCATAATGTGTGGCAGATATAACGATATCTGAAACAATGTTTTGGTTGCAATATGATAGAGTATATTATATGTTCTCATATTGGATGAGAATTTGCAAAGGTTGGATATGCTAGACATCCTAACCATCCAAAAGGGTTTTGGAAAGTAACGTTATACTCACGATTCGCTTTTATAAGCTACATTAGCTTAATCATGAAAGTTGTCATGATAAGGATGAATAGAAGATGTATGTAAAGTGTTTACTACACTAAAAGATTACTAAAGAATGGATTTTGAAAGAACACCATTCATTTGATAATGGTGATCTACTTCAAAGTGCAAGTCCAAAGGTATTAGTATTTAAATATACACGCTTTGGACTATGTGTCATGTAGTTATCCCTCGAGGCTAAGGGTTCTACCAATAGCTATGTGTTCATCTCTCTCTATGCGTGATCTTATTGTGATCATGAGCTTTATAATCTAGTTGAATAAGTAGATGCTACTCTGCTACTCAAGTGATTTTATATGTAATCTCTGCTTATCTCCACGTGTGTAAAGTTGAAAGTGTGCACACCGTATGGCACTTAGGCTAAAGGTTGCAGAAATACTTATGATGAGTATAATTTGAGTTGGATGTCTCTATGAGATTGTGGTGTTTGTTGGAACCATCTAGCACTCAAGGTGATAGTGAGGGGTTACCTAGATGGGGAATCTGGACTTTAAGGAGTGTTGTTATAGCCCTACACCATCGAACCGGAGAGTAGTATAGGGTATCATAGTGAAGAGAAGATATTATCTATTTATATGAGAGTGTCTACTAGTGAAAGTATGATCCCTAGGCATTGTTTACAATCACTCCTGTTACATGTTTGCTTGCTGCCATTTTTATTTCAGATTGCAACTACCACTTATAATCATCCATATTACTTGTATTTCACTATCTCTTCGCCGAACTAGTGTACCTATACACCTGACAAGTGTATTGGATGTGTTGGGGACACAAGAGACTTCATGTACCTTGATTACAGGGTTGCTTGAGAGGGATACCTTTGACCTCTTCCTCCCTGAGTTCGATAAACCTTGGGTGATCCACTTAAGGGAAACCTGCTGCTGTTCTACAAACCTCTGTACTTGGAGGCCCAACACTATCTACAAGAATAGAAGCGTACGTAGACATCAAGCTCTTTTCTGGCGCCATTGTCGGGTGATACGTTATAAACGTATCTATAATTTTTTATGTTCCATGCTTGTTTAGTATATACTTTGCTTTGCTTTGTCTATACTTTGAGGTATTTTTATATGTTTTATCGGACTAACCTATTAACAAGATGCCGCAGTGCCAGTTGCATGTTTTCTTCTGTTTTTGGTTCCAGAAAAGGCAGAAAATCAATATTATCGGAATTGGACGGGACAAAACGCAAAGTCAATATTTTACCATGGGGAACACGGAGCCAGAAGACGACACGGAAAAGGGCCGCGAGGGGCCACACCCCTTGGCCGCGCGGCCAGGACTGGCCCGCGCCTGGGGGGTGCAGCCGCCTCGGGAACCCCCTCGTACTCCCTCTTCACCTATAAGAAGCCCCTGATACCAAAACCCCAAGTACCCGATCAATCTTCCACGAAACAGTCCATAGCCGCCGCCACCATCGTCCCTAGATCGATGGGATCTGAAGCTCTTTCCGGCACCCTGCCGGAGGGGAGAGATCATCTCGGAGGCCTTCTTCATCACCATGCTAGCCTCCGGTATGATGCGTTGATGTCTATGCACTTCTATTATTGTAGATAGTTGTTGGGCCCCCAAGTGCAGAGGTTTGTAGAACAGCAGCAAGTTTCCCTTAAGTGGATTACCCAAGGTTTATCGAACTCAGGGAGGAAGTGGTCAAAGGTATCCCTCTCAAGCAACCCTGCAATCAAGATACAAAACGTATCTTGTGTCCCCAACACACCCAATACACTTGTCAGGTGTATAGGTGCACTAGTTCGGCGAAGAGATAGTGAAATACAAGTGGTAACGGTGCCAGAAAATAGCTGATGGCGTGGAGGACTAAAGCAAGCAAACATGCAACAGATCTAGTTGTGAATGGTGTTTCAATGCTTAGAAACAAGGCCTAGGGATCAAACTTTCACTAGTGAACACTCTCTCATATAAATATCATCTCTTCATGATACTACTCTTAACTACTCTCCGGTTGGACACTCTAATCCATGGTAGGGCTATAACAGCACACCTCAAAGTCCGCCTTTCCCAATCTAGATAACCCCACACTGTCACCTTGAGCACTAGATGGTTCCGACAAACACCACTATTTCATAGAAACATCCAACTCCAAATATAACTCATAACAAATATTCAATCTAGCCTAAGTGCCACACACGGTATGCCCGCTGTCACTTTCACACACGTGGGGAAAAGCATAGATCTATTAAAGCACAAAGATTATTTATGTAGACTCAAGCCTAAGTGCCACCATGGCATGCACGCTGTCACTTTCACACACATGGGGAGAGCAGAGATCTATTGAAGCACTTGAGTTGCAAGGTAGATCTACTAGATTACAAAGCTCATGACCACAACAAGATCACACATAGATAGAGAGAGAGATGAACACATAGCTACCGGTAGATCCCTTAGCCTCGAGGAAGAACTACTCCCTCCTCATCATGGGAATCAGCAATGGTGATGAAGATGGTGATGGAGATCGATGGAGATGGCTCGGGGGCACTTCCCCGTCCCGACGGGGTGCCGGAACGGAGACTTTCTGTCCCCCGAATCTCCCCTTTGGTGGCGGCGGTGTTGTGGAGGTTTTTGTGGATTTCCGCTAGATTCTTTAGGGTTTTTGGGTCGGAGGCTTCTTATAGGCGAAGGAGGCAAGGTCGGTGGAGGGCCAGGGGGCCCACACCCCCTGTGGGCGCGGCCTAGGGTGGGCCTGGCTTCCTCCTCCATCTAGTCTTCGATTTTCCGTATCGCTCAGGGGAAAATATGAACTTTGGTTTTTGTCCCGTCCAATTCCGAGAATATTCATTTTTTAGCTTTCTGAAACCAAAACAGCAGAAAATAGGCAACTGGCACTATGGCATCTTGTCAATAGGTTAGTTCCAGAAAGTGTATAAAAATGCCTCAAAGTGTAGACAAAACATAGCAAAGTGGATACTAAACAAGCATGGAACATCAAAAATTATAGATACATTTTGAACGTATCAAGCATCCCCAAGCTTAACTCCTGCTCATCCTCGAGTAGCTAAGTGATAATAAGAATAATTTTTGAGGTGACATGCACCATCAAAACCAAGATCAAACCATTTGCAAGTATTGAAAGCTGGGATCTAAGAACTATAAACATGTGCATGAAAGATGGATTTCTAACAGTAAGACAAAGTAACTATGCATGCAACAACAAAGGCTACAAACAAAGATCGTGAATAACATGCATTGAAAAACGTTTGTTTGTTTCACATACAGAAAACATAGCATAGTGGCATTCAGCTTTTCCCTCATGGAGTAGCAAATAGATGCATATGACACCTTCAAAGTTCATAAGAGTGACTAGATACAAATAGTTCAAGAACAAGTAATATTAACAATATGCATCAATCAATAAGTTTTGGGACAATGCACATATAACTAAGAATGGCAACTATGCTCTCAGAATTGGTGCCTATGAATAGAAGGTGGAGACTCAATATAGTGGTGGAAGAAAGGCCCTTTAAAGGGAAGCAGGGAATTCAAGTTCCAAAAAGAGCTTCCAAAAATTATGGTACTTGTTAGCTTTCATCCCTCATTGCCCCTATCATAAGGATCTTGAAGTGATTAAGGTTAAAGTGAACAAAATATGGAGTATATGATTGACAAAGTATAAGTTGGCAATCTCAAGTCCCTTGAATATGAGGGCCACACCTCATGCTACTCAACTTCAGTCACCAGTAAGTTCTTGTCATTGTAAGTACATGCATATCATAGAGAACCGCCAACGGGTACCCCTTGAACATGGTACAAGAGATATCCCATAACCAAAATGACAAGGCAAGCAGACAATGAGCATCTCGGCGATCTTTTTATTTACTATTTGCATAGCTTTTTATTGAGGATGCTTCACAGATAGCTCATTATAGTGATGCTGCAAGTTTCCACCATGATTAGGCATGGCTTAGGCTAGCGGCCCAGGCGTTTCTCTAACACAAAATACATAACTCCATGGACTTACAAGATTCCTTTTTATTTCACACCGGTGACATCCATAGACAAAAGAGCATGATATCAACTGTGTACAAAGTACAATTGCAATGTTGAAAACGTTCCCCATGACAGCATGGTTCTGCTAATTCCAACGTATAAGTGCAAGCATATACAACATAGATGACACAATGGTTTAATTTTATTAGGGGCAAGGAATATAAAGTGTGCCATCAAGTTCATGAGAGCTTTAATCACTAAGTTTTCACATAACAAAATACTTTTTAATTGGAAGATAGCTGAAAACAAGAATATACTTGGAATGGTGTAACACACCATGCATAGGAATTTATAGTGGACACTGTGGAATAACTTGGTTTTTTGGGAGTTGGAAGCATGAGTAGAGCTTACTCATACAAGTGGAGGCTAGCAAAAGACTAGGAGCGACCAACTAAGAGAGCAATAATGGCTATAATCATGCAGAGCGACAAGACATTACTAATCAAAGAATAAAGTGGTACTACAAGTCAAGGAATAAATGATCATAGAGGCTATGGTGACTTGTTCATAGTCATAACATGGTGTGAGCATGTCCCAAGTCAACCCAAACAAAGCATCAAAGGAGAATACCACAATATTATGCTTTTGTATGCTAAAACAACGCATGATTCTTTCAAGGCACACTAAGCAATCCTAATTGTTTGGAACAAGTCATGCTACAACAATAAATCACTAAGCATAAGGTCAAAACAACATCTAGCATGACATGATAAAGTCTAATCCACAGTCAAAGCAAGCTCACTTTTGTACCACTTAAGCATGAAGCTTTCTACTCTTTTCCAACAGCAAGCAACTTATTTGAAACAACTCACAAATATAATAATCAACAAAGATCAGTGATCATGTCTCACAACTCCAAAAATAAGAACTAAAAAGTTCTAAGCAATAATCACAAGAAAACTAAGGCTAAACACAGTGCTAGCAAAGAGAACACTCACAAGACAATAAGAATGAAAACTAGAGTGTTCTAGGCAATGAAAACAGAGTGTGTCTCTCTTCACAAGAAGTGTGTTGTGATACAACCAACTTACTCAAGGAAACTAAGCAAACAAAAACCAAAAACAAAAACTAATACGCTCCAAGAACAACACAATAGTGCATGAAACAATAAAAACAAACTGTCTAGAAAGACCTGAGATTTTTATTGATGAAGAAGGGGATGCCCAGCTTTGATGCTTGTACCTCTTGAATATTTCTTGGGGTGACACGGGGTGTCATCCTCAAGCTTGAGCTTTTGTCCATTCTTCATCTCATTACATCATTCTTTCTCTACACCTGAAAATTTTCCTTCATACAAAACTTCACACAATCTTCATTAGCAACATTAGTGTATTCAAAAGATAATAGACCCTTGGGTTTAGCTTTAGAACAGAAAAAATTTCACTAAAAACACAAGCTACTGTAGCAACTTCCTTTAAAAAGCTCAATTCCCCAAAAGAGAACTCAAAAAGAAATCAATAAGAAGCAAATGCAAATAATGGCAGAAATCTGTCAAAACAGACCAGCAGATAGAAATCGATTTTTTCGAAAATCTTATGTTGCTCAAATCAAAAAGTGTTGAACTAACGAAAGTTAGCTAGGATACTGGAGGATGTGTTCATAAATTTTGAGCGTAATACGAGTTACATAGACTCCTCACAAATTTTTATGGTGGAGGACAAAAATCTGTTTTGGGACAGCAACTCCCCAAATTTTACTTCCCTCTCATTAGAGGTCACTCTTGGAACAAAAAGCAAATAAAAGGGATAAGGAGAGGTCATTACTGAAGTAATAACTTCCAAGACTCAAGAAAACTCTTGGGTTATCTTCCAACAAGTACTTTTCTTTACCGCCTTTAAGTTAGGCTTGATAGTTTGAGAAGATGCTCACATAAGAAATATCAATTGAAGTAAAAGAGAGCATCAAGAAGAAAATTCAAAACACATTTAAGTCTAACCCACTTCCTATGCATAGAAATCTTGTAAAGAAACAAGTCATGAAAGCACAAAGCAACAAGCATAGGAAAGCAAAACATGTGCAACTTCAAGATTTTCAACATAAAGAGGGGAAACTTAATATTGTTGAGATACATAAAACCATGTTTCCCTCTCTCATAATAACTTTCAGTAGCATCATGAATAAAATTAACAATATAACTAGCACATAAAACATTCTTATCATGGGCCACATGCATATAATGATTATTACTCTCCACATAAGCATAGTCATTCTTATTAATTGTAGTGGGAGCAAATTCAACAAAATAGCTATCATTATCATTATAATTCTCATCACCATAATCATCAAATATAGGAGGCATATTGTAATCACAATTAATTTTCTCCTCAATATTAGGCGGACTGAAAATATCATACTCACCATTGTAATCATCATAAATTGGAGGTTTGGTATCATCATAAGCAATAGAATAGCTATCTTCCAAAGCTGGGGGACTAAAAAGTTCATTTTCATCAAAACTAGCTTCCCCAAGCTTAGAATTTTCCATAGCATCAGCAATAATTGCATCCAAAGAATTATACAAATAACATTGCTATTAGCATGCAAATAAAGCTCCATAGGTTTTTTAATTTTCTCTTCAAACACTTCATGTCCGAACTCAAGATAGATACTATAAAGCTCTCTAATTTTGTTGTTGTTTTCCATTAAGACTAACTAGTGAAAACAAGAAACAAAAAGACAAAATTGCAGAATATAAAGGAAATAACTTCGAGCACTCACACTGGAGGATGTGAGTACCTTTTACCTTACCTCCCCGACAACGGCGCTAGAAAAGAGCTTGATGTCTACACACTTCTATTCTTGTAGACAGTTGTTGGTCCTCCAAGTGCAGAGGTTTGTAGAACAGTAGAAAGTTTCCCTTAAGTGGATTACCCAAGGTTTATCGAACTCAGGGAGGAAGTGGTCAAAGGTATCCCTCTCAAGCAACCCTGTAATCAAGATACAAGAAGTCTTGTGTGTCCCCAACACACCCAATACACTTGTCAGGTGTATAGGTGCACTAGTTCGGCAAAGAGATAGTGAAATACAAGTGGTAACGGTGCCATAAAATAGCTGATGGAGTGGAGGACTAAACATGCAACAGATCTAGTTGTGAATGGTGTTTCAATGCTTAGAAACAAGGCCTAGGGATCATACTTTCACTAGCAAACACTCTCTCATATAAATATCCTCTCTTCATGATACTACTCTTAACTACTCTCCGATTGGACACTCTAATCCATGGTAGGGCTATAACAGCACACCTCAAAGTCCGCCTTTCCCAATCTAGATAACCCCACACTATCACCTTGAGCGCTAGATGGTTCCGACAAACACCACTATTTCATAGAGACATCCAACTCCAAATATAACTCATAACAAATATTCAATCTAGCCTAAGTGCCACACACGGTATGCCCGCTGTCACTTTCACACACGTGGGGAAAAGCACAGATCTATTAAAGCACAAAGATTATTTATGTAGACTCAAGCCTAAGCGCCACCATGGCGTGCACGCTGTCACTTTCACACACATGGGGAGAGCAGAGATCTATTGAAGCACTTGAGTTGCAAGGTAGATCTACTAGATTACAAAGCTCATGACCACAACAATATCACACACACACACAGAGAGAGAGATGAACACATAGCTAGCGGTAGAGCCCTTAGCCTCGAGAAAGAACTACTCCCTCTTCATCATGGGAATCAGCAATGGTGATGAAGATGGCGATGGAGATGGCTCCGGGGGCACTTCCCCGTCCCGACGGGGTGCCGAAACAGAGACTTTTTGTCCCCCGAATCTCCCCTTCGGTGGCGGCGGCGCTGTGGAGGTTTTCGTGGATTTCCGCCAGATTCTTTAGGGTTTTTGGGTCGGAGGCTTCTTATAGGCGAAGGAGGCAAGGTCGGTGGACGGCCAGGGCGCCCACACCCCTTGTGGTCGTAGCCTAGGGTGGGCCCGTGCCCACCTAGGTTGTGGCCACCCCGGTTTCCTCCTCCGTCTCATCTTCGATTTTTCGTATCGCTCAGGGAAAATGTGAACTTTGGCTTTTTTCCCGTCCAATTCCGAGAATATTCATTTGTTAACTTTCTGAAACCAAAAATAGCAGAAAACAGGCAACCGACACTATGGCATCTTGTCAATAGGTTAGTTCCAGAAAGTGTATAAAAATACCTCAAAGTGTAGATAAAACATAGAAAAGTGGATACTAAACAAGCATGGAACATCAAAAATTATAGATACGTTTTCAACGTATCATGCGTGAGTAGTTCCACCTTGGACTACGGTCCATGTAGTAGCTAGATGGTTGTTTCTCCTCCTTTGTGCTACCATGTTTAGATCTTGTGAGCTCCGTTCATGATCATGATCATCTATTTGTAATCATGCATGTTGTGTTTTCGGGGATCTGATGGATATTGAGATTACTATGTCAGATTGATTAATGATTCTATCTTATTGATTATATCATGTATGTGTTGTTTGTGATCTTGCATGCTCTCCGTTTCTAGTAGCTATCTTGGCCAAGTAGATGCTAGTGACTCCAAAAGGGAGTATTTATGCTCGATAGTGAGTTCATGCCTCTATTTAATCTGGGAAAGTGACATAAATCTCTAAGGTTATAGATGTATTGTTTCTACTAGGGAGAAAACAACGATCTCTTGTTCATGGAACAAGTGGATTGTTTACCTTACACACTTTGCTTAAAGCAGTTATCCGTTGCTTGCAACTTAATACTGGAGGGGGTTCGGATGATAACCTGAAGGTGGATTATTGGATGGCGGTCTATGTATCTTTTTGTTTTGCCCAATCAAATCTCATTGGATCGTGAATGTTTAGTATTGCATTGTTATGCCTTGCTCTGTCCTGTCAATTGCCCTGCTGTAATTTGTTTACCCAGCATGCCATGTTGTTTATCTTAAGGAGAACACCTCTAGTGAACTATGGACCACGGTCCAATCTTTACCGTTGATACATCTTCCACTGTTACTGTTTACTTTCTGCAAACCACTATTACCTTCCACACCATACAGTTAATTCTTTGTTTTTAGCAAACCGGTGAGATTGACAACCTCACTGTTCGTTGGGGAAAAGTCTTGAGTTTGTGTTGTGCAGGTTTCCAAGTTGGTAGCAACACCTTTGGGTCATTTCCTTCCTCCTATTGGTTCGATAACCTTGGTTTCTTTCTGAGGAAAGATTTGCTGCTGTGATCATCATACCTTCCTCTTGGGGTCTCCCAACGAAGCTCTACAGTGATCTGAGTGCATCAAGCTATTTTCTGGTGCCGTTGCCGGGGAGGCCAAGGACGGCTTCACAAGGGGAGTCCTTCACAACCATTCTATTTACTTTGTTTTGTTTTTCTTAGTTTCTTTTGCTTTGTTTTGTTTTCCTCTTTTTATCAAAAACTCCAAAAAAAATAGTTTCGTTTGGTTTGCTTTTTCTTATAAAAAACACAAAAAATAGTTCCTGCTCTAGTTGCTGCTACTGTTGGTTTGCTCCACCTTTGCAAAAATGAATTCTGTTGAGAATACCAAGTTGTGTGACTTCACTAGCACAAACAACAATGATTTCCTATGTACACCTATTGCTCCACCTGCTCCTGATGCTACCTTTTATGAAATTAAGCCTGCTTTGTTGAACCTTGTGATCAAAGAGCAATTTTCTGGTGCTAGTTCTGATGTTGCTGCTGCCCACCTCAATAACTTTGTTGAACTTTGTGAGATGCAAAAATATAAGGATGTAGATGGAGATATTATTAAGATCAAGTTGTTTCCTTTCTCCTTGAGAGGAAAAGCTGAAGAATGGTTGCTATCCTTGCCTAGAAATAGTATTGATTCTTGGATTAAGTGCAAAGATGCTTTTATTGGAAAATACTATCCTCCTTCTAAGATTATATCTATGAGAAGTGAAATAATGAAATTTAAACAAATTGATAATGAACATGTTGCTAAAGCTTGGGAAAGAATGAAATCTTTGGTAAAGAATTGTCCCACTCATGGACTGACTGCTTGGATGATTATCCAGACTTTTTATGCAGGTTTAAACTTATCCTCAAGAAACCTCTTGGATTCAGCTGCTGGAGGTACCTTTATGACCATTACCTTGGGTGCTGCAACAAAGCTCCTTGATAATATGATGGTTAATTATTTTGAATGGCACATTGAGAGAGCTCCACATGGTAAGAAGGTACATTCTGTTGAAGAAACCTCCTCTTTGAGTGATCAGATTGATGTTATCATGGCTATGCTTGTTAATGGAAAAGCTCATATAGATCCAAATAATGTTCCCTTAGACTCTTTGGTTGCTCAACAAGAGCAAGTTGATGTGAACTTCATTAGGAATAATAATTTTGGCAACAATGCTTATGGTAAAAACTATAGGCCTTATTCTCCTAATAATGTCAATACCTATGGGAACTCCTACAACAATACTAGAAGTGCTCCTTCTAAACTTGAAGTCATGATCAAAGACTTTATTAGTAAACAAACCACTTTCATCAAGACTGTGGAGGAAAATCTTTTGAATATTGAGAAAAATATTTCATCTTTGTATGAAGCATGATCCTCTTTGATTAATAAAATGGCTACTAAACCTGTAAACTTGGAAAGTACCTTTACTGCTACTCATGCCATACAAGTTACTGATGGTGCCTAAGAGTGCTTCATCCGGAAACCCCAAGAGAAAGGTGTGAAGAGCACATCAGCAAGTCTTCCCTCAGTAAGAAACCGAGGTTATCGAACTGGTAGGAGGATGGAAACGTCTCAAAGGTGTTGCAAGCAACTTGAAGACCTGCACAACACAAACTCAAGACTTTTCCCCAACGAACATGGAATGCTGGGTAAACAAACATGGCATGCTTGGTAAACAAATTACAGTAGGGCAATTGACAGGACTAAGCAAGGCATAACAATGCAATACTAGACATCATGATCCTATGAGATTCGATTGGGCAATACAATAAGATACATAGACCGCCATCCAACTACATCTATGACTAGAAGTCCACCTTTGGGTTATCATCCGAACCCCCTCTAGTATTAAGTTGCAAGCAACAGACAACTACTTTAAGCAAAGTGTGTAAGGTAAACAATCCACTTGTTCCTTGAACAAGAGACCGTTGTTTTCTCCCTAGTGGCAACATAACATCTACAACCTTAGAGATTTCTGTCACTTCCCTTAGATTAAATAGAGGCATGAACCCACTATCGAGCATAAATACCCCCTCTTGGAGTCACTAACAACTACTTGGCCAAGATAGCTACTAACAACGGAGAGCATGCGACATCACAAACAACGCAGACATGATAGAATCAATAAGAAAAAACCATTAATCAATCTGACATAGTAATCTCAATATCCATCGGATCCCCGCAAACACAACATGCATGATTACACATAAATGAGATCTTGATCATGAACGGAGCTCACAATATCTAGACATGAAAGCACAAAGGAGGAGATACAACCATCTAGCTACTACATGGACCCGTAGTCCAAGGTGGAACTACTCACGCTTCATACCAGAGGCTAGCATGATGAATAAGAAGGCCTCCGGGATGATCTCCCCTCCGGCAGGATGCCAGGAAGAGCTTAAGATCCCCCGATCTAGGGACGAAGGTGGCGGCGGCTACAGACGGTTTCGTGGAACATTGATTGGGTACTTAGGGTTTTGGCATCAGGGGGATTATATAGGCGAAGAGGCGAGGCAGGGGCTGCACCCCCCCAGGCGTGGGCCCACCTTGTCCGCGCGGCCAGGGGGTGTGGCCCCCTGGTGGCCCTCCTCCGTCTCGTATTCAGGCTTCATGTTCCCCATAGTAAAATATTAACTTTGGCTTTTGTCCCGTCCAATTCCGAGAATATTGATTTTTTGCCTTTCTGGAACCAAAAACAGAAGAAAACAGGCAACTGGAACTATGGCATCTTGTTAATAGGTTAGTACCAAAAAACATATAAAAATACCTCAAAGTGTAGACAAAGCAAAGCAAAGTAGATACCAAACAAGCATGGAACATCAAAAATTATAGATATGTTTTCGATGTATCAAGCATCCCCAAGCTTAACTCCTGCTCGTCCTCGAGTAGGTAAGTGATAAAAGAATAATTTTTGAGGTGACATGCACCATCAAAATCAAGATCAAACCATTTGCAAGAATTAAAAGATGGGATCAAAGAATTCTAAACATGAGCATGAACATGGAGTTCTAACAGTAAGACAATGTAACTATGCATGCAACATGAAAGGCTACAAACAAAGATCATGAATAACATGCATTGAAAAACGTTTGTCTGTTTCACATACAAAAAAACATAACATAGTGGCAATCAGCTTATCCCTCATAGAGTAGCAAATAGATGCATATGACACCTTCAAAGTTCATAAGAGTGAATACATACAAATAGCACAAGAACAAGTAATATCAACAGTATGCATCAATCAATAAGTTTTGGGACAATGCACATAGAACTAAGAATGGCAACTATGCTCTCTTAACTAGTGCCTAAAGGTAGAAGGTGGAGAATCAATATAATTGTGGAAGAAAGGCCCTTCATAAAGGGAAGCAGGGATTTCAAGTTTCAAAAAGAGCTTTCAAAAATTATGGTACTTGTTAGCTTTCAGCCCTCATTGCCCCTATCATAAGAATCTTGAAGTGATTAAGGTTAAAGTGAACAAAATATGGAGTATATGCTTGACAAAGTATAAGTTGGCAATCTCATGTCCCTTGAATACAAGGGCCGCTCCTCATGCTACTCAACTTTAGTTACCTGTAAGTTCTTGTCATAGTAAGCACATGTGTATCATAGAGAACCGCCAACGGGGTACCCCTTGCACATCGTACAAGAGCTATCCCATAACCAAAATGACAAGGCAATCATGCAATGAGCATCTCAGTGATATTTTTATCTGCTATTTGCATAGGTTTTTATTAAGGATGCTTCACAGATTGCTCATTATGGTGATGCTGCAAGTTTCCACCATGATTAGGCATGGCTTAGGCTAGCGGCCCAGGCGTTTCTCTAACACAAAATACATAACTCCATGGACTTACAAGCTCCCCTTTTATTTCACATCGACGACATCCATAGACAAAATAGCATGATATCAACTTTGTACAAAGTACAAGTGCAATGTTGAAAGCGTTCCCCATGACAACATGGTTCTGCTAATTCCAACGTATAGTGCAAGCATATACAACATAGATGACACAATGCTTCAAGTTTATTAGGGGCAAGGAATATAAAGTGTGCCATCAAGTTCGCGAGAGCTTTAATCACTAAGTTTTCACATAACAAAATACTTTTTAATTGGAAGATAGATGAAAACAAGAATATACTTGGAATGGTGTAACACACCATGCATATGAGTTTATAGTGGACACATTGGAATAACTTGGTTTCTTGGGAGTTGGATACATGAGTAGAGCTTATTCATACAAGTGGAGGCTAGCAAAAGAATGGGTGCGACCAACTAAGAGAGCAATAATGGCCATAATCATGTAGAGCGACAAAACATTACTAATCAAAGCATACAGTGGTACTACAAGTCAAGGAATAAATGATCATAAAGGCTATGGTGACTTGTTCATAGTCATAGCATGGTGTGAGCATGTGCCAAGTCAATCCAAACAAAGCATCAAAGGAGAATACCATAATACTATGCTTTTGTATGCTAAAACAACGCATGATTCTTTCAAGGCACACTAAGCAATCCCAATTGTTTTGGAGCAAGTCATGCTACAGCAATAATCACTAATCATAAGGTCAAAACAACACCTAGCATGACATGCTAAAGTCTAAGTCATAGTCAAAGCAAGATCCTCTTGCACTATTTCAAGCAAGAACTTTCTAATCCTTTCCAACACCAATCAACTTATTTGAAACAACACAGCGAGAACGGGGGTCCAAACTACTTTATTCAAGCAAACTAGGCAAAGAAAATTAAAACTAAGACGCTTCAAGAACAACACAACAATGCATGAAATAATAAAAACGAAGTGTCTAGAAAGACCTGAGCTTTTTTATTGATGAAGAAGGAGATGCCTTGGGCATCACCAAGCTTTGATGCTTGTACCTCTTGGACATTTCTTGGGGTTACACCGGGGTGGCATCCCAAGCTTGAGCTTTTGTCCATTCTTTATCTCATTACATCATTCTCTCTCTACACCTGAAATTTTTCCTTCATACAAAACTTCACACAATCTTAATTAGCAACATTAGTGTATTCAAAAGATAATAGACCCTTGGGTTATCTTTAGAACAGAATTTTTTTCACTAAAAACACAAGCTACTATAGCAATTCCCTTAAAAATCTCAATTTCCCAAAAAGAACCCAAAAGGAATCAATAAGAAGCAAATGCAAATAATGGCAGAAATCTTTCAAAACAGACCAGCAGGTAGAAACAAATTTTATCGAAGACCTTCTGTTGCTCAAAGAAACAAGTGTTGAACTAACGAAAGTTATCTAACATACTGGGGGATTTATTAGTACATTATCAGCTCAATATGACTTACAGAGATTCCTCGCGAATATTTATGGTGGAGCACAAAAATCTATTTCGGGATAGCAACTCCCCAAATCTTACTTCCCTCTCATTAGAGGTCATTCTTGGCACAAAAGGCAAACAAAAAGGATAAGTAGAGGTCATTACAGAAGTAATAACTTCAAAGACTCAAGGAAACTCTTGGGTTATCTCCCAACAAGTACTTTTCTTTAATGCCTTTAAGTTAGGCACAAGAAGCAAGAATCAATTATTTTCAAATGAAGAAGCATTAACATCAAACCTTGATTAAAGAATTCTTCAATATTATCTTTCCCAATTATGGAGCCACTACCTATTGAAAGGTCCTTCAGGGTGAACTTGGGGAACAACATGGTGAGCTAGAGCAAGGTGATAACTAGAGTAGGAACTATTTTTTTGTGTTTTTGATAAGAGAAAGCAAACCATACTAAACTATTTTTTTGGAGTTTTTGATAAAAAGAGGCAAACAAAACCAAGCAAAAGAAACTAAGCAAACCAAAAACAAAGTAAAGAGAAAGGTTGAGAAGGAATCCCCTTGTGAAGACGTCCTTAGCCTCCCCGGCAACGGCGCCACAAAACTTGTGATGGCGCGTGGTTGATGTGGAGCGCTTTGTCGGGAAACCCCAAGAGCAAGGTATGATGCAGCACAGTAGCAAGTTTTCCCTCAGTAAGAAACCAAGGTTATCGAACCAGTAGGAGGAAGGAAACGTCTCAAAGGTGTTGCAAGCAACATGGAAACCTGCACAACACAAACTCAAGATTTTGCCCCAACTAACAGTGAGGTTGTCAATCTCACCGGTTGCTGTAACAAAGGAATTAATTGTATGGTGTGGAAGGTGATGATGGTTTGCAACAAGTAAATAGTAATAGTGGAAGATGTATCAATGGTAAAGATTGGACCGAGGTCCATAGTTCACTAGAGGTGTTCTTCTTAGATAAACAAACAAGGCACACAGGGTAAACAAATTACAGCAGGACAATTGACAAGACTGGGCAACGCATAACAATGCAATACTAGACATAAAGATCCTATGAGATTCGATTGGTAATTACAACAATATACATAGACTGTCATACAACTGCGTCTATGACTAGAAGTCCACCTTTGGGTTATCATCTGAACCCCCTCCAGTATTAAGTTTAAAGCAACAGACAACTACTTTAATCAAAGTGTGTAAGGTAAACAATCCACTTGTTCCATGAACAAGAGACCATTGTTTTCTCCCTTGTGGCAACATCACATCTACAACTGTAGAAATTTCTGTCACTTCCCTTGATTAAGTAGAGGCATGAACCCACTATCGAGCATAAATACCCCCTCTTGGAGTCACTAGCAACTACTTGGCCAAGATAGCTACTAACAATGGAGATCATGCAAGATCACAAACAACATAGACATGATAGAATCAATAAGACAAAACCATTAATCAATCGGACATATAATCTCAATATCCAACGGATCCCCGTAAAAACAACATGCATGATTACAAATAGATGAGATCTTGATCATGAACGGAGCTCACAAGATCTAGACATGAAAGCACAAGGAGGAGATACAGCCATCTAGCTACTACATGGACCCATAGTCCAAGGTGGAACTACTCACGCTTCATACCGGAGGCCGGCATGATGAAGAAGAAGGCCTCCGGGATGATCTCCCCTCCGGCAGGGTGCCGGGAAGAGCTTCAGATCCCCTCGATCTAGGGACAATGGTGGTGGTTGCTACAGATAGTTTCGTGGAATATTGATAGGGTGCTTAGGGTTTAGGCATCGGGGGCTTCTTATAGGCGAAGAGGCGAGGCTGGGAGGCGGACAGGGGGGCCACACCCTTCCCAGGCGCGGCCCAGGGTGGTCCCGCACCTGGGGGTGTGGCCACCCTGTGGCGCCCCTCCGTCTCTCCTCTGGAATCCGTGTTCTCCTCGGTGAAATATTTACTTTGGCTTTTGTCCCGTTCAATTTTGAGAACATTTCCTTACTAGCTTTTCTGGAACCAAAAACAGCAGAAAATAGGCAACTGGCACTGTGGCAACTTTTTAATAGGTTAGTACCAGAAAACATATAAAATGTAGGGTTCGCAACATAGAAAACAAAAAATTTCCTATGATGGGAACAACTATGTACCAAGATCTATCTACTAGATACAAACAACGGGCGGATGTATATCCGTAGAGAACATACCCTTGAAGATCGACAAAGCTTAACGAGTCCGAACTCGTGGTTTATGTAGACGATCTTTTGCCGATCTCATGATCGAGACGAAGTCCTTAGCACCGCAACTTAGCGGTGCATCCATGCTCGCACACACGTCCGATGCACCGAGCAACCTCCGCCTCCTTGCTCCAGCGATGCAGCGGAAGCACAACTCTTTCTTGCCGAATAGCCACCGGGAACATGTATCTTGCTAGTCCGAGACCATGGGGGATAAATACTAGAGGGGGAGAGAGATCCTTCACGAGGAGGTGTGAGCGAGAAGTGAGGAGGGGTGCCTTTTATAGGAGAGGGGGGACCCCAAGGGGGTGGCCGGCGCATGGGGTCTGCCCCCTTGCCCTCCCCTCAATCATGTGGGTGGAAAATTCCTTTCAATTCCCTCCACTCAAAATCCCACTCAAAATTGCTATTAAATTTCCACCAAATTTAATGCAAACTCTCATTAAATAAAACTCCTTTTATTTATTCAGAATTTTGTCAATTACTTTAATGACAAACATTCACATATAACCCCTTGCTAGTATTTCATTTCACATGCAAAACACTTTCTGCAATTTCACCCGAAAACCTGTTTCGGTATCTAGTGAAATAAATTCATGTGCTTGTTATTCTTTCCGGCATGAAACTTTAGCTCCAATTGGATGTCGGTGTCTCTTAAGTGTGTCACCCTACGGTTCACGAATAATGTGGACATGATCGAGACCCCTCTAGGATCAATAATAAGAAGCGGGATCTGGAGACCCATACCGACTCCCACACATTCAACGATGACTATCTTGTGATCGTCGGAACCTTCTACGCTAGGATCTTAATCCGTTTGTTTCGCGATATATTACATGTCCGAGATTCGATCATCGGTATCTCCATACCTAGTTTGATCTCGTTACTAACATGCACTCTTTTCTTGTTCCCGTGATATAACATTCTAGTGATCAAATCAGTTGCTTGCAAGCTAACCAATGTGATATCACCGAGAGGGCCCAGAGTATATATTCGTCATCGGGATGAAAAAATTCCACTCTCGATCCATGGGCCTCAACATAACACTTTATTAGTTCTGAAAACATCTTTATAATCACCCTGTTACGGTGCGACATTTGATGTTATCAAGAAACTCTTCCGGTGTTAGTGATTGACATGATCTCATGGTATAAGGATTAGGATCACTTCGTAAGTTGTTATAGCAATATAAACTCAATGACTTTGATCGTAATGCTATACTTCAGATGAATGTTCATCACACCATTACACTAATATTGTGATCTCGTTATTAACAACATCCAATGTCCATGATCAGGAAACCTTGATCATCTTGTTAATCAACGAGCTAGTTTATGAGAGAGGCATAACTAGGAACTTTCTGTTTGTTTATTAAACACACATGTATTAACGTTTCCGTATTAATACAATTATAGTATGCAAAATAAACATCTATCATATACTTGGAATACACATAATAAACACTTTATTATTGCCTCTCAGGACATATTCCCTTCATAAAAAGCACCTCAAAGTGTGGACAAAGCAAAGCAAAGTAGATACTAAACAAGCATGAAACATCAAAAATTATAGATACGTTTCCAACGTATCATCCCCGCAAACACAACATGCATGATTATAAATAGATGAGATCTTGATCATGAACGGAGCTCAGAAGATCTAGACATGAAAGCACAAAGGACATACAACCATCTAGCTACTACATGGACCCGTAGTCCAAGGTGGAACTACTCACGCTTCATACCGGAGGCTGACATGATGAAGAAGATGGCCTCCAGGATGATCTCCCCTCCGGCAGGGTGCCGGGAAGAGCTTCAGATCCCCACAATATAGGGACGATGGTGGTGGCGGATACAGACAGTTTCGTGGAATATTGATCGGGTACTTAGGGTTTTGGCATTGGGGGGATTATATAGGCAAAGAGGAGAGGCAGGGGGCCGCTAGGGAGGCTACACCCCCCAGGCACGGGCCCACCTTGGCCGTGTGGCCAGGGGGTGTGGCCCCCTGGTGGCCCTCCTCCGTCTCGTATTCAGGCTTCGTGTTGCCCACGGTAAAATATTTACTTTGGCTTTTGTCCCGTCCAATTCCGAGAATATTAATTTCCTGTCTTTCTGGAACCAAAAACAGAAGAAAATAAGCAACTGACACTGTGGCATCTTGTTAATAGGTTAGTACCAGAAAATATATAAAAACACCTCAAAGTGTAGACAGAGCAAAGCAAAGTGGATACTAAACAAGCATGGAACATTAAAAATTATAGATACGTTTCCGATGTGTTAGTTACTATTGATGAAAATGTTAGACTGTTAGCTCAACTATATGCTAAGTGGGAAAGAGAAGCTGTAATTGCTAAAAACAATAGTGTGTGCACTATTACCACCACCAATATGGATGCCACCAAACCATGAGAAGTCCCTATTCCTCCTACCACAATGCATAAACCCAATGAATCTACTACCAGTGATGCTAAGTTTGATTTTGATCTTGATGGTTGCAATATCTCGGAACAGTGATGCTAAGTGATGCTAAGTTTGATTTTGATTCTTATCATGTCATGCTAGATGTTGTTTTGACCTTATACTTAGTGATTATTGCTGTAGCATGAATTGTTCCAAACAATTAGGATTCCTTAATGTGCCTTGAAAGAATCATGCATTGTTTTAGCATACAAAAGCATAGTACTGTGGTATTCTCCTTTGATGATTTATTTGGATTGACTTGGCACATGCTTACACCATGTTAAGACTATGAACCAGTCACCTTAGCCTCTATGATCATTTAGTTTTTGACTTATGATATCACTTCATGCTTTAATTAATAATATTTTGTCGCTTTGCATGATTATGGCCATTATTGCTCTCTTAGTTGGTCGCTCCTAGTCTTTTATTGAGTATGAGCTCTAATCGTGCATCCAAATCCCAAGAAACCAAGTTATTCCAAAGAGTCCACTATAAATTCCTATGCATGCTGTGTTACACCATTCTAAGTATATTCATGTGTTTATTTATCTTCCAAATTAAACTTTTGTTATGTGTAAATTAGTGATTAAAGCTCTCATGAACTTGATGGCACACTTTATTTTCTTGCACCTAATAAAATTGAACCATTGTGTAATCTATGTTGTATATTCTTGCACTTATAAGTTGGGAATTAGTAGAACCATGTTGTCATGGGGAATGCTTTCAACACTTGTACATATATATCTAGTTGATATCATGATCTTTTGTTTATGGATGTCGGCGGTGTGAAATAAAATGAGAGCTTATAAGTCCATGGAGTATTGTATATGTGATAGAGAAACGCCTGGGTGGCTAGCCTAAGCCATGCCTAATCATGGTGGAAACTTGCAACATAACCATACTGAGCAATCTATGAAGCATCTTCAAAAAAAATATAGAAAAAAAGAGAAAAAAGCACCATGATCATGGTAAATAAAAAGATCGCTCAAATGCTCATTGTCGGTTGCCTTGTCATTTTGATATGGGATAGCTCCTGTGTCATGGGGCAAGGGGTACCCCGGTGGCGGTTCTCTATGATACACATATACTTACAATAACAAGAACTTGCTTGTGACTAAAGTTGAGTAGCATGAGGAACCGCCCTCATACTCAAGGGACATGAGATTTTCAACTTATGATCTGTCAAGCATATACCTCATATTTGTCTCACTTTAACCTTCATCACTTCAAGATGCTTATGATAGGGGCAATGAGAGCTCAAAGCTAATAAGTACCATAATTTTTGGAAGCTCTTTATGAAACTTGAAATCCCTGCTTCCCTCTGTGAAGGGTCTTTCTTTTTTACTTTTATGTTGATTCTCCACTTTGTATCTTTATGCACCAATTAAGAGAGCATAGTTGTCATTCTTAGTTCAATGTGCATTGTCCCAAAACTTATTGTTGATTCATAATCATGGTATTGCTTGTTCTTAAATTATTTGTATCTAGTCACCCCTATGAACTTTGAAGGTGTCCTATGCATTTATGTTTTGCTATACCATGAAGGAAAAGCTGAATACCACTTTTGTTGTGTTTTCTATATGTAAAACAAACAGATATCTTTCAATGCATTGTTATTCATGATCTTTTGTTTGTGTTACCTTTCACGTTACAACTTAGTTGCTATGTCTTATTGTTAGAACTACATCTTTCATGCTCATGTTTAGAGTACTATGATACCTGCTATCAATGCTTTGCAATACCTTGATCAAGGTTGTGTGGGTGCATGTCACCTCAAAAATTATTCTTTTTATCACTTACCTACTCGAGGACGAGCAGGAGTTAATCTTGGGGATGCTTGATACGTCGTAAACGTATCTATAATTTTTTATGCTCCATGCTTGTTTTGTACCAACTATCTTATGTTTTGTACCAACTAGCTTGGGGATGCTTGATACCATGCTTGTTTTATACATTTTTATACAAGATGCCACAGTGCTAGTTGCCTGTTTTCTGCTGTTTTGGTTTCAAAAAAGCTAGTAAAGAAATATTCTCGAAATTGGACGGAACAAAATCCGAAGCTCCTATTTTTCCAGACGCAACACGGAGCCTGAAGGAGAGACGAAGTGGAGCCACGAGGTGGCCACACCTAGGGCTAGCGCGGGTCCACCCTAGGCCGCGCCGTCCTATGGTGTGGGCCCCTCGGGCGTCCACCGACCTTGCCCTTTCGCCTATATATACGTCTCCCCGAGACGAAAACCCTACCCAGATCAGAAATCCACGAAAAGTTTCGTAGTGCCGTCACCACCGAAGAGGAGATTCGAGGGACAGAAGTCTATGTTCCGGCACCCTGCCGGGACATGGAATTGCCCCTGGAGCCATCTCCATCGACTCCACCGCCATCTCCATCGCCGTTGCTGACTCGCATGATGAGGACGGGGTAGTTCTCCCTCAAGTCTAAGGGCTCTACCGGTAGCTATGTATTCATCTCTCTCTATGCGTGATCTTATTGTGATCATGAGCTTTGTAATCTAGTTGAATAAGTAGATGCTACTCTGCTACTCAAGTGCTTTTATATGTAATCTTCGCCTATCCCCACGTGTGTGAAGTTGATAGTGTGCACACCGTGTGGCACTTAGGATAAAGGTTACAGAAATACTTATCATGAGTATAATTTGAGTTGGATGCCTCTATGAGATTGTGGTGATTGTTGGAACCATCTAGCGCTCAAGGTGATAGTGAGGGTTTTTTGAGAGAGACTTCTTGTATCTTGATTGCAGGGTTGTTTGAGAGGGATACCTTTGACCTCTTACTTCCTGAGTTCGATAAACCATGAGTGATCCACTTAAGGGAAACCTGTTGTTGTTCTATAAACCTCTGCACTTGGAGACCCAACATTGTCTACAAGAATAGAAGCATGCGTAGACATCAGTCGCATGGTCTCTCGCTCTTCTCCCCACGTGCATCCGCGCGCCCTCTCTTGGCTCCCCAAGGCCTGTCCCCGCAAAACGCCCGATTTTGGTGTTCCTAGCGGACAAAGTTTTCGGCTGCTTTAAGACCCGTGCGATGCGAGTTCGGCCCACTGTGTGATTCTCTAAACGGGCTTATTTCTTCCAGCCCAGTGCGGGAATGACCGTGCGGCCGACTAAAACGCCCTTAGGGGCCCGGTGCAAATTGCAAAATAGGGTCCTATTTTCTTGTAATAATTTGCACTTCGTCAATGATATTCATGTACAATATTCAGAAATACATCAAATATTAATTCTAAAATAATAATAATGCTCATGTCTCTTCCTATTTTATAAACAAAAATAATAATATGAATTAAATTATGATAGCAATTTAAAAGTTTGTCAAGAAATAGAATAAGACCTTGAACAAACCTTAAATTATAAGAGCAATTTATATGATGATGAAGACCATGAGGCATTTGTTCCTGATCTTTCCTAACAAAAATACAAGAATAGAACTTTTATTAAGCTGTTTTCGAAGGAGACCAAGTTAATAGCTTCACGAACGGCAAGCTACGATATAGAATATTTTATCATGGAACTGATAAATTGATCAGGATTGAAACTATAATCGATTTGACTTGATTCGGTTAATTGATAGAGACACGGAGCAGGTACTGACCTAATCTAGCACTTGATTCGATAAATCGCCAGGTGCAGGTGAAGCTAGGTGCCATGGGGCATGAAGTCAATCACCGCGGTGATTTCTGGTGTGATATGGACTCGCCTCCTTAGTGCCGAGGCTATATGAAGCAACGAAAAAGAACAAGCCACGGTGGATCTCCCCTCTTGCAGTGCTCCGGTGGTCGGAGTCAGTTGAGGTGGGCGGATCTTTCGTCGGCGACTCCTAATAAGGCCTAGGACCTAGCATCAGATGAGGGAGTTGATGCTGCGGACCTTTCTTGGTCGGCCGTGGTGGCGAGGGAGGAAGGTGTGGTGGTGACGGTTGACGTTGGTGCTTCTTCTTCCTGGACGGCCATGGAGACGAGGGGGATATGGAGTGCTGCGCCGTCGTCTTCTTCTTCCTTGTATGGATGCCAGGGTGGTACTTGTCGCTGCGGGTCTCCCCTCCTTATTCAAGCCGCCATGGTGGTGGCTCTATTGGTGGAAGGTTCGGGTGCCTGCGGTGGCGGTTCGGATTTGGAGCTTCTCTCCGGCGTCTTCGCGTCTTCTGGCGGCAGTTGTTCCGTCAGCACGTCGGACCCAATGGCAGTAGGGCTACCGCTCCGCAGCTGCTCGGCCCCGCGTGTTTTCCTCTGTGACGTGGTTGCAGGATTTTGCCGGAGTTCGTCGTCGATCTGGAGGTGGAAGAGGACGAAGGACTTGATCGCTTTTTCAAGTTTTCTTCAGTGTCCTCACTGCTTATTTCTGGGCTTGGTGTAATTTTTATTTTCTTAGGCCTTTTTGTACTTTAGTGTATCGAAGCAGGCAACTTTTGCACCCGTTCCCCGTTCAAAAAAAAAGAACAAGCCCGCCAGCCCTGCTGCGCATGGCGCAGTCACAAGCAAGCCAACTATACGTGGATTTGGTGGAAAACTCCCGTTTTTTCTTGAAATCCCACCTCACCATGTCCCTTTGATCAGAAAGGAAAAATGGGTTATAACATTCCCAAAAACTTCTCACAAAAAACCATACCTTCAGCACGAGCGAGCCGCGATGGATCTCCCCTATTGTAATGCTCCGGTGGTCGGAGTCAGTTGAGGTGGGCGGATCTTCCGTCGGTGACTCCTAATAAGGCCTAGGACCTGGCATCGGATGAGGAGTTGATGTTGTGGCCAGGTCCAGTCCTGAGATTTCGGGGGCCCGGGGCGGATCTAGAATCCGGGGCCTTAGAAGCACCAAATTAGTAAAACAGTGTATACGTAATTATGTATATATTGGATGTCACTACTAAATATTTAAAGTGAGAAGCCCTCTAATATGAAATATTGTATAAATCTTGTTTTAAAAACAATTCTAACATTTAGAGATCCAAAATTATTGCACCATGGTACAACACTATAAATCATATAGATTATAATACCTAGAACCGCATTGTCAAGATTGCAGTGGGAACAATGGTCTTCTCTCTTGTCTCAACGACTCAGTTTCTAGCTAATGTGCGGGGATGGTCGAATGGTGCCGCACACAACTAACAATATATGGACTGGTAGACTTGTATCACGCTATGGTCTTGCACTTTTGCGCTTATAAACGATCAAAGAAATCAACGCGTGGTGAAAACAAAATTGACATTTTTCTATGTCGACTTCCTGTTCATGGTTGAACCCACCGGTTCCATTTGTTATAAGTTAATTGTCACTACTAAAGAAATTTTTAAAAATAAGTTTACATGAGCTCATCATCCATGACGTATTAACTTGCTAAGTAAGACGACCTACGTGAAGTATATGTGCTTATTTATTGGACTCTCTATTCTCTGCCTCAACGCGATATCTTCAAATTCTGCGGTTCCCAAATCGATGTAGTGTGTGATGTGACCAACATCGATCAGTGAATAGGCCCCACGTCACTTGATCCTTTCATAGCTAATTGAAGAAATAAAAAAGTCAATCAAAGAAAAAAAGCCTAAACCAAACAAAAAAAGGCCCAAGTTCTAAGTCCAATGGGAAAAAAGCGTAATTCTTCCTCCTGGTATACATCACACGACAGAAAAAACTCAGGACCTGCGGCAATGGCGCCGCTATAGGAGCTCACTGACAATCATATACCTTAGCTATCTGGGAAATGGGGCCCCCTTGGTTCCGAGGGCCCGAGGCGGCTGCCCCTCTTGCCCTGCCCCAGGGCCGGCCCTGGCTGTGGCCCTTTCTTGGACGGCCGTGATGGTGAGGGAGGAAGGTGTGGTGGTGACGGTTGATGCTGGTGCTTCTTCTTCCCGGACGGCCATGGAGGCGAGGGGGATCTGGAGTGCTGGGTCGTCTCCTTCTTCTTCATTGTCTGGATGCTAGGGTGGTACTTGTCGCTGTGGGTATCCCCTCCTTATTCAAGCTGCCATGGTGGTGGCTCTGTTGGTGGAAGGTTCGGGTGCCCGCGACGGCAGTTCGGATTTCGAGCTTCTCTCTGGCGTCTTCTGGCGGCAGTTGCTCCGTCAGCACGTCGGACCCAATGGTAGTAGGGCTATCACTCCGCAGCTGCTCGGCCCCGCGCGTTGTCCTCTGTGACGTGGTTGGAGGATTTCGCCGGAGTTCGTCGTCGATCTGGAGGTGGAAGAAGACGAAGGACTTGATCGCATTTTCAAGTTTTCTTCAGGGTCCTCGGTACTTATTTCTGGGCCTCGGTGTAATTTTTATTTTCTTGGGCCTTTTTATATTCGAGTGTATCAAAGCAGCAATATATGTCAGGTGCTTTTGCACCCATTCCCCGTTCAAAAAAAAAAGAACAAACCCGTCAGCCCCTGTGGCACACGGCGCAGTCGCAAGCAAGCCAACTATACGGGATTTGGTGGAAAACTCCCGTTTTTTCTTGAAACCCCACCTCACCATGTCCCTTTGATCAGAAAGGAAAAATGGGTTCTAACATTCCCAAAAACTTCTCACAGAAAACCATACCTTCAGCGCCAAAAGCTCTTGTTGAATGTTGATCTGTCACATTTAACTGGCAAAAGACATCATGCTAGAAGCATGTTATTTTACCGTTCCCAGCTACTCTCTCTATTTTAAAATACTTCCTTCGTTCTAAAATAGATGTCTTAGATTTATCAAAATTTGAATGAATCAATATACTAAATAGTGTCTAGATTCATTTAAATTTTGAGAAATCTAAGACATCTATTTAGGGACGGAGGGAGTATAAAATGTTTTAGATTTGTGAAGAAAAAGAATTTAGACTTGTTTTAGTGTGTAGATTTGCCCCTAAGTTGAGTGAACCTATATACTAAAACAAGTCTAGATACATTTACTTCATAAACTTAAAATATCTTATATTTTAAAACGGAAGGAGTACATGGATAGCTATCCAAACAAACCACTTCTTAACGTCCTGCTGCGAGGCATAACTGAGAACCCCGGAGTATTCATCAATCATGATGGACTCCCCCTCCTGAAGTATTTCTGGTGAGAATTTTTAACGAAGGAGTTTCTTCACGACGGTTGAACTAGTTCCAAATCAACCTGAGCAAAGAAGCACCGTTCATATTTCTATTACCGATAATTCACAGGCCTCTAAATTCCTTCGGTACAAACACATTCTCCCACTTCATCATTGATATTTAAAGGATTGAGAGTGGCCCTCCGAGTTAAACCTCCCTATCGCTAGCTACAAAATTAGTTTAGTGGCAAAAGCAAATGTTTCACAGTGAGTCATTGCCCTGACAGGGCATAACAGTACCAAATATTCCGCTTCCCATAGGCAAGTTCACTGTTTTGTGCAACGTGATCCTCATAAAGGGTATATCAACATCTCTCGAGATGACCTGGGCAACAGTTTCAGAAATAGGGCTTCAGCTGCCAACTTCCTCTATCTTTGTCTTTGCCCATGCATCCCTCGTTGCATAGAACTCATACTCCACATGCACGAACTTCGGATGCGCCCGTCGAAGCCTAGCCATGGCCGCCACATCGGACTTGTGGGAGGAGAGCTGCCCCATGGCGCGGTGGTGTTCCTTCCTCTCACTGCGAGACACAAGCCGCACGTCGAGAGCAAGCATCTCTGCCGCCGCACTTCTGGAAGTTGAGGTCGCGCTGACTTTTTGGGGGAGGGGGGGGGGGGGGGGGGTTGTGCCCCCAATATGCATCACAAAGGGCAAAAAATTGGGACATGCCCAAAATAAATTTTGGATTTGCTAAAACACAGCCGTAGTGCTATAGCAGAGGTTTTGAGATTGCATTTTAGTGAGAGAGACTAGGCCATGAAAACGCGCTTTGCCGCGATCGTCTATATTTGAGACACGGTGGATATGGTGTACAATCATATGGATATTTGCATCTTTATTCATAAAAAATAATTAAAATTAATTATTTTATGTGTGGATGGACTACAAGTGACACTTAATACCCATAATATAATAACTAAAGTGAGTAGAAAATCAAAAGTACCAATCTTAACAAATATAACTTACATAATATTGCTATTGCAGATCAACCACTGCCAAAGGTCTAGCATCTCATAAAATAAATTATTAGAATTTGCTTGAATATCAACTGGGCATAAAGAAACCTCAGAAAATTACAATAATAAATATGCCTTAGAATAGCTCAGAATCCAAAGACTCCATATGGTTATGCTGGTACTTGTAGCTAAAAGTTTAATAGACCATCGTACGACTGAAATTTTGCTATGTGAAGATTGCATATGCTTCTATCCCGCTGAAGTATTTGCATTCTCCTTCAAACATTAGTAATTATCAGGCCGAATGCATGACGTTTTGTTTTATAGGACCAACGATAGAAAGCTAGGAAAACGAGAAAAATCAACCAGCCAGGCCTACTAAAGAAATCTGATCTTTGGCAGCGATGCTTTTTCTACGACTTCTGTTGGCCCAGTTAATAAGAAGGCTCCTAGATCAATCTGCAGAGCAGCAGCCCTGCTACGTGGGTTGGACGGCTAGCACCTTGTCACACGGTGCCCAGAAGTCCACACTTTCTCCATGAGGACATGTGAGATTTGGATCGTATATAGACATGATTGGATGGCTAATAAGGTCAAATCACTATGGTTAGGCGTACGTGGTTCAGTTTTACTGTTTCTTAACAAGGGGAGCAGAGAGTTTGTGTCACCAAGATTTTTTTTCAAGTATTGAACTTTTCATTAGTGTCTTTCGTTTTTCTGTAAAAAATGGTTGATGATGGCTATGAAGGTTCAGTTGTAAATTTATGTAATTTTCTAATATGGATTTTAATTTTATTTTTCATATATTAAATTGTATATATTTTAACATATTTCTCATGGATTTTTTGGTGTAGGTTGTGCCATGTTAGTTTAACGAGCGTTTAGGAATATTATGTCCTAATAATTAGATGAAAGTATTAACTATTATTCCTAATCATGGCTTGGAAAACTTGATCCCTAAGAGTGATCACCATATATTTCTAGACAGGATTGACACACAAATTTACATTGCGGTCCATACAATTCATTGATTAAAGCTTTCTAGATAAAACGCGAGGATGTTGTTACATTTGATTTTTTTTTTTTGAAATGGGAAGCGAAGTCCCGACCTCCGCGTCAAGCGATGCACGCATACTTTATTTATTATTAGAGGTGAAACCCGATGATAGATTTTTTTTAAAATGGGGAGCGAAACCCAAGGATATATTAGGTTCCCTTATAATTGGGCTGAATAATTCGGCTTGCAATTGAGGATTGTTTTTCGTGGTCCCTTCTTACTATGAGTGGCAATTGTACTTGCATAGGGCTTTCTGGAGAGTCGCAAATTGGGGTTGCAACTAACGATTAAAATGTTATTTTTCTTGTTTTGTGGTCTATTCTTATTATGAGTTGCAATCGTACTTGTAATTGGCTCTCTCGGGGAGTTCCAAATCGAGGATTGTTCTGTGGTACCTTCTTATTATAATTTGCAACTGGACTTATAACTAGGTTTTTTCGGGGAGTTGCAACTGAGGATTGTTTCTACGGTCTCTTCTTATTATGAGTTGTAACTGAACTTGCATGTGGCTTTGATCGGGATCCTAGGTTTGCAACTGAGGATTGTTTCGCCATTCCTCCTTACTATGAGTTACAAACTAGACTTGCATATGGATTTCTTAGGAGCTACAACTAGGGTTGCAACTGAGAATGGTTTCACAGTCCCTTCTTATTATCAGCTGCAATTGTACTTGTAACTGATGATTGTTTCGTGGTCCCTTCTTATTATGAGTTGCAACTGAATTTTTCTCGGGGAGTTTCAACTTTTCTTTCAACTGATGATTGTTTCGTGGTACCTTTTTATTATGAGTTGCAATAGGACTTTCATCTGGATTTTATTGGGACTTGCAACTAGGGTTGCAACTAAGGATTACAATGTCATTTTCTTGTTTTATGGTCCTTTTTTACAATGAGTTGCAATTGTACTTGCAACTGGCTCTCTGTCAGGGAATTACAACTCGGCTTGTAACTGAGGATTATTTTTCATGGTCCATTTTTATTATGAGTTGCAACTTAACTTGCATATGGCTTTCTCAGGAGTCGCAACTGGGTTTGCAGGTGAGTATTGTTTCGTAGTCCTTTCTTACTATGAGTTGCAAACTGGACTTGCAACTGAGGATTGTTCCGCGATCCCTTCTTATTATGAGTTGCAACTGGATTTTACGGGAAGTTTCAACATGGGTTGCAACTGAGGATTGCAATGTCATTTTTCTTGTTTTATGGTTTTTTCTTACTGTGAGTTGTATGCAACTGGGTCTCTCAGGGAGTTGTAACCGAGGACTTTTTCATGGTCCGTTCTTACTATGAGTTTTAACTGGAATTGCAAATTGTTTTTTCTCGGAAAGTTGCAAATCAGTTTGTAACCGAGGATTATTTTATAAGAGAGATAGAAAGCAGACTTTGTCTAAAAAAGACCTTATGATCACCACGTTAGCATGCCACTTGCTTTTTAACTTGTTTGTATCTATTGGTTGCAACACGAGTCATAACTAGCAAGTTTTGACATTCCTCTGTTGATGTATATTTTTGTTGTTGTTTATCTGTTTATATAAGTGTTCTTAAGTTTTAAATTCGTAATGTTTTTGAAGCAGTATCTCTAATGATTTTTCTATTTTTTAGAGTAATTATATATGCCAGCTCTAGATGGGCAGAGTTTTTGCTACCCCGCAAATGGTCTTCATTTTTATATTGACAATCATGTTAATTTTTTCATAAGTTTAATCACCGGAAATTGCTTTTAATGGAATAGTGCGGACAACATGAGTGGGGGGTTTACTTCAGGAACAATTGTAAGCCAAAATACCATGAGAATAGATCGATTCCACGTACTATGCGCAACGCATGCATCGTGGCTTCCTTTTCTTCTACGGATATAAATATGCCCTTTCAACACACATGCAGAACTTGATCCAGGACAACGGCGTTCCACTACGCAAAAAAAAAGAAGACAACGGCCGTAGCAGGTGTCAGACAGGGCTCAAGTAGTACGTGCGATTCGAGGATGTTGTGGTCCGTCTCGCCTTATACATGTGGGAGAGGTCGCCACTCGCCACTTCTAGATGAGCGAACTCCTTTTCAGTGTGTTCGGCCCGTGGCTGACTGGTGGGGTCCTGGTGTTTTATATGGCCCACACGCCAGCGTCGCATACAAGATAACCAGGGTGTCTTTTGCGATCAAGCGGTTACTTTTAGAATTGGCACGGGTGCGTAGGTCTCAGAGCTGGTGTTCTTCCAGGTGAGCTCTGCGGTCGGCAAGCCATCGACAAGTCAACCGGACAACAAGAGAATTAAATAGGCCCAACAAAGTCAACCGGACAGGCACAATAAACAAAACCCGGAAACAAGGAAAGAATGGGGCTCAAACATATCCGCTCACATCAGCTGGTTGTGACATAAGCCTTAGAGAGTCCCGAAAAAATTTATCACCACTTAGAGATAGGAAATTTGTTGGAACTCTTTTTTTCCTTTTTTAATTTTGAAAGATTGCGAAAGTATAGATTGTATTGATATTGCAAGAGATGATTACATCGTGAGTACTTGGACTGTTTATATAGTACTAGAAGACTTGAGAGACAATAAGACTATTAGAAATATAATTGGATTATTAACTTAAACTACTAAATATAACGTAACCGTAATATACTCTAACTGATTCTATAAAAATCTATTTTTCGGACACATAATTTGGAAATGCCGTAAGAGTAAGTTTTCTCTCCAATATCATAATGTAGGGGACTCCCCAAATGAGATTCCTCCCCTACAATTCTTACATCTCTAGCAGCTCCCCCTAATTTCTCCCCTATATCATCCCACTAGAGTAAAAAGGGCAGCAGTAATTTTAAATCCAGCCCACCATAGCAAAAAAACAAGCTATGCTTTAAAATCGCTCGTCTCTCTCCTAGAAATTCCCCAAATCAATGGCCATCACTGCACCCATGCATCTCCGCTGCCTCGGAGAGTCCAGCTTCCGGCCACCAACCATGTTCCCCGTCTCTAGGGATGATCCCCGCGCCACTTCTCCATGCCTCCCACGCCACAACGCACCGACCCGCGCCGCCACTAAATCCTGCACGGCTCGTCCTTGTCTGCAACTTGGCGGCCGCATCCTGCTTGCTCCGGCTTGTTCCTCCTCCGGTCGAGCTTCCTACAGTGCGCCTTCCTCTCCTAGCTCGATTTCTGCTCGATTTGAAGAAAAGTAGGGCCGGAGATGAACTTGTTGGCGCGAGGAAATCTTCGTTGTCGCTCGTGACCATGGATAGGGGGCGCCTCCTGTTATCGCCATATTTTGGCCAAAGGAGGAGTTGGGCCGTGGTCAAGATGGGCTTAGAAGATACGTATATGCAACGTGTTGTTGAATCGGCCTCGTGTGTTGATTTGGGCTAAATTGCCCGTGTATCTTATATTGTAATAGATTCCGTTTAGATTTAGGTAAGAGATAGAGTTGTAGAGTTATTCCAAAGACAGAAAGTCTCCGGACTATAAATATGTACCTAAGGTTATCGAGAAAAGGAGGACAATCACGTTCACAACAAACACAATCTCGGCGCATCGCCACCCCTTGTTTTTAGGGTTTTTCTCGGGTAAGTGCCATGCTGCCTAGATCGCATCTTGCGATCTAGGCAGTATCTACTTATGCGTTATCTAGTGTTACTCGTACTGAACCCTTGTTGATGGCGAGTAACACTATTATCACAGATTTGTTTAGGTTAGCATCAGTACTTTTCGCTATGATTGTTTAGTTATGCTACCTCTAGCTATCTCGCCGCCTTTGTACCTTTTCCCGGGTGTAAGGGTGGCATCTTGCTTGATCTTTATTTAAGCCGATTTGATCTGTTATAGTTGTGCCTTGTTCTCCAAGGTTTAGTTTGATATTCTCATGATCAGGCCTTGCAAACGGGTTGAATGATCCAGTAGTATGTAAGATATGGTTTATCAATCCAAGAGGGGGTGTTCCGGGAATTGACGTTACGTTGGTTTTTAGGCCTTCTCTAGGATTAGTTTTCTATTATCTTTTGTATCTGCCAGGCTCAATTACGTGTAGGACGTTCCAGTCATGTGGTGAAAACATTAAACTGTCGTAGATCGATTTAACTTGTTTTGATGAAGCAAAACCCATGTTATGATGGATCTAATGCAGAACCATGGGATAATCGGCTCTGGGAGCCGATTCACAGGGAAACCTGGGAGCCGGTCACGGCTCGAATTTTACGTATACTTGTTTACCATGCAGGAAACCAATCGAAGCAATCCTTCACCTTCCTGACCAGGTATAGGTCAGGTGGCACGCCCTCGAACCAAGCCAGGACGTGTGCCGGAGTTTTGCGGGCCGTTGCCCGAGGGACCAGGGCCCACCAGCAGTTCTGGGAGCCTCCCGGCTCTTCGTGTTGCCCGTCGCTGCTCGCCGGTAGGTTTTGGTAGGCAACACCTCCGTCGCCCCGATGCATAGGGGATGGGGGAGGGGGGCTGGGTCGGGGAGCTGCTGGAGGGTGTTTTCTCCTTCTCTCACCCCTATGTTTAGGGAGAATGTTTATATGGGACCTGGTCCACAGATTTAGATTTAGAGGCGTGAACCAACTTCAGCAAATGACACGTGTCTAGAACAAAGGAAAATGGTCAAATTAGCAACTGAATTCTAGATCTGAAATGCCACATGTCAATCATGCGAGTTGGTCCACTTGTAGACCAGGTCCCATAAAATTAATTTTCTATGTTTAGTATCGAGGAGGCTATCAGGCTCCTCTTGGACTTGCTCTATGATCCTGCTTGGATGGCCGTTTTCTGCCTCTTTATTTATGCATGCAACGTTCTTCAAAGAAGTGAAGGAATCGTGAATATCAAGCAAAGCATGGTGCGCATGGATGCTCTAGCTAGTGGCGCACACTGCGTGTCCTTCTGCGTGTGTGGTATATATCATGAGTTCAACTTTTGAACGTGCGCCTGACTCGCGCGTGAGTGCGTAGCTAGCAGTAGTGTTGTCTGCCTGGCGCACAAACTCGTGTCGTCGTCTTGGTGACAGACTGGTGAGCGGCCGTGGTGGTGAGAATAAACAAGGATGTCCTACAAATCCGTAGTCCTTCTTTTCAACTAACATAAATTTCTTTTGGTCATCTTGTGTGTTTTGTCAACCAATACTCCATTGAACGACTGCACACAGCACGTTTCGCTTGTGCAAACTACCCTATGTGTCCCCGTTGGTAAGGGCCTTTAGTCCTGGTTCCTCAACCGGGACGGGGCAATCGAGACTAAAGCCTTAAACTTTAGTCCCGGTTGCCCCACAAACCGAGACAAAAAAACGTACACGTGACCGCTGCTCCGCGCGAGCGGGAGGAGCAACCGTCCCGATTCGTAACACGAACCAACACAAATAACTCTCTGCCGCGCCAGAGAATTCATTTTGGCACCTTTTTTTGCCGCGGCAGTATTTTGGTCATTTTTTGTGCCGCGACAGAGAATTCATTTATGTTGTTTTATTTTTTTTATTTTGAGTTTTGCACTCATCAATGAAGGAACCATTATATTACACAAGATCATCATGACAATATAGATCCAAGTGTCGAACATATTACATTCGATACACGGATTTCATGCACTACATTTAAAATAAGCTCTTTGTACCATCCCTATTGCCTATACACACCCGCATAGTATTCTTCTTTTGGGTGTAGGACTTCTGCATCCAAGAATTCCGCCAATTCCTCCTGAATGCACGCGATTCTTTGGCAGAAGACCGTCCTGTAGACGTTCGAGCTGATTTAAAAAAGGAGTCAACCTATATGAATGAAACTAAACACAGTTTGATGGTAATAAAAAAACTATAAAAATTATTTACGTATGTGGAGTTGCTCTAAATTTATGTCCTTCTCACAGCACGTCTGATGGATGAACTCGCAAACATAGTATCTACATAAGTTGTTCCCTGGTCCCTGCGTGTTACTTTACGAGAACATAGTTCAACCAAAATAATAATCAAGCATGATAATAACGGTATCAAAACTAGAATCAAAGAGATGCGCGGATATAGCTAGTGGTGCTTACATCTAGTGGTTTAAATGTAAGCTCCTCTTTCCAAACACCCCTAACTTTTTTTGTGAACCGTTTTCCAAGCGCTGCCCGGCGAAGAAAATGAATAAAAGAAGTTATTAATTACTTGATATCATAAAATTCACGAATGTTGTCCGAGATAGTATCGTAATGATTAGAATTACCGCTGGAGAATCATCTGCATGTCCTGCCACGTCTCAAGGGGTTTATGTTTCGAGTCCATGACTAGTACCCACCCTTTGTCAGGTTGAATGATTAACAGAATATAGTGGAAGCTGTGCATGCATAACTCATCAATTATATACTTAACGTCGAGTAAGCGAAATAGAAAAGTGTATATAAGACAATAACACTCACTCGAAGTTGTAAGGAAATAGTATTTCCCTTCTGGTTTCTTGAAACCTTAAGGCGTATACGATATTATCCTCCGTATCCTGGGGGTTTGTTTTGAGATTAGCTTGATGAATCCAATATGGGTCAACGAACTCAATGTCATAGATTTGTCCTCTGCTGCATTCGAAAATCTTCATTCTGCATATTATAGTATGATTATATACATGCAATAAACGAGGTGAGATAGCTAGAGACTAAATTAATTACAAAATTAGTACTTATAGACAATAGGCACTGATGATCGATTTGTCCAAGGCGTCTTGATTGAATAATTGAAATAGTTCAGTAAATTCAATGGCTATCATGTCATCTAATTCTTTCCCATAATGTTTTTTTTAAAACCTCAGCATTATCCAGTTAGCCCTGGCCTTTGTGGCATGCATGTACCAGATATGCAATCTTCGCATTTTTATTGGAAGATTCTTTACCTCCTCAGGTTTGACGAGAGGTTTGCCGTACTGGTATTTGTATGCTACTTCACCCACGTGGAAGTACTGTAACTCGGATAAGTAGTGGGCAATACTCATACCTTGAGCAGCGGCCGCTTCTCCGTATAGTGCAACTATATCTGGATCATACTGCTCTTCGGCCGCATATTTGCTCGACCCCACATTGGTATGGGAAATCACCTTGAGAGGGGCCCAAGATTGTTTTGTTTGTTCTCCGAGCTGGGCAACAGATTTCCCACTTGCACCAGTACTGCTCTTCGACGGTTGTTGTGCCGCATGCGACTTGAGAATAGAGAGGTCATAGTCTGATGACAGCTTTGGCTCGGGTTGGTGACGTCCCTTTAGTATTTTGAACACTCGGGTTTTTTCTTCTTTGGTCCTGGGGAACTCTGGCTCTTTCGTCCGCCTCAGGTTAGCGAAAAACGTTGTCGTTTGCGCCTCAACGATCGTCGTAGTCTCCTCTTCAGTACAGTCATAAGCTCTCTTGTGAGGAACCATTGGTACTTTTGGAAGAGGCTCTTGTTTACGTGTCAGCGACCGCTTACCACTCCGTAGAGTACCGGTGGTATGCTTATGCTTTTTTTCTTGAGGCGCCGGCGATGGCTGCCGCGGCGGCGATGGCTGCGCCGGAGACTGGTGAGGCGACGGAGACGGGTGAGGCGACGGATATGGGTGAGGCGACGAAGACGGCTGCCGCGGCGGCGACGACCGCGCTGGAGACTGGTGAGGCGGCAGCGAAGATGGCCTTGGCGTGTGATTTGGAAGCACGATACATTCCTTTGGCCATATAATTGTGACGTTTGTTGCTTCTCCCAGTTCAGTCACATCCCCTTCACCTGCAGGGTAGTCAAGCTTCAAACCTTGAAAGGTGGGCATGATTTCATCCACCCCGACAACAACGTAGCCCTATGGAACCGGACGACAATGGTAAGTTGGTGCGGGTCCAATTGGTAAGTCATAGGCGACCGCCACCTTCATTGATATGTTCACAACTTTGACATGTAGCTCGCAGTGTGTCATCTGTGTGATATCATCCACTGGGTAGCCAACACGAGCCATCGTCGGTGCACCATCGTCATCGTCATTGTCATCACCCGGGACCTCGGTGGAATCCACACTGCTTTTTCGATTATTCGATAGGCCGGTAGCATCGAATGCAGGTTCTACCACCATATGCTGTTGAGATGGGCCAGTAGTACCTTGCTGGCTAAGTGCATTAATTTGATCTTGTTGTTGCTTTATTCGTTCTTCAATTATACGCATTTGCTCTTTCTGAATATCTGCTTCAACTTCTGCCTTCTCCTTTCTCCTCTTACGGCTTCTATCAGGATATTTCATCCTCTCTTCGGGAAACCCGGTGGTCCATGGTTGGGAGCCTATTGTGCCTCGTGTTCGTCCATCATGTTCCTTATTCCCAAGGGCGAGTGTGAGCTCATCATTCTCTCTATCGGGAATGAAGTCCCCATCTTTAATAGCCTTTACTGCTTTTCTACTCTTCTCGATTGGCAAGGGGTCTTCTTTATGTCGTATGTTATATATACACTCCCTTCTGAGTCCAACATGCCCCATGCTCGTAAAACCAATTCTTTGCATGTTTGATCCAATCGTCTGTCTCTAGGATGATCTTTTTAGCACGCAGTTCATCCTCAAGTTTCTTCCACTTAGGAATGCCAGCCCTGTAGCCACCTTGCCCCATAGTATGGTGAAACTTCTTGTTAGCAGCATTTAGCTTATTCGTTTCAGACATTTTCTTAGATTTTTCTGATGTCTTGTAATTCACAAACTCAGCCTAGAATGGTTTTAACTTCTGATACTGAATCTTCTCGAAATCCGGAGTCTTCTCTTTCACAACATAGTCAAGGTGCAATCTTTTCTTCCAGTTGGTGAAACACTGGGCCATCTTCTTCATAGCCCACTCCCTGACCTTCATCTGCATGGCTTTGGCATGTTCTAAGGCGTCCACAATTGGATCCTTCGCATTTGGATCCATCTCTACCTTCGGTAGGGTGAAATTAAGCATGAGCCTCTTCCACAGTAGGGAGAAATAAAGATCTTCCCTCTTATTCCGCATTAGCAGGCCTATTCCAATTTCGAATGACGATCGGGACGAAGTCCGTAACGATTACTCCGCATTGTGCCACAAATTTGTTTGCGACAACAAGGGGAGCCGTCGGTTTGTCGTCGCCGTCGATTTCTTCGATCCTGAACCTCTCATGGTCTTCCAACTTTTTGGTTGTGCCCCGTCTGCTCTTTTTAGTAGATTTGTTCGATCCATAGAGCTAAAAGAAGAAAGATCATCGTTAATATTTCTATATTGACAGCAGATGATTAATTAATGAATTAATTATATTACATGCACCTCGCCGGAGTGGTCGTCTTCTCGATCACACAAGGCATCACCTTCTCCCTCGCGGAAGGCATCACCTTCAACCTCAAACAAGTCGTCTCTTCCGGCAAAAAGAGGATCACCCTCACCGGAGTTGTTCAGAAATGTCGATACATCTATATTTTCTTCCCCGTGGATCACACCTTGGATCAACTCTTCCTTTTTTCGTCTTTGTTGTGTGGTTCCATATTTTCTGCATAGGTGGAAAAGAGAATAAGTCAAAGCAACTAAGGGAGAATGTTAGGTAGGGTGTTGAGAAATAAAAACCCTAATTTGGAGAAACCCTAATATATACATAAACAATAATAAAAATTAATTTACAATATCAGAAACCCTAATTCAAAGAAACCCTCGGGCTCGGATCCTATCGCGAAGAACCAATACCGGAAAGAAAGGCGGCAATCAATACATGGCATAATGCAATGCGCAATCAATATGTATGACATGTCAGATTTAGATATCCTACACTAACCCTAGGTGCAACATCGATTTAAAAGGGTTCGCGATGCCCTGGCGAGGATACACCGGCGAACCCACATGTACATAAGGGGTGTCGATGATACTAAACTAGGGTTTTAAGTTTCTTGAAAATGTATGATGATAGCTTAAACAAATAGAGGAGAGGGCCCCAGGCCAAGATGGATCCACCCTGTGGCCACGTGGTGGCCATGTCACGCGCGACGACGCAGAGCGGCAGGCGGTGGTCGCCAGCGACATTTCCGGCGATTCTAGGGAGCGTCGTTGGATCTGTTCGAACCCCGCGAGCGAGAGGAATCTATCTAACCTAGCGCCTCTAGCTAATGGTCGCCGGAGCAAGCGCAACGGCGATCAGCTGCGACGGAGCTCTCGAGTGCACGGCGAGCAGCGGCTACACGCGACGCCAGGAAGCAATTACTGGGCCAGGAAGGTTCAGCGGCTCACCATGAAGCGATTGTCCTCGCAGCGGCGGTGATCTGTTGCGGGTTGTAGCACCCCCGGGATCAGGGTTAGACTAACCTCAGATCATCATCTAAGATAAGTTCAACTCCAAACACAGAATATCACAGTATGATTCGGTAACATTACAGAACACATGGATTCAACAGCATAAGTTTAAACTCTTAACAGAGTAAGATATTAGAGTTATTACAAACCAGAGGTCATAGACCCAACATTACATCACACAGCGAAAGCAAATTATGTTGTTCTACACAACAACTTAGCAAAGGGCCTAAGAGGCCTTAAGCAAAAGCGACGTCCATCCCATAGTCCTCAGGCTGCTACCTGGTAGCCCCAACTACTCGTTGATGTCAACGTAGAAGCCTCCTTCAGTTGCAACCAGATCCTCTGTAGAAATACAACAATGGCACAAGGCTGAGTACGAGAATGTACTCCGCAAGACTTAGATAACCTAGTATCTACATGCTCTGGCTAGAAAGGCTTTCTCTGGATTTTCTTTTGCGGAAAGCAATCTTTATTTGTAATAAAGAGAGAGAAGAGGCTCGTCTACTCAGAATCTTTTAAAAGAGATAAGATAGCGACTTCTTCATCTTGTTCATCACATCTCGATAATCACTAGCTTCATCAGAACCTCCTATCTAGGATCACCCCCTCGACCCGGAGGAAGCATCCTTAAGCACACGTGGATCAGCAAGTTTTATAGTGGTTGATGTTATCTATGATCTTAAGTCCAGTCGCCAAGTCGTTCATAACCGTGAACACGGCTTTTCGAAAAGATTTAACCCTGCAGGGGTGTACAACTTTACCCACACGTACCAACCGACTCTTAATGCCAAATTATTAGCCCTCTTCCTTGGAAGGCCGGCAGAGGTTAGTTGACCACGACCTTTACCTTGATTTCGCCGAGATAATAAGTCACGCAATAAGTATGATTCCGCTGTAATGGGTCAAATCCCGAAGCCGGTACTTAAAGATGTGAGGCGAGGTTGGTTTACCAGTGGCGCTATCTACCCCAAGCAACCCGGTCCATACTTCCCTACCTGTTATGATGCACCCCCATCACCTCCTCTTTTGAAAACGTTTTGAATGCGTATGCCAGATGGAAAGCCCGAACTATGTGACTCATGGAATCTACTAGGCAAGTTAGTAAGTCCAGGGGTTGTCCAGGCCCCGTGTGGCTGTACGCTCGTCTTGGTTCCAAAGGTAAGAACTCAGTTCCTAGTGGTGGCAAGCATGGGACTACAAAAACCACAACCAACGTGGCCTCCCATACAAGCCTTAGCATGATTAGTTAACCCCTTCAATGATGTCACCATCTCCTACCTTACTACCTTCCTTGGCATCTCTGATTCATCGTTTGAATATATCAGACGTTGTTACTATGCATGGCTAAGTTGTCGGTAACAATATCTCTAGCAACGCTCAAATGCCAGACGTAGGTTCGCTAGGAGCAGTGGATCAGGAGTATAAGGCTACAAAGGGAAACAGTGCAGCAGAAAGGTAACACTAGCTACTGACAAAAGACCACATTGGAATAATGTGCATCATAGCGAGAAAGTAATATACTTTATGAAACATAGGTTCAGAATGAGAGGCTACGCTTGCCTTGTACGTCAGTAGACATGTATGGATCGTCGGTGTTGTTGACTTCAGCTTCGGGTTCGGATCCTATCAGGAAGAACCAATACCGGAAACAAAGGCGACAATCAAGACATGGCATCGATGCAATGCTCAAACAAGAATGATGATATGACAAGTTAAATTGTATTGAAATGAAACCCTACAACATGCTCGGCAATTTAAATGGGGGTTCGAGGGGTACAAACCCTAACTCAGAAAACTCCGGAAACACATGAGAGGGGTTACTATGTCGTTCTAATTAAACTTGTCATTAAAGTTGTTGAACAATGCATGATTATATGTTAGTAGATATTTCTCATTTTTCTGAACATTTTGATATATTATTTGTATTTTTCTGAATTACAGATTAAAAGTTATTGAATTTACAATATTCAAAACAATTTCTAAAATTATTAAACCTTTTATTAATTTAAATAAAACTGGGAATATTTTTCACAGAGGGCTGGGCTAGCCACAGACACAGATAGGTGGGCCCGTGGCCACCTCAGCGGCCACACACGCGAAAAGGGCTCATGGCATTTTTCACCGGGGCAGAGACTACCCACACCGACTAACAGGTGGGGCCAAGGCCACGCAGGCAAGCAACGCGAGCGCCACATAGGCTCCCCGGAGAGCGGCCAGACAGCGACGATTGGCGGTGCTAGGGGGCTATCTGGGAAGCGCGGTTGGGCGGGTTCGAAGCGGAACGACACGGGGAGTCTAGCTACAGTGGCGCCACCAACTTTTGGTCACCGGAGCTAGTTCCCCGACGCTGACTGGCGGCGGCAGCAGAGGGTACACGGCGGCGGAGCGATACGGAGCACTAGGGATGAGAGGGAGGGTGCCTTGAGAACCGTATGCTCACCCTGAGCGCGTAGATGGCGACGGTGAGGCCGGAGGAGGTCGAGGTCGCCGGCAATGTCGACGATGGCGGCAGACAGAGGCGGGGAGGGCGAGGTCATTGCCGACGACTGGATGCACCCGCGGCCGATTCCTTTGGTGAAGATGACCTTCGTGACGGGGCGGTTCCAATGGCGGCCTCAGCTGATCGTGAGTGGCCGGAGGTGGCGGGACGAGGCGGCTCCTGTGAGCTCTAGGGTTATAGCTTACGCAAGCGGAAGCCAGAGAGGAAGGGAGAGGGGAAAGTGAGGTCAAGGGGAAGAGGAGCACGGCGCAGACGGGTCTTATCCTCACGAGCATCGGCGGCATGCATCGCAACGAGGAGGCGGCATCGGGCGGCCGCGGTGGCGATAGCGAGCTGCCTGCCGTCAGCGGGGAAGACGACAGGGGAGCGGGGCGAAGCGGTACCGGGCCGCTGGCGGGCTGGCATGGGACGGGTGCTGGGCCGCGGAAGAGGAAGAGAGGGGAGGAAGTTGCTGGGCTGCGGCCTGGTTCTCTCTTTTGACTATTTTTTTCTTAGAAAACCTTTTATTTTTCTGATTTCAGTTTTGTCCTTTTGTAAACCTTATTTGAAATCTGTTTTGCACAATTCAAAAATACTAGAGACTTCAGTGAAGTTTACAAAATATTCAGAGGCCTTTGTAAACCATTTGGGCTCCTTTATTTTGAAACTTTCAAAATCCAAACACCATTGGAATGTGGTTTCAAAGAGAGAGGAAGAATTTAGGGTTTTGGGTTTGCATTTAATTCAACACACTTGATCACATGCATTACTTGGATGATTTAAACACATGCATGCAATGCTTTAAGTACTAAGTACATATATTACAAGCTTGGGCTATTACAACTCTACCCCCCTTACAAGAATCTCGACCCGAGATTCCTAAGTTTTAGAAAGGAAGGCAGGGTACTCAGATCTAAGACGATCTTCTCGTTCCCAGGTTGCTTCATCCTCAGAGTGATGAGACCACTGAACTTTCAGGAACTTGATGTTTTGACGACGAGTCTTGCGCTCGGTTTCATCAAGGATACGAACAGGATACTCACGATAAGTCAGATACTTCTGGAGATCAAGAGTTTTGTGGTCAACACCACGGACAGGATCTTTGAAGCAACACTTGAGTTGAGACACGTGAAAGACGTCATGCACCTCAGGGAAATTTGCAGGCAGCTCCAATATATATGCGAGTTTACCTTGCTTGGAAAGAACACGAAAAGGACCGACATATCGAGGAGCCAGTTTGCCTTTGATACCGAAACGGTGGACACCCTTTAAAGGAGTGACCCGAAGATAAGCTTGATCACAAACTTCATATTCAACATGTTGATGGTGATGATCATGGTAGCTTTTCTGGTGAGACTGAGCAGTTTTCAAACGATCTCGAATGATGCGAACTTGATCTTCTGCTTTCTGGATCGTATCCGGACCAAAGAACTTTCTTTTGCCGGTTTATGACCAGTTCAAAGGAGTACGACATGTTCTTCCATATAAGAACTGGAAAGGTGCCATTTCTATACTGGACTGATAACTGTTGTTGTAGGAGAATTCAGCAAAAGGAAGGCATTTCTCCCAGTTCTTGCCAAAAGATATGACACACGCTCTTAGCATGTCTTCAAGAATTTGATTCACTCTTTCGGTCTGGCCACCGGTGCTAGGATGATAAGATGTACTGAAGGAGAGGCGCGTTCCCATAGAAGTTTGGAAGGTTGTCCAGAACCTTGAGGTGAATAAACTCCCTCGGTCAGAAACGATTTTCTTTGGAATCCCATGAAGAACAACTATTTGAGAGATATATAGATCTGCTAACTGACTAGCATTGATACTCTCGCGAATAGGTAGAAAGTGAGCAACCCTGGACAGATAGTCGACGATTACCCAGATGGCATCATTTCTTTTTTGAGTCTTAGGAAGACCAGTGATGAAATCCATACCAACTTCATCCCATTTCCACTCAGGTATTTTATGTGGTTGCAGGAGACCAGCGGGTCTTTGGTGCTCAGCTTTGACGCGACGGCAAACGTCACATTCAGCAACAAAACGAGTGATATCCTTCTTCATACCAGACCACCAGAATCTTTGACGGAGATCCCGATACATCTTAGTACCTCCGAGGTGGATATAAAGAGGTGATTCATGAGCCTCTTGGAGAATTAAGTCCCTAAATTTTGTTCTTTTTGGCACTACCAGACGGGTGCCAAAGTAGACAATACCTTGATTATCAACAGAGAAACACTTAGCAACTCCGCTAGCAATGTTCCCTTTGATCTCAGCAATTTCAGAATCATGTTTCTGAGCGAGCTTGATGTCATCCTCTATAGAAGACTTCACTTCAAGAGTAGAGAGGAATCCACGAGGAACTACTTCAAGATTCAATCGAGCAAATTCCTTATGAAGAGAAGGTTGTGCTTGTTTGATCATCAGGGTGTTGCAATAAGACTTACGACTTAGCGCATTAGCAACAACGTTGGCTTTGCCATGTTGATAGTTGAGACCCAAATTATAGTCCTTGATGAGTTCCAACCATCTTCTTTGCCTGAGATTTAGATCAGGTTGTGTGAAAAGATACTTCAGACTCTGATGATCCAAGTATAACTCACAATGACTACCGAGAAGGTAATGTCGCCATTGCTTAAGAGCATGAACAACAACTGCAAGCTCAAGGTCATGAGTTGGGTAGTTGTTCTCATGTGGTTTTAGCTGACGGGAAGCATAAGCCACAACATGTCCATCTTGCATCAACACACATCTGAGACCTTGGTGGGAAGCATCGCAGAAGACAACAAAATCTTTGCTGGTGTCTGGGAGAACTAACACTGGTGCAGTGGTTAACTTGGTTTTCAACATCTGGAAGCTCTCTTCAGCCTTATCAGACCATTTGAACTTCTTATCCTTATTAAGAAGATCAGTCATCGGCTTTGAAATCCTGGAGAAGTTCTCGATGAAATGACGGTAATAACCAGCCATCCCGAGAAAACTTTGGACATCCTTGACAGATTTAGGAGACTCCTAGTCGAGGATAGTTTGGACCTTATCGGGGATAACAGCAACCCCTTGGGCGGAAACAACATGACCAAGGAATACGAGATCTTGTAACCAGAACTCACATTTGGAAAACTTGGCGTAAATACGATGTTCTCGGAGTTTTGTTAACACTAAACGAAGATGCTAAGTGTACTCTTCTTCAGTCTTGGAATAGACCAGAATATCATCAATGTAGACCACGACGAACTTATCAAGATACTCCATGAAGACATAGTTCATAAGTCGCATGAAAGTGGCTGGATCATTGGTAAGACCAAAGGACATGACTGTATACTCGTAAAGACCATAACGAGTGGTGAAAGCAGACTTTGGAATATCTTCCTTACGGATCTTTATCTGGTGATACCCTGACCTCAAATCCATTTTGGAAAAGGCAGTGGCACCACTTAACTGATCAAACAGATCATTGGTCCTAGGGAGAGGATATTTATTCTTGATAGTCACAACATTGAGTGGGCGATAATCCACAACCAAACGCGGTATATTGGTATCCCGCTTCTTGACAAAGATGGTAGGACATCCCCAAGAAGATGTGTTGGGCTGAATGTATTCTTTTCCTTCTAACTCCTCTAATTGCTTCTTCAAATCCACAAGCTCATGAGGAGGCATACGATAGGGTATTTTAGAAACAGGAGCAGTTACAGGAACTAACTCTATGACAAACTCCACACTTCGATCAGGTGGCATGCCAGGCAACTCCTCAGGAAAGACATCCGGAAACTCACAGAGCACGGAAACATCTTGGATCTCTAATGGAGGTAAAACTTCAAGAGCATACAACTTTGCTTCAGGAATAGAAACAGCTGAAGGAGATAGTGACCCTACGGTCCAGTACTTGACTGTTATGCCAGCAAGACTAGTCAGAGTCACAGACTTGGTTATACAATCGAAAATAGCTTGATAACGGGTCAACCAGTCCATGCCCAAAATGATGTCAATATCAGTTGACTTGAGGGCGATCAAAGAAGTGGGGAAAAGTTGAAATGCAACCTCAATTAAATTCCCATGACTAACCATGGTGGAACACCACTTAGAACCAGGAGACTGAACTAGCGGTTAAGTACTGTAGCCTCTTTTATCCCGGTTGGTGCCACCAACCGGGACTAAAGTCCCATACGTCCCGGTTGGTGGCACCAACCGGGGCGTATGCTCCACTTTTTTCATATTTTGGCTGAGCCCAAGCGGAGCGCGAAGGGGGCCTCTAGTCCCGGTTGGATCCAAAAACCGGGACTAAAGGTCCTGTTTTCAATTTTTTCACAAATTATCTCTCTGTTCCCGCCTTATTTTTATTTTGGGGTTTTAATTTGTAATGTTTTTTAATGATAATTAATTTGGAATTTAGAAAAACTTTAAACATAAAAAGTGTTTGAATTTGAATAACTAATTCAAAACTATTTTCTGTTTTAAAAATAATTAATGTAACCATATAAACTATGAACCATTTAAAATTAAAAAATGAATTAACTTATATTTTTTGCATATTAATTTGGAATTTAGAAAACTTTAAACATAAAAAGTGTTTGAATTTGAATAGCTAATTAAAAACCATTTTCTGTTTTTAAAAATAATTAATATAACCATTTAAAATTAAAAATGAATTAACTTATATTTTTTGCATATTAATTTGGAATTTAGAAAAACTTTAAACATAAAAAGTGTATGAATTTGAATAACTAATTCAAAACCATTTTCTGTTTTTAAAAATAATTAATGTAACCATTTAAACTATGAACCATTTAAAATTAAAAATGAATTAACTTATATTTTTGCATATTTATTTGGAATTTAGAAAAAAATTAAACATAAAAAGTGTATGAATTTGAATAACTAATTCAAAACCATTTTCTGTTTTTAAAAATAATTAATGTAACCATTTAAACTATGAACCATTTAATTTAAAAATGAATTAACTTATATTTTTTATATATTAATTTGGAATTTATAAAAACTTTAAACATAAAAAGTGTATGAATTTGAATAACTAATTCAAAACCATTTTCTGTTTTTAAAAATAATTAATGTAACCATTTAAACTATGAACCATTTAAAATTAAAAATGAATTAACTTATATTTTTATATATTAATTTGGAATTGAGAAAAAATTTAAACATAAAAAGTGTGTGAATTTGAATAACTAATTCAAAACCATTATATGTTTTTAAAAATAATTAATGTAACCATTTAAAAGTGTTTGAATTTGAATAACTATGAACCATTTAAAATTCTCCGAGCTGGGCAGAATGCGCGGGACGAAAAGGGCGGGAAATAATGGGCGGGGAAAGGGCATGTATGCCCCGATGTGTGGTTTTCATAATTAATGACAATCTCTATGGACTAATGCGTAAATTGAGTTTCACTTGTAGGTTTGTCCATTGGCATCGCTTGGTCCATGTGTTGGTCTCAAGGTTGGAAGATGAAGAAATGTCCAAGGGCTTTGGGCCCATTGGAATCATGAAGAAAGAAGGAGCGTGAAGGTTGATCAAGACATGTGCAAAGAGTTGCATCAAGATGGATCAGCCCCAAGAAGGGATGAAGAAGGGCGAGCTCAAGATGCGCCATCTCTAGAAGATCTCATGCTTGAAGCTTGCCATCCTCGTGCTCATGGAATGATGAAGACAAGTTCAAAGAAGAGGTTTCCCCATGGAGTATGGGGGGGGGGGGAATTTGCAAGTCTTCATATTCATCAAGCAAAAGCATCCAAGAAAGGTGTTCCCTCTATAGAAGAACAAGACGGTCTACATCAAATTCAAGTGGGATGCTCAAGGCAAAGGTATGTTCTTGATAGGGCTTTTCTTTTTCCGGTGTCGTGTTGTTAGTTGGGAGACCGGGTTTAGGATAGATAGCCGTTCTATCAAGAGGGGCTCTCAAGCGGGTGTCTCGTTTGCATCATTTGGAGAGAGCTCAAACCTTTGCATTCATAGCATCATCTTTCTTGGTTGATTATTTGGTCTTGTCCATGAGAGGATCTAGAGCTTGTGGTCATCATCATAACAAGATCTAGTTCATCAAATAAGGATTTCACTTGCATATCTTATTGCGGTTTTTGATCTTGCGAGTTTTCCGGCTCCACACCTTGGGGGATACTTCACATATATACTCATGGTATTTTCTCCCAAGGTGATACCCAATATTTTCTTCGTTATCTTTCCAACAAAATTGGTTTCATCTCGTTTGGAGTTCGGATGCAAAAGTTATTGCATTTCTGGTTTTCTGATTTCTGGAATTTCCCTGACCGGAAGTTCCGGCTTCTCATCGGAAGTTCCGCTAGGGCATTTTTGCCGCCGGAAGTTCCGGTGGAAGTTCCGGGTCTTCTTCCGCTCACGATTAGTAACCTTCTTTTTTGGATGTGCTATTTGACGGAACTTCAGTCGGAATTTCCACCGGAAGTTTTTCTCCCACCAGAAGTTCCGACCAGGGACTGGAAGTTCCGCTCGGGCCTAGTTGCTGTCGAAAGTTCCATTTGAATTTCCGGCTGTTGTTCCGCTCACGATTCAGTAACCTTTTGTTTTGGTTGTGACTATTTGACGGAACTTATGTCGGAACTTCCACTGGAAGTTTCGCTCCCACCGGAAGTTCCGGTGAACCGGCGGAAGTTCCGACCAGGACTCGCATTTTAAGTTTCTCACTTCGTAGTTTTTGATAGTTGGCTGAGTGCCACCGGAACTTCCGGACTCCCCACCGGAAGTTTCGGCCGTGGTCGCGAATGCCCATAACGGGCAGATCTGGGAGCCCTTTAAAAGGGGCTCCTCTTCCCCTTCGTGGGCAATAGCTCTTTTCTTGGTTCTTGGCTTTCTCTCTCTCCTCCATTGTTGACCTTGAAGAAGTTTTCCCTCTCCCCTTTCCCTTCCTATGATTCTTGCATCTTTTTGAGGGATTTGAGAAAGGAGATCTAGATCTACAATCCCCCCAAGCTAAATCCCTTCTTTGTGAAGGAATCATTGGGATCTAGATCTTGGAGAGTTTTGTGTTCTCCTCTTGTGTTCTTCCTCCCTTATTCCCCCAATAGCTTTTGTAGCTTTGTTGGAATTTGGGAGAGAAGGACTTGCCCTTGCATTTGGTGCATAGGTTTGAGTTCTCCTCGGAGATTCGGCGAGTTCAAGCTTGTGGGCTTGTTTTTCTTGGGTTCCTTGGAACCCTAGACGGTTGTGTGGTTGGATTGTTGACCTTTTGTGGTCTTGTTGACCTTTTGTGGTCTTGTAGCCTTTTGTGGCATTGTTGGCCTTTTCTGGCATTGTAGCCTTTTGTGGCTTTGTTGTTGGGAGCCTCCAATTGAGTTGTGGAGTAAGCCCCAATCTTGTTCGAGTTCGGTGGCCGCCCTCAAGCGTCCCATAGTGGAGAGAGTGCCCGCCTTTTGTGGTGCGCACTCGGGAGAATAGGGTGAGCCTTTTGTGGCGTCGGTGAGTTGCGTGCTTCCGCATCCAGGGTGAGGCCTTGTGTGGCGTTGGGTGAGAATCGAGCCACCACACCTCCAGGTGAGCCATTTGTGGCGTTCGGAGAGCATTGCGCCATCGCACCTCTCCAATGGAGACGTAGCTTCTTTGGAAGTGAACTTCGGGAAACAAATCTTCATCTCCGCGTCCATCGGTTATCTCTCAATCGAGACCTTTACTTATGCACTTTACATTGTGATAGCCATCGTTTTTGAAGTATTTATATCTTGCTATCACCTTGTTGCTTGTATTGCTTAGCATAGGTTATTGGTGCACTTAGGTGAACTTTTTGTGGCTAGGTTTTGTGCTCAATAAATTAAACGTTAGTTTTATTCCGCATTTACTTGAGCCTAAACCGTAATATTTTTAAAACGCCTATCCACACCCCCCCCCCCCCTCTAGGCGACGTCCGTTGCACTTTCAGGCGGGAAGAAAATTTTATTATGATAGAACTGGAATTAAAGTACATAACGCAACTAACACTAAGTTACATAAAGCACGACTAAAAATTAAGATACATAGAAGAACTGAAAATTAAGATACATGGCCAGATTAAGTCACAATCGGCCGAACTTGTTTTGGAATGTTGGAGTGATTCAGTCATGCTCCTGCCTACACCTGTAATACTCGCCACTGTAGTCTTCATAATCTACGCGGCCGTCGTCATTGTCGTCGTCGGGGTCGCCATAGTTGAACCTTGAAGGCTGAGTACGAGTGGGTTGGACTTGAGGGTAGCGCAGGCGGGTGTTAGAGTCGGCGTCCGTGTCGTAGGCCATGATGCTCTGGAGAGTCCGACCGCGCCACCATAGCCGACGGCCGGCCTCGTTGAAGTTCGGAGGAGGTGGGCCGTCCTCCTCGTGCCTCGCGAGCTCCCTCTCACGCCGATCCCTGAAGAAGGCTTCCCAAGTCGGGAAATAGTCGGGATGCCAGTTGGGATTCCTCCGCTGCTCCGGCGTGAGCTCGAAGTAGTAGTGGTTCGTGATGGCCATCCGGCGCGCCACACCTAGAGCGACAGGATGAACCGGCATGCCTCCGGCGCTCAGCATCCAGCCGACAGGGACGCAGTAGCCTAGCGGGCAGGGGTAGTTCGAGGCGCAAAGCGCCTCCGCCTCCCTAGGGGTTAGTCGTACGGTGGAAGCCATGGAAAAGAGTGATGAGGTTGCAGATATGAGTCTAGAGATGTGCTATGACAATGGAGGCAAATCCTACATATATGTAGTGAGAAATGGCGGGAATAAAACCGCGGGAAGAAATGGCGGGAAGAGAAATGGCGGGAAGAGAATTGGCGGGAAGAAAACTGTGGGAAGAAATCGCGGGAAGAAAAATGACGGGAAGAAATGGCAGAAAAACTTCCTCCTACAACATTGTTCTGCATCCCAATGTCTACATGCATGCATAATATGGGCACAGCATCACAAACTATGCCGCGATTCAGCACATAACATCGGTCATTTGGACCGGAAGCCATGAAACCTCGAACATGATAGGTCATTTTGTGAAGGTTTTTTCGAGACATGATCAATATACCAAGTCTGGTATTTTTCCTTGCAACTATGTCACATAATATGACACCACGCGAAGGATTTACATTGTTCAGACTTTTTTTGAATTTCTTATGCCCATTTTGAATTTTTCCCTTTTCGAACTATGATCGAACCGGCGTTCATGAAGATAGGGGATGAGCATCATTATAACTTGCATTGGATCTCTGAAGAAACCATATATTGCGAGTCTAAAAATGATTGTTTTCAAAAAATCACGGGTGTTAGATCATGTACCTGTAGTATAAACCGGACCCACTTCCTACCGATTCGGTAGACATTTGTCCTTTTTACCCGGGATGGGCAGAAAGGTTTGAGATATCCCAGTTGGGAGATAGTCCATGTAAGGTGGTCTAGTATTGTAGAAAAATGGGACGGTAGCATTCTGAAACAGCATTTTGGTGGTTGCTTCACAAAATGACCCGTTTTTTGTGCTCGAAAAATGAAAAATGGATTTTATGTGCGATGAAAAGGAAAACTTCCTCCTGCAACATTGTTCTCCATCTCAATGTCCACATGCATGCATAATATGGTCACAGCATCACAAACTCTGCCGCGATTCAGCACATAACATCGATCATTTGGACCGAAAGCCATGAAACCTCGAACATGATAGGTCATTTTGTGAAGGTTTTTTCGAGACATGATCAATATACCAAGTCTGGTATTTTTCCTTGCAACTATGTCACATAATATGACACCAGGCGAAGGATTTACATTTTTTACTTTTTTGAATTTCTTATGTCCGTTTTGAATTTTTCCCTTTTCGAACTAAGGTCGAACCAGCGTGCATGAAGATAGGGGACGAGCATCTTTAGAACCTGCATTGGATCTCTGAAGAAACCACATATTGCGAGTCTAAAAATGATTTTTTCAAAAAATCACGGGCGTTAGATCAAGTACCTGTAGCATAAACCGGACCCACTTCCTACCGATTCGGCAGACATTTGTCCTTTTTACCCGGGATGGATGGAAAGGTTTGAGATATCTCGGTTGGGAGATAGTCCATGTAAGGTGGTTTAGTATTTTAGAAAAATGGGACGGTAGCATTCCGAAACAGCATTTTGGTGGTTGCTTCACAAAACGACCCATTTTTTGCGCTCGGAAAATGGAAAATGGCTTTTTCGTGCGACGAAAAGGAAAACTTCTTCCTGCAACATTGTTCTCCATCCCAATGTCCACATGCATGCATAATATGGGCACAACATCACAAACTATGCCGCGATTCAACACATAACATCGGCCATTTGGACCGAAAGGCATGAACCTCGAACATGATAGGTCAGGCTGAGGTGGGGAACCTATAAATAGAGGGAAAGATCTATAAATAGATGAAAAGAGTTCATCCTTAGTCCCGGTTGGAGGGGTTTCAGCAGGCTGGGCCAGGCAGCACTAATGATAGGGGTGAGTGTCGACATTATGTCGTGCGGCTTGTACCTTGTCCCGGATGGTGTCACCAACCGGGACTAAAGATGAACCTTTAGTCCCGGTTGGAGAAATAAACCGGGACAAAACACGAGTCAGCACTAATAATAGGGGTGAGTGTCGACATTATGTCGTGAGTGTCAACACTATGCCGAACTGCTTGTACTATAAATAGGCATCCTTGTGAGTCCAGTCCTCCAGCCAGATTGAGGCATCTCTAAGATTGTTTTCGAGAGCAGGGACACCACTACGGCCAGTTTCAGGGAGATGCCGCCGGAGCCCAGTCCTCCAGCATCTCCAAGAAAGTGGTCATAGAGGCACTCCCTAATATGTGAAATTAGTTATCTCCCAGACATATTGATCTAGTTAGACAAGTTACAAGATCCAAGATGGTGTGCGAGAGCAGGGACACCACTACGGCCAGTTTTAGGGAGATGCCACCGGAGCCCAGTCCTCCGGCATCTCCAAGAAACTGGTCATAGAGGCACTCCCTAATATGTGACCACGCGCGTTTGGAGATCAGATCTTAATGGTAAGTACGAATCGGGACAACTTCTTCATAGTTCGGGAAAGTCGTTCTACGAATCGGGACTAAAGGCCCCCTTTAGTCCCGATCCAGCCACAAAACGGGACTAACACTCAAGTCATTTATTTATATTAAAAACTAAGACTACAAAATCGGGACTAAAGGCCCCCCGCCCTATATAGTCCCGGTCAAGCCACAAACCTGGACTAACACTCTATACATTTATTAAACTTGGAAAATTGCAAACTTCATAAAATATCTATCACAAAATGAGCTATCATGTCTCATGGCATTTAGGTTCACAATATGCAACCGACCGGCCAGACATGAACTAGAGGTACACAATATGAGCATGAACTTCTTGGTGTATGTCCTTCCTTATGATCGCGTCAGACGTAACCATGGAGCATCTTCTTTATTTAACGGAATGCTTGGGTCAGTTTTCACTGTGAAGGGCGGAATTTCATCAAACTTATTATAATCTTCTGACATGTCTGTCTTGTTCTCGATTCCCACGATGTTTCTTTTCCCTGAAAGAACTATGTGACGCTTTGGATCATCATATGATGTATTCATTTGCATATTTTTATTTTTTCGGTCTGGAGGACATGTCCTTCACATAGAAAACCTGAGACACATCATTGGCTAGTACGAATGGTTCATCTCTATAACCAAGATTGTTGAGATCCACTGTTGTCATTCCGTACAACTGGTCTATCTTTACCCCTTCCCCATTCAGGTTGACCCATTTGCAGCGAAACAAATGGACCTTAAAAGAGACTCCATAGTAAAGTTCCCATATCTCCTCTATGTAACCATAGTATGTGTCCTTTTTCCCATTCTCGTCTGTTGCATCAAAGCGGACACCACTATTTTGGTTGGTGCTCTTTTTATCTTGGGCGATCGTGTAGAATGTATTCCCATTTATTTCGTACCCTTGGAAATTCAATATAGTAGAAGATGATGACGCGGCCAACAAGTATAGCTGATCTCCAACAGTGGTGTCATTCAAGAGATGTGTCCGCATCCAACCACCAAAAGACTTCATGTGTTCATCTGTAATCCATGAGTCAGGCTTCCCCGGGTTTTTAGAGCATACAATATTCTTGTGTTCCTCCACATACGGAGCTGCCAAGGTGGAATTATGTAGAACTGTGTAGTGTGATTTAGTGAAAGAATCCCCGTCCCTACATATCATTTCTTTCTTTCCCAGCGTGCCTTTTCCACTTAGTCTTCCCTCATGCCGCGAGTCAGGAACACCAATCGGCTTAAGGTCAGTAATAAAGTCAACACAAAACTCAATGACCTCCTCTGTTCCATATCCCTTGGAGATGCTTCCTTCTGGTCTAGCATGGTTATGAACATATTTCTTTAAGACTCCCATGAACCTCTCAAAGGAAACATATTGTGCAGAAATACAGGATCGAGAATGGCAATCTCTTCCACTAGGTGACCCAGGAGATGCGTCATAATATTGAAGAAGGATGGTGGAAACACCAACTCAAAACTAACAAGACATTGTACCACACCCTTCTGTAACCTTGGCAGAATATCTGGATTGATTACCTTCTAATATATTACATTGAGGAATGCACACAGCTTCACAATGGATACTCAAACATTTTCCGGTAGAAGCCCCCTCAATGCAATCGGAAGCAACTGAGTCATAATCACGTGACAGTCATGACACTTCAGGTTTTGGAACTTTTTCTCTGCCATATTTATTATCCCCTTTATATTAGATGAGAAGCCATACGGCACCTTGATACTGTTAAGGACTTCAAATAGATTTCCTTCTCTGCTTTGGTAAGAGCATAGCTGGCATGACTTAAGTGACGCCCTTTATCCGTCTTATTCTGTGTATGCATTTTCTTTGGGTCTTTCATAATTAGCTGGTCCACCTGTGCTTCTGGTGTATCTGTTTTCTTCCCATACACGCCTAGGAATCCTAGCAGGTTCACGCAAAGATTCTTCGTCACGTGCATCACGTCGATTGAAGAGCGGACACATAGGACTTTCCAATATGGCAGATCCCAAAATATAGATTTCTTCTTACACATGGGTGCGTGTCCGGTAGCGACGTCGTTCGGAACTGATTAACCACCGGGACCCTTTCCAAAGATTACTTCTATGTCCTTCACCATACCAAATACATCATCACCAGCAGGGAGTTCAGGCTTCTTCCGATGATCTGCCTCACCTTTGAAATGCTTGCCTTTCTTTCTTATGGTATGATTGGTCGGAAGAAATCGTCGATTCGCCAGGTACACAACCTTCTTGCATTTATGCAAATATGTACCTTCAGTCTTATCTAAACAGTGTGTGCATGCCTTATATCCCTTGTTTGTCTTTCCTGAAAGGTTACAAAGAGCAAGACAATCATTGATGGTTACGAAAAGCAACCCTCGTAGGTCAAATGGATCCTGTTTGTTCTCATCCCACGCATGTACACCTGGTTTGCCCCAGAGCTGTAAGAGTTCTTCAACTAATGGCCTTAGGTACAAATCAATGTCGTTGCCCGATTGCTTCGGGCCTTGGATGAGCACTGGCATCATAATGAACTTACGCTTCATGCACAACCAAGGAGGAAGGTTGTAGATACATAGAGTCACGGGCCAGGTGCTGTGACTGCAGCTCTGCTCCCCAAAAGGATTCATGTCATCCGTACTTAGACCAAACCATAAGTTCCTTCTGTCACCTGCAAAGTCTGGGAAGTCTCTCTCGATTTTTATCCACTGCGACCCATCAGCAGGGTGTCTCAACTTCCCATCTTTCTTACGGTCTTCTATGTGCCATCGCAACAACCTGGCATGCTCTTTGTTTCTGAACATGCGTTTCAATCTTGGTATTATAGGAGCATACCACATAACCTTAGCAGGAACCCTCTTCCGGAGGGGCTCTCCCTCAACATCACCAGGGTCATCTCGTCTGATCTTATACCGCAATGTATTGCATACCGGGCATATATCTAAATTATCATACTACTTACCGCGGTAGAGGATGCAGTCATTAATGCATGCATGTATCTTCTGCACATCTAATCCTAGAGGGCAGAGAGTCTTCTTTGCTTCGTACGTACACTCGGAAAGTTCGTTATGTTTTGAAACTTCGGCTTCATTATTTTCAGCATCTTTTCAAATGAGGAGTCAGTTAGACCACACTCTGCCTTCCATCGCAGCAATTCCAGTGTGGTACCGAGGTTTGTGCTGCCATCTTTGCAATTTGGGTACAACAATTTCTTGTGATCTTCTAACATGCCCTTCAACTTCAACTTCTCCTTTTCCGTTTCATAGTCTCGCTTTGCATCAGAAATGACCCTACCAAGTTCATCAGCGGGCTCATCTGATGCCCGTTCTTCACCTCCTTCCTCTTCATTGTCTTCCATTGCAGTATCACTGTATTCAGGAAACATATGATGATAGTTGTTATCATCATCTATTCTTCATTGTCTTCCATCATAACCCCTCTTTCCCCGTGCTTGGTCCAGCAATTATAGTTGGGCATGAAACCTTTCATAACCAGGTGTCCGCGAATGATTTTCGAGGAAGATTACTCCTTGTTGTTCCGGCATTGAACACCTAGACAACGTATAAAACCATTCTCTTGGTTTGCCGTAGCCACATCGATAAATTTATCCACGCCTTTAATGTACCCGGGTTCACGCCGGTCATCGTACATCCATTCCCGACCGTTCATTTGCATCATATAATTAAGTTTATCAAAAACAGAACATCATAAATAGTGAAATGACCAATTCACATAAACACATGCATTGTATCAATGACAGAGAAAAGATAAGATTGCTAACCTCGATCGAGGGAAATAAAGAGGAGAAAGCTCAAGTGCGTCTCGCGCACCTCCTATATTTTTGTTCTGTGAGAAATTGAACGGGATCATTCACTCAAACATTTCATCAAACACCTTGAATGCATGTATAGGAAAAAAACTAGCACACCTCTCACACCTTCCACCAAGAAAAAACAAAGGGGAGGCAGAGGGCTGGGGCGTCGTATTTATAGAGGGCGGGCTCATATGTGCGGTGACCCAGCATACCACTGCATGATGTAGTATACTATAGTCGTTGACATAACACCAATGAAACACCGTTCACTAGTATTACATCCCTCATAATGGCACAACAGAAACACAGCGGGTCCAATACATGGCTTAAAGGTTACAATTCACTCTTTACATAAGATCCAGAGAATATTCTAGGTTAAAGAGAGAGAAAGAACTTCTGGCGGAGAAGAATAAAAGATAAACAATGCAAGAACGATTATACTATTAAGTCTAATATTCAGACTAAGAGGTTGGCATCGCTACTATTGCAACGCACTACAGAAATAGGTTTTTTAGCTAGAGATAATATTTCTATCTAATCAGTAACTTTCGTCTTCACTTGAGTTGAGGTATATGTTGCCTTCCTTGTCTTCATTAAAGAGCTTTAGCTGGTCTTGATAAGTCCTGGAGCATATCTTGATGTAGACATCATTTTAATGGCTTCAGAATCTAGCAAGGGTTAAGGAGATACTTTGAGTACGAGCGTACTCAGCAAATTCACTAGAAAAGGAGTGTTTGATGCACTATATCTATAGCCACAGACCGTAGGTCGTAGGCAATGCAAGTTTTCATAAACATTTCATCAAAGGTTGCTTTTATTCTGAAAATCTATGTCCGTCAGCCTTCACGGGTTTACCAGAACTTTCATGGAGTTAATTTCCCGCCGTGTTCGCAGCTCCTTCCCGGAACAGGGAGTAACAAGTTATAGTTTTTACACTCTGTAGAGGTGCGTTACTTTACCCATGAGAGATCAACTCTTTGTTGCACAACCAGGCAGCTTATTCCCGTCCACAATTCCATGATATGGGACCCAGAAGATGATCCAAGCCAATCACTGCCCCCTTCGCGACCTCGCATGCCTCCTTGGTATACACCATGCCCACATAACGAATTACGGCAATGGTTTGTACAAACCGTTAGATGCCAGAACTATCGTGGGACGTTGAGGGTTCCCACCCATATGCTGCATATCCTCTACGAATTACCAATTAATATGCATGCTACGAGGATAACAGCCACGACCTGCACATCTGGCTTCATGCGAGAGGAAGAAGATACAGCTAACTTCTCCGTCCCATTCCAAATCTCATGGCCAACGCATAATATACGACGCAAGAATCACTTGCGACATTGGTTGTTAAGTCCTAGGTGATATAGTTCTAAAAAGTGGTATCCCAGCTGTCAGATTTAATAGATTAGCTGATCACCCTGAATCAGTAACCAATAGTTCACATTATTATCGAAAATAGTGTTTTTAGACCTTTTTCAAATGCAGGTGATAACAACACTGGCTTTGTAAAATACTTTACAGAAAATAAACAAAGGACATGAGTAAGTGTGAACTTGCCTGTTGTGATTGCAAGATTATGCACTCACGGTCTTCAAGTCAGTATATAAGATCCAAAATCTGAAATCAGCATCATTGGTCTGGTAAGGACTAATGTTTAAAGAAGCAATATGCTTTTATGCATACGTAATGTGATGCATGTTCTAAACGCAAATCCCGGGGATAACGTTGTCCTAGGGTTTGGATTCCGGAAATGGTTACTTTGGGATGTGTGGTTTTTTTAGATAAGTTTCATAGTTGTACTTTTATTAGAGTTTATGAGTGGTTGTGAACAACACATATGTAGTAGTAAAGTCTATATACTTATGATATACTAGTTAAGATTGCTTATATAAGAGTTCTGGTTTGAAGAGGCAAAAAGAATAACCTTCGAAGAAAAGGTTTCTCTTCTAGGGTCTAAACAAACTTTGTGGTTGGTTAGTGGTGGTTGATGTTATTTGTTTGCTTAAATGGTTTGGCTTGAGTTGCTTTATAGCTTAACTACTTCAGATAAAAGTTAACTATAAAACATATAATAATGCTTATAGTGTTATAGTAAGATTCTGTAGACTAAAGTTACCTTTAAAGTATAGATAGTTTTGAAAGTATCGTACTTATACTTTGGTATCTTGTATATCTGAAATGTGTTCTTTAAGTTACTTAAGAATGTTTATTCTGTTACATGAGTAATGGTTTCTTGATTTTATAATAGAGTAATATCCTTCATCTTTTATAAATAAGTAGGTATAGTTTATAAACCCAACATAATGTTACTTAACTACTTAGGGATTTATATAGTGTTGTAGTAGTTTTTGTAATTTGGTGATTAATATGGTTTAGAAAAGATTTGATTGTTTACAAGTTGTTTTTTAAGGATTTTATTATTATTAGAATTCTTCTTAGAAGAAAATCTTCATTTAAGGTTGGAGATACTTCTAAAATAAGAACATTTATAATGTTTTAAACCATTATGGCATTATATTATTAATATTTAAGACTAATTCTATTTATTAGACTTATTTGACTCATTTTAGGAATATTAGTAAATTTTATTTATCTTTATATGAATTATTAATGAAGTAAATAAGTTTTAAATTTGAGTTGTTAGAATATTTAATTTTTATTTAACTCGAAAGTAAAATATTAGATTTTTAACATGTAGATATTATTTTTGTGATTCTTTTGGTATATTTCATTTATTTTTGTGATTTATAAATAATAAGATATGATTTTTATAATTCTTATTACTTTATAATTACTTAATAAATATTAAATATTTAATTAAGTGAAATAATAATACATGGTTATAGTTTAAAATTAGAATTCTTATTTTTTTCTAAGATTTTTGGTATTTTACTTATATTATAAACATTTATCATTATAGGAATATAAATTATTAAAGTTTTATTACTTATAAAACTTTTACTAAATACTATTTATTTAAATAATTATCATAACAATATTTGATAATAGTTTTAAGTTTTAGATTTTATTTTTCTGAAAATTTTCATATATTATACACATTTTTCTGAATTATAAATCAAAAGTTATTATTAAGCAAGATTTAATTCTTTATTTGATTTCTGGAATATTATTAATTGAATTATAAAATTTTATTTATTTCCTAACAGAAAATACTTTTTACACCGCACTAAGAGCTAGCCTTAGTCACTGACTAGTGGGCCATTGTCCACCTCAGCTCTCAGGTCTAGAAATGCTTTTGCTACTGACCTCCTCTCTACTCACCGTCGATGACATGTGGGCCCTGGGCCATGTCATCCACCACGCGAGGCAAAGACCAGTCAAACTAGCTGACGTGGCTCGATCATGAGGTAAGCATGGCGTCAGCATCACCACCGCCATCGGTGAGTGGTCACCGGCGACGATCTACGGCGCCCAAGTAAGCGAAATAGATCTAGTTCGAATCTGCGCGACCTACTGAACCTAATAGTGGCATCGCCGCTCGGAAATAGTCATCGGAGGGTCATCGGAGACGAGCTTCTACAGCGGCCAGCGGTGGTGCTCAACAAAACTATACCTATGGTGCGAATCCGCAAACGAAACTAGGGTCCAGAGATGTGTATTCTTACCCTGTTGACGATAGAGTGGTCGAGGAGTCTTGGGGAGGCGTGACGACAGCGAATCGACGGTAATGGCCACGATGAGCGAGGAAGAGGATCGCTCGATTTCACATGATTCCCGGTGAGCGGGCCTTCGTGCTTGGTCCTAGATGGTTCAGTCCACGACGGCGCGTCTAATGGTGGCTATTATGAGGCAAGGGGTGGTCGAAGTTGGCCGGATTGATGAACTCCGACGAGCGCGCTAGGTTTTCGGGTGCAGGAAGAAAGTGAGTCTGGGAAGCGAGATTATGGATGAGGACGAGGAGGGTTGTCTCGGTGGCCTTCTTATCCTCTCCTGGCAGCGGCGACGAGTATCTTGGCGCAACGACGATGATGACGGCATCGAGCGGCGGTGAGCTCCGCCAGCGAGCTGCCTGTGTGCGTGACGATGACGAGGATGCAACTTTTGTGGATAACCCCTTGACAATTCTTTTAGCTCAACCCGCGGTCCTCTCCTGACCCCACATGTCAGTCACAGATGGAAAAGGACTGGGCTGGTTACTGGGCTGGTTATTGGGCTGTTGTGGGCTGCACATAGGCGTCAGGTAAGCAGATAGAGTTGGGCTGCGGCCAGGTTTGGTTTTTTTCTTTTATTTGATTTACTCTTTTCTATTTTCTATTTTCCTTTTCAGATTTGAATTTGAATTAGATTTTGAACCTTTCTTTGTAGGATTTCTTTACTGGATTTTTGCAGTAATATTAAAATATATTTGGTAACCTTTGTGAACTTTTATTATGTCTTCTTTTTATATTTCTTTTATTTACTCAATAAGAACTCCTTTTTAATAATTTGAAGAAACTTCTTCTTATTATTTTTCTCTTCTATTTTAATTAGGGATTTCTTGAATGATATATTCTTATTAATTTATAATCTTAACCCTAGTTGATTCATAGTTTGAATAGAAACTTTTATACGTGTAATGATCCTATATCTCTATTTAATGCATGAAATATAAAAGACATTGATATGGTTATTACTACCCCTATTGATTTGGAAAATGTCAATGTGTCTATGTTATTATGATAAATAAGGAGGTTTAGGATTTCAAATTATGATTGCTTACCTTTGGTTTTAGGATTTTTGTCTTGAAATACTTAGAATCCTTTATAGATGTGGTTAAAGGTTTAACCACCAAACATATTGTTTGTGTTTGGGATATTTGATAACATCACCTTTTATAATGGTAAGTTATAATTAGAATGTTTTATATAAAGGAATGGATAAGGATCTTCTTAAGCACATATGGTTATGATGGTTGGAATTAACAGAGATGTGCTTATGTGATTTTCTATAGGAAAATATTTCTATAAAGTGTTATAGACATCAGATGATGGATCAATGGTTTGAGATGGATATTATGTTTGAGTTGAGATTTAGAGTTGATTGCTTACCAAGATTAAATAGGAAAATGATTTATAACATATGACTATATTTCACAATCTTGGATCTCTAATTAAGGAATTTCTTTCCTAGATATAAAATTTCTTTCTATCCATCATCAGGGTTAGTATAATGAGCTTACTTATTAAAATCTTCTTATTCATATATCATTCTTCTAAACTCATGGATAAATCCAATGAGTTTGATACAAAGGCATTTTATAATTTTTTCATATCCTTGCTTGGTTGTATTTCCTATTCTACTGTGGATCATCTTCCATCCAACCAGTAGTTCCTTCAAACTCTTCTTACAATCTTCCTTAATCCTCCATCACTAATCTTTCTCTAAAGTAAACTATCCTTAAAGATAAATAACAGCACTTTTATGACTCTAAGCTATAATAGATTTAGTTGAATAACACCATCTTATATTTACTTAACTCTCATGACTTTCCCTGAATTATATTTATGTGGTTTGCAAAGACTTATCTAGGATCACTTATCTCTACTAAGGTTCCAATCATGTTGTACCCACCAGTATTACTTATACTAAATATAAGAATTCAATATTGGTGGCCAAAGCATTACCATTATAATACTTTAATCCTTTATTACTGAAGTTCTTAATTGGCTAAGCAGGGCTTTATCAATCCTACCTTTTATTGTCTGGAAATTATCTTCTTAGTATCTTATATTGGATTAAGGTTATTAATAGACTATGCCCTCATTAGAGGATTTAAGTAGATGTTCTGATAAGATCAAATAAGAGGTCAAAGAATAATAGTTAAAGAATTTGTGAATCAATGGGGAATTATCCAACATTGATGAACAACAGATATTGAACTAAGTTCCATAAAGATTCTATAGAAAGAAAGATATATATAGTGGATGATCTTGACTTAATCTCTTTCCAACTCCAACTCATCAAGGAGTTTTTAAGGTTAGGTGTTACTATGATACTCAGGATGTATGCAGATGGAATTAAGATATAGTGGTTACATTATTAATATTTGTTTTATATCCTTAACTTGGTACTTATGAATGATTATAATGAATACTATAATATGATCACCTAATGATCAAATATAATTCACATTATATTAAGGTTTAACTTATGGTACATTTTGATCTACCCTTAAATCAAATCTCTCTTACCCAAAATGAGATTTTAACAAAGGTCTTATTGAAACTTATCGCAGTCAACTTGATGATCTACTTAAATTCCATCAAGCTAAGAGAAGCTTCAATCACTTTGACAAGTTTTGTTTTAAAAGCGCGAAAATTATTCGGATTTTCTATGCATGAATGCAATGCACACATCTGGGCTCAACTTATTTCTAGGCTCTAATGCTGGGATGTTACAGACTCTCCCCCTTAAAATAAACTTCGTCCTCGAAGTTCGCAAACTCTCATGTTTCGGAGTAAGAAATTGTCTTGCAGTGGTTGCTATATTCTTCACTTCATGATGACCTTAAATGGAGTTAATTGGAGTATTCCATAACCTGATTAGATATTCTAATCTAATTCTTTTTATCTAAACATCAAACTTTATTACTAATTTAAGTACAGTTTAGGGGTCTTCTTAAAATAAGTTTTAAGTTTCTATATACCCGTGTTAGTAATCAAAAGACTACCCTTCTTTTACTGTCGTATCATAGTTGATACTGGTATTCCTTCCAAAATTGGATCTGAACTCATTTAGTACATACCCATTAGAATCCTTATTTTCTTCCTATGTCTCTATTATTTCTTAAGATTACTTAAGAGTTGCTTCTTTTGGGATTAGTCGGTTAAATGTATACTTTATCGCCTTCAAGTTTAAACCTTCTCACGATTTTTCACTAATCTTCCATTATTACCTATAGCACTTTCTTCATCCTTCATTCATAACGTCTACTCTCCCCCTTAGATTTTACTAATAGTCTTTAAATTACATACATAGAGACCATTGGTTCTTTAAACTCGAATATTGATCTCGATTCAGCTTAGATTCTACCAGTTTAAGGTCTGATGAAAGATTATACGGTGTATCCACACAATTGTGGATCTCCGAGGCAAATCTTTCAGCACTATATATCGTACTCCCTATTGGATATTTTCGCTGGGATAAATCTAACTTTGCGAAGCCTCTTGAGAGATGATCACCTTAAAAAAAATTTACTTCCTAAGGTTTTACTTAACTTAGGCCAAATTTAATGCTCTTTATGCAACCTTTATGATAATTTGATTAACTATGTCAACCAAATACTAGCTACGGACAGAATGCCGACTGTGGATCAGAATGCCGGCAAGGGATTAGGTACCCAAGGCAGAACATTCTGGATGGTAGGTATTATCTTATAGTTTCCGACCTACGAGTTACATTCTCTCTGAATTGTCAGAGCTTGAATACCTTTTTGGTTCTAAGGCATCTTCTTGGTACTTTTTCATGATAATTCCATGAACTTGATACAAATCTCCATTGACTTCTTAGCATCTTACCTACTTTGTATGAACTTTCAATTTATCATATCTTGTTACTCCTTAAATCTCCTCCACCATGCTTTCTTCCTAAACTGGCCAAGAATGTGACTTTTGTTCTATCTATTCTCCAAATGGTGTAAATACCCCTTCTATCATACTACATCATTCAAGTTAATCTTCCTTATGATCTTCAAAACTCGTCACTCCCTTACACGAATTCTCGTTTCTATCTAGATCTATAACATCAAGTAATAACTGGGTGTTACATCATGCATTTGCACACCTAATTAAACTTTATGTACAGATCTAGCCAATCAAGAAGAATCAAAAAGATCCAAAAGTCAATAAACAACAAAACATATACCCTGTATTACACATAGGTTTTAAATAATTTACAAATGTACTAGATGTTCCAACGGTTTGCTCCATACCTATTTACACAACTATCTTACAAGAACTTCTTGTTCTTGTGGATATATCCTCACTTATTTCGGCAAACTCTTCAAAGTACAATACGCATTACCCTCTATATACATTATTCAAGCCCTCATCCCTTGGGATGTCGTTCCTTTCTTACTTTCATCTTCCTCTAGTGCTTCCTGGAGTTCCGTCCATGATGACGTGATTTCCTACGACTGCCTTCTGGAGCATAAGAGCATCCAGGAGGTGCGTATTATTGATTAGAAGTATCGAGACTGAGATTAGTCATTGAGAAATGACTAGAGTTGGCGTAATCTTCCACCGAATAGTCCGGGTGTTCTGGCAACGCTTCCTCATAGTAAGTTGGTTCCTTAGCTTTTTCTTGGATCCAGTCATATATGTTGGTATAGTAGCTATTGGAGTACTCTTCTAAGTTTATTGTATTCGTATTACCCCCATATGGTCCATAAGGCTCTCTATGGTTATAATTGGTCTCTTCTTCAATACATGCATCACAAGGTATAGGATACCTTATGGTTTTACCTTGAGATTCTATTTCCCGTCTATACTTGTTAGGCTCGGGTTTATTTGGAATAACTTTATTCCATTCCTGTTGTTCGGAATTGTACTTGGTCCATAGATCTTTAGGTGGCTTGAAGTCATTCTGGTAATAGGCATAATTTTCTAAGTTTGGGTCATCAAACTCAGTTTCCTCGAACACTTCTCTAGAAGGTATGTATTTGGGATGCCTAGCTTCTTTATCTAGATTCTTCCTACGAGCCATTGCTTTATCAGGATTAGTAAAATCCTCAATGACCATATCCATCTCCTGAACTTAAAATTGGTGAGTGTTATGATAAGTGTTTAGCAAAGACCGATAACGATCCATATACTCAGAGTAGGTTCAGCTTGGACTAAGGTAGAGTGATCTAACTCATACTCTGAGTTTGAGGTTTCATGTGGTATAATGGTGTGAGTACTGCCTTCTAGAGCTTGGGATTTATGTTCTCAGATCATGGTTATGGCTGCTGCTACGGCAATCTGATATGCAGATGCCATGCACCTTGCCTCTCCTGCTGGCATTTCTCCCTTAAGTCCTAACTTCTTGGGTAACATGATCATGACACAGTATTTAGCTAATACCTGCCCATCATAGTAAGTGTAAATCTTGACCAAAAGTCTTGATTCACATTCCAAACTCCATAGAAGTTGTCAGAGATTGTCTGTCCAATCCCCTCCGTAGTCATCCAACGTCATGTTCATCACTTGAACATTCCGGGGTGGATATCGAGGTGCCATGTGGAACTGTGGATAACAAATTATCATCAGTCACATAGAGTTAAAACTCTTGGGTAACGATCAGAATTGCAATAATATGAAAGAGTTATCGCACTAGTAATATAATAGGATTATTCTCAAGTGAATATCCCTCATATCACTAGAGAACTCTTTATTATTGCTAGGATGTGTCCTACAGGTTCTACCCATTTACTAGGTTTCCAACCTAAGGTCAAAGCATATGCTCTGATACCAACTGCGGTGACCCAGCATACCACTGCATGATGTAGTATACTATAGTCGTTGACATAACACCAATGAAACACCGTCCACTAGTATTACATCCCTCAGAATGGCACAACAGAAACACAGCGGGTCCAATACATGGCTTAAAGGTTACAATTCACTCTTTACATAAGATCCAGAGAATATTCTAGGTTAAAGAGAGAGAAATAACTTCTTGCGGAGAAGAATCAAAGATAAACAATGCAAGTACGATTATACTATTAAGTCTAATATTCAGGCTAAGAGGTTGGCATCATTGCTATTGCAACGCACTACAGAAATAGGTTTTTTGGCTAGAGATAATATTCCTATCTAATCAGTAACTTTCGTCTTCACTTGAGTTGAGGTATATGTTGCCTTCCTTGTCTTCATTAAAGAGCTTTAGCTGGTCTTGATAAGTCCTGGAGCATATCTTGATGTAGACATCATTTTAATGGCTTCAGAATCTAGCAAGGGTTAAGGAGATACTTTGAGTACGAGCGTACTCAGCAAATTCACTAGAAAAGGAGTGTTTGATGCACTATATCTATAGCCACAGACCGTAGGTCGTAGGCAATGCAAGTTTTCATAAACATTTCATCAAAGGTTGCTTTTATTCTGAAAATCTATGTTCTTCAGCCTTCATGGGTTTACCAGAACTTTCATGGAGTTCCTTTCCCGCCGCGTTCGCAGCTCCTTCCCGGAACAGGGAGTAACAAGTTACAGTTTTTACACTCTACAGAGGTGCGTTACTTTACCCATGAGAGATCAACTCTTTGTTGCACAACTGGGCAGCTTATTCCCGTCCACAATTCCATGATGTGGGGCCTAGAAGATGATCCAAGCCAATCACTGCCCCCTTCGCGACCTTGCATGCCTCCTTGGTGTACACCATGCCCACATAACGAATTACGGAAATGGTTTGTACAAACCGTTAGATGCCAGACCAATCGTGGGACGTTGAGGGTTCCCACCCATATGCTGCATATCCTCTACGAATTACCAATTAATATGCACGCTACGAGGATAACAACCACGACCTGCACATTCGGCTTCATGCGAGAGGAAGAAGATACAGCTGACTTCTCCGTCCCATTCCAAATCTCATGGTCAACATGTAATATACGGCGCAATAATCACTGGCGACATTGGTTGTTAAGTCCTAGGTGATATAGTTCTGAACAGTGGTATCCCAACTGTCAGATTTAATAGATTAGCTAATCACCCTGGATCAGTAACCAATAGTTCACATTATTATCGAAAATAGTGTTTTTAGACCTTTTTCAAATGCAGGTGATAACAACACTGGCTTTGTAAAATACTTTACAGAAAATAAACAAAGGATATGAGCAAGTGTGAACTTGCCTGTTGTGATTGCAAGATTATGCACTCACGGTCTTCGAGTCAGTATATAAGATCCAAAATCTGAAATCAGCATCATTGGTCCGATAAGGACTAATGTATAAAGAAGCAATATGCTTTTATGCATAAGTAATGTGATGCACGTCCTAAACGCAAATCCCTGGGATAACGTTGTCCTAGGGTTTGGATTCTAGAAATGGTTACTTTGGGATGTGTGGTTTTTTTAGATAAGTTTCATAGTTGTACTTTTATTAGAGTTTATGAGTGGTTGTGAACAAAACATATGTAGTAGTAAAGTCTATATACTTATGATATACTAGTTAAGATTTCTTATACAAGAGTTCTGGCTTGAAGTGGCAAAAAGAATAACCTTCGAAGAAAAGGTTTCTCTTCTAGGGTCTAAACAAAATTTGTGGTTGGTTAGTGGTGGTTGATGTTATTTGTTTGCTTAAATGGTTTGGATTGAGTTTCTTTATAGCTTAACTACTTCAGATCAAAGTTAACTATAAAACATATAATAATGCTTATAGTGTTATAGTAAGATTCTATAGACTAAAGTTAACTTTAAAGTATAGATAGTTTTGAAAGTATCGTACTTATACTTTTGTATCTTGTATATATGAAAAGTGTTCTTTAAGTTATTTAAGAATGTTTATTCTGTTACTTGAGTAATGGTTTCTTGATGTTACTTAAGTACTTAGGGATTTATATAGTGTTGTAGTAGTTTTTGTAATTTGGTGATTAATATGGTTTAGAAAAGATTTGATTGTTTAAAAGTTGTTTTTTAAGGATTTTATTATTATTATTAGAATTCTTCTTAGAAGATAATCTTCATTTAAGGTTGGAGATACTTCTAAAATAAGAACATTTATAATGTTTTAAACCATTATGGCATTATATTATTAATATTTAAGACTAATTCTACTTATTAGACTTATTTGACTCATTTTAGGAATATTAATAAATTTATTTATCTTTATATGAATTATTAATGAAGTAAATAAGTTTTAAATTTGAGTTATTAGAATATTTAATTTTTATTTAACTCAAAAGTAGAATATTAGATTTTTAACATGTAGATATTATTTTTGTGATCTTTTTGGTATGTTACATTTATTTTTGTGATTTATAAATAATAATATATGATTTTTATAATTCTTATTACTTTATAATTACTTAATAAATAATAAATATTTAATTAAGTGAAATAATAATACATGGTTATAGTTTAAAATTAGATTTCTTATTTTTATAAGATTTTTGGTATTTTACTTATATTATAAACATTTATCATTATAGGAATATAAATTATTAAAGTTTTATTACTTATAAAACTTTTACTGAATACTATTTATTTAAATAATTATCATAACAATATTTGATAATAGTTTTAAGTTGTATATTTTATTTTTCTGAAAATTTTCATATATTATAACATTTTTCTGAATTATAAATCAAAAGTTATTAATTAAGCAAGATTTAATCCTTTATTTGATTTCTAGAATGTTATTAATTTAATTATAACATTTTATTTATTTCCTAACAGAAAATAATTTTTACACCGCACTAAGAGCTAGCCTTAGTCACTGACTAGTGGGCCATTGTCCACCTCAGCTCTCAGGTCTAGAAATGCTTTTGCTACTGACCTCCTCACTACTCACCGTCGATGACATGTGGGCCCTGGGACATGTCATCCACCACGCGAGGCAAAGACCAGTCAAACTAGCTGACGTGGCTCGATCATGAGGTAAGCATGGCGTCAGCATCACCACCGTCGTCGGTGAGTGGTCACCGGCGACGATCTACGGCGCCCAAGTAAGCGAAATAGATCTAGTTCGAATCAGCGCGACCTACTGAACCTAATAGTGGCATCGCCGCTCGGAAATAGTCATCGGAGGGTCATCGGCGACGAGCTTCTGCGGCGGCCAGTGGCGGTTCTCAAAAAAACTAGACCTACGGTGCGAATCCGCAAACGAAACTAGGGTCCAGAGATGCGTATTCTTACCCTGTTGATGATAGAGTGGTCGAGGAGGCTTGGGGAGGCGTGACGACGGTGAATCGACGGTAATGGCCACGACGGCCGAGGAAGAGGATCGCTCGATTTCACATGATTCTCGGTGAGCGGGCCTCCGTGCTTGGTCCTAGATGGTTCAGTCCATGACGGTGCGTATAATGGTGGCTATTACGAGGCAAGGGGTGGTCGGAGTTGGCCGGAACGATGAACTTTGACGAGCTAGGTTTTTGGGTGCGGGAATAAAGTGAGTCTAGGAAGCGAGATTGTGGATGAGGACAAGCAGGGTTGTCACGGTGGCCTTCTTATCCTCTCCTGGCAGCGGTGGCGAGTATCTTGGCGCAACGACGACGATGACGGCAACGAGCGGCGGTGTCGTGGTATTGCCGACGAGTACGCCATGGAGGGGTCCTGACAGTGCGTGTTTAGAGACGTGGGGGAAGGCGGACTGTTGACGGGTACGAGGTAACACAGCTTACCCAGGTTCAGATCCCACGACGGTGGCGGAATCCTACTCCTGTTATAAATCACTATAAGGGAAATACGCTGAGTTACAGGGATTGGTTTGATGTGCGAGCTTGTATGAATCAATACTAGGTTGACGTGTCCTAAAGTCTCCCATAGGCCCGACTTATATAGTCGCCAGGTCCAAGGTTACAGGAAAAAGTCCTAGCCGGACAGGTTACAGAGTCCTACACCGTCTATTACTAGTCTTGTGTATCTTGCACTCCAAGGCTCCGGGTACGCTGGTGACTCCACCGTAGCCTTCCTTTATCCGGCATGGGCCTCCCTTCTGGATCCATCTCACTGGGCCACCCAGAAGGCCATGGGCCATGCTACCAACTGTGGGCCATCCGGGTTATTCGGATAGGTGACATGCTATGAGGATACCCATATAGCATATCCCCAACAGTAGCCCGCGGAGAACTCCGAGATCTTGCGCCGTCTTGCCTCTTTATGTGGAATGCTCTGTCTAGATGGATGTCGGCAAATCGTCAAGCAATATCTTGTAGTCCTCCTAAAGAAACATGCAAGTTTTTCTCAGTCTTCAATATGTAAGTCGGAGAAATGCTGAATCTTCCATCGTACACTTATGTAGCCAAACTGGATCCGTCCATGCCGGAATCTTCCGATGTGACGGCTCATCTGCTTATGTTAGCTAGGACGACGTAGGCTTAGGTCATCGACGCCTCGTAACTCACACATGCAGAGAACGCAATCATGTCCGATTTCCCCATGCGAGCGATACGAACTGTTGGCGACGACGGTTGGAGACGTGGCGAAATTTCCGCGCATGTTCGCGAACACGTCGTCTACGCGGCAACCGTACGATCAAGTTGCACGAATCTTGACGTCGGAGATGATAAATAGTAACCGTGGCGGAATTTCCACTTTTTACCTCATTCTCTCCCCGCATCATCTTCTTCCTCTAGCGCGTGCCTCCTCGAGCTCTCCGCGAAAACTCTCGAAAAACCCTAGCCCCAATCCACAGCAGTCACTCTCATACTCACTCCATGGCCAGCAGCAGCACTTCCCCATCGATGGCGGCATCGAGCGAAGCCGCGGCGAAGCCGGCGAGCTTCGTCGTCGTGCCCCCAGAGGGTTTGGTCATCCCTGTTTCGGCGGTGGTCGAATCCACCGGTAGCGACCATAATCTGGCGGCGCTGGAGCCGTTGGAGGAGGAACTGGACTCACATAAGGGCGACTGGAGCGTCTCAGACATCACTGACCGTGATATCCAAGAGCTGATCGCTGAAGGCTACCTTCCTGCGACGGAGGGGCTCGCCTGGCGGGCGGCACCGGCCGGCAAGGTGACACCTTCTCCCCAAGCCGGAGAAAAGGTGTACCTCAAAGCCCAATTGGTACGCGGCGTCTCCCTGCCCATCTCCAACTTCTTCCTCTCCGTCTTGAATCACTATAGAGTCCAGCCCCAGAATCTTTCTCCCAATAGTATCTTAGTGCTTAGCAATTACGCGGCACTCTGCGAGGGATACTTAGGGATAAAGCCTAGGCTAGACCTCTTTGTGTACTTCTTCACTGTCAAACGTGAAGCCAGATCCAGTAAGGAAGAACTTAGGAACTGTGGCACCATAAGATTCAAGATTCGACCTGGCTAGCGGTTCCCCGACATCGTCGGCCACGAGTCCTGCAAAAATTGGCAACGGACGTACTTCTACGGCCCAGACATTCCTCTGGCTGGCCGACAAGTGACGTACCCGGACTTCGTTGACGGAGCCACCGCTGAAGCCTCGTCATGGCGATCCCAGGCCTCCCTTCCCTCCGACCTCGATGCTACCCGAGCCATAAGGCGGATAGAATGGTTCGTAGAGACGGGTTTGACCAGCTTGGACCTAGCCATGTGCTGGTTCATCAGGAAAATCCAACCTCTGCGGCACCGTGCGAAGCTCATGCACGAGTATACCAGCGCAGAAGGGATAGCCTTCGCACTCCGTGGACAACTTCTCGAGCGACTCCGTTAAGATCCGCCTTAAGGACATCGTCAAGGTGAAGGACAAGAAGCATGGCTTCAACATCACCTACAACATCTTCGTAGACGGCAAGTGCCCAAAGGTAAGTATTTATTTTCCGTGTACGACATATACTCTAGTTCTCCCGTCTTGCAAATGTCATCTCATCTAACATGGTGACTTCTCACTTAACATCTTAGCAATCTAGAGGAGGATAGCATGGCTGCCCAAATCTACGATCCAAAGATGAAGGAAGTCACGGTCGTGTCCGACGACGATGCTCCATTTGCGCGAAAGCGGAAGAGCTCCACCTCTGACGTTGCCGACGGAGGCAAGAAGAAGAAGACGGAGGGTGGAGCCTCCAAGAAGACTACCGCCGCCCTGGAGGCGGAGAAGAGAAAAGCTACTAGGATCCCTTTTGCCAAAGCACCCCGACATGTGTAAGCTTCTTTATTTCCGACATTGCCTATTTATCTGTCTTGTTCCTGTACTTATGCGTTTTGCATGTTTCAGGAAGAAAGCCACGACCAGCCTCAATAAGACCTCCAAATTGGGGGCTTCTAGAACCATCAAGGGCATGCTGCATCGTGACGCATCTCCCGCCATCGCCCCTACCACTCCCTCCGTCAAGCCTTCGTCTGCCCCGACAAGCTCACAAGCTAAGGAGGCATCTGGCCCTTCCTCCATGGAAGTGGACTCAGGTGCCTCTACCGAAGTTGTTGTTGTCGGCGAGCAGGCAACGCAGGAGAGTGCCGCCCACAAAATGGCTGAAGCTCCGGCTAAGGATGCCATCGGTAGCGGTAAGGCGGTGGTGGAAGCAGGTACTTCTGCCGTAGGCGGCGCCCCTGCACCCACGAAAGCCATAACTTATCCGAAGATAGTCTATCCGGTACTTACGCCGTGTAGCACTACTATGGTCCCTAGTGCGGCACCAACATCTCCGACGTGCGGTCTAGAGGAGCTTCTCCGTCAAGAAGAAATCTTGCAAGGAAAAAGCGAATCCTTTGGCAAGCTGCTGGCCGAGAGCGCTACAAACCTCAAGATCATTACACTTGTAAGTTCTCTTTGTGTTTTGCTTTTCATATGAGTATTCCACTGTAGCCCCCGAGGATGTAGACGAAAAACCATAGGTTTTGCATCTATATGCTCTAAGAGTGACTAATTTAGAAAACCTCTCACTGTAGCCCCCAAGCATGTAGGTGGAATGAATTATTCCGACTATATGCTTTAAGAGTAGCATACGAAGTGTTTATAAATTTCAATACTGTAGCCCCCAAGATTCTAGTTGTAACTGAATTAGTTCCGACTAGATGCTTAAAGAAAAGCTAAGAATATATCCGAGTTAAAAACTTTATACTGTAGCCCCCAAGCTTCTAATCGAAAACTGAATTAGTTCCAACTAGATGCTTAAAGAAAAGCTAAGCATATTGCTAAGTTAAAAACTCTCGCTGTAGCCCCCGAGCGTCTAGGTGGAAAAATTTCTGGCTAGATGCTCCAAGCAGACTAAACAACGTTTAACTTTTTTCCTCTTTTCCACAGAACGAGAATGCTCGGAGGGGCATGGCCAACGACAAGTACCAGAAGATGCGCGCAGATTTGGAAGCTGAAAAGGGTAAAACTGCCTTCTTGAAGGAACAGATCACCAAGAGCAAGCGTATGTTTTCTTTTTCGCATTCCGACATGGTTTTGTGCCCATATTCTCCGAGTACTCACTGTGTACTTTGCTTTCTCCGACTTGCAGAAACCATTGCCAAGGCCAAGAATATTGTCGAGCAATCCAAGCACATTCAAGAGCTAGATAGCGAGAATAAAATTCTTAAGCAGGAGAGGAAGGACATGCTGAAAATGCATGAGGAGTCGATGAAGGCCCTGCAGGACTCCGCCACCGAGGAAATTAATCGCTTGAAGGAGGAGATTGCGATCTTAAAAGATCATAAGCAAGCTGCCGATGAGCAGAATCAACGCCATAGTGAGGCGTATAAGCTCCTCCAACAAGAGAAATAATCCTTGGCGGACACCCTCTGGCAAGCTGAGGCCAGCATCTTTAGTAAGTTTTCTCCGTCTTGGATTTCTGTAGTATGGATACTCTGTATCGTTGAACTCATGCGCTCCTTGTTGGGATTTCGCATCTCCTCTGGGTTTAACCCGGTCGCCTCCTTCGCCAAAGGAATGCATGGTTCTTGCCGGCAACTTCATCAACACCACCATCACGCAAGACAAGGAGATTGCCAAGCCCCTCCAAATCAATATCAAAGCATAGGACTCTGTGGTGAAGTACTCGGAGATTCTGTGTTGAGCCCCCGAGTGTATCACAAGCTGGAAGGCTTCATGTGCACGGGCTGGCGCAAGGATGGCGCTGTCAATGGTGAAGGCACATTACGAAGATGCTGACATAGACACGGTGACCTCTGGCATTCCCGACGTGGATGACGATGGCAAAGAGATTAACCATCAATCCATATTGTCATTGCTCGCGGGTTATGATACCAGAGTTGCCGACTTGGTCGACATCAACGTCTTCGTGTCGATGAACACCATCGATGGCGGCAACCAAAGCTCCTCCGAGTCTCTTCACACCGCCGACTTCGAGGGTGACTCTCCTGCTGGTGATGACGCTGCTTCTAAGTCTCCTGCGCCAAAGCAATGAAGAACAACTTTGTAATATTTGTTTCACCTTTGGTGCCTTTGCGGAAAAAACTTATTGATGTAACTTAAGGCAAAAAACAATGGTTGTTATTTCCTGCTACTCAAGAACTAGTTTCCAACATGTATATATGTTTAAGCAAGTGCTGGCTTATCCATTACTTTGGTTCTTATGCTTGACCTTTCATGAGTCGGAAGACTCGTTGTCGGAACCATGCGCTCAGGTGATGATGCCCAATGGCACCGTCAATAACCTAAACACAAAATCGCTGACAATAAGTGCTGAAAGTCACTACTCCAGAATCCACATAAAAACAACAAAGAACATGTATACCAGAAAACTTAAGCTAACGCCCGTAGGCGGAATTTTCACAAGTGCAATCGCAAAACTTGTGCATAAAGGTTTTACATGATCCAAAAATGAACACTAAAGGAGGTAAAAGACTCATAAATATGATTGAACCAGAGAGATTTATTTCATTGATCATATAAGGAATACACAATTAGATAAAAAATGCTAAGTGTAGAAAGGACGTAGCTGTGCTATGTTCCATGGCCGATCAAGCTCCGGGTAGTCATCATCCGGGTCACGTCGCTTACGCTTATGATCCTCGTTGGGTCTATCCTTTAGTTCACGATTGTCAACAAGGTAGTAATACCCATTGAGTAGCGCCTTGCTTATGATGAACGGTCCTTCCCATGGCGGGGATAATTTGTGCGACTTCTTCTGCTTAAGTCGGAGCACCAAATCCCTCTCTTTAAACGAGCGATGCCGAACGCGGCGACTATGGTAGCTGCATAGCTTCTGCTGGTAGATGGCGGATCTTTGGCATGCCAAAACGCGCTCCTTCCCGAGAAGGTCCACATCTAGGCGTCTGGATTCTTCAGCATCATCTTCGTCGTAGGCGGAAACTCTTGGTGCATTGTGAAGGATGTCGGAAGGCAGGATGGCTTCTGCTCCATATACCATGAAGTAAGGGGTGTAGCCGGTGGATCTATTGGGTGTAGTTCGTAAACTCCACAGCACATATGGCAATTCTTCCGCCCAGGCTCCAGCTGCTCTATGTAGCGGTGCCTCAAGACGTGGCTTGATTTCCTGTAGAATTAATCCATTGGCTCGCTCAACTTGACCATTGGACTGTGGGTGTGCCACAGAAGCAAGTTCAAGTCAGATGCCTTTCTCCCAACAATAAGCCTCCACTTCTTCGAGTGACAAATTGCTGCCGTTGTCGGTGATAATGCTATGTGGGAGACCAAATCTCACCACTAGATCCCGGACAAACCTGAGGGCAGTTGCCCCACCAAGCTTTCTAATGGGTTTAGCTTCTATCCATTTAGTGAATTTATCAACTCCTACAAGCAGATGCGTAAACCCACAATATGCCGTCTGTAACGGTCCCACCATGTCTAGCCCCCAGACTGCAAACGGCCATGTTATCGGTATCGTTCGCAATTCTTCAGCAGGAACATGTGGTTGTCGGGCATAATACTGGCATCCCATGCATGTTTTAACCAGCTTGTCGGCGTCCGCCTTCGCGGTCAACCAGTAGAATCCTTGTCGGAAGGCTTTAGCGGCCAACGATCAAGGAGCGGCGTGATGCCCGCAATATCCGAGATGGATTTCGCGTAGGATCTCCATACCTTCTAGCTGGGAAACACACTTTAGGTATACTCCAGTAGTGCTCCTTTTGTAGAGTTGCCCATGTATTATGGTATAACCCTTTGCTCGTCGTACTATTTGCCGTCTTTCAACCTCGTCATCGGGCAAAGTTCTGTATTCGAGATATTCCATGAATGGTTTTGTCCAAGCCGGAGGGACCTTGGTCACCATGTTGACGAAAGAGTCAGCTCTATCTGGATTGTCGATGTCGGCTCCCTTCACAGATGGTGTGCGCAGGTGCTCTAGGAAAACTCCTGGCGGAATTCGCTTGCGCCCTGATGCAAGCTTAGACAGCAGATCAGCCGCCTCGTTTTGTTCCCTTGGTACATACTTGACTTCGTAGCCCAAGAAGCTCTTGGCTATCTCGTCCACTTCGTCTCGATATGCCGCCATCATAGGGTTCCGCGCATTCTAGGTGCTAGCCACCTGCTGGGCAACCAAGTCGGAATATCCACAGCAAACTATGTGCTTGATTCCAATATCCTTGGCTACACGCAGTCCGTGAATGAGTGCTTCATACTCCACCATGTTGTTTGTAGCCTCGAAGTGGATCTGCAGAACGTAGTGTAGCTTGTCTCCTGTTGGTTACTGTAGCAATACACCAGCCCCTGAGCCGTTGAGTAGCTTTGATCCGTCAAAGTGCATCACCCAGTACTCTGGTTCCGGCAACGGAGTAGCATCTGGCATCTCCGTCCAATCTGCAACAAAATCCGCCAAGGCTTGTGACTTGATAACGTCGCGTCTCTTGTAAGTGATCTCGAAGGCGGCAAGTTCAATGCCCCACTTCGCGACCCTTCCTGTAGCGTCGCTGTTGTTGATTATGTCAGACAATGGAGTCTTGCTCACCACTATGATTGGGTGCTCCTGAAAGTAGTGCCTCAGCTTCTGAGAAGCAAGGAATACTCCAAGCTATCTTCTGGTAGTGCGGGTAACGCTGCTTGGACTCCGTCAAGACCTCGCTCACATAGTAAACTGGTCGTTGAACTCCGTGCTCATAGCCTGGTTCCTTCCGCTCTACCACGACAACGATGCTGATTACCCGGTTGGTTGCCGCCATGTATATTAACAGGGGCTCACCAGGCTCGGGTGCTACAAGGATAGGCGCTGAGGAAAGAATCTCCTTGAGCTGCTTCAATGCTGCGTCTGCTTCGTCCGTCCACGTGAATTTGTCCGCCTTCTTCAACAACTTGTAGAGCGGCAGAGCCTTCTCTCCAAGTCGGCTGACGAACCGACTAGCTGCTGCAACACAACTTGTTAGTCGTTGGATGTCCTTTAGGCATGTCGGACGGTTTATGTTTAAGATGGCCTTGATTTTCTCTGGGTTGACCTCGATTCCACGATGGGAAACAATGAAACCCAACAATTTGCGGGCTGGTACCCCGAAGACGCACTTCTTAGGGTTAAGCATCATGTTGTATTTCCGGAGATTATCAAAGGTTTCTTTTAAGTCGGAGATTAAGCCATTTGACTTTTTAGACATCACCGCGATATCGTCCACATAGGCATGAACGTTCTGACCAATTTGGTCGTGAAGGCAATGTTGCATTGTCCGCTGGTATGTAGCACCTGTGTTTTTCAGCCCAAAGGGCATCGTGACATAGCAAAACATGCCGTAAGGGGTAGTGAACGAAGTGGCCAATTGGTCCGACTTCTTCATCTTGATCTGGTGGTATCCTGAGTATGCATCGAGAAAACACAAAAGTTCTGAGCCAGTCGTCGAGTCAATGACTTGGTCAATGCGAGGCAAAGCAAACGGATCTTTGGGACATGCTTTGTTCAACCCGGTGTAATCAACGCACATTCTTAATTCATTGGTTCCCTTTTTGGGGACAAGTACAGGATTGGCCACCCATTGGGTGTGAAGGACTTCTCGGATAAATCTAGCCTTAAGTAACCTAGCTATCTCTTTGCCAATGGCACATCTCTTCTCATCTCCAAAGCGTCGTAGAGGTTGTTTCACTGGTTTGGATTTTGGATCAATGTTTAAGCTGTGCTCGGCAAGTTCCCTAGGTACACCTTTCATGTCGGCAGGTTGCCAGGAAAAGATGTCCCTATTCTCACGGAGGAACTCGAAGAGCACGCTTTCCTATTTGGGATCCAGGTTCGTCCCAATGGCGGTGACCTTGGAGGCATCGCCTACCACAAGTTCCACCGGCTTGGTCTCGATGGCGGCCTTGAACGCTTGACCAGAGTCGGAGATCTGTTTCTTTGACGCGGGCATCTCTGAGTCATCGACCTTGCTCTGGATCTCTTTGAATTCTTCGCTGTAGAGGACAACTTCTGCAACAGCTGCTTCATTGATCTCGCAGTCCCTTGTCTTGGTAAAGCTTCCGGATACGGTGATGACACTGTTTGGTCCGGGTATCTTGAGTTTGTTGTAGACGAAGCATGGCTTGGCCATGAACATGTGGAATATGTCGCGGCCGAATATGACGTGGTACACGCTCTTGAAGGGGACCACCTCAAAGGTCATGCGCTCTTGGCGGCAATTGTTTGCATCGCCAAAGGCAACCTGAAGTGTAATGCACCCAAGGGACCGAGCCTCGCGACCAGGAACTACGCCGTGGAAGATGGTGTTGGTCCGCGTTAGGTTTGCCTCCGTCAAGTTCATCTTCTGTAGTGTATCTAGGTACATTATGTTGATGTTGCTTCCACTATCCACCATACACTTGGTGAACTCCACGCCGTCAATCAAGGGGTTGATGACCATGGCGTACTGGTTCTCCATAGGTATAAGGTCTGGGTGGTCCATCCTGTCCCAAGTGATTGGAACCTCCGACCAGCGCATGAACTGGGAAACTAGGGGGAGAGTGGCCATCAGGATCCTCAGAGAGGTTTTCTGTTGTCGGACGGTGGGGGTGCCAAGGAAAGTGTGGTAGACTGGGGCCTTCTTCGCGAAGGGGTTCTTTCCCTTGTCGTCGCTCTTGGCGGCGTGCTTGGGATCAACGTCCTCGTCCATGTCACTTGAATCCTTGGATTCCTCCTCCTTCTTCTTCCCCTTGCCCTTGCCTCACGGTCTATTCTTCCGACTTTGCTTGTAGCCGGACTCCGGGTCTCCCTTGAGGTCGTTGACGAACTTGCAGTGTCGATTGGTGTGGGTGGCTTTTCCGTTGACGTCGAGGTGTACGAGGCACGACATATCGCGGTATTCCTCGTAGGTTTGGGGAACGCGGAGCGGCGCCGAGGTAGTTTCGCTTCCTCGCTGCTTCCCACGACCAGCTCCCCTTCCTCGGCCACGTTGTCCGCCATCACCTCGTCCTGCAAAAGTCATAGCGACCATGTCGATAGATTGCTTTTCTTCTGGAGCGGTTTTCCGCTTTGTACTGCTGTTCCTCCGAGCTTGAGTTGGAACGGCTATTGCCGGCAAGGAGCCGCGAGCATCGTCATCGGCAGCTGCGAACTCACTAGCCAACTGAATCATCTGGTTCAAGTCAAGCTAGTGATTGTCCTGCAAGCGCTTCAGCTTATGTCGGAGCAACGTGCCCCTTTCCAACCCATCAATGAAGGCGTCCATGGCGGTCTGAGCGTGCACTCCTGCGCAGGAATTCTTAATGTCCAGCCAGCAGGAGAGGTAGGCGCGAGATGTCTCGTCTTTCTCTTGCACGCACCACTGTAGATCGCCCATAGTGCAGGGACGCTTGTATGTACCCTCAAAGTTCTTGGTGAACGCCTCTTGCATGTCCAACCAGTTGTAGATAGATTTCTCTGGCAAGTCGTCGATCCATTGACGGGCTGTGCATGCCAACATTAACGGGAGGTACTTGACGGCGACGTTGGGGTTGCCTCCGGCAATCTCCACCGCATTGTCGTAGTCCTGCAACCATGTGGTTGGCTTGGCAGTGTCGTCATAGGGCTTGATGGTCTTGTCAATCCGGAAGCCTTTGGGGTAAGTTGCGGACCGTATTGCAGGTCCAAAACAACGTGGTCCCAGGTATGGTCCTTCCCGGGCCTCGTGGATCTTGTCGATCCGCGAACGTGCATCGTATGGCTCCGGGTTATTCTTCTTGTCAACAGGGAATGGGCTGTGTGAGCGACGCGGGCCTCCTCTGCCATGGTGACTGCTTGGTGGTGACGGAGGCGGAGGTGGCGGTGGGTTAGCCTTCTTGCTGTTACCCTCCTGCGACGCCTCGCGCCTGTCATGGTTGCTTGCCGGACACGGAGGGTCATGGCGTGACTTGCTCCTGTGTCCTTGGTTGCGCTCTCCGTCATGACGGGTCTGCTCCGTGTTGTCATGTATGACGATGCCGCACTGCTTTGGTGGGGGCATATCCGTACGATGGTGAGCCTTGTAATCTTCGTGATGTCGGGTAGATCGGGGCGGTGGCGATGGACGACGAGGTCGGGATTTTTATCCGTGGCCGGAGGATATGGGGATAGCATCCTTCCTATTACGCGCATCCCTCCGTCTTCGTTCTGATGAACCCGTCTGAGACCCGACATCAAGAGGAGATATGTCCCTTGGCGGCTTATACTGGCTAGATTGGCAGAGCGCTGGGTCAGACTCGAGCCTCTGAGAGGTGGCCTTTTCCTGCTGCTTCACCGCCTTGGCCACTAGGTCATAGACATGTTCTACTGCCTCGGGCGATCTATCCTGCTCCAGAAGGGTCTTGGCGATGGAGAGGTTAAGGAGTGGGGTGGGCGTCACCTGCTTGCCTTCACTGTCAATGTATGGCTTGGCTTGTGCCAGCTTCGAGGGAGCCCATCCTAGGTTGCGTCGTACACCAGGATCGTTGATGACGCGAGCCAGAGCTTTCTTGGCCTTCTGCTGCTGCAGCAAAGTCTTGTACTCGGCCTCCATTGCTCTAGCTTTTTTATGGACTTCTGCGCGTTGACCAGATCTCGATCTAGCTTAGCGCCTTGCTCCGCGATGGCCTGTTCTTCCTCCAGCAGCTGCTGGCGCTTCTCGTCAAGCTGGGTCACGTTCCGGATATGAGCAACGGTCAGTGACTCGACGAGGAGGTTGTCGTAAATCACTCTATCAGCCGGAGTAACTTGGACTGCTGCAGACGTAGATGCCGGAGGCGGCAAGTTTGCGGTGTTGTTGTTGCTCGGGCCGGTGTCGAGTTCCTGGGGGTGCTGCACTGGGTTAGGCGGAGGAGGCATGCCCTTTGCGCGATCATCGTCAGCAGCAATAAGTGGACCCTTCCCCTTCTCCACCGCTGTAGGCAGAGCTCGTCCGGGTTGATCTTCATCCATCGCCGTCCCGATGGTGACGAACACCCCTCGAGATGTGACGGCATTATTGGCTTGCTCGTCGCGCGTGTATTCCTCCTCCATCTTCTGCATGGCGGAGTCTAGATCTTCTGGACTAAAATCTATCTCCTCTGAATCTGCACTGAAGTCAGCATAAAGCGCGTCAATAACAGAGCCGGAGGGTGCCAGGACTTCCTCGATGACGGACGGTGGAGGTGCAACAGCAACGACGATGACTGGAGGTGGAGGCGCAGCTACGACGACGGCGGCCGGAGGCGATGGTGGCGGCGGCTGAATCGGAGGGTCTCCGTCAATGAGCGCAAGCGCCATCTGGGCTGCTGCGTCAGCTTCCGCGTAGTTGTTGACGGTGCTCACCATCTCTTCGAGGGTAAGGCATCTTGTTGCCTGCTGCCGTCTTAAAGAATGCCGGAGAAGCGTGTCGTAGTCCAGCTCTTCCACGAAGTGATACAGAGCGTTATCATCGGGGTAGTGGGCCAGATCGGGTCGTATACGGAGCCACCTAGCCAAGTAATCGCGGGGGGTTTCGCCCTCTCTCTGAATGCAACGTGCCAGATCGAAGATGGTAACCACTCCGAAAAACTTGGATCTCTGCTGTCCAGACGCGCGGGCGAAGCCGGCGGATTTGCAGCGATCTTCCACCTTTATATCCTGCACAGGGGCGGTTTGGGTGGGCCTTGAATTTTTCCGATCTTTGCCGGCAAACTCTGTGGAGAGATCCGACATCGATCCTTCCGCGAATGTATCCTGCCCGTAGGTGGTCCGTGCGGGTCTTGATGCTCCTCCGACTCCCAGGGAACTAGTGCCCGAGTCGGTTTTGCCAATGAAGAGGTGGATGTCTCCGATAGGAACGATCGAACATCGAGTAGGGTTCGTCTTCGCCGGGATCCAGAACTCGTCGGGAGGGACGATCGGAATGTTGCCGGAGAAGAGAACGCGACCAATGGCTACGGTTTTGCTGATTCCCGCGAAGATCTTGGTCCTCGCCCACTGAAGAGCCTGAAGCGCCTCTTGCCCCACGGTGGGCGCCAACTGTCGTGGTATTGCCGACGAGTACGCCATGGAGGGGTCCTCACAGTGCGTGTTTAGAGACGTGGGGGAAGGCGGACGGTTGACGGGTACGAGGTAACACAGCTTACCCAGGTTCAGATCCCACGACGGTGGCGGAATCCTACTCCTGCTATAAATCACTATAAGGGCAATACGCCGAGTTACAGGGATTGGTTTGCTATGCGACGTTGTATGAATCAATACTAGGTTAACGCACCCTAAAGGCTCCCATAGGCCCAACTTATATAGTCACCAGGTCCAAGGGTTAGAGGGAAAAGTCCTAGCCGGATAGGTTACAGAGTCCTACACCGTCTATTGCTAGTCTTGTGTATCTTGCACTCCAAGGCTCCGGGTATGCTGGTGACTCCATCGTAGCCTTCCTTTATCCGGCATGGGCCTCCCTTCCGGATCCATCTAACTGGGCCACCCAGCAGGCCATGGGCCATGCTACCAATTGTGGGCCATCCGGGTTATCCGGATAGGTGACATGCTATGAGGATACCCATATAGCATATCCCCAACAGGCGGCGAGCTCCGCCAGCGAGCTGCCTGTGTGCGTGACGATGACGACGATGCAACTTTTGCGAATAACCCCCTGACAATTATTTTACCTCAACCCGCGGTCCTCTCCTGACCCCACGTGTCAGTCACAAATGGAAAAGGACTGGGCTGCACATAGGCGTCAGGTAAGCAGATAGAGTTGGACTGCGGCCAGGTTTTTTTTTTCTTTTATTTGATTTACTCTTTTCTATTTTCTGTTTTCCTTTTCAGATTTGAATTTGAATTAGATTTTGAACCTTTCTTTGTAGGATTTCTTTACTGGATATTTGCAGTAATATTAAAATATATTTGGTAACCTTTGTGAACTTTTATTATGTCTTCTTTTTATATTTCTTTTATTTACTCAATAAGAACTCCTTTTTAATAATTTGAAGAAACTTCTTCTTATTATTTTTCTCTTCTATTTTAATTAGGGATTTCTTGAATGATATATTCTTATTAATTTATAATTTTAACCCTAGTTGATTCATAGTTTGAATAGAAACTTTTATATGTGTAATGATCCTATATCTCTATTTGCATGAAATATAAAAGACATTGATATAGTTATTACTACCCCCATTGATTTGGAAAATGTCAATGTGTCTATGTTATTATGATAAATAAGGAGGTTTAGGATTTCAAATTATGATTGCTTACCTTTGGTTTTAGGATTTTTGTCTTGAAATACTTAGAATCCTTTATAGATGTGGTTAAAGGTTTAACCACCAAACATATTGTTTTCTGTTTGGGATATTTGATGATATCACCTTTTATAATGGTAAGTTATAATTAGAATTTTTTATAGAAAGGAATGGATAAGGATCTTCTTAAGCACATATGGTTATGATGATTGGAATTAACAGATATGTGCTTATGTGATTTGCTATAGGAAAATATTTCTATAAAGTGTTATAGACATCAGATCATGGATCAATGGTATGAGATGGATATTATGTTTGAGTTGAGATTTAGAGTTGATTGCTTACCAAGATTAAATAGGAAAATGATTTATAACATATAACTATATTTCACAATCTTGGATCTCTAATTAAGGATTTTCTTTCCTAGATATAACATTTCTTTCTATCCATCATCAGGGTTAGTATAATGATCTTACTTATTAAAATCTTCTTATTCATATATAATTCTTCTAAACTCATGGATAAATCCAATGAGTTTGATACAAAGGCATTTTATAATTTTTTCATATCCTTGCTTGGTTGTATTTACTATTCTACTGCGGATCATCTTCCATCCAACTAGTAGTTCCTTCAAACTCTTCTTACAATCTTCCTTAATCCTCCATCACTGTGGCATCCCGCAAAACCACTACTAGAAAATCGCGTTGTTTTTGTGCATTGCATCGTCATGACCGCATGCTCATGTCATCGTGCCACATTGCATTTGAGCATCGACATCATCTTGCATTTGTTTGCATCAAACCATTTGCGGAAAAACCGGTCCATGTTTTCTAAACGCCCCGTCCTTATTCCAACGCAAAATCCGGGTCGCCGGAATATTTTGTTTTGTATGATATCGGTTTGCAAAAGCCCGGTTTGAAACATATAAAATATTAAATTATTTTTAGCGGGGGCAGTCGAACGGGCCGTTTCGACCCGAACGACCACCCCCAGGATTTTACAAACGGTCCACCCCAACAATTCCTACAGCTACCAATCTACCTACCCACACCCAGCCTCCACATCACCCCAACCAACCCCCTTGTGCCACCTCACCCTCTCCCCTCCCCCTAGCCTATCAGATCCTGCCACCTAATCCCTCCCTCTCTCTCTCCCTTCCCCACTCAACCCACTCACACACACATCCACACAACACACAACACCAAACACCACACACCACGCGCGCAGCACACCCCGGGCCTCTCCCCCCTGGCCCACCTGGCCCCGCCCCTGTCGGCTTCTTCCTCCCCCGCGTCCTCTCTCTCCCTCTGGTCCTCTCTCTCGCGCGCAGCACCCGCCCCGCCCCCGCGCCTCCTGCCTCGCTCCCGCGCGCACGCCCCATCCTCCCGTCTGCCGCGCCGCCGCTCGCCGGCCGCAACCAGCTCGCCACCCCCCGCCTCCGCCGCTCACCGCGCCCTGCGCCGCCCTCGCGCTCGCCCCTTCCTCGCCGGTTCCCGCGTCGCCCGCACGCCCCTCCGCTCCGCCGGTCCTCTCCCCGCCGCCAGCGCCTCCCTCTCCTCTCTACCGGACGCCTCCGCCATGCGCCGCCCTCCACCTCATCGGCCGCCCCTCCGAGCTCGCCCGCCGGTCCGCGCGTCCGCCCCCCGTCGCGCCGCCCTCGCCTCCGGCGCCACCTCCGTCCGCCGCCCTGGGCCCGAGCGCGCCGCCCCCGCTCGTCTTCGGCACGCCCCGGCGCCGCCCCGGCGTCTGCATCCGCGAGCCCTGGCCGCTCGCCGGCGTCGCCAGGAGCTGCCGCCGCCAGGGGACCGCCGCCTGCGCCGCCTCCGGCCCCCTCCCTGCAGCACGCCCCGACACCGCCTCCCCTCGTCCGCCCGTGCAGGCCAAGAGCTCCCCGGCGTGGGACCCGCTGCAGGACGCCCTCCTCCGGCCGTTTTGGTTTCATCCTAGCGTCTCCCAGGACGGGTTGGTGTTGTCCGGTGGCGGCTAGATGCTATGTTGAGTTTGTTGGATAAGTGGAATCGCCCCGCGACGCCCGAACCCGAGACCAATCCCGCCGTATGTCAAGATCTTCGATGCAAAGAACACCGCACACCTGTACCGATGCAAGAGGACGGAACCCCAAGGTCTTCTCCGGGAGCGACGAGCTCTTCTACCTGGACCCGGAGCCCGCAGACGCGACAAGTACTTCTCCCTGGATCAGATGCCCGAGAACCCAGACGCCCAGGTCATCGACTCGAATACGACAAGTGCTCCTCGAGGATGCCAAGCACTTCACCCCGGATGCCGAGACCGACGCGATGGCGCGGACCCAACAAGACCCTCGCAACGGCAAGATCGACCCTGCGGAACCCGACAAGATCTGCATGCGACAAGAACGACACTGTACAGGGCGAGACCGATGCGCCCCCGATGCCAACCAAGCCCTGCTTCCCGGTTGCGACAAGACCTACCCCGATGGTCGAGAATGTTACGCCAAGATCGAACCCTAGACCCTGGACCCCGAGACCGACCCCGAACCCCGGAACCCAAGATTGCCGAACCCTAATGTGTGAACCCCTTCCCGAAACCCTATTTTATAACATAATACAACTTGTCGCATAATAATTGTCATACTCGCATGCATATCATTGGTTTGGGGGCATTATGCCGATTCACCTCTAATTAAATATGGGGCCCATATGCGGGCAAATCTAGTCTTATATTGGCCCCATTTAAATTGAGGTAGCGAACCAGTACTATCTTTTGCCATGTTAAAACAACATTTAAATTGCGGGGTAGCTAAACAACATGAACCATCTAATTAATTGTCGGGACCCCGGTTCCGCTTAATCTGGCCTAATTGCATTGCACCTTGCCATGTCATGCATCATACATGCATCATGCCGATCTTCTGCCGTTGTATTAAATATTGCATCCGATGTTTCTTCTAGTGTTTTGCTTCTTCGCGGATAAGGCCGTTGAGTTGATGTGAGCTTCGCCCCGATCTTCGGATGAACCTTCGACAATGTTTTCAGGCGAGCATCTCCCCCTTTCTACCTATCTTACTTTTATAGTATTTATTCCCTCCTGTTGACCTATTGCTATCTGTGTTGCGATGCTTTAGTTTCCGTACCTGTGTTATACCTTGCAGCCTTATATTGCCTTGGACACATCCTATTACCTGTTGTTTGGTAGATAGTTGGACTTGCGCGTCGTAGTCGCTTGCTCAAGTGCCGTTGCGTGTCGTCAAGTGCCACAGTTGTTGATGTATTGCCGCATGTTGATGTTGGATATGATCATAGATTTACTTATCGTTCACTTTAATTCCTGTTTAACAACTAAAATTGAAGTAAGCAGAGGCATCGGTGGGTGATAGATAATTTTTGGTTTCCGAACGCCCACTTGTGTCCCGTAGGACCCCGAGTACTTGATACCTGTTCCTTGATTTATCGCGCTATCCACATCCGGGAGGTATATGGGACCCCCCTTAGCCAGAGCTTGATTCAGTCTTATTTCTTGGGGCCACAACTAGTTTGAGGTTTTATTTACGATCCTGTACTTATGCCATGCTTTACTGCTTTATTTACGATTGTGTGAGGAGCACGCTGTACTGTTTTGGAAGCGGAGTGTTTTCGCGGTATCGACAGTCCCCGTTTGGGGATTTGCTGTCGTTTACAGCCATTGTCGCAAACCTTGAGTCTGTCTCGGAGCTTGCTTACTCCGTTGCGGGTGTACTCCAAGGGGTGGCCCCCTGAAATATTTCTGAATCCTGTGATTGCTTTGTCGTGAAAGCCTCGTTGGGTTTTGTTTTGGTTTTTCCGAGGTTGATCGAGTGTGTGTTGCTATTGGTGCACCCCGGCCGGGTAAAACTTTCTGAAAGCCGTGTCCGCGGTTATGGACGACTTGGAGCACAGTATCTCGACCATAGACAAGCATAACTAAAGTTTATTGCTATAAATTTGACTTTGTAATGACTAGTAATCAGCTTCACTATAATGGAATGGCTAATTAATACTGCCCACAATTGCTTGTTTGAGATGTCGCTTGCGACCATTGTATCTGACTAGTAAGTACTGCAACTACAACAGAATGGCTAAATAAAAGTACCAACCACTGTTGGGTTTTGGGTTATCTCATGCTAACTGTATCTGACTAGTAAGTGTTGCAACTATAACGGAATGGTTAACTAAAAGTGCCCACTGTTTATTTTATCAGGATGATTACCTATACCTGACTAGTAATTGCTGCAACGATAACTGAATAAATAAAACTGCCAACTGTGTGAGTTCCTCGGTTGACTTCCTCGATTGGTCTCGAGGGGGAAACACCAGGATGGGTTTGTCTGATGGTAGTATCAGGTTGGTTCCGAATAGGTCTTTCTTACCCCCTCTGATAGTCGACAGTTGTATCGAGTCTCTATAGGTTGTTTATTGCATGCTGCCGCTGCCGCTTAGTCCACCATACCTATGTAGGCGAGGACCGCCGAATTCTAGTCTCGCCGTGTACTGGCCTCAGTACTGACGCTCCTCTTTTTCCTTTGCCCTTTGTCGGCACCCCTTTTGTTTAAGCAGGTTTTGAGATCGACGCCGTTAGCAGGGTTACCCTTCCGGCTTGGCCTGGGCAGGGTTATGGACGCCAGTGGTTATTCTTCAGGGCTCTTAGCCCCATTTGCATCTTGTCCGTAGTCGGACGCTCTATCATTTTCAAGGTGATTTGGATCTTTGTATATTATATCTGTATTCTTGACTCTTTTAGTCGCTGTTGTATATATCTGTTCTGTGGGTCCCATCGAGGACTGTTGTGTAATGTTATTACTTCGTTTTCCACCCGCACGAAAGTGCCTGGTGGGCACCTTTGAATCGTTTCTATGCGGGTTTGGCGGGTTTCGCTAAGACTTGCCTAGGTCCGATTCTGAGGGTGTTACAATCACTAATCTTTCTCTAAAGTAAACTATCCTTAAAGATAAATAACAGCACTTTTATGACTCTAATCTATACTAGCTTTAGTTGAATAACACCATCTTATATTTACTTAACTCTCATGACTTACACTTCAATCCCTGAATTATATTTATGTGGTTTGCAAAGACTTATCTAGGATCACTTATCTCTACTAAGGTTCCAATCATGTTGTACCCACCAGTATTACTTATACTAAATATAAGCATTCAATATTGGGCCAAAGCATTACCATTATAATACTTTAATCCTTTATTACTGAAGTTCTTAATTGGCTAAGCAGGGCTTTATCAATCCTACCTTTTATTGTCTGGAAATTATCTTCTTAGTATCTTATATTGGATTAAGGTTATTAATGGACTATGCCCTCATTAGAGGATTTAAGTAGATGTTCTGATAAGATCAAATAAGATGTCAAAGACTAATAGTTAAAGAATTTTTGAATCAATGGGGAATTATCCAACATTGATGAACAACAGATATTGAACTAAGTTCCATAAAGATTCTATAGAAATAAAGATATATATATAGTGGATGATCTTGACTTAATCTCTTTCCAACTCCAACTCATCAAGGAGTTTTTAAGGTTAGGTGTTACTATGATACTCAGGATGTATGCAGATGGAATTAAGATATAGTGGTTACATTATTATTATTTCTTTTATATCCTTAACTTGGTACTTATGAATGATTATAATGAATACTATAATATGATCACCTAATGATCAAATATAATTCACATTATATTAAGGTTTAAATTATGGTACATTTTGATCTACCCTTAGATCAAATCTCTCTTACCCAAAATAAGATTTTAACAAAGGTATTATTGAAACTTATCGCAGTCAACTTGATGATCTACTTCAATTCCATCAAGCTAAGAGAAGCTTCAATCACTTTGACAAGTTTTGTTTTAAAAGCGCGAAAATTATTCGGATTTCTATGCATGAATGCAATGCACACATCTGAGCACAACTTATTTCTAGGCTCTAATGCTGGGATGTTACAATACGTCCCGGTTTGTAACACAAACCGGGACTAAAGGTGTGTGGCAGGCCACGTGTCTGGCGCCCACACTTTAGTCCCGGTTTGTGTTATAAACCGGGACGCATGCACCCCTACCAACCGGAACGCATGCCTCCGGCCACCGTGCCCGCTTGAACCGGGACGCGTGCCAGCATTAGTCCCGGTTCGTGGCGCAACCGGGACTAATGATGTTGGGGGTGCGAATGGATAGCCTGTTTAACTAAATCCATCGGAGTGCGACTTCGGTATCAGCAATATCGTTCAAAAAAAGTATCACTACTGCCAAGGGATCGCTTTATGTCCATGACTCTTGAGTTTGCTTACAAAGCAGACAAAACCCATAATTTATCCATTCTCTTTTTTCAAGGAGGTCCTACGTCCAAAGCCTATTTTGGATGGCCAACAATACAAATAATTTAATCTTGGGTGGTGCCCTATCATTTTCCCAATGCCGGTTCACCAAGAGGACTTGGGGTATAGTTAAAGATTGCTCGGGATCCCAAACATTCAAACTCACTTGTGGACGCCGGAGCTATCCATTCAAGATTGGTGGATGATGATGTCTTGCAAAGCCACTTCCAACCATAAAGCCATGGCTTCCATTAAAATGTTTGTTACTTGGACGATCTGGAAAGAGAGAAATGTGATAGTCTTCCGAAAGAAGTATGCGCCACCTACAATCCTACTTCAAACCATCAAAGAATACGCAAAGCTTTGGGTCACCGCGGGTGCCAAATTCTTGAGTGTTGTATTTTTTGGGAGAGTAATCCCTTTTGTATTTTGGACACTCTTTTTCCTTCTTTTGTCATGTCATGACTCTCTCCTTATTTAATATATGGGACAAATATTTTGCCTCCATTAAAAAAAACTTTATGCCCATGATACTAGTCTCTTACGACAAATTAAGATGTATAGCCATTACTCACCAGCTAGCTTTACCGTACCTTTTACTTGTGATCATTGCTGTTGAGATATGTGTTGTATTAGTTATAGGTCCCCATGTATTTTTAGGGTTGTACCTGTAATATTGTCAATATATATATGAGAAGCCGGCCCTATTGATGTCGTGCGTTCTCCCATACCTTTCCACATGGTATCATTCTAACTACGATATCCCTACCCTAGCCGCCGCTCCTTCTCTCCCTGGGCGCCGCCGGCCTCCTCCCTCCAAACCCTAGCCTCCGCCTCCCTCACCTCCAAGGCGCCGCTGGCCCTCCTCCTTCCCCAACTCCACCGCTTCCGCCCTACACCTACCTCCGCCATGGCTGATTTCAACTCCCCCTCCTCCAAGAACCCCTTCAACTCCTCCGTCTCCGGGGGCAGCAACCCCTTTGTCGGCCCCTCCGTCACCGTCATCCGCGACATCCCCATCCTCGAGCGCATGCCGGTGAAGCTCTCTCACACCGCTGCCAATTTGTTCCCGTGGGAGACGTACTTTGGCCTTCTCTTCCGCGAATATGATCTCCTTGATCATGTCGACGGCACCATTGACCTCCTCGCCATGCCGCACGACCCCGATTGGTTGGCCATCGACGCGACCATCATCCGTTGGTTTTTCCATACCGTCTCCAAAGAGATATTCCGCACCATTGTCCGCGACGGCAACTCCGCGCACACCGTCTGGACCAAGATCACCGGCCTCTTCACCGACAACAAGATCTAGCGCGTCACATTCCTCCAACAGGAGTTCTTTGGCACCCAACAAAACGACCTCAACCTCGACGACTACTGCCTCCGTCTCAAGAGCCTCTCCGACGAGCTTCGTGACTTGGAGTTACCGATTGATGACAAGATCATGCTCTCCACGCTGTCATCCGGCCTCGGCAAGGATCTTAGCAATGTCGCCTCCAACCTCACGCTCCTCACCACGCCGACTTTCGAGCGGTCTGTGGCCTATCTCCGTCTCGAGGAGCGCCTTATCAAGCACCTCCGGGCTCAAGCGGCCCACACCGCCTTCGTTGCTGGCTTATCCCGGGGCGGCCCTACCCCCGCGCCTCGCGCCCCGGGCCCACCTCCGTGCTTCTACTCGCCCTCGCCACTCGCGCCGCTACCTCCCGCCAACGGCGGCGGCAATGGTGGTGGAAATGGAGGGCGTTGTCGTCGCAATGGTGGTGGCAACGGCGGTGGTAACACCGGTGACACCGCCACCACCCCCTAGCCTCGTCCACCGTAGCAGATCTCCCCCACGCTGCCATGGATCGCCAGCCATAACCCCTGGACCGGGGCCGTCCACGCCTACACCATGCCCGTGCCGCACGCCCCATACCTGGGCACCATGGGGCCGCGTCCGGCCTTGCACCAGGCCCTCTTCGCGGCGCCCCAGCCCGCCCTCGTGACCGGCTACGCTGCGCCCCCGTGCCCCCGAGCACGACCCAGTGGGACCCCGCCCTGCTGACCGCTCTACAGACCGCCCCCACGGCGGGCACGTACGGTGGTGGTGGCGATTGGTTCATGGACACCGGCGCCTCCGCGCACATGGCCGCTCACCCCGGTAATCTCTATAATTCTACTCCAGCCTCCACTTCCTCCCGCATAATCATCACCAACGGTCATGCTCTTCCTATCACTCACATTGGCTCCGCCTCTTTTCCCTCCACCTCCACCCCTCTTTCTCTCAACAATGTCATTGTTTCTCCTCATTTAATCCAAAACCTCATTTCTGTTTGTTCTCTTGCTCGTGATAACTCTATGACTGTGGAATTTGACGCTTCTAGTTTTTCTGTTAAGGATGGTCGTAATCGGATGCTTCTCCACCGTAGTAACAGCCCCGGCGATTTGTACCCTGTTTGGTAGTCCTCCACCACCGCCAGCAGCCCACTCGTCCTCTCCGCCAGTGTCGACCTATGGCACGCCCGCCTCGGCCATCCTAGCTCCACCACTCTATGTCAAATACTATAAGGATTTGATTTTACTTGTAATAAAACGGATTCTCATTCTTGTGAAGCATGTCGTCTAGGCAAACATGTTCGTCTTCCGTTTAATTCTTCCTCCACAGTCGCGTCTTTTCCCTTTGAACTTATTCATAGTGATGTTTGGACCTCGCTGGTTCCAAGTAATTCTGGTTATACCTATTATCTTGTGATTTTGGACGATTACTCGCATTTTGTGTGGACTTTCCCCCTACACCGTAAATCCGACGTCCCTGCCACTCTCACCGCCTTTTTCGCATACGTCTACACCCAATTCGGCCGCCCCATCCACGCCTTGCAAACCGATAACGGCAAAGAGTTTGACAACATCACCATCCGCACACTTCTCGCCTCCCATGGCGCCATCTTTTGTCTCATGTGTCCTTACATTTCCCAACAAAACGGTCGTGTTGAACGCATCCTTCATACTCTCAACGACTGCGTGCGCACCCTTCTGTTCCATGCTTACATGCCCCCACGGTTTTGGCCGGATGCCCTCGCCACGGCGACCCTTCTCGTCAACATCCGCCCCTGCCACATGCGTTGGCAATACATGCCGCACCATCTTCTCTTTGGTGTGCCACCCGCCTACGATGATCTTCGCATCTTCGGTTGCTGCTGCTATCCTAGCACTGCCGCCACCGCCGCGCTCTCTCCCTTGTGTGTTTATCGTCTACCCAGCCAACACCAAGGGCTACCACTTCTACGACACGGTCTCGCATCACGTCTTCACCTCCCGGCATGTTTACTTTGACGAGTTCGTGTTTCCGTTTCAGCGGGAACCTTTGGCGACTCCATCAACGATGACCCCGGCGCCCCTGGCCCTCCTACGGCCTGCCCTCCGCACCAACGAGTGACCGCGGCGGCCCCTTCCGTGCCCGCCCCGCTTGGTTCCACGGCGCCCGCGCTCGCGTCGTCTTCTGGCTCGCCGGCCGTCGCGGCTCCGCCTCCGCCGATGCCCGCAACGCCGTCGTCTGCGTCGCCCCCGACTAGCGTGGCCTTCTCCTCGTCGGCTCCATCGTTGCTCGCCTCGTCGTCCGTAACGTTGCCCTCTCCCGCTGCTGCCCCTGCGGGTGTGCTTACCCGCGCGCGTGCGGGCATGCGTCGGCCGTCCACCCGCTACCCCGCCGATTAGTACGTTTGCATGGTGTGTACGTCCGAGCTCTCGCCGGTTCCCACCTCTGCCAGGGCCGCCTTGCGCGACCCGCAGTGGAACGCCGCCATGCATGAGGAGTACGATGCGCTGCAGCGCAATCGGACCTGGGAGCTGGTCCCCCGTCCTCCTCGCGCCAACGTCATCACCGGCAAGTGGGTCTTCAAGCACAAGCTCGGCCCGGATGGCAAGCTGGAGTGCTATAAAGCGCGTTGGCTGGTCCGCGAATTTCGTCAATGCGCTGGTGTTGACTTCACGGATACGTTTGCCCTGGTTGTCAAGCCGGCCACGATCCGCACCGTTCTGCACCTCGCTGCCTCTCGCGCGTGGCCGGTGCACCAGATGGACGTCTCCAACGCCTTTCTCCATGGTCATCTCTCTGAGCAGGTGTACTGCCAGCAGCCTATCCGCTTCGTCGACACCAACCATCCGGATCGTGTGTGCTTGCTCTCTCGGTCCTTGTACGGACTGAATCAGGTGCCCCGTGCCTGGTACCAGCGCATCGCCGCGTTCCTGCATCAGCTCGGCTTCCGCTCCATGTGTTCTGATGCGTTGTTGTTTGTCTATCGACAAGGCAACGACACTGCCTACCTGCTGCTATATGTCGACGATATCATCCTGACGGCATGCACTGATGGTCTCCTTCGACAGCTCACCGACCGCCTTCGTGTTGAGTTCGCCCTGAAGGACCTCGGCCCGCTCCAATACTTCCTCGGCATCGAGGTTGTCCGGCGCACGGATGGGTTCTTTCTTCATTAGCGGAAGTACGCCCATGAGATTCTCGAGCGCACGGGGATGATTAACTGCCACCCCGCGCCCACACCTGTCGACACGAAGGCCAAGCTCTCGGCCAGCGATGGGTCGCTGGCCTCCAACACGTCGTTCTACCGCTCCATCGTCGGTGCCCTGCAGTATTTGACGCTAACACGTCCAGAGTTGCAGTATGCCGTGCAGCAGGTGTGCTTGCACATGCATGCTCCCCGGGACGCTCACTGGTCCACGGTGAAGAGTATACTCCGCTATATCCGTGGCACCATGGACTTCGGCCTCTCGTTGCACGCCTTGCCCTCGACCGACATCATCGCCTACTCGGATGCGGACTGGGCTGGCTGCCCCGACACGCGGTGCTCCACCTCGGGCTGCTATGTCTACCTCGACTCGTCGCTCGTCTCTTGGTCCTCCAAGAGGTAGCCCACCGTGTCTCTCTCCAGCACCGAGGCCGAGTATTGCGCCGTGGCTAACGCCGTGGCTGAGTGCATGTAGCTTCGTCAGCTTCTCTTCGAGCTCTCTTGTCCTGTCGACAAGGCCACGGTGGTATTTTGTGATAACGTCTCGGCTGTCTACCTCTCCGCCAACCCCGTTCATGATCGGCGCACCAAGCACATTGAGCTGGATATTCACTTTGTCCCTGGGCAAGTTGCCCTCGGTCACGTTCGAGTTCTTCACGTGCCGACCTCTCAGCAATTTGCAGACATCATGATGAAGGGATTACCGTCGACGACTTTTCCTGAGTTTCGCTCCATTCTATGTGTCGGAACCGACCCTTCGCCTGAGGGGGAGGGGGGTGTTGAGATATGTGTTGTATTAGTTATAGGTCCCCGTATATTTCTAGGGTTATACCTGTAACATTGTCAATATATACATGAGCAGTCGGCTCTATTGATGTCGTGCGTTCTCCCATACCTTTCCACAGTTGCTAAGGGATCATTACAACAAATGTATAGCCTATTGTTGGCATATATAGTATGCACATAAATGCAATGCAGGTTGGGCAGTTTCGTCTCCCATCTATCTACTGAATATCTGCTTTTAAGATCTCCACTCAGGTGCTAACCAATCAATCAATAAAAAAGTACAGGAGCTGTGGTTCGACGAATCAATCTGCTCCTGCAGTTTCGTCTCCCATCTATCTACTGAATATCTGCTTTTAAGATCTCCACTCAGGTGCTAACCAATCAATCAATAAAAAAGTACAGGAGCTGTGGTTCGATGAATCAATCTGCTTATATATATATATACGCGAATTTGCTACTCACGGGCGTAGCTGCGCATAGGCAGAGCACCGTTGGATTTAGGGATCAAATGCATGCAACCTCTAGATGGAAGTGGGGTGGAACATGGATGAGCTAACGGTGTTAGTTTGTGCATGCATGCAAGAATCTAGGGTTTGGCATGGGTTCCAAATTAACACACTGCTTTGGCTACAAAAATTTTAGCATCTAAAATGAGAAGGGATTGAGAACAAGGATTAAATAAGTTAGGGTTTCTCAGCATGTTGTCCGTTAGGGTTTGCCTCACCTAAATGAAATTAGATAAGCTTTGTTTTGCATGTTGCTCGTTAGGGTTTGCCTCATGCAAATGAAATTAGACAAGCTTTGTTTTGCTAGGGCTTCATGCATGTAGTATATTAGGGTTAGGGTTTACCTCATGTTGTATATTAGGGTTTGCCTAACCAAAACGAAATTAGATAAGCTTTGTTTTGTTAGGGCTTCATGCATGTAGTATATTATAGTTTACCGTGTAGTATATTTGGTTTAGTGTTCACCGCATGTTGCTCGTTAGGGTTTGCCTCATGCAAACGAAATTAGATAAGGTTTGTTTTGCTAGAGCTTCATGCATGCATGTCAAATGACCACTAACGACGTTAGTTCTTAGACAAATCTTGGGTCTGGATACATGTGCTCCCTATATCAAAAGAGGATAGAATCAACGGTTTTTTATATATATATATTCCAATAAACAAAGGGGTGGTGGTTATTTTAGCAAGAAACCAGCATGAGCTTCATTCCGACCGAATGGATGGATGGAGTCATTTACAAGGTCGAGTTTCAACTTTCAAAACGGTGATATACTCTCCTCATATTATTACACGAGGTTTTTGGGGAGGAAATTAAAGAAGTTGTGGAAGATGCATTCGGTATGCTCAGCAAGTGTGTGTGCAACCGAGCATTTTCCCAAACCGGTTGTTGCTTTAAACAAGTGCCATTATCGTTGTCTAAACACTGTTCATCACCTAACAGACCGCCTTTTTGTAAAGGGCGTTTCATTACCTACCCCAGCTACAGTATCAATCATCAACAGAGTAATTCGAATACTTGCTTCCACTCTACTAGTAAGTGCTAACGCCGTCGGTCGCCGAGGCTGGATTGATCAGGCGACGCAGCGGCACGACATGAATCCCATCTCCATTCTCCTCACCCCGCGCGCACGCCCTTTGTTCCAGCTCCAGCTCCGCACCTCCGCCTCGGCGCCCAACAGCGCCAGAGCAGCAGCAGCAGCCAGCCGCCTCGCGCCCGCGCGGAGGCCGCGCGCTCGGCTGTCGTCTCCGGTGTCGGCCGTGGCCGCGGAGACGCTGCCTCTGTCCGGCGGTGCGGATGAGGAGGAGTCGGAGGTGCGTTTCGACTGGCTGGACCAGTGGTACCCTTTCGCCCCAGTGTGCGACCTCGACCCCGGCGCGCCGCACGGCAAGACGGTGCTGGGCCTCCGAGTGGTCGCCTGGTACGACCGTGCCGCCGACGACTGGCGCGTGTTCGATGACGCGTGCCCGCACCGCCTGGCGCCGCTCTCGGAGGGACGGATCGACGGCAAGGGCCGCCTCCAGTGCGTCTACCACGGCTGGTGCTTCGACGGCCGTGGCTCCTGCCAGTTCATCCCCCAGGCCCCCGCCCTCGGCCCACCCGTAATACCATGAATAGCAACCTATCCTCCTCCTCCTCCTCCTCCTCCTCCTCCTCCTCCTCCTCCTGCCTGCCTGCCCATTGATACTGGGGTGCTGTGCTGCGTGGCGCGCAGGTGCACAAGAACAGCAAGGCGTGCGTGGCGTCGTACCCGAGCGTGGTGCAGAACGGCATCCTGTGGCTGTACCCGAGGGCGGACACGGAGCACCGGGACGTGCTGCAGAGGAAGCGCCCGCCCTTCTTGTCGCAGATCGACGACCCCTCCTTCGTCACCATCTACGGCATCAGGGACCTCCCCTACGGGTAAACCGCCCAGATCAGCTAAAATCCACTCCCATTCCGAACCTCCATTGTACTTCTGATCTGGTCTGACGACGAAGGGGAAGCTCCTTGTTTTGCAGGTACGATGTGCTGCTGGAGAACCTCATGGACCCTGCTCACGTCAACTACGCGCACAAGGGGTTGATGAGAGACCCGCCTGCCCTCTCCCCTGACGCGGGGGCGATAGGCAGTCTGTTCCGCTGGACTGAAGACCCCGGAAGATAATGCCCACGACTCCCCTGACATGAACGACATGATCGGCGTTGTCGAGTTCAGTTTACAGCGTCACTCACTTTATAGTATACGGAAGTGTTGATTCAACTGCTCTTCTCCTCTTCACAGTTGAGTTCGACGTAGAGGGGGGCGGGCCGGTGAAGATGAAGATAGAGGAGGCGAACGTCGACGGGTTCCTGGCGCCGCAGGAGAACGGCAGCCACTACCGGTACACCGCGCCCTGCATCGTCTCCATCTCGACTCTTCCCGCGGAGGCCGAGGACGAGGCCGAGGTATGAATTGTTCTTTTCAGTCTTGCCGATCAAAGTGAACACACAACAATTAGTGGAATCTAACTACCTAGTATCTAAATAACATCCACCACATGTGGAGAAAAACAGAGAGCACACACGGCTTTGTGTATAATGGTGGATCTCAGACGAAGGGGCTGAACACATAGACAAAGAGGCATCAAGTTGAACTCTCTCTCGAAACAGGCTTTCGCCCCGCTATAGAAATATAGCAAACGACCGAAACAGATGGAATAACCTTGCTGGGGCAGACATCACAAAACCAGCCCAAAAGAAACGAAAAAGGAATGAAAGAGAAAACAATGCAGACACCGGCGGTATAAGCAAAAGGAGATGACTCGCTACCGTTGCGCTCTCCGAAGAATTACCACCTTGCTCCTAGC